>CM056202.1:12181469-12781469 GCA_029692085.1 Gymnothorax javanicus | reverse complement strand
CGGGACTGGCCAATACACTAATGCACTTCCTAACGAGACGTTCCTGTTAAATAGTGCTACAGTAGATAAAAGAGGGCTCTCAGCATCGAAGGAGGCTAACTAGTCACACACTTGCTTCCACTAATCAACCCTTAAAGCTTTTGCCATAGATACTTGATTAGCAGAATCAGGTGTGAAACTGCATAGTTAGAATGAAAGCCTGCACCCACACCGGCTCATTCTGGAAAACAACGAGTATCCCTGCCATAATAGTAGACATAACGAAAAATTTGAGAAAGTATCAAAAGGGAAATATTTTAATCTCGCTTCTTTGTCCACCTCAGCTCACTGTGAGAAAACATAAAATGATAGCCAGAGACTTGAAACCTTGCGAGATTATAGCATTCCTTTAGCATTTACACGCTATATCTGAAAGCTTCAGAATGTAGCCATAACGGAAATAGTTTACTAAGCTTTCTCTTTGCACACATTTGCTTAACAAACCATTACATTCCGATGTATTACCTATAACTGTGAAAGGTTTGGAATCTCTGATTATTGTAGGGCAGCAGCTTGTCAAGCAGATATGAGCTAAGAAAATGCTTAATGACTTGCCTTTTTAAAATATTTCCTTTCTAACTAGCTACAGTCTAAAGCTTTTGGATAGAGCTGAAGGAAAGCTATAGGGTAATTGTGGACACTTTTGAGCCTCTGCCTAGCTAACAATACAACGTTGGACCAATGTTAGCCCAATGTGTGCTGATATGTTGGCCCAAAGTTGCAAATATGCCGTTGGGCCAACGTCTTTTTTGCCATCGGACCAACGTTGGCACAAAATGTAAAAACAGCGACAAATTAGACATCAGGCCAACATTGTGCCAATGCATTTCCAACCACTGAACAAGGTTGTGATAACATCAGAGTGACATTGGCCCAATGTCTTGCCAACTACTTTTCCAAGATTTGAGAAAAGTTGGCCCAACATGTCACCAACCAATATTCCAGTTTTTCATAACGTCAGGCCAACGTTTCACCAATATCTTCTAAATTGTGACATCATCAGAGCGACGTTGGGCCAACCAGTAACCAACTAACATTCCCATCTTTCCTAACGTCAGGCCAACGTTGGCCCAATGTTTCACCAACCACTTAAATTGGGACAACGTCATAGTGACGTTGGCCCAACTTGTCACCAACTAATATCCCAATTTTTCAAAAGTGTTATGCGTCCCAAGTTCCGCCCATTACATCCGCAGGGTCGTACTAATGAGATGCAACACCAGAGTCCCTTAGGCCCAAAAATTAGAATAGATAGCGTGAAATTGAGGGTCTTGCATAACTTAGTGGATGAAAACGGGTACCCCAAAAGTTTTACAGCATTTATGACCATCGGCCAACGTTGAGTCAATGCCTTATTGCCAACCGATATCCATGCCAAAAATTATGACCATAGCCTAAAGGCCTATGTTGGGTCAATTAACGCCTGACCACCAATATATCAATGGAAAAAAATGTAAAATTATGACCGTAACCTACAGGCCAACGTTGGGTCAACTTCGTCCCGCCAACCCACATCATGACAAAAATTATGATCATAGGCCAACACTGTTTCGCCAATCAATATCCAGGACAAAAATTATGACTGTAGGCCAACGACGGGCCAACTTCGTTTTGCCAGTTAATATCCATGACAAAATTTATGATGATAGGCCAACTTTGGGCAAACGTTATTTCACCAACCAATATCCAGGGCAAAAATTATGACCATCGTAAAACGATAATTCAACGTCGCGCCGAAGTCAGCTCAGTGACTGCGACCATAGAGTCCATTGCCGACGTCACATTCTTTGCTGGGTGGCTATCATTTTATGTATGTCATAACGCATTAAGTGGATATGGGCCAAGGAATCCTTAATGAGCATTTAAAATATTTATCTTTTAACATTAACTGCATTCTCAAGTTGAGAATATGGTTAGTTTTGAAGGGAACTAAACATTTTGGGTTTCTTGGTAATTAAGGCATGTTTGGGCTTGTTAAGCAGATATATATATATATATATATATACACAACCGCAATTCCGAAATAGTTGGGACAAAGTGTAAATTGTGAATAAAATCAAAATGCAATGACTTTAAAATCACACCAGCCAGTATTTTATTCACAATAGAACAGAAATAACATAGCAAATGTTGAAACTGAGAAATTTTACAATTTTATCCACAAAATGAGCTCATTTCAAATTTGATGGCTGCTACAGGTCTCAAAAAAGTTGGGACAGGGGCCTCTTTACCATGGTGTAGCATCCCCTCTTCTTTTTAACACAGAGTGGAGGCATCTGGGCATTGAGGAGACAAGTTTCTTGAGTTTAGCCATTGGAATTTGATCCCACTCTTGTTTAATACAGGCTTCCAGCTGCTGTAGAGTTTTGGGTCTCCTTTGATGGACTTTTCTTTTAATTATGCACCAAAAGTTCTCAATCAGTGAAAGATCAGGACTGCAGCCAGGCCAGTTCAACACACGGACTCTTCTACTACAAAGCCATGCTGTTGTAATAGCTGCAGTATGTGGTTTTTCATTGTCCTGCTGAAAAACACAAGGCCTTCCCTTGAACAGATGTCATCTGGAGGGGAGCATATGTTGCTCTAAAACCTTTATATACCAATCAGCATTCATGGTGCTTTTTAAAACATGCAAGTGTCCCACACCATATGCACTAATGCATCCCCATACCATCAGAGATGCTGGCTTTTGAACTGAATGCTGATAACAGGAGGGGTGGTCTTTCCCCTCTTTAGCCCAGAGGACATGACACCCATGATTTCCAACAAGAATGTCAAATTTGGATTCTTCTGACCACAGGACACTTTGCCACTTTGCTACAGTCCATTTTAAATGAGCCTTGGCCCACAGAACACGGCGGTGCTTTTGGATCATGCTCAACAATGGCTTCCTTTTTGCATGATAGAGTTTTAGGTGGCATCTGTGGATGGCATGGCGGACTGTGTTTACAGACAGTGGTTTCTCGAAGTATTCCTGGGCCCATTTAGTAATGTCAATGACAGAATCATGCCTGTGAGTGATGCAGTGGCGTCTGAGGGCCCGAAGATCACGGGCATCCAGTAAAGGTCTTCGGCCTTGACCCTTACGCACAGAGATTTTTCCAGTATCTCGGAATCTTTCGATGATGTTATGCACTGTCGATGATGAGACCTTCAAAGCCTTAGCAATTTGACATTGAGGAACATTGTTTTTAAAGCATTCCACAATTTTTTTACGCAAGCCTTCACAGGTTAGAGAGCCTCTGGCCATCTTTTCTTCTGAGAGACTCAGCCTCTCTAAGACATCCCTTTTATAGCCAATCATATTACACACCTGATGCCAGTTAACTTAATTATTTGCTAAATGTTCTTTCAGCTGATTCTCTTATATATTAATTGCTTTTTCAGCCCTTTTATGCCTGTGTCCCAACTTTTTTGAGACCTGTTGCAGCCAGAAAATTTGAAATAAGCTCACTTTGTGGATAAAAATGCAAAATGTCTCAGTTTCAACATTTGAAATGTTATCTATGTTCTATTGTAAATAACACATTGGCTCATGTGATCTGAAAGTCATTGCATTTTGATTTTATTCACAATTTACACTTCGTCCCAACTATTTTGGTATTGGGTTTGTATATATATATATATATATATATATATATATATATAGATATATAGAAAAAATGCTTGTTTATCATATTCTTTCCAACTGGCTACATTCTCAATCTTTTGGATCTGTTCAGAGCTGAAGGAAAGTTAAACTGTGAAAGGTTTCGAGTCTCTAGCTATCATTTTATGTAATGTAGGTTCTAGCTTGTAAAGAATTTCTATGTATGCGTAGATAATGCTTAATCATTATCTAAAATACGCCTATTTGTCTTCTGATATCTTTACTATCACTGCAAAATGAGCCATAATAAAAATGTTTGTTGTATATGTTATAGTCAGATTGTGAAACCAGTCATTTCAAGAGATGACTAAAAATTTTTAGTCATTTCAATCAGGAAAGACTCGAGTGAAATCAGGAAAATATTTATTATGCTTTGAGCAGAAAGGGGTAACATGCTTAGAATAAAACAAGTCTTAGGCGCTTGGACTCTTCGGGAAGACTCGTAGAGCAGGAGCACTGCTCAGAGCAGCAGCAGGAAAATCCCCCGAAGAGTCCAGACACTGGTGGCGGTGGTGGCTAACGGCTGGTGGAGCTGGAGCGGCAGTACGGGAGGTCCGATGAGTAAGGTGGTGTTGGGGAGGAGAAGGGTCAGTGAACGGCAGCATCGGTGAACTAGGGTAGAGAGAATGACATTTTTTAAAAAGACAGCAGCAGAACGATTGGCTAGCGACGCGACTAAGGTGTGCCCCGGTTGGATAGAATAGATCAGCTGCTACGCCAGCTGACAGCTCAATTGACAGCCCCAGACATTGACCGCGGAGATTTACGCGTGAACATGCGTGAATAAAATAAACAGAGTTGACGTGCGCGAGAGAGAGAGTCTTCCTGACTGAACTTTCGCTAAGCTTCATTTCATGAAATGACGAGTTTCACAATCTGACTGTAACATATACAATGCTTGCTGAGAAAAATCTCTTTACCCTCACTCACTTTATTGATCTCCCATAGATTTATTGTAAAAATGAATTGTTTGCCTGAGTTCCAGGTTTATAGACTGTTAGGAAGTGATGTTTCAGAGTTCGGACCCGGACCGCTATTCAGTCTTTATTTACTGTGGAACGCACGGATTTTGAAACCAATGTTACTGACCAAACACTTTATATCACAGATAGTTTTTGGACCGTTGAGCTATCTCACACTTACCTCAACAAAAATAATCTTGCTTATAGCACATTCATTGCTCTTGCTGCTATATAGCAGCAGGAGAATGAGGCAGGTGTGCTTTATCTCAAAATGTAACCTCCATTTTGAGTTTTTTTTTTAATCAAGAATCCCTGCAGCAACCTGTCACATTTCATCACGAATGGCATTTATGCGTGCAGATTCGCATTTGCTGAAGCAGAGCTGCTATCGGCTCTTCTTCACTTCAAATCTACCTGAATAAATCTGTTGGAGGGATGCTAAACCATGTTAAAATCACTTGAAAACACGTTGTATTTTGAAGAAAATGGAAAATATGAAGAGACTATGGTAAGAGCTATCTTAACTCTTTTCCCGAAACGCCTTAACTCTTTTCCCCATAATGACCACATATGTATGTCAATGGACCTTTGCCCTCGCCTTTCCATCGATTGAAAAGGAGGTGTCCTCAAAGCGTCAAATGCCGTCTTCATCGATATGGCCAGGGTCTTCATTTGTAGTCATCATGGGGAAAAGGACGGTGGAGTCCATGGGAAAAAGAGTTGAAAGGGAACTCCGAGCAAAGAAAAGGAACAGTATATTCCAATGAGGTCAAAACATGCCGTCGGCCTGCTGATAAAACCTCGTATCTTCAAAATGACAAACTTTACAGGAAAATAAAAAATAAATATAAAGTAATAAATAAAATAAATATATAAATAAAATAAAAAATGTTTAATTTTGTATGTAAGAATAGTGGACATACGAGTTTTTGTTTCTTATCAATTTGGAGATACGAGGTTTTATCAGCAGGCCGACGATTCAGCATTTGGACAGTAGCACAAATTTAACGGTATTGATATCTATATCCAGTCAACCAAACAGAAATTACTGCCCTTCAAGACTGTGCCGCATCAGGAGAAGACTATTTCTGATACATCACGAACTGTGCGCAGAGCTCTGGGCTCTAATGAGGGTCTGTATGTGATACATGCGGTATTACATTTTCACAAAATTCTCATTCTGATCAGAGACCTCTTTATAACGCGTCTGAAGGGAATCCTGTAATGGGGAAAGAACTCGCTGGAATGAAAAGAGAAAAATAGCTCATGCTGTTGAGTTGGACCGGTGAATCAGACTACACATTCCGTGTAATAAACCTCAGATTCCTTCTCTATTTTTCCAACATCTTTCCGTCCAAATGTTAAATTGAGGAAATCATAATAATACTCAGAATTTAACTGCGTGGGGGGGATTTTATTAAATGCAAGAATGCAATAATGCCTCCTTTAAATCCACTTGCTTATCCAGATAACTCATCTGCCCACCCAGGTTCTGTGCATTAATGAAGAAGAGCTGTGGCCTGCCTGCCGGTACTGTGAGAACAGGATTCGAGCTGCATGCAGTCTGACAGCCAACCGCTTTATTCGCTCCAGACCTCTACTCGGAGCCTTATAGGATGATTGTACAGTCTGCAATCTCTCTCTCATTCTGTTTCTTTCTCTCTTTCCATTCAGAGCTGTGGAAATTGCATTCCTCACATCTGTCTTTACAAAGTTTCTTTTCTGTTTCTTTATATGTGTATTAAGCGGCAAATCTGTGAACTGCGCACGGACAACACATACTCATCCCGACTTGTCATACAGTGACGCTACCTGACCGAGCGTCGATATATGACGCAAAAAGAAGCCTTTGGCGATTTCATTTGATGCTTAGGGTTCGGGTTAAGAGTTAGGGGTTAGGGGGTTGGGTTTGTTTTAAAGTGGCATCGAATAAGGATGCCAAACGGGTCCGTTTGCGACGTGTATCGACACTAGGTCAGGTAGCGTCACTACATGTCACGTCGAAATGAGATTGGGCTCACATGATGTCTTTGGGTTTTATCTTTGATACTGTTGGGTGGTGGATGGATTACAGGGTCTAGTGACGTGGCAAGAACTAGAGGTCAACCTTCTGCAAAACCCAAATTTTTGCTCTTTGGCTGTGGGTATTGATGAAAAAGGCATTGCCTTCCAGTAATTTGCCCCTTTTATTTTCTGTCGGATGAGACCCAATATATATTTTTAAAAAATACATTTTTTAGAAGTTATGCACGTCTGTCATTGTTACACATGATCTAAATCCTTTGGCCTGCAATTCAAGCTTCCAAGAATGCAAATCGTCTCCTCATCATGGCTGCGAGTCGCCCCACAAATATTCCTCCCCTGTCAGGTTTAAATGGAAAACATGAATGCGCTTCAGACCTGAGACAGTGTACTGTATCTCACTTTCAGTAAGAGCTTGTGACTGAAATGGGCAGCCTGTTGTGTCCTATAGATATTTGTAGCAAATGAAAGGATGGAGACACCATGACAGCCAGGTGTCTGTGTGGTGTGTGTGTGTATGTGTGTGTGTGTGTGCGTGTGTGTGTGTGTGTGTGTCTGTCTGTGCATGTGTGTGTTTGTGCGCGTGTGTATGTGTCTGTGTAGTGTGTGTATGTGTGTGCGCGCGTGTGTGTGTGTCTATGAGAGTGCGTATGTGCGTGCATGTGTGTGTGTGTGCGCACGTGTGCATGTGTGTGTGTGTGTGTGTGTGTATGCGAGTGCATGTGTGTGTGCATGTGTTTGTGTGTGTGTGCGCATGTGTGTGTGTGTGTGTGTTTGTTTGTTTGTTTGTGCGCGCGCACAGTTTTGTTACCTATTGGGGACCTTTTCCAGTATAAACACTGACCTTTTCAGCACCAGTAGTCCTTATGGGAACCAAAACCTGGTCCTAATATGGAAAAATGTCATCACTGAGGTTGCGGTTATGGTTAGGGCTCAGGTGTGAGTAGAGGTTAGGTCAAGGTTAGGGTTAGGCAAGATTTGGTTATGGTTAGGATTAGGGGTGGGGTTAGGGTTAGACTGTTCATAATGAATTAAAGGTCAATGCAACATCCAAATAAGGATAGCTGAGCAAACGTGTGTGCGCGTGTGTATGTGTATATGTGTGTGTTTCTATCTATTTGCATCATCTTGCCACTCTGATGAACTAATGATTTTCCACCATCTGATCTGTTTCTGAGAAGGCCAGATGCTTCTTCCAGTCCTTAAAAACCAGCAGACACCTTGTATGGCGGCAGAGTCAAGGCACTCGTCATATTTCATGGTAGATTATGATGGCGATGATATTTATACCCTGTCCAGCTTCGCCCTTCTAACCGCGAAACCTGCCCCAAACATTCCGTTGCTGGCCATGCCGCTGAAAAAAAAAAATGCGTCATATAATATATCATGGGGTTTCCGAAGCAGATGTCACTGAGTGTTTCTTAAATTTCCATGCAGTATTTTTAGGCTCCATTGTCGCTGGCTCCAACAGGCAGTGGGATGTTTTGACGCAGTCGGATAACACAGCGATTGTCGCGGCCTGCTGGTGATGGGTCACGGAAAAAATGCGAGTATGTCGCTCTGTGACTCCCTTCAGGATTTATCAATTGTTTGTGCTTTTATTTTGGAGATGGTTAGTAAGAGTACTGTGAATATACCTATGGGGTGCTTTCCAAACTCTTTTTAATTCCAAAACTCACACACACACACACACACACACACACACACACACACATACAAGTTGTTGGCAGTTTTAACAATTCTTTTAGGCCTAAAATGTGTCTCTAACTTGGGCAATTCTTGACTATCTCTTCTTTGAGATGTGTTGAGATGTGTTTTTTTTATATATATATATTTTCAATGCAGTTGAACCCCTGAATCAGCTATTTGGCTTTACAGTATTCAGTGGTATTATTTATTTCAAAAGACACCGTAATGTCTTTTCAGAGCACGCTTGTAATTGTACCGAAAACTAGAAATGACGGTGACTGGATTCAAATGCAGAGGAAAAGGACTGTATATTTATTACTTTAGTGAGAATTGAAAAATACAGACCGGGAAATAGCAATTCCCTAAATTCTAGTGCCCCTTTATGGCAATTCCCAATGATCATGAGATCTCTATGCTGACATTAGTCTACTAGAATAAAGTGCAAAGAGATATACACGCGATATGTTACTCAATACGCTTGCAAGACTTTGCACCAGTATGGTGCGAAGCTAAGGCTTATATAGGCTTGATGAGATAGTGAGATGATTAGACACAGTTGCAAATGATTGAGTGGTGAGTGGAGGAGCAGGCCGGTTCCTCAGAACTCTTGTGATGCTGAGTGCTGGGGCCGTGGCAGGACAGTGGCGTATGTGTGGGGTCTGATGATCTTTTGAGATCAGCTGGAGCAGTCCTCTTAGTATCCTGGTATGCTAGAACCAATTATTTGAATTTGATGCAAGCCATAACAAGGATCCTGTGGAGCTAAGTGAGAAGGTGGGCAATGTGGGAGTGTTTGGGAAGGTTATACAGTGCCTGACAAAAGTCTTGTCACTTATCCAAGTTGTAGGAACAACAAATAATAACCTGATTTGTAGTTGATCAATTGGAATCAAAAATGGCTTATATGAAAGGCAAAGCCCTCTAGATTATGCAAAATATACCAAAATAGAGTTTTGTCTCATTGATTGAGTTTTATAATTTAATTTGTACAGAAAGGTCAGATTTTGCTTGGACAAAAGTCTTGTAGCATTGAAAAAAAATGTGGAAATTATACATACACGTTATTTTGAATACACAAATATGCCACTATAATATCAGAACATAAAGCCATGGTGCCTTGGAAAAAAGAATTCATATTGCGTATGACTCCCATGAGCTTGGAGGACTGAATCCATACGTCTTGGCAATGACTGAGATAACTTGATGATGAAATCATCTGGAATGGCATAGAAAGCAGTCTTGCAGGACTCCCAGAGTTCATCAAGATTCTATGGTTTCATCTTCCAAGCCTCCTCCTTCATCTTACCCCTGAAATGCTCAATAATGTTCATGTCAGGTGACTGGGTTGGCCAATCCTGGAGTACCTTCACCTTCTTCGCTTTCAGGAACTGTGACATGGAGGCAGAAGAATGAGAAGGAGCAGCAGTATAAGTAGGGCAGCAAGAACTTCTTGATATTTCAGGCTGTTGATGTTGCCATCCACTCTGCAGATCTTTCTCACACCCCCATGCTGGATGGAACAACAAACCATGATTTTTCCTCCACCAAACATGATTGTTTTCTGGGAAAATCTTGGGTCCATGAGGGTTCCAACAGGTCTTGTACGGCGACTGGCATGCAGTTCAATGGATGATTCACCAGAAAAATAAAATTTCAGCCACTTTTCCAGTATCAATCCTTTCTGCGAGCTGTGGGCCTTGGCAAATGCAATGCAGGTTTTTTGTTTTCTGTTTAATGCAGACTTCTGTGTACTAACTTGGCTATGAAAACCACTTTGAGAGAGAATTTGACAAACTCTTCTTGTAGATACCGGGATTTTTGGTGACATTTCCTCATGTAGCTTCGCTGTAGTTGAAGAAGGGCTAGCCTTGTACAGTTGAAGCAACAAACGGTCCTTTCAAACAGTTGTCATACCGGGGTCTGTCTGACCTGGCGCTTGCCATGACCGTCACCAGTTTCTTCAAATCTTTTTTCTCATCCCCTCCACTTGACATTTGGATACATTAAAGATGTCTGCCATCTCAGCAGCAGACTCAGTCTTCAGGTTCTTGATGATCAGCACTTTGGTCTGTGGTTGAATCTTTGGTATGTTGTCAGAGGTCTAGTCGCATCTCATACGAAAATCTGGTGTGCTGGGATTATTTCTATACACATCTGGGAATGTGTTAATTACAGTATTTGTCATTGGTTAAACTCTAATCTGCGATTTGCTGCATCATCTGAAGAGACGACAAGACTTTTGTCCTGGCAAAAACAGATGTTATGGGCTTAGCCAAGCTGTGAACATCAGAACACTTTTTGACGGTTTCATTTTGCACCAAATTATTAATGTGAAAGCCCTTGACATTAAAATGGACCATTTATTGTAACAATTGATTGGTTAGAAATAAAGTTATATGCTATTTTTAGTTACTATGTCCTTCTGCGACAAGACTTTTGTCAGGCACTGTAGATCAGACAAGCTGAAGTGTTCTGAATCAGCTGCAGGGGTCTAATGGTGAATGCTGGAAGATCAGGTAAGAATGAACTGCATTTTTTCCAGGCAGGAGATTACCATAACTTGGACCAGGAGTGGCAGAAATGGAATGTTGCCTTGCTTTACCTGGTTTGAGCTTCAGATTGCAGTTATCCATCCAGCTTTTGATTTCCCTTGAGCAAGCGGAGACGCTTACGGCGACCTCTGTGTCAGATGGCGAAAAAGAGTTGTGTGTCCTCGGCACAGCAGTAATAAGACCAACCCATGCCCAGAGATTTCAGAAAAGAGAGAACGTGATGAGGGAGAGATGGAGGGGTCCAAAGACTGAGCCCTGGGGGACCCCTGTAACAAGATATGAACACTGATACTGGATCATCCCAAGCAACCTCAAAGGAGCAATCAGAGAGGTCGGGCTGTATTCAATCTAGGGCGATACCAAAGATGCCCATTACTGCCAAGGATCAAGGGTGTCACTTTGGTTTTAACATTGGGAGGGTTGAGGAGACAACCCTAGTGAGGGCATACATTGATGGCAGTATGATCACTGGGGCGGTTTACTGGCCAGTTTTGATTGGGGAGGTTATTACCCAACCGGAAAATACACCAATGCCGAGGAGTGCAAGAGGATGTGGTGGTGAATGGAATCGAAGGCCATGTACTGGTCAAGGATGATTAAGTTGGAGGAAAGGCAACATGAAGTGACTCACTGTCAGAGAAAGGTCCAGTTTCTGTGGAGCGGCCGAGTCAGAAGCCAGACTGATGTGGATCCAGCAAGTTATTGTGGCAGGAGAAATGAGACCGTTGATTAGAAGTCCCTCTTTTGGGTGTTTTGGGTAAACAGGAAGTCAAAATGCAGAACAGCTGTTGTGTATAATGACTTGTTCATAAGCAGAAAGGATTGATGTGGATGTCCTTGAGAGAAGAGTTGGACTTTCTCCTCTCCCTTTTTGCTACATGCTAGCTGGCCCTGTTGGTACAGAGGGTGTCAGACATCCAGGAGCTGCGAGGGGAAGTGTGTGCAGGTCTGGAAACAGAAGGCCGGTTAGAGGCTAGTGCTGAGGAGAGCGATGAAAGCAGAGAGGGTAGTATAGAGTCAGTGGGAAGTTCAGAGAATGAATCCAGAGGTTGGAGGGAAGCAGTGACTGTGGAGGCAAGAGTAGATGGTCAGAGGGAGCGGATGTTCTGAAGGACCACATAAGTGGGGGCGGGTGTAAGAGGGGGAGGATGAAGGGGAGGAGGGAGGGAGATGGAGGTAAAGTGGTGGTCAGACTGATGCAGTGGGGTCACCATGAGCCTAGAAAAGTTCCCGTGGATGATCTGGTCTTGGAGATTGCCAGCTTTATGGGTTGTAGGTGAATGCACACATCTCAGCACACTAAGGTTTTCTGTGGCAGGTAATTATTTAAAATATGTACAATTCCTGAGGCATAAGCAATATAATTTATATGAGGGAATTCAAATCATGGCTGCTATTGCATATTTGAACAATATCACAGAAGCTAAATCCAACTTGGCCCAGTTGTGGTACAATGGAACTATGGAATGAGACTTGAAACAGTAAAATGTATTCCACAATTTTTTCACCAGTCATTCCTAAATATTATTTGATAAAATTTTATTTCTCCGAATCTCTGTATGCCTGTTCTGTTATGTATTTAGTTTTAAACTGTTTAGATGTATTATTATTATTGTTTCAAATGCCTCATAGGATTGCCTCATTGTTCAATAGTTTTAAGTCGTTATTTAACCTGTGAAAACCTCTAATTCAGGACAGTAACACTGCTTTCCACTGGGTTGCACAAAAGCTGCATTCTTATAACCTCTGAGTCTGTCTTTGTTCCAATATGTTTATTAATTACATGCAACAGCAGCTGCATCCTCCATACTCTTCTGTTTGGTAATCTTGAGGAACTTACACCAGAGGATGCTTGCAGGTTATAATGATGTAACAGCCAATGGCGTCACCAGACTTTTTATTCTGGTGGTGCACAAGGGGGGCACAACAGTTAGATGAGGGGGCACACAATTTATTTTGTTGACCGGGGGGGGGGCATTTCATTCTGATGCACTTTATTTATTTATTTATTTATTTACGTATCTTAAATGGGGGGCCACATGGGGGGGCACAAGATTTCCGTGGGGAGGCACGTGCCCCCCCTGGTCCCTCCCTTGGCGACGCCACTGGTAACAGCATCACTATGGCATAGGCCAGGAGTGGCCAGCCCTGATGGTGGAGAGCCTCAGAGTAGGCCGAATTTGGGTTTCTCCACCTTATTTTAACATAAAACACCAGGTGAGATAAGTTCAATGTGTAATCAACAGCCTGAATTCATCAAGCAAGTGCTGAGTAACACCAAAAACCAGCAGACACTGCGGCTCTCCAAGACCAGGGTTGGCCACCCCTGGCATTGGCTTTAATCTGGCTTAGACAGGCAAGAGCCACATGCTGTGCTTTGGCTTTACAAATTGTGGTTTTGCAAGGGCATGCAGTGTGAATAAACTGGAATCGAAAGCCTGTGGTGTACACCGTTATTAACAGGTTACTCTCTGGCTAAGAAACACAAATAACAAAGAGCCCTGCAGGGTGCAGGTGCGTAAAGAAGCATGTCAAGGACAGACGTCAAGCTCTGAGTGCAGTATGGCTCGGTGACATCATGCCTCCTTGGGTTGTGACGCAGTCCCGCGCTGTGTTCTTATCTTAGACACGGTCGACAGTATCCAGGAAGGCTCTCTCCTGGATAAAGAAAACATGAGCAAGAACGTGTGTTCAGCCACATGGCGCACTTTTGTTATTTTTCTCAATTTGATTTATTTCTTTGAATTTTATGTTGCTTATTTCTTTCAAAAATAGTTTTACCAGTTCAAAATAATAAAGCATGTGTCTGTTTGTGTGTATCATTGTTGTTATTTGCAGAAAATGTCCAGAACAGTGTGCACGTGTTTGTTTGTGTGGTCTTGTTATTCTGATTTTAACAAATAGTTAAATCACAACACACATTGCGCATGTGTGTGTGTTTGTATGTA
Organism: Gymnothorax javanicus; assembly: GCA_029692085.1. Lineage (NCBI taxonomy): Eukaryota > Metazoa > Chordata > Actinopteri > Anguilliformes > Muraenidae > Gymnothorax > Gymnothorax javanicus. Next base: position 12,767,608 of record CM056202.1, on the reverse strand, counting down.
TAATCGTTGTTTATAAATGCTTGTCCAATGAAACTTTGCTTACTAATATCCATTCTGGATCCTATGTGGCCTACAACAGTAATATTTTAAAGTGCAGTTTTTCCTTGAATTAGCCACTAAAGGTGTGCTGGGCCTGGATCCTGAAACCAGTCAGAAACGGGCCTGCGCTGAAAACATATGAAGACCACAAGTGAAAAATGATCAGAGTTACATTTTTACGTTGTGAAGAAATGATGAATTAAAAATTCAAAACGATCTTCAAAACAAAGCACTGAAAAATATGCAAAAAATATAAAATATGTAAAATATTGTAGTAATATATAATATATAAAATATACAAACATGCAAAATTTGGACTCTGATCATTTTTCCTTTGTTGTCTTCATATAATTTTATACTTTGCTTGTTGAAGCAAATTTAAACCTCTTAAGCTCTGGACCTCTGGCTTAGAAAATGCTCAAAAATAACATACCTAAGATAAAGTGTGTATATCTCAGCATCTACAAGGTTTATATGAATCATCTTGATATTATAATGAAAGTAACAACTCAGGGATTTCTGTAAAGGTGTAGACATCAGTATATACAGTGCTGTGAAGAAGTATTTTCCCCCTTCCTGATTTCTTACTTTTTTGCATATTTTTCACGTTTCATGTTTCAGATCATCAAACAAATTTTAATATAAGCAAAAGATAACCCGAGTAAATACAAAATGCAGCTTTTAAATGATGATTTCATTTATTAAGGGAAAAAAGCTATCCAAACCTACCTGGCCCTATGTGAAAAAATAATTGTACCCCCTTTTTAAATCATGAATTAACTGTGATTAACCACATTTTTTAAGTTCAATTTTACTAGCCACACCCAGGCTTGATTACTGCCAGACCTGTTGAATCAAGAAATCACTTCAATTGAACCTGTTTGACAAAGTGAAGTAAGCTAAAAGATCTCAAAAAGCAACACGTCATGTCGCGAACTAAAGAAATTCAAGAACAGATGAGAAACAAAGAAATTGATGTCTATCAGTCTGGAAAGGGTTGCAAAGCCATTTCTAAGGCTTTGGGACTCCAGCAAACCACAGTGAGAGCCATTATCCACAAATGGAGAAAACTTGGAACAGTGGTGAACCTTCCCAGGAGTGGCCGGCCTACCAAAATTACTCCAAGAGTGCATCAATGACTCATCCAGGAGGTCACAAAAGAACCCAGAACAACATCTGAAGAACTGCAGGCCTCACTTGCCCTCAGTTAAAGTCAGTGTTCATAATTCAACAATAAGAAAGAGACTGGGCAAAAATGGCATCCATGGGAGAGTTCCAAGGTGAAAACCACTGCTGGCCAAAAAGAACACAAAGGCTCATCTCACATTGGCCAAAATACATCTTGATGATCCCCAAGACTTTTGGGAAAATATTCTGTGGACTGAAAAGACAAAAGTTGAACTTTTTGGAAGGTGTGCGTCCCGTTACATTAGGCATAAAACTAACACAGCATTTCATAAGAAGAACATCATACCAAAAGTCAAACATGGTGGTGGTAGTGTGATGGTTTGGGGCTGCTTTGCTGCTTCTGGACCTGGACGACTTGTCGTAATTGATGGAACCATGAATTCTGCTCTCTACCGGAAAGTCCTGAAGAAGAATGTCCAACCATCAGTTTGTGACTTCAAGCTCAAGCGCACTTGGGTTATGCAACAGAACAATGATCCAAAACGCACTAGCAAGTCCACCTCTGAATGGCTTCTAAAAAAACAAAATGAAAATTTTGGAGTGGCCTAGTCGAAGTCTGGACTTAAATCCGCTTGAGATGCAGTGGCATGACCTTAAATAGGCTGCATGCTCAAAAACCCTCCAATGTGGCTGAATTAAAACAATTCTGCAAAGAAGAGTGGGCTAAAATTTTTCCATGGAGATGTGAAAGACTCATTGCCAGTTATCGCAAACGTTTGATTGCAGTTGTCGCCGAGGGTGGCACAACCAGTTATTAGGATTTAGGGGGCAATTACTTTTTCACATAGTGTAGGTGTGGATAGCTTGTTCCCCTTAATAAATGAAATCATTATTTAAAAATTGCATTTTGTATTCACTCGGGTTGTCTTTGTCTAATATTAAAATTTGTTTCATGATCTGAAACATTTAAGTGTGAAAGATATGCAAAAAAAATAAGAAATCAGGAAGGGGGCAAATACTTTTTCACGGCACTGTACATATGTCACTGGGTCAGAGCTAATGAAGACGAAACACAGCGTAAATGAAAAATTTTATTTCTGCATTCATATTGTTTGCATAAATGTGAACAGCATTATTATGCCCTAGAACACAACTTTGATAACAAGACAGCTATGGTTAGACTTAGCAGCTAAATTTGTATGGGTCTGAAAACATGGAAATACAGTACTTCCTTTCATTCCCCACTAATGAATAGGTTGGAATGCCATAATGGGACACTAGAAATACTTTTTGCTTCTTTTGACATTTTTTAGTTGTTGTTGTTAAGAATTCCAAACTACTTTAGCATTGACTGCCATGCTTTATTTTATCATATATATCTAGTTATATGTTTTGTTTTAAAATTTTGATGGGAGGAACTAAAGGAACTCTCACCAAAAAGGCCAAATCTGGGTTCTTCAAAAAATTCAAAGTCTTAAAAAAAGTTTTCTTTGAGAAAACCTTGTGAGGTGTTCAAGCGGCACAGAAACCAATTTAAGAGCAAAATGATTTGTCAATCATTCAACATTTTTTATGTTAATAAAAAATACAAGTTAAATTAGCATCAGTTTTGTTTTTATCGGATGGCTGACCTGCTAATCTGTAATGCAAGATTTTGGGAAGCTATACTAATAGGCATTAAAAATGCAACAAGCAACAATGTACAAAATTTTGTGGAAATAATATAATTAAAGCTGCAAGCAGCATTGAATGGGGCCTCACATCCAAAGTGCACAGGGAAGCAAGTTCTGATAGGACCACTTCGTCAAAAAAGATAATATTTATTACAGCATACAGGCATACAATCTTACATTGAGTTTGGCGACATGGCTCTGTTATGAGAGATCCCTGCCCGTCCGAACGAGGAACCGAAGGCAGGAAGCTGCTTGTAATCCCCCTCCAAGGAACAGAGCCACAGCAGCAATGACCTCACGAAAGAGACATTGCTATAGAACGAAAATTTAGACAAGGAGAGCCGAGTTAATGAATACAATAGATCGGTGGAGCTGGGGTGGAGGAGGGTTGTTGAGCGGCGACGGAGGAGCAGCTTCGAGCGAGCTTAAGTAGAGTAGCATATTACCAGCCAAGCAATCAGGCAGCTAGGTCAGATGACAGTCATGTGCACTCAGGTAGAAGCTGCTCCTCTGTTAGCTCCATGGCCTATCAGAACTTACGTCAAGTCTTCATTTTTAATTATATTATTTCCTCAAAATATTGTACATTGTTGCATGTTGCATTTTCAATGCCTCTTAGTATATATTACATTGGGCTATTTATCTTACATAAGGCAGAGACTGCGAATCAAAGATGTTACGCACATTGTGCCTTTCCTAATGCACAAACTGATGTGATGCCTTTACATTCTGCTATTGTTTTGCTGTTAGCGTGTGCATTCATATGTGGAAACGAATGGGATTGGATCCGGGGCGTATTTTGTCAATGAGTGGGCTTGGGGGGCCCGAAAATAACTCTTGCTCCCGGGCCCATCTTCGTATGCTTCCACCACTGCAGTGGGAGGTGCGCAGTCCATAAGATGCTGCATGAGGAACCATTTCATAGCTTGGATAGGGCTTAGCTGGAGGTGTTAGTCATTATACACCAGTAATCTGCTGGCACTTTGCATGAAGCCTTGCCGTCCAGTTTAACATCGATGCAGCCCCAACCAGGCAATAAACCACTGCTGAAACTGTGTGTGGATGAGCTGATCTCCACCCTCTTACTCCAGCACCATACTTTAAACTCTGCAAACAAGAAATCTAAATACAGCCAGAAAGGTTTCAAACTGTTTTAAATGCTCCTTTATGTCTCTGAAATATCTTCTATATATTCGGAACATTCCAATATTGTATTTTATTTAATTTTCTTATGGTAGCTCGCTTTATTTTGGACCTCAGTGTAGAGATTGTGCAGCATTCTTTCTATAATACACCATACTGCTTGTGACAAACTCTCAATTTATGCATCAAACATGGCTAGTTTTAATTGGGATATCAAGCATCTGAACTCCTGTCAAAGTCAGAGAAGTATGCACTTTCTAAAGATTATAAAGAGACATACATTATACCTGCTCATCAAACCATATAATTTAAAAACTATTGAAATCATAAAAACGACAAATAATTTTAGAAACCATCTTAGAAAGTGCTCAATTTCACAGATTGTGATAATAGTTCTTGTATCCGTTAGTACAAGCACCATACAACTCAATCTTATAATCTTATCACATCACAGTTTAGGGCAAAGATTTTGGAGAGAACTTACTTTCTGCTAGAAAAGAGGAAATGCCATAACTTTTGACTGAAGGCTTTGTACTGTACATATAGCTAAAATGCCCTCGTGAACATCTACTTCAGGAAAAATAACTTCAAAGTTATGCTTGTATTTTTGTTGGCTAACACCAATGTGCAATCAAATGAGAGCAGCACGTGAAATCAAAGAGGCCGACCCCCACTTCACCCACAGACAGGGTCGGCAACTAAACCTGAATTTTTGTTGTTGTTGTTGTTGTGGTTGCTTTTTTGCTTTTCTCTCACCTGTCTCAATGGATGAGTGGCAAAGTGAGTGCAGGACTTTGTGCCAACCGCAAGTAGTTTTTCTGCAAATTTCAAATGAAGCACAGCTTTGATTCGGGCAGATCGGAGAATTTAGGACTGGAGCGTGCGTACGCGCCTGCATTCTCAGTTCTCTGTGTTTAAGCTTGCATGCAAAACCTTGAGAGGTAGCCTTCAGGAGCAGGGGCACTTATGACGGTTGATGTCACAGCTCTTTCATTTGGATGTGCTCTGTTGCAGCGAATGGCATGACAATAGTGGTTGTTAAAATGCTTGTGCTGATTAACTACTCGCTCTCACGTTATTGTTTTATTTGATTCCCTTCATTTTAAGGTCTTAGTTTTCATACTTCGTCGGACTACAACGAGTGAGAATATCAACAATCATATCAAAAGTGTTAGTTACGCTTTATTGATGGGAAAATGGCAAGCCTTGTTGGGATGAATGGCCTGTTCTCACCAGTTATGTTTAAATTGTTATCACATTTTGATAATGTACAATATCAAAAAACTATATCATAGCAATGGATCGTGGGTAAAATTTTCTGTTCTCTGGATAACCTCCATCATAACTGCCATGATGTCCCCTTTTCCTGTGACCATCTCAGGGCATCTCTGGCGATTTTTATCTCCACTGCCCAGTCACCCCAATCTGTACACAAATCAACTAATGCAAACCATCCAGTTATGAGTGGCAGCAATAAAGGTTGTTTTCAAACCTTAGCTATCATCAGTCAGACTTCGTCTTGGGACTCTACGTTTTCTCACTTATTGATTCAAGCTGTGTATAACTCTAGCTGGGGGATGGCCTGAAAATAGATCAGCAGGGGGTACGTGGCCTTCCGTGCGGGAATCTCTTGTTTATTTACAAATTCCTTACGGCTCTCTTTTATTTGGTTTCCTTTTTATTGTTTCCTTCAGTTTGTTCTCTGCCATCGTCACTCTGGTCTCTTTGAAGTTCCATTTTCTCGCATTATTTTCCTGGGCCTCATTTATTTTATGAAGTGAAAATTACCTCTGAGAGGGTCTTGTTGTTTACAGTTTGCAGATTTTCACAGGATTGCATTTCAATGGGAGTTTATCCTGCCTTCTTTTATTAGCGGAGGTGCTTTTGGTGACCTGAGGCCTGTGGGTCAAATTTCTTAAGCTGAGAGCCAGGTATGAAGGGCTGTTTTAAGGGAGAGGATAGCTGAGAGTGCCTTCGCATTACACAAGCAGAATAATGCTCATTTAAAACCTAAACTGAGTCTGAAACATAAAAATAATAACAATTGGTGCCAGGCACAACAAACCCCGCCCCTCGCACATGTTGAACTTTGACCTACTTTTCCGAAATTCAATAGGCATCTATTCTGGGTCAGTGGCAATCCCTAAACCGAATTTGGGGTGAATCTGGCCATTAGTTTTGCTGCTAAAGTATTAACAAACAAACAAACACAGAAACAAACGCACAAATGCACAAACACACAAACAAACAGAACCAAAAACAATACCCCTTGCCCTCACCCTTCGGGTGGGGTGGGGTAATAATAATAATAATAACGATAATAATGATTTTGGGGGTCACATTTTGCGATCATATCTGCATGCACTGCTTAATGTGGTCATATCAAGGGTTTTAGTCTTATAATGATGAGTATTGTCACGCCTCGCCCACACCGATCTTCTTCACCTGAGTTCTGAGCTCTGGCCTGCTCCCGCATAATCAACTCTGCAACCTGCAGCCGCTGCTAATTATCCCAGTATCTAATTAAGCCTGTATATGTCAGGCTCTCGCACCAGTTCGGTGCAAAGTTATGTTGTAGCCCATTATGTCGACATCTCTTATTGCACTCATTTGTATATACTAACAGACTCTCTGTTATGGTCCATTCCAGCCAACCAGTAACTCGTGTTTTCACAACCTTCTACCGGTTAAAGTGCCCTGGAACGGCTGTCAAATCCGTGACATACCGCCCCTGAACTCGAACCAGATCAATGTACTCCCAGTTACATTCTCTGACATCACACAGCCCTTCAAACAACAATGGATGCGCCCATGGATGTTGTGGTGATGCAGGCGATACACGGTGAGAAATGAAGAAATAATAACTTTATGGACATATGAATCACATTTACACATTGTAATTAAAGTTATAGTCAAGTGATTATATAAAACAACCTGTTGTGTTTATGAAATGATGCCCAAACATCTCTCCGACAAGAGAGAAATATTGCCGGCTAGCACTAGCTAGCTAACTAACCTTTGTTGTTTTGACGGTTTGTCGTGACTTGCCTGGAACGCTTTAAAATCGTGACTCGTGGCTTGAAGTGGTGACTCACGGGTTCAGAATCTTGGCTGGAACGCACAGTTAGTCTAACTGTACTTTGTCATATTTGGGAAGTGTTGTTTCCCGTGTTGTTGATATTTGCATTCGTATTTGTAACCTTGGGCAGACGGTAATAAAACTACGTCGTCTTTCTTTGCATTTGGATCCTCTTGCCTCCACTTCTGTATCTCAGTGCACAACAGTCAGTGCTTTGAGACCGTTAGAGGTATCTCATGAGAAAAACACATCCACTGATCTGATGGCACTGGGAAGACTGCTCCACCACTGTGGTGGCATAATTCTGAGAGTAATGACTATGAAATATAACCACTTGTTTCCATCATATCTCATTTGTGGGAATTCATTTGACCAGTAATATGCGGTATGAAGACAAGGCTGTATCACATACAGTATCACATGCCTTAGAGGAGAACACAGGTACTTTCCCAAATCAAGGATGGAGCTCACAATGGTGTGTTTCCAAGAGGGAAAAGAGCCATTAAAGTTCAGAAAGAAAAGGTTGTTTATCACAACCTAGTCTGGATCCTGAAAAACCTTTGAATACAGAGTATTATGTAGAGGTCATTGAAGCACAAATATATTGCTGATAGAATTTAAATCATTAGGAGCAAGGCCTTGCCTTGAACAGATTTTTCCCAACCTACACAGCCTTCATACTTCCTGGGAAATAATGGTTTCCCTCCCCTCTCCCCAGCTACAGTAATGTTGAAACTATGCTGTTGGACACTGTAACTTTGGACAGGATTGCCTCAATGTGTTTTAAAAGCTATTTTGCTGTCCCAGGTTTTTCCCATAAAATCATTGCCGTCCTTTTGTCCTTCTCTATTTTTACGAGCGACTGGAAGTTATTAGGAACAGAGGGGTAGAGAAGGGACCGGACAGGGTCATCCGTGAACGACGACAATGATTTCAGACTCATTCTCCTAGCTGTCGCTGTTTCCCTTCACCTCCTAAATTAAACACAAATGTGTGATGCACGCGCCATGTCTGCACAGCCACTCCATGTCCCAAAATGAGAAACATGGCCGCCCCTTTGTGTTTACACACAGAATATTAAGACTCAGTTAATGCTCTCAGGGCACTTTGCACGCTCATTCTTTCTAGAACATTCTGTAACTGGAGGTAGTCACGGACAGCCTCGTTCACCAGAGTCCATTTAAAATCATTTGATTTGTAACGAAACTGACTGAAATGAGGAATTGGGAGGGAATCTATTTCATCCTTTATTACAACATAGCTGTCTGCATCTATGAATGTTAACTAGTTGTGATGTTGTAGTCATGAACTGACACTGAGGAAGAATCTGCCATCAGTGCGGTCATAACCCACCATCATTTGTCGAGGACTGAGACATATGGCGAACTGTATTCAAAGTGGTTTATGTCACTTTATTGACTGTCGCAAATTATTATGGTGACACGTTGTCTAAACTGTCTTTATAGATTCTCCTTTTGACATCTGGATTGCGAAGGTGTGAACTACATCCAATAATGTAAATGAGTGAGTGCTGTCTTAGCTGCCTAAATAAAGTGAGTAGCATAAAGTATATAGAATTCAAGTGTCCAGTCAGATTCGCTGCTAACATCCCGGAATTCTCAGGATTATGTAAAGAAATGCTGGGTAGGCCCTAGATGGTCCTCAATTTTGACTACGGCAGCTTGTAAATGAGGTTTTAGTGGCTTTTTGAAACATACATTTGTAGTCCTAAGGGAACATTTGGCCGCAGCTTTGGTGACTGACAGCTGAATTTACTGATGTTTCATGAGAATCAGTGGCTTGGCTGCTGAAGTCACGATGGTGAGACGGTAAGACTTAATCATCTCGAGGAAATTTTGGTCTGAAGCATATTGTCCTCAAGATGGAATTAGATGCAAGACAAAACAAATACGTCACTGTGAATCAGCAGTCTGAATGTCCGTTCAGGGTGTGTACAGTTTAACTCAAATGGGTCCAATTAAAATAAGCATACAATTGTGCCTGTGCATCCTAAGTATTGCCAGTTGCCTGCAACAGAGAAGTTATTCTTCATTATTCTTAATTAATATCTTTTTATTTATTTAGTAGTGTTTCATACATTGGTATTCTTTTGTGCCATTGAACCCAAAAAAAACCCCACAGTGTTTAGAAAATAATTCTTCTAATACAGTGGATATTCTCTAGTTCCCCTTTCCCCACAAAACAGCACTATGCAAAAAAACATAGGCGTCCGAGTTTTTTTTTTTTATGGTTGGGGGCATGTAGGGTTGCCCTTGTCTGTCCGTACGTCTGTACAGTGTTCATCATGTTGACGGAGGAGTATAGTTTATCCACTTCCTCTCAAAAACTGGTCAACAGAATTCATTTAACTTTTGTGTGTGTGTTGTTGGGACAATAGATATGTGCAACTTACACCTTGTTTCTGAATTTTTTTAATTTTTGATTTTTCAGGTGGTTGAACTTTGGTAGATTTTGTCAACTTTCCCTCTCCTTTTGCTGTAAGAGGGGAGTGTGGTCTATCCTCTTCTGCTCAAAAACCGCTTTACAGAATCCATTACGCTACATGTGCTTTGTAGGGACCCAAATGGTGTGCATCTCATATGCTGCCTCTTTTCAATTTTGATGATTTTTCAGGCATTTGAACTTCTGCAAATTTTGGCGAGTTACCCAGATGCGGGGGCATCTGTGTTCCAAATTTTCTAGTTTAGATGATATTTCTTGGATGTTTTTTAGATGTTACTTTTTATTTTCTGCCTTACCAAGGCTTTTGAAAAAAAAAAAAAAAATGATATTCCAAACATTCAAAGATTAATTTTAAAGATGAAGTCCCACAAAAAAAATGTATTTAATGTTCTTTAAAACACCTTAACGAACAGTATAACTTTGATGGCTCTCTAGTCTTAACATCTGCCAAGCTGTTGGAGACTCCATGGAGAGAATAAAGCAAGTGCAAAAATGCAGACCAACTGTGGCAAGTTCTCAAAAATGCTTGGAATACTCTACCAGCCAATCATGGCATTGAACTATGAAACTGCAAGACAGCGTATTCAGCTTTTAGCTGAAAGATGGGCACACCAATTATTGATCCAACATAGTTTTTACAGTTTATGGAAAGTATATTCTCTTTAATGAACTGTCAAAAACAAGCCAATGTTTTTTTGCGCATTACTGTACCAAAATATGCTGAGGTTTTTTGAGGCCAGGGTGAATGCACTATGGAACGCCTGTCTGCTTTCAAGCCGCAGATCAGCCAAGAGTGCGCGGAGACAGGTGTATGGAATGTGTTTTTCTCAACCAAGTAGTGACATGGAATTGATTTTTAGGGGCATGCTTTGATTTCTTACGAGTAAAATAGGACTATGTTTGGATGTGGGGATAGATTTCAGCATTAAGCTTCGCCTGTGAGGAATTCCTCACACCAGCCTGAAGACATTCTCTCCTGACCCAAACACTCAAGAAGTGCTTCATGCCATTGCATTCGGCCAGTTGGCTTTGGCCACAGAAATGAATCATTCACACCAGTCTTCATTTCCTATGTGACATAAAACTGAAACTGAACAGCCAGCTGATATTTCCATGAGGACGTCTTCACTGCCTGTATCACACTTTTTTTTTCCCTTCTGAAAGACTTTTTAAGCATATTTTTCTCATTTATAACAAAATTAAATTCTTATGTCCACAAGGCTTTTACTGCTCTAACTTGCAAATTTTTCCCATGAATGGAAACATCTCTAACAGCTTCAAGCCCGAGTGGGGTGCAAGTTATTGAAATGTTAAAGTGAAATCTGTTTGGCCCAAGAAACAGTCCATACGTTGAGGTCTCCATATTGAAAGCCCCTTGATTAACAGCTAGGCTCTCAACGGATATGTCAGTAATGTCAGTTACATGGTACGTCAAGTTTAACCCCTTTGCACAGATATAGACATTGAATTTCCGAATGTCTTGCTTCACTAAAATAATTTTCCACAGTCTCTGTGACACAAATACCAGGTTATAAAGCCTAAATAGGCTCATGCATAACAGGAAAAAATTGGCATTATTTGTGTTGTGCACAAAGGGGTTAATATTATACCTGTTCTATAATTATCAATCACACCATGATTCAAACAATGCCTAATCCATACTTATTAATCATATTATCATGTACAATTTTATATGATTCGTCAAGAAGTGTGTTTCTCACACACTGCTGCTCTACACACGAGTTAGTTGTGTAGTATTGTGTTCATTTTCATGCGAAAGCTAACTATTCCACTTAAAGTGCCTGGACCTCCGTATTACGATAGTATTACCCTGCCTTAGCAATTCTGTCACTTTTCTGAGAAAAACAAAATATATGAAAAATGTAATCATTTATTATTTATTAAGAGGTTACTTTAATCCTCTTCTGGCAAAACTGGGGGCCTTTTGACAAAAAATAAACAAATTTCTGACATGGCCCAAATAACATGGAGGGGGGGGGGATAAGTGGTGTGGGTGGGTGGGTGGGTGGTAATGTCAGTTTTTATTGAATACAGAAGATTTACAAAATACAAACACATGCAACCACAGAATAACGGGAAAAGATGATTCCTGGGGGTTAATACTTCCTGAAAAAGGGTGGATTTTTCAGTTTCATTGGTATTCTGATGTGATTGAAGCCAGATGCCAAGTGCGGTATTAAATGCTGCATCAGTTCAATGGGGAGGGTCTGGAGGGAAGCTCCATATGACAGTGTAATCAATTTTAAGTCAAGACAATCCACAGATAAGGACCACCATGTGTCTCATTATGGTACCTTCGATCTACATCCTCATTTCCCAAAAAGTTGGAACACTGTTGAAAATGTAAATAAAAGCAGAATGCAATGATACGCAAATAACTGAAAGCCCGTATGCAATTGAAAAGCACAAAGACAACATATCAAATGTTGAAACTGAAATTTTTCTTTTGCTTTTTGAAAAATATCAGCTCATTTTGAATTTGACACCAGCAACACATTTTTAAAAAGTAGGAGCGGGGAAACAAAAGATTGGGAAAGTTACATGATGCTAAAGAATACAGCTGGTGGAACAGCGTCCCAACTCTTTTGGTGACAGAGTTGTTATTGAACATCAGTGACAGTGTTTTCAAGCCAGGACTTTAATTTCATACAAAACAAGCTTCATGTAGCTATTAAGCTAAATTACATGTGTGTCCTCTTGAGGTTGGCATGAAGCGTACTTCATGTTGTACAGAAAACTGTTGAGTGAGTCAGGTGCTAAGAAAACAAGAGAGTGCTTCTGTCAGTGCGACTGAGTAATATAAGAGCAGAGTTACATTCATAAATACACATATTTGTCAGGTCCAGCTATGATCTACTGTCTGTAGAAACCCCTGAATTACAGTCAGCTGAATTATTTGTCAGAGCAAGATTTATTTATTTAAGACTGGCCGTAATTGGCCACAAGAGAAGTGATGCTTCCCTCTTTATATTGAATTGTTGAATCGAAGTATCACTTACAGAACCTGTTTAGCGATTTGAAGTTGGCGAAAAGCAGCACATGATGCTGCAATCTAAAGAAATTCCAGAACATATGAGAAACAAAGCCATTGAAGGGTTACACTGCCATTTCTAAGGCTCTGAAACTCCAGTAAACCTACGTTAGAGCAATTATGTGCAGAAGAAGAAAACTTAGAGCAGCGGTAACCTTACCGGGAAATGGCCATCCTACCAAAAGTCCTCCAAGAGGGCATGAACGACTCGTCCAGGAGGCCACATAATAACCCAGACTAACATCTAAAGAACTGCAGGCCTCACTTGGTCCACTTAAAGCAACATTCTCACAATTTTGAATATAGGGCTTAATAGGCAGTTACCACTATGTGCAATACATTTTGCAATAGCCTCATCAAGATCCCATGCCTCAGTGACATAGAGTTTACTTTCCCGTTCACCTGCATCATTGAACCGGTGAACACTGCAGACCATGATATTTGTCAACTTCAAAGACCCTATCCAATACTCGGTGTTTTTTATATATATATATATATATATATCAGTGGCGGCTGGTGAACTGGCGATAGGGGAGGCTCAAAACAATCCCTTAAAATTAATGATTGGTCACGACCTGTTCTCAATCGTTCATTTAAATAACGATTACAGAAACTCCGAAAATTCTCAACATTATCAGGTGTGGCCAGTTTTCATTTATAACGCATACCTGTCAACTCTCACGCATTCGGTGTGAGTTTAAGTGGTATATTTACGTTCCTCTGCTGTAGTCAGCAATTATTCAATCAACGCGTATGTAAGAGATTCTCGCGCGGAGTTGAGTTCCTTGTGCACTGGAGGGGTTGGAAGCAATGGAATTGCATAAAGACGTTTCAAATGATCTAATTTCATTTAAATGATCATGAAACACATGCATTGCTTCCAACCGCAGAGTTGAGAAGTTAATCGGTATGTGTTATTAATGAAAACTGGCCACACCTGATAATGTTGAGAGTTTTCGAGTTTTGTAATGGTAATTTAAATGAATGATTGAAAACAGGTCGTGACCAATCATTAATTTTAAGGGATTGTTTTGAGCCTCCCCCTATCGCCAGTTCACCAGCCACTGATATATATATATATATATATATCATATATATATATATAAAAAACACCGAGTATTGGATAGGGTCTTTGATTTGCAAATCCTTTTCAACTTATATTCAATTGAATACACTGCAAAGACAAGATGTTTAATGTTCAAACTGAGAAACTTTATTTTTTTTTGCAAATAATCATTAACTTAGAATTTAAAGGCAGCAACACATTGCAAAAAGTTGGCACAGGGGCCTTTTTACCACTGTGTTACATCACCTTTCCTTTTGACACTCAGTAAACGTTTGGGAACTGAGGAGACCAATTTTGAAGCTTTTCAGGTGGAACTCTTTCCCATTCTTGCTTGATGTACAGCTTAAGTTGTTCAACAGTCCGGGGTCTCCGTTGCCGTATTTTTACGCTTCAATGCGCCAATTTTCAATGGGAGACAGGTCTGGACTACAGGCAGGCCAGTCTAGTACCCGCACTCTTTTACGGAGCCATGCTGTTGTAACACGTGCAGAATGTGGCTTGGCATTGTCTTGCTGAAATAAGCAGGGGCGTCCATGAAAAAGACGTTGCTTGGATGGCAACATATGTTGCTCCAAAACCTGTATGTACCTTTCAGCATTAATGGTGCCTTCACATATGTGTAAGTTGCCCATGCCTTGGGCACTAATACACCCCATACCATCACAGATGCTGGCTTTTGAACTTTGCGCCTATAACAGTCCGGATGGTTCTTTTCCTCTTTGGTCCGGAGGACACGCGTCCGCAGTTTCCAAAAACAATTTGAAATGTGGACTCGTCCAGACCACAGAACACTTTTCCACTTTGCATCAGTCCATCTTAGATGAGCTTGGGCCCAGCCGAAGCGGGCGGCGTTTCTGGGTGCTGTTGATAAATGGCTTTCGCTTTGCATTGTAGAGTTTTAACTTGCACTTGCAGATGAAACGAACTGTAGTTACTGACAGTGGTTTTCTGAAGTGTTCCTGAGCCCATGTGGTGATGTCCTTTACACACTGATGTCGGTTTTTGATTACCGCCTGAGGGATCGAAGGTCACGGGCATTCAATGTTGGTTTTTCGCCTTGTCGCTTACGTGCAGTGATTTCTCCAGATTCTCTGAACCTTTTGACGATAATACGGACCGTAGATGATGAAATCCTAAATTTCTTGCAATAGCTCGTTGAGGAATGTTGTTTTTAAACTGTTCGACAATCAGCTCACGCATTTGTTCACTAAGTGGTGACCCTCGCCCCATCCTTGTTTGTGAATGACTGAGCATTTCAGGAAGCTGCTTTTATACCCAATCATGGCACCCACCTGTTCCCAATTAGCCCGTTCACCTGTGTGATGTTCCAAATAAGTGTTTGATGAGCATTCTCAACTCTCTCAGTCTTTTTGCCACTTTGCCAGCTTTTTTGAAACATGTTGCAGGCATCAAATTCCAAATGAGCTAATATTTGCAAAAAATTACAAAGTTTACCTGTTCGAACATTAAGTAACTTGTCTTTGCAGTGTATTCAATTGAATATAGGTTGAAAAGGATTTCCAAATCATTGTATTCTGTTTTTATTTACAATTTACACAACGTGCCAACTTCACTGGTTTTGGGTTTTGTATATATATAAAATTTATTTTTTCCTGGAGATGGTCTGTTAAATTTTTACTGAAGTGTTTTTTTTTTTTTTTCAGTTTGGCCCTATTTTTATTTTGCTGTTCTGCTCTGAGTCATGCTAACAACATGTAGCCACATAATCTCACCCCGGAACTGATGAGTTTGTTCACTCCAGAACAGACCCACCCCCGTTGGTGGTCGGACCAATGGGAGAACATCTAGTGCACTTAGGTCATGACTGAGGTCAAGGGACTTCCTGTCCAAAAGACCAGATTTAATTTTATTTAAAATTGTTTTAAAATGATAACTATACAAAAATAAAGCATGGAAATAACTCAGAAATAGACTCCTTTATTATTGAGTGTATAAATATAATAGTATGTTGGAAACTTTGGATTTGAAACTTTGTCTCAGAGACATGGAATCTTGGTGAGTCAACTGCAGAATGTAATGTACATACTGGTAACTGCTTATTAAACCCCACACTCAAAGTCATGGGAATATTGCTTTAAGGTCAGTGTTCACGATTCCATACTAAGAAAGAGATAGGAAAAAAATGGCATCCATGGGAGAGCTGCAAAGAAAAAACCACTGCTGACCAAAAAATAAAAAGAAAGGCTCATCTCACATTTGCCAACAAACATCTTGATGACACCCAAGACTTTTGGGATAATATTCTGTGGAAAATCCTGAAGGAGAGACCAAAAGCCCAGTCTCTCTTGGGTTTGGCAACAAGACAATGATCCAAAGTGCAAAGCATGTCACCTCTGAACAAAAAAAAAAGGTTTTGAGGTGGCCTAGTCAAAATCCTGACTTGAATCTGATTGAGGTGCTGTGGCATGACCCTAAACATGCAGTTCATTCTCAAAAATGCTCCTATGTGGCTAAAATAAAACAATTCTGCTAATAATAGTGTGCCAAATTCTTCCACAGTGGTGCAAAATTATTGCAAACTTTTGATTGCAGTATTTGCCTCTAAGGGTGGCACAACCAGTTATTAGGTTTAGGGGGGCAGTTATTTTTTCACATGGGAGATATATGCTTTCAATAGCTTTCTACCATCAATAAATTAAATGATCATCTGACACATTTTGTCTTTGTCTTCAATTAAAATCAGTTAAATGATCTGAAACATTTAAATACTGTATGACAAAAAGCAAAAATAGAAGAAATCAAGAAGGGGGCAAATACAGCACTGCAACCCTATACAACTGGATAAACAGAGGTTACATAAAGTAATCTAGAGTGCAGCAGTGACCTTGCTGGAAATCAAACCTACCACTATGTGTAACAATTGTGTTTGGCAACAATTACACCACATCGCCATTCCTCATTGCTTATACTATCCCCTATCTTAAGTCTTGCCCGTGCAAGATGGATATCTGGATCTTTTGCAATCAGTGATAGAGATTTCCTCCACAAATGTGATAAAATTGAAGATCTTGAGACATGCAGCATACGGAATGGAGGTTTCTTTCAGACTTTGTTTTTAGCGTGGCCCATCCTCAGTGATAAGTACATAGAAACTTTCAGGACCTAATTTTTTCATTTTTAAATTAATAGTTATTTATGCAGGGTAGATTGACTGATAACATATGCAACAGTGACATCCTGTTAAATCCCCCAAGGCTAAGTTAGCTGATGTGCATGTCTTTAGCTTGTAGGAAGAATTTGATGCTTGTCTTTTCTTTCTAGTGGCATATTAACTATTAAAAGGGCAAAGACTCTCATGTAGAAAGTAAAAAAAAAAGGAATATTTCACTCTAAAACACAAGTGAAACATTACTAAGGTGCAGACTGAATGCATCGTAAAGTCTGTGCTGCCATTTCACTTCAACCACATCATTGCCTTTACCTGATGTGGCTAACTGAGGAAATCTAGAAAATTGAATCTAATGCTTTATTTATTACATTAAAATTAACTCTCTAGACAGTCCTAGCTTGGAGTTTGGGGTTCCTCATTTTTGCCGCTGTTCAAATGTTTAGGTTTAGTTAATCTGATGTTTGTCTGTACCTAGTATGGTTTGGGGCCTGTTCACATCAAAATGCTTTATCACTGTCATGGTTTTTACCTGCTCAATTTCATTCTCTCATGAAAGTGCTGATTCAGTAGGCCAAGCTCCCGTCAGAGCTCTGACTCAGTTAATTAGTGGCTTAATTGATTCCCGCTGTGTTTGGCAATATTTAAGACTTGCCTTAGCAGTGCTCTGCGCTTTTGTGTCACTCTGTTTGTGCACTACCAAGCTGGCAGTCAGCCTTAGAATAGGGTTTAGCTGCATATTTGAGGCTAGTTTAGAATCCTTCTTTGCGTAGGAAGTTTTGCCTCGATAAGGTCTCTATTCCTTCTCTGGACCTTCTTTCGGTTATCTGTTGTCACTCTGCCCTGGCAAACCCAGAGTTATGGGCTATTGCGGGTTTAGTGAGCAGTCTCACCTCTTTTCGAGCTCGGTGTTTCCAGAGTGGATGTGCTTCTGTCCCCCTCCAAGTTATTTGAGTCTATTCCCTTTACCCTGAGCCTCTATAAGTTCCCCCCTCCTTGCTGGGAGTTGGAGGCTGTGTTTCTGTTCTCTTCTTTGTCTGGTTGGTTCTATTTTCAGAGGAGTTTTTGCCCGCTTATCTGGGTCGTTTTCAGTTGGCACTGTTACCGGAGAGTACATTCCCTTTTTGTGTTCTATCCCCTTATTAGTGGCTTCTCCCTACGTAGGAAGCTTTTAGAGCCCTACGCTTCTGTCGCGTCTGAGCCTCCGTACCCATCCCCCTGACAGTCGCATCAATATTTTCGATGATTTGAAGCATTTTCAACTCTGCTTTTGACTGCCGGCATATACAGATATGCGCCCCTGGTGCCCCTCTGTTTTCAGATGCATGTTGAGTTCAAAACATTTCTATTTTGAGACGCTTCAATGAAAAAGTTCCTCATGTCACTATCAATCTTTTCTGCTCTGTCCAATTAAGTGAAAGTTCAGGCAGAGTTTTAGATTATGATCGGATCCATTGTGGAAACAGATGGCGGAGAAATCGGGTGTTACTGTTAGCATTGTCTTTGCCCTTTAACGATTTCACAAAAGATGTTACATTTTTCTTCTAATTTGATTTCTCAATTATTTCTGATCAACGCACCAGACTTTGGCCTGGAATTTCTTCGCCTGTATCATATTGTTCAGAATTTGTTTCCACGCCAATAAAGACAGTTTGCCATGAATGGCGCCTTATGCAGTATGGGAACACCACGACGAGAGGAGCCTCCTTTCCCTATTCTTGGCTTCACCTATTGGGAGTTTTGAGGAGAAGAGAAAACTGAATGAAGCCGAGGAATCCAGAAAAGCTGAATTGGTAAAATGGGATGACCTAGTTCCTTCAATTGTTGATATAAAGCCAGGGTGAAAACTGGCAAAACATACGTACAAAATGGACCGGTCATCCAGGCCAAGATCATATTTATCTTGCCGCCCGTGGTTGTGCTAACGGCAAATTGATTGATTGATTATGCTAGGGTCCCACTATCACGATTCGTGGCACGATTGAAATCGTGGTCTTAATCGTGGAGTAATCGTGGTGATCCTATCAGATCTTAAGGTCAGTCGTGGCAATCGTGTTGATCATAGAAATGTTTTGGACGGTTCAAAAATTTCCTACGATCAACACGATTAATTGTGATCATCGCATCACCTCGTATCCATACCTGAAATTTCAGAAGTTCCACGATCAGCTAGGAATGGCCAATCGTGGCATTCATAACAGAGCGCACGACAGTGGGAACTAAGCATTTGTGAGTGACGCTCAAGTCTCATCAAAACACTCATTCCTAAGCTTCACTTATCCAGTAGTAAAAAGTACAAGCTCAAGTTAGCTTGCTCAAGATGTCATTGAGATCTTCCCAAGTTACTGAATCCTAGCTCCTCAAAGGAACATGAACTCTTTCTCAAAAGCACTGCCAAATCCTGGTCAGACAGAAAAGGTTATCACAATTTCCCCAATCATTTTTCTTCCGTATTAGTGATTACTTTGTGTTATAGACCAAAAGAAAGCTGAGAATCTGCTCTTTCCAATGATGGTTAAATATATAAAAATGTTATAAATCAGTGAAATAAGTAGTTTAGCTCCTCGAAGCGCATGATGTCATTTTCTAGAAATATCCTCTTTTTACAATCGCTTGCACATGGCGAACATTGTGTATACACAGCGACCCATTTTTTGCTCATCATCACTCAAAAAAACATTGATCAAAATGACAGAAACTGACGCTGAAATGGTATCAGCTGTGGATTCTGAAGAAGGGTTGAGTTGGACCTAAATAGTGGTCCAGTGGAGTATTCAAGTGGAAATTCTTTGGAATAAGGTGATATATCATTAGAAGATGAACATCCTGCAACTTCAACGCAGTGTTTTTCCATAGCCATTTTGTCCTCATGTACTGTACGCCTGCTGGGAAAGGGTTAAAACAGATGAAGATTCCCTGATGATGGCAGGCCTTGACAGGTCTTCTGGTCAGACAAGGAACAAGGAGACAGGGAGGGATTAAAATTAGGTATAAGATGGAGCCTGTGGACACATCTGCTGGAGGACCACGAACAGTGACCCTTCCCACTGACCTGGCAACGATAATGAACCAAAGTAATCTGGTAGCCATGGTGATCGGAGGTGCCTTTTAGAATCTGAGCAGTTGGGAAGAGGTATGCCACAGCTTTGCCTTCAATCATTTTGATGAGCACCTCAAAAACAAAACTGTGGCAGGAGGTGGAGGGGAGGGGCCTTGCATTCCATTACCCGGGCATTTATCACCTCGATGAGCTGCAACATTTGAGAAGGGATGGTGGTAGGGCGGTAAACGAAAGAAAAGGCAGGAATTGTCCAATTGGAACAAGGTAATAAATTTCATATTCCTAAATTTATTTTATTTAACCCTTATTGAACCAGGGAAGTCCCATAAATACTATGTTGCTTCTGTTTCTTCTTTTTTTTTTTTTTTTGGTAATGACAGCCCACCCCCCACACTTTAATTATGCAGATGTTTCTAGATATTGTTGCGGCAGCCGATAGAGTTCTGTGATATCATGGTTAATAAAGGGGCAGCAAGCTTTAAACCACTTACTACTTTTTATCACATCTGAGTAAAATATAAATGATTACCAGGTTACAAAATCCAGTTGAACTGGTTAAAGAACTGAAGAGAGTCCTTATACGCGGCATCCAAGTTTAGGGGCCTGAGTATGATAAACTCTCTCAGCATCACCAGTGGGATTCCCTGAGCGGATTCAAACGCTGAGTGACATCCCAGGCCTTCACTTATCACCTCACAGTGATAAAAAAAGGCATGTGCTCTTGCCTTGGGAATGCTAGATAAGACGTAGACTCAGCGTACCCTAATATATTCCCGGTTGTACATTTTGACTGGATTCGTGATGACATCATACCCACAGGTTCTTCTCATAAACACTGATTTACTCTCCGGGAGTGCTTTCTTGCTCACACTGACACCAAAATAAGCAGAGGTTTATAGGCCTGGTGAAACATCTCCTCTGGTGCTGATAAGCCTATTTTATCAGCACACTTAGATGAAGGGTCCTCCTTTATGTCACTGCTAGTAACATCGTAGCTGGTTGCCTTCAAGATGGAATCGAACAGGAAATGAGCCAGTTCATTTAAGGCAGTAGGAGGGGAGTGTCTCTCTGTACAGATCACTGTTTTGTTATCTTTATTGCATCTCCTAATGCCTGGACCAAGGATTCTCCTGTCCTCTAAATATACAAACATGAATCAGGTCTCATACTTAAGCAATAAGGCTCAAGACCGGTCCTGTGCTGTGAGTAATACTGGCAATGGTCCAATCTCTAAAGGTGCACAATGATACAAACAGAAATAAATCAGTTGCCACAAATGGTGAATAGCACCTTTTTCCTCCTTCAGTGAACAAAGATTAGTAGTACATTAATCCAAATTTCAGATATTGTTGTTATTTGTCATACAGTTCCAATCAAAATTATTCAACCTCCATTGCAAATTAGGTTTACTGGCAAAATTTACAAACTTTCAGCTGTTTGCAATGAACAAATCAAACAAGAACAATTTAAATGGCTTAAAACAAAAAACATTACAAATGGCTTCTCCAAATTCAACACAAAATTCCACTTTTAATGACTGCTGCAGGCTCAAAATTATTCAACCCCTTCATGACAATCATCTTTAATACTTAGCAGAGCACCCCTTTGCTGCTATGACCTGCTGGAGATGTGATGCATAGGCAGACAACAGCTTCTGGCAGCATTCCCAAGGAATCTTAGTCCAGTCCTCATGGACAAAGGGCTTTAGTGCACTAATGTTCTTGGGTTTAAGTGATGCAACTGCCTTCTTCAAATCCCAGCAGAGATTTCTATGGGCTCAAGTCAAGTGACTATGATGGCCAATCTAGAATCTTCCCAGACTTCTTCTGAAACCAAGCCTTGGTGGATGTTGAGGCATGCTTAAGATCATTGTCGTGTTGGAAGGTGCCCAATGATGCCCAAGCGTCAGCTTCCCAACAGACAGCATGATATTTTCTCCTTGAATATCTTGATACTTGACTGAATCCATCTTACCCTCCACACATTGCAGGTTTCCAGTGTCAGAGGAAGCAATGCAGCCGCAGAGCATCAACAAGCCCCCACAATTCTTCACTGTCGGCAGGGTGTTCATTTTAGTGTCTGCTTCTTTCTTTCTCCAGCAGACATACCGCCGATCCATAAGCCCGAAAAGTTCCAGTTATGTTTCAATGCCCCACAAAAAAGTATCCTTAAACTTATGAGGATTATTGATATGGTTTTTAGGATATTGGAGCTTGTGCTTTTGGGTCATTTGTGGTGTATGTCTTGGAGTTTGGGCATGGAGACCTTCAACGTTTAGTATGCGCCTTACTGTGCAAACTGAAACTTCAGTGCCTCCTGCCTCCAAGTCTGGCTGCAGGTCTATTGCAGTCACCAAGGGTTTTTGACCACCTGCCTCCTCAGGGATCTGGTGGCAGCCATTGATCACTTCCTCTTTCTGCCACGTCCTGGTAGTGCAGCCTGAGTTCCTTTAACTCTGAATTTGCGAACTATGCATCCAATTGTATCTCTACGAACATTCAGTGCCTGTGCTACCTTTATTTATCCTTTTCCTTGTTTGTGCCAGGCAATGATCTCTTCCACTACCTTTTTGGACAGCCTTGACAGCCATATTTCTGATATGCAATCAAATATCACTGTCAACAAACCCCTAGCGAGTGCAAGCATTTGATGTGTCCTGACTCAAGCAAACCTGATGCAACTAATTAAGCTCTTGATTAGCTGCATTCGATTCAGGGGGTTGAATAATTTTGAGACTGCAGTAGTCTTTAAAAGTGGCATTTCGCATTAAATTTGGAGAAACTATCTGTAATATTAGTTGTGTTGAGCTATTTAAAATGTTCTTGCATTGTTTATTGCAAACAGCTGACGACTAATAGGGTGGCGAGATTTCGATATTAATGGGTCTCGCCAGTTTGATGCGGACGTTTTATGACTTTTATACGGTGTTTTCAGGTCGATATGAATGGGTTTAAGCGGGAGTGCCGATCCGCAGCAGCACAGGATTGCAATCGGGTGTGTAGATATGAATGTGGTATTGGTTAAGCAGGTGACTCAAGTCAGGGTCTACATCAGGTGACAGCAGATGAGACTGCTACTGGCTCTTCTGCGTGCGCCAGAATACACCAATCAGGGGGCGACAACAATACGCACAGTGAGTAATATGGTGGGTATTTAAGGACAGTCAAGTTCTCACTCCTGCTACTAAAATTGCTACCTCCTCGTGGACTAGATGAGAATTCGTTTTTTGGTTGCCATCTCCACCCCAGCATCTGCATGCTTGTTTCTGCAATGTCTGACACTGGGGAGATTAATAATTTCTGTCCCCAGCCTAATTTTTGTTGTTTTTGAGCATGTTATTGCTTTGCCCCAGGTAGGGGGCACGTACAGAGCAGAGCCTTCAGCCAAAATTAATAGTATTACATCTTCATGCCAATAAATATTTAAACCAGATACATGAGTTTACATAACTGATCTCTGGAAATGAATGTTCCACATCCTCATAATTGATTTTCTAGTCTTTTTTATTAAGCTGCATTGTGCTGCATGTGTTGGCAATCAAGGGCCAGAGTCCAACTTGTTCCAGTCAAAAGGGACTCAAGCTGGGAAATAATACATTTTGTTCCTCTCATTTTAAGTATGTTTATCAGGGCAACCAATGTCGAAAAGCATTTTTCAGTACTCAAACCACAAAAGCCAGTGCTTACACGAGAGGAAGAATGATTAAAAGGTGGTTTGAGGTCATTAGTGCTGATGAACAAACCTGCTTTCGCATTCTGAGAAGCAATATTTCACAGCAGACTTTCTGTTTTAATCAAAACCAGCTTCCATCACTGTGAATTGTTTGTGGGGGAGGCTCATTGGAAAATACCTTTTTACTTCAATATCATAAATAAAACTTGCATTAGTGGACAGGGAATTGTTTCTATTTACAAAATCCATCACGGTAAATGCAATGTGTGTACAATTAATCATATTATTTCAGCATAGTGTTTTCATTAGAATATGTGCAACTTCCATGAAATGTACTTGAATCGCTCTTTAGTTTGGATAGCTAAACAAATATACATACCACTGTTTATTTCCCCTCATTGAAAATCTATGCTAAAAATGCATACCATATCCCCAAGTATCTGGAAAAGCTGTATAAAAGCCTATACTACAATAAGCCTGATTGGAATATTCTGTTAAAGATCCGATGCCACCCAAATTTTCAAAAAAGTGCTTTTTAGCCGTTCTGCAGTACTTTTGCCATGTTCATTTGAATATGACACTGGTTTTTCATTATTCTGTTCATGAGAAGTGTAAAATGCAAATTATAGTCAGGCTTGGGAATGCCCCTTGAAAATGGCTAAATCACTCAGTGCAATTACATGATTCATGATGCGTCAACTCGGGAAGTGAGTCTTTGTCTGTAGTACCCTGTACATTCGTCTAGACCAGGGGTCCTCAATCTTATCCAGAAAGGGCCGGTGTGGGTGCAAGCTTTCATTACAACCATCCAGTTACACACCTGATACTACTAATCAACTCCTAGTGCCCTATCTTACGACAGAGTCCCTAAACCCGTTATTTGGGGATTTAGCATTGTGTAAGAGGCGTTCCCCGTAAAAGTTACTATCTTGCACACTCCTGCCTATATCCAGTAAAAAACACCCAAAGAATGTTATATTATGCATAGGCGTGGTTTGGGCGTTCGCCAGTTAAACCAATCAGTTTGCCAGGTGCCACTGCCTTTAGGAGCAGGCTTTTCTATCCCAAATCCTCAAAAAACCCGTGATGGAGAGAGGAAGGTGAACGTTGTTTGTACGGTTAAATTGAGGTGCATGAGGTCAAATCCAGACAGGGAGGATCTGTTTTTGTTAAGTTAATCATGAATTGTATTATTATTATTATTATTATTATTGTTATTATTAATATTATTATTATTTGACATTGACATATTGTTTAATGTCGGTATGCAATAAAAAACAACAATTTTGTGATGGAAACTTAAAAAAAAAAAAAAAGAAAAAAAAAGGGAATTTGCCATTTACTTCCAACTCCCTCTCCGTCTGAAATGAAGCATAGAACAAAATCCCATTTTAGAAAAATAAAATTAGGTTTGCACTGGCACCCAGCGACATAACCTTGAAATTCGGCATTTCAAAATGCATACCAGCGAATGAAGGTAATTCTGGGGACAAATACGTGGTTTAACTGTTTACATTTTACAATCGGAAGCTGTCTTGTTGGAGATGACCTTCATCCCAAGAAGTTCTGAAATGCCGCATAAATTGGAAAAAAGTGCCTGAGTGCCAGTTCTGTAGACCTATTTATAATTAAATTATTTTTCTGTACTGAATGTAGCCCATTATTTTGTCACTGTTGGATGCATGGGGCAGAGAAGCCATGTCTTCAATTGCCACTTGATTATTTTGAATTGGAATGCGTGTTAATAAAGGAAAACCAAATGGGTAGCGGGTGGTTTATGATCCATATACGTCTTTCGGTGTGGTCAAGATAGCAGTTGTAGGGAAATTATAAACATCCACGGGCACACCTCCAGTCAAGTAAGGGAGTCGGCATAAAGCATAGCGGGTAGTGTGGTCGCAAGATACCGTTTAAGGATAGTGGAAGCTGCTAAATGCATAATTCACAACCATCCAGGTACACATCTGAGGGCAGTGTGAAAGATAGAGCCTCTAAAGTCTTTGCTAAAGAGCTTGATTGGCATTATCAGGTGTGTAACTGCTTGGTTGGAATGAAAGCCTGCCCCCACACCGGCCCTTTATGGGTAAAATTGAGGACCCCGGGTCTAGACCTACAAACTGAGTGTTTGTATTTTTCACTTCCAAATTCAATACAAATCATGAGTGCAACACTTCCAACAACAGCAGTGAGGATGAGAAAGAAAATGTTTTCTTTTCGGATTCCACTGAAATATCAGATTTTCCAGAAGATCGGGAAATTCAAGCTGGAATTTAGGCAGCTGGAAAAAGTCGTCCATTTCGTTATGAGCCCGAGGTGGAAGCTGGTTTTATAAACTCAATGCAATGTCAATATGACACGAAATTAATAATAATAAAGACACTTTTGGTGCTATCCATTCCGAAAAAGTGGGAGCTTATATAACAAATGGTGCCTGGTGAATTGAAAATTGATGAAGCTCAGACCATTCCTTGAAAATTATGATTGGTCTTGACCTGTTTATAATTGTTTAATTAAATTGACTAGAGATGAACTCCGAAAACAGTCTGGCCATCAGGTGTAGCCAGTTCTGCTTGTTAAGAAAAGTCAAACTCATAAGCCTCGACTTGTTTTTCATTTTCCTTGATGTTTTCCGATGATAAGAAATAAGCCATCGGCAGTTAAATGAGTGGAATGAGAGGAAACTTCCTTCCTAATGAAATGTTACAATGATTAAAGAGAAAATGTTTCATTCACTTCACAAAAAAAGATAAACTACGATGTTAACTTTTGTGTTTGCTCAAAGCACATCCAGCCCTAACAAGTCTTAGCTTCATGATTGTTTAATTACGACAAAGAAAGCAAAAATTAGCACCAAAAATAAGCAAATGAATAGCATTGATTGAAATGGAATTTCGTGTAGAAATGACTCGCTTTGTTTGTGTTAAATAACTGAGAAAAACTCGCGAATCTGATAATGTTGAATGGTTTTGGAGTTTACGTACTGTTAAAATAAATTAATGATTGAAAACAGTTTAAGACCAATAAGTATTTTCAAATGATGTTCACCACTTCACCAATTTTTATTTCACCTTCCGTCAGTGGTGTACAGTACTCGTATGACCAAGGCCGTGTCTGTGGCGTAGCTAGCTGCAGCTTGCTTAGATTTACAAGGTTACATAATTGACATTGTTTATTCTTGCTGACTGACATGTGAGGGTGCATATTTTGACTTGCAAAAGTTGCACCAACCTTAGCTATTACATGTAGACTTTTATGCAGCCAGCTGCCTCTCACTGCCCAGTCATGTAAAACAAACGTGTTAAGTACAGCATGCAGCAATGAGATGGTAGTTTCAGGCCATAATCTATGCAGCAAGTAAACATGAAATGGCTACCTTTCATGTTCCACAAAAAAGAAAAATCTATATCTCGATGCACTTTTTACATATCGACACCCTCACAACAATAGTGCCTAAGTCATTTTTTCCTATTTTGAGATTTTATGCCTTACTCTCATTGATATAAAAATGCAACAGTTTTTTGTGTTTTTCTCAAAACGACAAAAAATGACAGGCACTTTTTTTATGAGGGTGATAATATGCTGGCTTTGTATCAGTAAGCTTCCTGAGATGACATATATAGTCACAAAACTTACATTCATGGTAAGTGAACTTTTTGAGGGGCGGGGCTTAGGAAGTTAAAAAGTACACACAAACTGGATAGAAATTTCTGTTTGGGTCTCAAAGTAGTGATTTCACAGATGAAACATGGAAAAAATATGAAGCAAAATTATTTTGATTACATAGGACCTTTAAGTAAAATTTGGCTCTGAAATGAGAGTGTGGGTGTCTCTCTGTTTCTCTCGGGAAGATGTCTTTATTACTGCAGTGAGTAACTTTTTGTAACAACTGCGTCGCGTGCCCACGTAACCAGCACGGAGGACAGGAAATTGAGGACTGGACTCAGATGCAAGGATGGATTCGGTTGTAGGTTTATATATGCCTGCTGCACAAGCAGAAGGCATACATGAAAAGATACAAACAAAACAGGAAGTGAGGTTCCTTAAAGAGTACAAACTATGGGAATACAAACAACAGGCTATAATATAGCAACACTGTATTACAAATAGTAAACAAAATGGGAAACGAGGTTCCTTAAATAATAAAGTGCTGGAACTACACAGCACTATACTCAATGGTTTTATCATAATAAACACACGAAATATGGCAAAAGGCATAGCAATAGCACTGGCATGTAGCTTACGCGACTTTGCATAAAAAAAGTGCGAAGCTCTGACATTTGTATCTGCTGCTACCACTCAGCGGCAATGAGAAACAGATGATTCAACTTGACTGATGAGTGGGGGTGCGATCCAGGTCTTAATTAGCCGGCGTACTGGATCACAGGAGGCGAGGCCTGACACTTTTTATAAAAAATTTTTTTTTTCCCCTACTTGCTAAAACTCACTACACACAGTAACAGTAGTACAAGAGAAAGGTAATCTATAGAAAAACAGGTAAATTTGGTTCCTTCCAATGGCAATTTGGTTGCTCCCAGTGAATTCTTGCAGATGGCATTTGCAAGAATTCACTGCGCTAAAACCAAATCAACAGATCAGCGCTAGAGGGAGTTTGTGATTCAGTGTCAATAACTTCTCATGCACATGCTGTTCAACCCCCTCATCGACCCTTGCTCTTTCCCCTGATCCAGCCCAATAATCATCTGCGCCCGGCTTCTGGAGGAGCTTTGAGATAAAATGGCAGAGAAGAAATTGCCTGAAATAAAGAAATTTCTCATCCCTCCATTGTCAGCTACAGCAAACGTGAAAGAAACAAGCAAACAGAAGAAGACCAAAGAAAGGCAGGCAAAACGGAATGAGTTAACGTAGTAAAACCATGCCCAAGGCAAAATCAGAGTTAACTCAGTAGTATGGCAATAATCCAAACTAATGCAAAAAAAAAAACTGAGCTTTAGCATTAGTTCATGCAGGCATGGAAGTCAGGTCTAGTCACATGGCCTTCTCTGTCCAATCATTTTTGACTTCAGCACCTTTTATCTGATTGGTGAGCTTTTATAACCAAGGCAGTGTTCATTCATTTCTCTGGCTCCATGCCCTCTGCACCACTCCTACTCTGGTCCACAAAAAATCTGCACCCAGCCTCCTCCTTCATAAACAACATAGTCTGTTGTAAGCAGCATCTGTTCATATCATTTTTATTCATTTAAGTGTAAAGAATCTCAGGCTTTGCTGGGGGGTTTGTGATCTAAGGGACGGTCTTTGTCATGCCTGCTCAGATTATTCCAGAGCATCACTCGAGTCACCGCCAAACACAAATGCATGAAATCTGATGGAAGTGCCCTGCCTGAACAAAATTTTTCTGAAATAGCTGTCCTTTTAGCATTTTTTCAGTTGAGGCAACTAGTCATAAGATGGTGCTTGATTTCTTTAGAATGTTATAAGCATTCAAAAGCCTACACTCAAAAAAATGAAGTGTTAGATTTACTTAAAATTTTTATGTCAAGTGGTTCCACGCAATTGCTTCGCGTATCCTTAAATTTGACTTTAACATTTTTGGCCAGTTTAATTAATTTTATTGAGTGGAATGCACTTATCTCAGTTTTGTAGAACCAGTTGACATAAAATTATCAAGTAAATCTAACATTTCATTTTTTTGAGTGTACATCTAAAGAGGAAGAAATCTTAAGCACATCAAACCATACTTAACTTTTGGGCAAAAGACTTTAATCACAGTAAGCCGTGAAAACTGGTTGATGCAAATCTGTGCCATAGCATGAGCTACATGAGTTCAGAATCTTCAAAAGACATCAGCATTTCGCATTGTCATTTATAAGAAGAGGAAAACACCTTATAATTTTTATTATGCAATGTCAATAAAAAAAATAATTGGGCAGTCATTCTACCAATTAGCCTCAAGCACTGTTGCTAAGCTAATCAGGTGAACTGCGACAGGTTTAGGTATATACACACACACACACACACACGCGCGCGCGCGCGCGCGCACTGTATTCTTGAGTTGACAAGCTCCTGTGCGATCACATAGAGTAAATGCAAACTCCACACCGGAAGGTCTCAGGCTGGATTTTTTTTAACCCACGACCTTCCAGCAGTGAAGGAACAGCACTACCAGCCCTATGACACTGTGCTGCCCCCAATGAAAAGTAAAAAAAAAAAGTTATAATTAAATCTACACCACATACCACAGAATTGAAAAATTCACGTATGGCCAAAACAATGATGATAAATTGGTTGGAAAACCATTCAGCCAGAGAGCATGCCCACCCAAACACTGAAGATTTATTGATCACCAGCGCAAGAATCACTGTGGCTCTTCCTGCAGCTAAAACTGCAGCAGAGGGATGTGAGTGTGAGATAAATAATGGGATCTGGCTGGGTGCGGGGGGGGGGCATTCTGTTTCCCATTCTTCACAGCCTGCAATGGATATTAACACAGCTCTGTCTGAGAGAGCACGCCAGAGAGCCTCCGATGTCTGCGAGACTTTTGGAACTGGCCGGCATGTCATCACGTACGATTCCCTCCAGCGCGCGTGTATGAGTGTGTGTGTGTGTTGCTTTTTCCCACTCCCCCAATCCAGTCTCCAGCTGTGCACTGCACTGTTTAACAGGGTTGGGACAGTCTTGATGCTCTGCTGGTCATATGCGTTGTGTTAAGCACGTATAAGGTGTACACCTCTTCCTTTTCCACTCTTAAGGGACTTGCTCAATGGTCTCCTTTAAGTTCTCGGGTTTTCAGACATTTATAATTGTTTTCCAGAAGGAAGTGATGTACTTGCATGTAAAACACTTGATGCTGAGTCTACCCTTTAATTGTCATCAGTGCAGTTCAAAGGAGGTAATTGTGCATTTCCACTGAACGCAAAGCAAAATTTCATCTTGCTTTTCTCGTGCGAGTTTGACCCATGGCATCAATTTTATTTTTCTTGCTTTGAATATTCGCAACTCTGGCCTAGACAAAATTACATTCACCTCTATTAGAGTGGTTATTTTGGGGAATCTTTCGAAAATCAGCAAAAAGATGGCGATACTAATGTTGCTATGCTAAAAAATTTTACTTTGTGACCATTGTGCCTGCTTTATAATAAAAATTTTCACAAAACTGATGTTGTCATATCCAATTTTTTGTGAAACTGTGTTACATTGGTTGTATGATACAGCTAGCTCACTACCTTGAGCGCTAGCTTTCGTATTATCTCAAGCAATGTAGGTACTGTAGCGAAGCTAGCCAATGTAACTGCCAGTCGCAATGATGCTATTCAGAACTCTACTATGCTTGGGCAAATTTTTCACTTAAGTTGAAAGTTCTGAAGTCAAGTAATATTCGACTTTTACGCATTTGCTCCATTACACACTGTGACATTCGCACTGTACGTGTTGCGTCTCACGTGCAATTTGCGGTCGCCTAGCGCAAACTTTGGTCTTCTTGCAGTTATTTGCTTCTTTGTATTGACTTTGTACGTAATTTGCCCATGCAAAAAAAATCACTTCACGTTTGGTGGAAATACACTCATTAGATTGCGGCGGCCTTAAACAATTAAATTGATACCATAAAACAATTTACATTGAAGTACAGGTAACTTAGCGAAAAGGACACTTGGCCCCCTGTTTACATGTACATGGTTATTTTGACAAACGGAGACATTTCCCTGCATTTGTGCCCTTCATTTACACGCAAACAGAGAATTCACCTTTGAAAACGATTCTTTCTAAAAACTCCGGCCAGAGTGGAGATTTTGGAAAACTTCGGTTGCAAGTTTCCATGTAAACTGAGAAAAACAGAGTTTTAGGCAGCCAACGTCACAGTATGCGCCAGAACTTGCACCTGCGCCAAAAATGCGACCTATGTTTACATCTTCATTTGGCTGTGGTGATCATGAATGATCGTGATTCGTTTCTGTTGTTGCTATTTGCGGGATTCTGATTGGCTAACGTGGGCTTGAGTTTCTCGTTACACTGCCACCTACAGGTTTGGCATGCTCTTGACGGCATATATACACGGATACGTGTAAACGAAAACTTTTCTAAAAACTGATACATGTGCATGATATTATTTTTGAAAATGGAGACAGTGAAATGTTCATTTATGAAAATAGCCGGCCACGTGTAAACGAAGTGTAAGGGTTTATAGCCCTTAAATTCAGAATTTGTGTTGATAACAGCTGTCAGTACAAAAGGGTGTTTTGGTGGTCCAAATGAAAAACATGCAAATCCTCTCTTTTGTTAAACAGCTTTTATACCCATCATTATTTTGTCTACTGGTCATCATCCTCCCAATCCAAAAAAGACGGACTGCTTAAATGCTGGTAGCGCATTTAAGAATTTAACATTTTTAAGCTCAAATATGTTTATCCATTGATAGGAAAGCTGAAAATGCTGTCATATTAACATGTTAATAGATCCACCGATCATTTATAATTATTTTAAATAGCCCGTTTTGAAAAAGTTTCAAAAGAACTGTTACATCCTAATTCTATTATTTTGTTTTTCCCACAGTCTGGATGTTTTTGTCCTTTTTTGGTCAGTTTTCATGATTGTTTTCAATTAATCAGGTATTGTCTTGCAGCTTTGCCCCTCCCCTGGTGCATTCCACTGCCTCTCCTACACCTGACCCTCATTATTAACTGTAGCTCCTGTATTTAAGCCTCTGCCTTTCAACTTCCCCTTTGCCAGATTGTTGACTATCCTTTGTGTTCAGATCACTCCTTCGTGGTTCTTCAGTTGTTTTCTTTCCTAGCCTCCCAGTGTCTTCATCCACCCTTTGTTCTTGTTGGCCATTTTCCCTCATTGATTGTCTACATTGTTCGTCATCATTCCTCCACCTAGTGTCTCCTGTTACCCCTGGATTGACTCTACGGTAGCAACCTCGGACTGGAACATTGACCCTAACCAGCCTTTTTGCCAGAACACTGAATGCTACGGCCTGACCTCAGCTGGTCCGCCAACCACAATCTGCCTGCTCTCTATCCCAGTTTTCTCATTGCTCGACCAGGGGTGCGTTTCCCGAAATCCTACTTACATAGTTGGACCCTTTGACTATGAATGGATGAACTATGTAAGTTGCTAACTTAGCAACTACGCTTTTGGAAAACACACCCCAGAACTGTTATACAACTCAATAAAGCTCTTCCCAATTGTGCATTAGATCCCACTCTAGGCTCCCTTTGCAAGCCCAACCCTGACTAGAACATTTTCATTTGCACTGGTGTACCAACATATATGAGGTTGGACTTTTTAGACATCTGGAAAATTAACAGGGAATAAATCGTCACCTCAGAGAGCTGTGTCACAGCTCACTGACACAGTGTATGTACATTGCGATGAATGCTGCTTTGGATTTCAAATAGAATTATGGTGATCAATTTATGTGGTTTTTTCCAGAATGATATTGCAATGCAGGAGCCTCACTAGGACCTGGTTCTTTCATATTCCTGTTCTTTCAATGAAAAAGAAAAATTAGAGCCAAAGACTGGACTTCTGCGCTCAGATTTGACCGGTACAGACCTCAGTTCCAATGAAGTTGGGACGTTGTGTAAAACGTGAATAAAAACAGAATACAATGATTTGCAAATCCTTTTCGACCTATATTCAATTGAGTACACTACAAACATAAGATATTTAATGTTCAAACTCATCAACTTTATTGTTTTTTTGGAAATATTCACTCATTTTGAATTTGATGCCTGCAACACATTCCAAAAAAGCTGGGACAGCAACATGTTTACCACTGTGTTACATCACCTTTCCTTTTAACAACACTCAAGAAGCGTTTGGGAACTGAGGACAGTAATTGCAGAAGCTTTGTAGGTGGAATTCTTTCCCATTCTTGCTTGATGTACGACTTCAGTTGCTCAACAGTCCGGGGTCTCCATTGTCGTATTTTGCGCTTCATAATGCGTCACACATTTTCAATGGGAGACAGGTCAGGACTGCAGGCAGGCCAGTCTATTACCCACACTCGTTTACTACAAAGCCACGCTGTTGTAACATGTGCAGAATGTGGTTTGGCATTGTCTTGCTGAAACAAGCAGGGACATTCCTGAAAAGCACATTGCTTGAATGGCAGCATATGTTGCTCCAAAACCTGTATGTACCTTTCAGCATTAAAGGTGCCTTCACAGATGTGCAAGTTACCCATGCCATGGGCACTAACACATCCCCATACCATCACAGATGCTGGCCTTTGAGCTTTGAGTTGATAACAATCTGGATGTTCCTTTTCCTCTTTATCCCAGAGGACATGACGTCCATAATTTCCTGAAAGAATTTGAAATGTGGACTCGTCAGACCACAGCACACTTTTCCACTTTGCGTGAGTCCATCTCAGATGAGCTCGAGCCCAGAGAAGCCGGCGGCCGTTTTTGGTAGTTGTTGATATATGGCTTTTGCTTTGCATGGTGGAATTTTAACTTGTACTTGTAGATGTAGCGACGAACTGTGTTAACTGACAGTGGTTTTCCGAAGTGTTCCTGAGCTGACATAGTAATATCTTTTACAGAATGATGTCGGTTTTTAACCCATTTAAACCGGGACAGCATGTACGCATTTTAAGAACATGTCGTTGCAGACACAGATATGCGCGTAATTTTGAAAATACCGTAATTACTGTAAGTTTCGCGCAATAGAAAAAAATTCCAACTGTTCCTGAAAGCTGAGAAGCTGTGCTTCAGCCCAAATACAGGTTACTATGGTAAACATGGCAGCATGATTCTCTGCTGGAATTTTTGCATTAGGCCTTAAAGGGTTAATGCAGTGCCACCTGAGGGACCGACGGTCACGGGCATTCAATGTTGGTTTTCGGCCTTCCAGCTTAAATGCAGAATTTCTTCGGATTCTCTGAATCTTTTGATAATATTATGAACTGGAGATGATGAAATCCCTAAATTCCTTGCAATTGCATGTTGAGAAATGTTGTTCTTTAACTGTTGGACTATTTGCTCACGCAGTTGTTCACAAAATGGTGAACCTCGCCCCATCCTTGCTTGTGAACAACTGGGATGCTCCTTTTATACCTAATTATGACACTCACCTGTTTCCAATTAACTTGTTCACCTGTGGAATGTTCCTAACAGGTGTTTTTTGAGCATTCCTCAACTTTTCCAGTCTTTTGCTTTCCCCTGTCCCAGCTTTTTTGGAACGTATTGCAGGCATCAAATTCAAAATGAGTGAATATTTCCAAAAAAGCAATGATGTTTATCAGTTTGAACATTAAATATCTTGCCTTTGTAGTGTACTCAATTGAATATAGGTCAAAAAGGATTTGCAAATCATTGTATTCTTTTTTCACATTTTACGCTACGTCCCAACTTCATTGGAAATGGGGTTTGTACATCAACATCCCTTTTCCCAGTTGAGAGACATTTGGAGATAAAGCTGCTGGGTCTGTCTAGGAATAGGGTAGTTTAGGACCGTGGGCCCAAGTTTATGAGAGAGCCACTGTTAGTTTTATCTTCTATACTTGCTGTTTTCAGGGCCTGTAAAATAGCCATCATGCTATATTTTTCAAGGGCATTATACTAAGCATCAATTATGCTAAATTTAGTAAAATACTCATGCATTTTTTTTAATTGCATTAAATACCTTTCATGCAGTATTGTGAACAGGCTTAAATACCCATCATGCAATATTTAAAATGTATGTCACACAATTTTTTTTTCCTGTTTTTGGTTGCTTGAGATATACAGTAAACTAAAACTTCTTTTAGTTTATTGAATATCTCTCAGTTACATTTGCTCGCTGAAATCAGTGCAGTACCGTTGCATGAATTTGATCCATTTTGCCCTCAAAGCGGAATCTGAAGGAAACACATGCATCGATATGCCCTGTGTGTAAAATGTATTTGTGTAACTCTGGTTATTTGATGCTCCAGCGAGACAATATCGGCCTCCTTTCTTCACTGCCTTCCTCTTGCTTTCCGCTGTGTTGTGTTTTGAGTCGAATCAACAGACCTCACAAAAGTAAATCACATGACGCACATCCTTGTGACAACTTCCTAGTCAAAATAGCAATATATTTGAACACAAAAAAATGGGCAAAATCAAAATTTTAGAAATGTTTTAATGTTAGAATGCTTTTTTTTTACACATATCAAAGAACCAAATACTGGAAAAAATTTGCGTCATACTGTATATATTTTAAAAGAGCCTGTTGAATACCCATCATGCAATATTTTCAAGAGCTGATTAAACGCCCATCAAGCAATACTTATGAGGGCATTAAATACCTATCAAGCAGTATTTTCAAACACCTGCGAAACACCCATAATGCAATATTTTCAAAAACCTGTTGAATGCCCACCATGCTGTATTTTCCAGCACTGGCATTCTGGCATGTTGGTCAGAGGTTCAGTCGGGGAGAACCAATTCATCATCGTACCCCTAGTGCAGAGTCTTTAAGTGCCGTAGAGTCCCCATCACACACAGCTGTGGGGAAGATATTTTATAAACTTAGCCTCTTATCTGGTATCCCCCCCGCCCTCCATCCTCCACACATGGTTTCACCTGATCCCCACCTGTGTGTGTGGGGGGGCGGGAGAGAACCAGGTACAAGAGGCCCCCCCGGTCCCACCTGCCCTGGTGCCAAATCGCCCGTGGACCCCATGCTCTGATGTTTACCGCAATCTGCGTACGAGCCCCCAGCGACCGGCTTTCCTTATCTGATTGTGGATCCTCGCTCTTCTAGCTACACGCTGGCGTGACGCTCTGTCAGTGGCCATTAGCAAAAACACAGGGTAGCGGGGACGGCCTCATGTCAAAATGGTACGGCTCATCGTCAACAGCTCCTTGAGAAGGAGAAAGTGTACTTTACTGATCTGGTCTGAACTCTGAGGGAGCTTAAATGAAGAGGACAGCTGTGGTGCATGCAGGAGATGCTGGGGAGGGTGACCTTGTTCACTGATCAGTGTAAGATCAGAAATGATGAGCTCATTTTCCTGCCAAGTGAAAAGGGCAAAGGTGCGCTTCGGTCCCACCTGCAGATAAACAGTACATCCAGATCCCCACTCAGACTCTTTTTTCTCTGCTGCTTTTTCAACTTTTTTTTTTTTTTACATCACTATCTGGGGTTTGGGGGTAAAGGCCCAATCCTGGCTGAGTCATATTTTTTCCCATTTGGGGGTCTGAGAGTTCAGGATCAGTTGAGCATCTTGCTTAAATTTCCTTATTTCCTGTATTCCAGTAAAATGTGCCATACTAATAAAGTTGAAAACAGAATTGTAATCCAGAGTGCGCAAAGTGGTCTCCATCCACCAAAATTTCCTTTAAGTGCTGTAAAAAATGCAAGTATACATGGTATTATGTCCCGAGTTTCCCATAGGGCTTCCTTGTAGGAGATTAGTAAGATATTTATCTACCTTATTCAATGAAAGCTTTTCTCATAGCTATGAGAGGACTGTCAGTTGCTTTCAGCTGAAGGTGAGGTGCCCTGCAGTTGCTGCAAACTGAAGATGATCCAGAAGGTGACAGACAACTTTCCTCTCTCCTTCAGTCTAAAAATTTCTGCCTTCATTTATAACTACGGTACCTGTTTATGAATAATGTAAGAATTAGACTTTTGTTTTCCAGCTTGATCGCACATTGATTTCTTTGCAGTTTGTACTTACGCACTTAAAAAACACTGACAGACTGTTTTTGCAAGCTTTGGATATGAAAATCCTTTCACTATAGTAATGACATTTTATGTTCTTCAGCATTTCTTTGTGGACAATACTAATGAGTATGATTATTACTGCTTAGGCTATCAGGGAAGATTAAAAAAATGAAGGTTTTCTGTCATTTTCATTACATCTTATGCCTAGGTCCCACTGGGGAAAAATCATCGGTGATGTGGAAATGGACAAATTTTCTCCCAATGGCTCCCGATGCTCCCGATGTTTTTGCCGATGTTTTTGGCTCAGCATCATTCTCTCTCTGGCATGTACTTATATGAAATGTTGCATGCGAATGCAAAATCCAGCCAATCACCGCCATGGGAAGAATTCACTTTTCTACCGTCGCCGAAATTTCGGCGAATATTTGGGGATGCGACCCCAACATCAGGACTGTGTCACCGAAAGGTCGCCGAACTTTCGCCGAAGATTCAAATATCTCCGAAGGTCCCCCGATACTTCGGCGAGACATCCCTGATGCTTCGGGGATGCCTCGGGGAAAACAATATTTCGCCGAAGCTCCGGGGAAGCATCCCCATGGTTCTGGAAAGCTCCGGCGAGGCCGCCCCGGCCTGTTTTCCCGACAAAACGTCGGGAACACATCGGGAAAAATTTCAAGCGTTGAAATTTTTCGCAGTTCTCCCGATACCTCTAGATGGTTCCAGATGGCTCGCGACGCTCCCGAAGCTTCCCAGGGACATCGGGGAACCTGTTCCCGACGCCTCCCGAGGTTCATTAATTTCAATCGGGAGTACATCGCCGAGGCAAAAAATGCCCAGTGGGACTGAGCCTTTAGTCATTGATCCATGCTAGAGGATCAAAATCTGCTGGCAGAGGTATACGCTCTCTGCGTGCCCTCTAATTTTATTTGTTTTAACCTCTTCAACCCTAACTCCTGGTAATGCTGGCGTGACAGGATTTTCAGTTGCATGCTGTCAGATAGAAGCCTCTCACCTTCAATGCATGATGGATCTTAACCCATTCCCATTTGAGATCGCTTGATTAACAATCAAACAATTTATTTACGGAATTACCAAAACCAATACATAAGTATACATTGATTATGAATTATCAATTCGGAAATGACCAAGAGGCCATTGATAGGCTACATTGAAAATATATGTGATACACGTGAAATTGCAAGGATAACAATTCCGCACATAATGAATTAATCCAAAACTTTCTCTGAATTCTCTCTTTTGTTTTATCGTTTCTTACATTTACAACCCCAATTCCAAAATAGTTGGGACGAAGTGTAAATTGTGAATAAAATCAAAATGCAATGACTTTCAGATCACATGAGCCAATATGTTATTTACAGTAGAACACAGATAACATTTCAAATGTTGAAACTGAGACATTTTATGTTTTTATTCACAAAAAGAGCTTATTTCAAATTTTCTGGCTGCAACAGTTCTCGAAAAAGTTGGGACACAGGCAAAAAAGGGCTGAAAAAGCAATTAATATATAAGAGAATCAGCTGAAAGAACATTTAGCAAGTGATTAAGTTAAGTGGCATCAGGTGTGTAACATGATTGGCTATAAAAGGGATGTCTTAGAGAGGCTGAGTCTCTCAGAAGTAAAGATGGCCAGAGGCTCTCCAACCTGTGAAGGCTTGCGTAAATAAATTGTGGAACACTTTAAAAATGATGTTCCTCAACGTCAAATAGCAAAGGCTTTGAAGGTCTCATCATCGACAGTGCATAACATCATCAAAAGATTCAGAGAAACTGGAAAAATCTCTGTGTGTAAGAGACAAGGCCGAAGACATTTACTGGATGCCTGTGATCTTCGGGCCCTCAGACGCCACTGCATCACTCACAGGCATGATTCTGTCATTGACATTACTAAATGGGCCCAGGAATAATTCAAGAAACCACTGTCTGTAAACACAGTCCGCCGTGCCATCCACAGATGCCACCTATCATGCAAAACTCTATCATGCAAAAAGGAGGCCATTGCTGAGCATGATCTTGAAGCGCCGCCATGTTCTGTGGGCCAAGGCTCATTTAAAATGGACTGTAGCAAAGTGGCAAAGTATCCTGTGGTCAGACAAGTCCAAATTTGACATTCTTGTTGGAAATCATGGGCGTCATGTCCTCCGGGCTAAAGAGAAGAAAGACCACCCCTCCTGTTATCAGCGTTCAGTTCAAAAGCCTGATGGTATGGGGATGCATTAGTGCGTATGGTGTGTGACACTTGCATGTTTTAAAAAGCACTATGAATGCTGAAAGGTATATAAAGGTTTTAGAGCAACATATGCTCCCCTCCAGACAACATCTGTTCCAGGGAAGGCCTAGTGTATTTCAGCAGGACAATGCAAAACCACATACTGCAGCTATTACAACAGCGTGGCTTTGTAGTAGAAGAGTCTGTGTGCTGAACTGGCCTGCCTGCAGTCCTGATCTTTCACCGATTGAGAACATTTGGCGCATAATTAAACGAAAAGTCCGTCAAAGGAGACCCAAAACTCTCCAGCAGCTGGAAGCCTGTATTAAACAAGAGTGGGATCAAATTCCAATGGCCAAACTCAAGAAACTTGTCTCCTCAATGCCCAGACGCCTCCACTCTGTGTTAAAAAGGAAAGGGGATGCTACACCATGGTAAACAGGCCCCGTCCCAACTTTTTTGACACCTGTAGCAGCCATCAAATTTGAAATTAGCTCATTTTGTGGATAAAATTGTAAAATTTCTCAGTTTCAACATTTGCTATGTTATCTCTGTTCTATTGTGAATAAAATACTGGCTGATGTGATTTGAAAGTCAGTGCGTTTTGATTTTATTCACAATTTACACTTTGTCCCAACTATTTCGGAATTGGGGTTGTAAAATGGCAAACATCTTCTCAGTCGTATCAAACCTTTATGGAACAGTGGCACTGACAGGCATCACTTATAAGCCCAGCTAACAGATCTGTGCCGTTTTACAAGCTATGAGACATCATCTCCCCAAAAAATTTTAAAAATCTTTGGACAGAAGCCTCAATTTGTATACAGTAATTCATCACACTGAGTTATTTTTTATATTAAAACTATTTTGTTTAATGATTGTTGCTCATCAGATTCATCAACATAAATACATGCAGGCAGCGGGCTAATCCTATAAAAGGCATAAAACAATCATGGAATAGCCTAATAATTGCAACAATCACATCCTTGGGGATAATCATCGGCACTCATACAATGCTTCCAAACTGGCGATATCTTTTGACGTCTTTCTTCGGTGGTTGTTGGTGTGAAAGTGACGTTGTGACAGAGCACTGAGCGCCAAGGGAATGCAGATACATATGATCTTTTTGGTAAGGACTGAAGTTATTTATTGTAATAGAGGTGGAGCCAAAATAGTGAAATAGTTGACATTTTTGTTACTGTGGCTATATGAATATAATTTATGTTGTTGATAGACTGCTGTCAATACATCTGCTTGCATGAGACGAGCGGGAGAGCAGTTTTGACCATAGCGAAAACTTGGCTTTGAAACGGTACTTTGAAATCGGCATTAATATGGATTGAAGCAGAATATTTTGCTAGATAAATACATGTTGTGAATTTTTAGAAATGATTACAACTCTCTTTTTTCATAAAATTTTTACTTTTGGAATTCGGACTTTTGGCTGCAAAGCTCTGGAGTTATGGTAAATGTTTGGATTATGAGAGCCAGAAACCATCCAACGCAGCCAACACTGGAAAATAATTCTACAACCAGTAGAGTACTGATAATATTAGTGTTGCCTTATCTTTGTCAACAAGTATGCGGAAATACTGGGTTCAAACAGAATGAATATATGCAACAACAACAACAAAAAAAAAGCTGCTGCTTTCTAATGTTGATTCAGAATTTGATTGTCAATGTAATGAATGAATGAACTATTCGAAACAGCCCTGATTTCAAAATGGATTTATAAAAACACAGTAAACAAAAGCCGAATGCTGCCTGCATTGATTCCAGTGAACATTTTCATTGACTGGACCGCTGGAAGAAAAAAAAACCACAAAGTCGGTATTCGGATACTCTTTTAAGCAATGGTATGAGTATTTGGTTAGAGAAATTATTGAATTTCTGCACACCTTATCTTGAGATTTACAGTCAAGAAGCAAAATCTCAAAACCTATTCAGTTACTAATGGGCAGCCAATAAAGAGACTTCAGAACAGGTGTGATGTGAGCTTTGCTTTGGGTCATGTTCAGCAGATATGCTGCTGCCGCATTTTGGATCAGCTGCAGTTTGTTAAAGGCTTTCTTAGGCAGACCGGAGATAAGAGCATGACATAAGTAAGTAATTTAAGCATTATTATTTAATTTAAATGATGTTCTGAAAGATAAATTATTACACAGTATGAGCCTGATTATAGCTGGTCAAAAGAGTCTTGGTTAACCATAGGGTGTAGGTTAGCTTGGAGGCCAACTTCTACTGGGAGCATTTTACTCATGGTGCTCAAACATGTTTCACATGACAGTCAAGTCAGAGAATGATGTGAACCTTCACCTCACCAATCCCTCATTTATCTTGTGGAGGCCATATATTAAATCTAGTTCCACAGTCAGTTATCTTCTTGCCTGTATTCCCATGCAACCTCACACACTTAATTCTGAGCAAACATAGTCCGTAAGATGGCGTATTCAGGCTTACCAATCTTATATAGCATGATTAATACCTGCATGTTGAAGTGGAATGTAGCCCTCTGTGGGCCCAGCAGGGTGTTCCACTCCTCAGGGCCGAGAGTAACAGCCCGAGCGGAGGAAAGCGACGGTTTATTGATAACAGGTGGTCACGCATGCCAGGGTCCTAATAACAACCAGCTGGGCGACCACGCTGGGAGCCAGCGCCATTTATCAGCAGCAGCCGGACAGTCGAGCAAAACGCTTTTCCGTCCCCCAGCCTCGTCCCCTCAGCGTCCTCGGAGGCTCATCGGTTTTCACTCCTTGTTTTTGGGGCGTTGCGGTTGAGCGTCCTCAAGAATAACTGAATTTTTTACTCACCAAACATCTGTCGAGGACTTCTTTCCATTGTTAAAAAATGTTAAATAAAAATTCCTTCACCAACAGACGCTTGCTCAAGTCCTTTGAGAACTGAGCCAAATTCCTACCCAACTACAAGCAAAGATTTGTAGCCCTAACTGAAGCAATTTATTGAGGCTGAACTCTGAAACGACCAGCTGTGTGGTGTATCAGTATTGCATAACATACCTATTTCAAAACAGAGCAAACTTATAGAGGAAATGTTATCTCCTCTGGAAGCTCGTATAATTGACTGTGGTCACTGATATATAATACAGTTCAATGTAATAACATGACATCACTTTCAAACAACATCATTTGTTTGAATCAGAACTTGACACATTTTCGCAAATTTCACTTTTGAAAAGTGAAATCTCTGCATAAAAAACTGCTTATCAGAGGAAACTGGATAAATAGATAAATAAAGATCTTCACATCAAGCTGTGTCGCTTCCTCTGTGAGGGCAGACTGGACTGCTGCTCTGATTGGAGGGGGCTCCTGGCAGCGCGCAAAGCTAAGATGGATAAAATGTGTTTATCAGGGTCATTTTGCTCAATTTGCTGTGATTCCTCTCCTTCATTGTAGAATGGACACCCAATCCGTCCATGGCTTGAAGGCTCCGTAAGATTTGGACAGGCAATGATTACCAAGTTTCACCAAATTTCATCTCTATTTCTGCTTTTCACTGCACGATGTGAAAAAAAGGAAGGTCCAAACCAAATGTTGTTTCTCCCGTGGTCTTTTTCTGAGGTGCAGCATCAGACCTTAATATTTTGAATCCATCACATGAAGAGAAAATGAGACCTTTAAAGTCAAATGCAGCAGTACACTTTTTGGGCTGGGCCGAGCATGCAGCGGTCTGGCCCT
The DNA here is from genome assembly GCA_029692085.1 of Gymnothorax javanicus. Lineage (NCBI taxonomy): Eukaryota > Metazoa > Chordata > Actinopteri > Anguilliformes > Muraenidae > Gymnothorax > Gymnothorax javanicus. Next base: position 12,724,584 of record CM056202.1, on the reverse strand, counting down.
TGTAAACGCGAATGTCGCTGTCTGAGTTACTGCGTGAGTGAGTGACTGACCGACTGAGTGATCAAGTTTAACAACTGGCTGGTCCGTGCGGAAGAAGTTCAGCGATTGGTCGGCCGGCGGGAAAGAGGTGGCCCAGCCACATACTAGGTGCACCTAGTCTTGTTAAACATGCAGTCAGCATTCCTGCTCTTTCCCACGCAGATTTTTGCATGGAGTAGTACCTTCTGTCTTGTTCAGCGCCTACGGAGCTGTGTTGTTTCATAGCGGCTTAGTGGTACAGAAATTGGATTCAATGACTTCAAGAGCTGCAGGTTCCATTTTCAGGTGTGGAAACTGCTGTTGGGCTCTGGAATACTGTCAACAACCTGATTATCCACAGGTATAGAGGTATTATTATACACAAAAAATGTAAGTTGCTTCAGTCACTCCTGATAAAAGCAAACACTAAGGTGAAATGTAAATAGACCAAGTGGTGGGATTACCTAATTGTCTGGGTGATCAGCAGTGTGGTGAAGTGCTAGGGCCCTATTCATGAGGGGATTATATCGTTGTTGACAGGCCTCTAAAGTCTCATCAGATAACTTGCAGAAAGGGCTGGTCTTGAAGGGACATTTGGTCTTATTAGCCCTCCTTACTCTGCCATATATGTTTGATGCAGGAAAGAGACAAACAGCTCTCATAAAGGGACCAGTGAGATTCAAAATGGCAGTGGTGTTGACTCATCTGACGCGACAAACAAAACTTGAGAAGAAATCGCATTTTCCCATTTTCCCCCACATTTCAGTGTGTGGTTCTGTTCTTCAGTTCGAAGAACAAACATTAATTTCTGTGATATTTTATCCCACACTTCCCCTTTTTTTTTGATTGGTCATCTGACAACAAAAGGCCTCGTTCGAGGTGTATTTCTGCAAATAGCAACATGACTTTGCCGTGTTGCCAATTTGGTTCTCTTGCTCTACTCCCCTCATCTTGGGAAGAGCAACTTAGTTTTTCTCTTTGTACGGCATATTTCTCGCGTTCTCTTCAGAAGTTTGGCTTTTCATCCAGGCGGTTGGCAACATCCGATTGACCATGTGCTGTGGCAAACCTGAGTCAGATGGCCCTGCTGACTGCTGTTCATGAATATACCTTGTGTTCTGAAAATTACTGTCCATCAGCTGTCAGGACTTAAGGGATTATATCCCTGACAGGTAACAGTCCCTTCATTAATTGGACCCCTGGAGTATATGACCTGTCATATTGCTCTTCCAGCCATGAACTCAGCCAGGTGATTTCACTAACTCAGGTTCAGGAAGTAGAAGTCATATCCAGTTTTGTTCCTATCAGAATAACCTAGTACAATTCTCCTGCCACAAGACCAAATAAGTGGAAGCAGATAGCTGAGTTAATGGGTGGAAGCAACAAGTGAAAGAACATTAACCATTCAATCTCTGTACTTTCCACACTTGACAAAGCAGTGGTTCTCAACCTTATTCACTAAGGTATGGCGTGTGGATATAGGCTTTCATTCCAACCAATCAATTCCACCAGATTCAATGAAAGAACGTCTTCAGCAAAGACTCAATTGCAGGGGTCTGAAACTCCAGTCCTGGTGGGCCTCAGCATCTTCTGGATTTGGAAATTTCTGTTCAATCAGCAGATAATTTAGGCCTCGAGAAAGGTGCGAAGGATTTTTTGCCAATCAATGACTTAGTGCGCTTAACTAGTTGACGCAGCAGCCCTCCAGAACTGGAAGTTTGAGATACCAAGGGTTACAGGACTCTTTGTCCCTGGATTTTTCGTCACCAGACTTTTTGTCTCCGAATTTTTCGTCCCTTCGTTAGTTGGGCCCTCGAGTGCCCAGCCTAGTCTGGGGCAGGCAGTAGCCTTTGGGTCCTTCTTGCATTGTCCTGACATGGGTAAGTAGGTGTGGCATGTCAGAACTAATAAGAAGAAGTGGTTAGGCATGGTCAGTTGAAGGCAGTGGCAGATCTGTGAGATGTGGATATCTTTGCTGAAGAGTTGCAACAGCGTATGAATGTTCAGTAAGGCACAAAACATCAGCTGTAAAGGCACAGAATAGCTGGTCGCTTTGGTGGTATGAAAGTAGGTAATACTGCATCTCCACAGTCGCCAAAGCACCCTGTTGCACCCAGGGCAGTTGCTAGGAATTCTGGGCCCCCTAACAGAATATCAGTGTGGGCCCCCGCCCCCGACTTTTCATTGCCATTTTTTACGACTATGTATCATGACATTATTCTTTATTTTTTCTGTTTCACAGTGTCCTTGGCAGTGCCTAATGCAACACACCCAATTTTTCCTTTTTTTACGATTAACCACTCAACAAAGAGTCAGAGTATCATTATGTAAATTATGAATTATTAGTTGTCTTATTCACATTCACTCACTCACTCACTATCAAAAACATCTTCAGACTGCTGGCGGTGAGGGTCTACTGCTGAGTCAGATTCAGACGAAGTGACCACAGCTGATTTTGGAGTAGCAGAGCATAAAGGTTGAATTGTTCCATTTCATATTACTTTTGTAAACATTTAAAGTTATGTTCTATGAAACAACTGATGAAGAACTAACCTACCGAGTCTTGGAATAAACAAAAGCTAAATGGGCTTCTCAGTACCATAGCTCTAAGCACTCAGCTTCATTTTGCTATTGTTAAGAGGAGGGCAAGCTCTGTAAAATTACCCCCTGTGTGAACAAGACTTATGTCAACAGGCTAAAGTAGCAGTTTAGTTCTAGTAAACACTTATGTAAGAAGGTAAAAGTAATGTCAGCCTTGTCAAGTGATTATTTAAGTTACACCCAAGGTAACCACACTGACGGCATGTAGTTCGCTAGCCAAACCTAGCCTGTACAGTCACTTACAGCTAGAGAGAGCTAAGTATGTAGTAACCACGCATAATAAGAATGGAGGAACGTGTCCTGCTGCTGCCGGATTTTTTGACGGCATATTATAATGGCTGGCGAATGCTAACTTTACCGATCTTTTCTGTGGATGATACCGTTCATAACTGAGTAATGTCATTCTTGTCAGGCGATTATTTACACAGCTGACCACAACGTTAGCAGCTGAATAGCCAGCCTGAACAGCTAAAATAGCAAGCTAGTTAAATACTCTCACCTTTCTTTGAAAATAATTTTGTAATGTTCTGGACCCCTGCTTTGCTCCTGCTGTCCTCTCTCTATTCTTTTCTGGTGTCCAGATTTGTGAGAGTATTTGTATTTTGGACATCATATTCGCAAGGGCAGTACTCCCTGTTTGCTGCCTTGGTTCGACCTCCCCAGAAAAAATGCACAGACAATTTTCCGAGACAAGCACGAAGCATGGACCGAACCATTTTTTAAGAAGGGGGTTAATGAAATGTATTTCATCAGTATTGCATGCCTTCATGGTTTTGTTTAAACTCTGATGCATTAGTATGAATATTAGGTAAATCTTTGCAGAATAATTTTGTCATGGCGGTTACTGTTGGTTTTGTGGGCCCTAATGGACTGTGGGCCCTTAGAATTGTCATCACCTTTCCCCCTATACGACAGCGCTGGTTGCACCTCAGCCTTCTGGCACACAGTCCGCAGTGGCAGACTTTCATGTGTCTGGGTGAGTTTGAGCTGCCAGACAGTTTCAGGAGGGACCATGCTCTGCTCAGAACCATCATGGAGCACAGCAGCGGCGTACCGTCAGATGTTCCCAGGGGCTTCAGTAACCTCACTCTTTACCGCTCGATTGTCCTCAAGCTGTTCTTGTTCCAGTTCACCTGATTAATCAAACAATTTATAGACTGAACAACCAAGACCAATCCATGACCTACAACATAATAAGAAATGATAATGAAAAAATAAATGCCTATTGTCTAAGTTTATATCATTGATATGGCATTGAAAGGATGTCAATATAAATGCAAAAAATCAGTAACTTTCGCTGACTTTGCAGCATTTATTTTCGCCGTCACTCAGCTGTGCATCATGCCTGACAGCGCCCATTAGCCGTGACTACATTCAGAATACAGAATGGATTCTCTTGGCTTATTGCTTAATGAGCCTCGCAAACTAATTTAAGCAAATCTGAGCTGTTTCACGAGCCACACGAGTGTAGAAATTATAAAGACACAATCATATTTTATGTTGTCATTTTTGTATGGAAGAAAACGCCTCATAATGTGATGCAATGTATAACAAGGCTTTCAAAAATAAATTAGACTAGAATTAGTTGGTTCTGCCAATTAGTCTGAGCAACTGTTGCTAATCGGGAAAATTAAACTGCGAGAGGGTTAGGTTATCAAGCATTGAAGGGCGAGGTTTCTGAAGGCCTTTGTTACTGCCCACGGACCACCAATGGAGCACAGCATATTTTTCCGTGGTGTGTTCTCAGTTGTGCAGGATAACTTTAACCACGTTTAACATAATCTTCAGTGAACAGTCAGGACAGTCAAAGTACAACCCCAATTCCAAAATAGTTGGGACGAAGTGGAAATTGTGAATAAAATCAAAATGCAATGACTTTCAGATCACATGAGCCAATATGTTATTTACAATAGAACATAGATAACATTTCAAATGTTGAAACTGAGATATTTTAAATTTTTATCCACAAAATGAGCTCATTTAAAATTTTATGGCTGCAATAGGTCTCAAAAAAGTTGGGACACAGGCAAAAAAGGGCTGAAAAAGCAATTAATATATAAGAGAATCAGCTGAAAGAACATTTAGCAAGTAATTAGGTTAACTGGCATCAGGTGTGTAACATGATTGGCTATAAAAGGGATGTCTTAGAGAGGCTGAGTCTCTCAGAAGTAAAGATGGCCAGAGGCTCTCCAACCTGTGAAGGCTTGCATAAAAAATTGTGAATACTTTAAAAACAATGTTCCTCAATGTCAAATTGCAAAGGCTTTGAAGGTCTTATCATCAACAGTGCATAACATCATCAAAAGATTCAGAGAAACTGGAAAAATCTCTGTGCGTAAGGGACAAGGTCAAGACCTTTACTGGATGCCCGTGATCTTGGGCCCTCAGATGCCACTGCATCACTCACCGGCATGATTCTGTCATTGACATTACTAAATGGGCCCAGGAATACTTCAAGAAACCACTGTCTGTAAACACAGTCCGCCGTGCCATCCACAGATGCCACCTAAAACTCTATCATGCAAAAAGGAAGCCATTGTTGAACATGATCCAGAAGCGCCGCCGTGTTCTGTGGGCCAAGGCTCATTTAAAATGGACTGTAGCAAAGTGGCAAAGTGTCCTGTGTTCAGACGAGTCCAAATTTGACATTCTTGTTGGAAATCATCTTCTAAAGAGGAGAAAGACTACCCCTCCTGTTATCAGCGTTCAGTTCAAAAACCAGCATCTCTGATGGTATGGGGACGCATTAGTGCGTATGGTGTGTGACACTTGCATGTTTTAAAAACCACCATGAATGCTGAGAGGTATATAAAGGTTTTAGAGCAACATACGCTCCCCTCCAGACGACATCTATTCCAGGGAAGGCCTTGTGTATTTCAGCAGGACAATGCCAAACCACATACTGCAGCTATTACAACAGCATGGCTTCGTAGTAGAAGAGTCCATGTGCTGAACTGGCCTGCCTGCAGTCCTGATCTTTCATCGATTGAGAACATTTGGCGCATAATTAAGTGAAAATCCGTAAAAGGAGACCCAAAACTCTCCAGCAGCTGGAAGCCTGAATTAAACAAGAGTGGGATCAAATTCCAATGGCTAAACTCAAGAAACTTGTCTCCTCAATGCCCAGACGCCTCCACTCTGTGTTAAAAAGAAGAGGGGATGCTACACAATGGTAAACAGGCCCCTGTCCCAACTTTTTTGACACCTGTAGCAGCCATCAAATTTGAAATGAGCTCATTTTGTGGATAAAATTGTAAAATTTCTCAGTTTCAACCTTTGCTATGTTATCTCTGTTCTACTGTGAATAAAATACTGGCTGGTGTGATTTGAAAGTCAGTGCGTTTTGATTTTATTCACAATTTACACTTTGTCCCAACTATTTCGGAATTGGGGTTGTAGATGTGCTTGGAGGGGGGCACTCTGACCATCAGTGCAGACCTCTGAGAATCTCAGAGAGCATCATGGAGCAGGTAAAGTGCAGCTCCTCACAGGTTTTACATGGTCTCTTAAGAGCGCAGCAATCTGCTGTATGACTCCTGGCACATTTCCAGTGCTATCTCCCATCACCAATCCACTTCATCTTTCAGCTAGGACTTTGCTTCTTGAATTCTGTGCAAGCATTCAGAAAATGTTCCTTATTATCACAATTAGGACAGCAGGGTTGCGATTTAGAATTGGACTTGGGACAGACCGACTGTGATAAGCTGGCTTATCCTTCTTCAGTGGAGAGCAACATGCTAGATTTCTCCTTATGGTGAGCTGGCTGATGCTCTCTTTTAATTGGCTTGGAAGCATCAGTTTGGTATAAGGCTGCGGCCCTACTAGGCATGCTCTTGGCTTGGTTTATAGCCCATACTGCCAGATCTGGTAGAGCTACCCCTGTGGCCCCTGAATTAAAACTGATGTAAAATTTCCTTAAAGCCATCCTTGAAGGAAAACTTCTTTTTTCGTTTGCTCGTTTTATGCGTTTTACACGTTCGAATGCGACCCCCAGGGATACCCTGTGTTTGATGATTTTTTTACATCTGGATATGATTAAAAAAAATTTTGAACAAAATAAGAAAATTTTATTTATGAAACTGTTTGGAGAATACAGGGATCAGGTTTCCATAATTTTATAAATGGTTTGCTCGCATGCCTTCATTTTGTGCACAAGCAGACCGGTTTCCTCTGCAGGGAAGCGTTTTTTCCCACAACTTGGCAAATCTGCTTTTATAAATGTCATTTGCCAAGGTGTAAGCACTTCTAAAGCAAAGGAGAGTGGACACTCCCATTGGTTTATTTCATATTATCCCCAAAACACGCCAATGACTAATTAAGAGATTAAGTACAACCCCTTTGAACCATGCACCTATATTTTGCACTCAGATTACCAGCCGTTAAACTGTCAGAAGTTGATTAGGATGTGCACTAATTGCACGTGGGCCATGCGCTTCAGACCGAGAGCTCAGATAGTCAAAATAGAGCCAAATAAATGCATCTGAAATGAGAAAAGCCCTGAGTCCATCACAGCAAAAGTAATTTTGGAGAGCTAGAGTATGTTTCTCTGCTTACACAGTCATTATTCCACAGAAAATGAGCAAACCAGTACCATTTATAGCAAAGGTGGAGAGTAAAGTACAAGTAAGTAAAAATAATGTAGTTTGTGTCTTTTACTCTTTGCGTTGATCTCAATGGTTTTCAGAATTTGTACCTCCTGGCAAAAGATCAATCAAGTCCAGGTGAGGTGAGTGAAATAATGGGCGAACTTTGACTTTCTGTACCTGCATTTTCCAACATTTAACCTCAGCCTGTCAGCAATGCAGGGCTGCGGTATTTCCTGTTTGTCACGTGTATCACTTTTGCCTTTTTGCACTCAGCTCATGCCATTACCAATTTTAAAAACACTTTATTTATTCCCTTGTTATGGAGACGTGATCAAAACCACGGTGTCGTCTCTCTATCCTCGGAAACGCTCTGTCTTCACCAGATATCACTGTAAATTGCCAGAGGCACTTGTGACTCTTCACTGCCAGGGCTTTCCATCACAGCTCCGCAGTGAGGCGTGCAGTTATGGATAAAGTCATCTGGCTGATTTTGGCGCATCTCACGAAATATAAACAAGGATGCTGAGAACAATACTTCACATGACTTTTAATAAGGAGGAACAAGGCTGCAAAATTTGAATACCCCCCATTAATTTGGGGGACGTTTTTTTCAAATATGTATTTTAGTGAAAAAAGTTTAAAATTAAGATATGGAAGTTTTACTGAGAGAATTAAAAAAAAAATGCGGAAAACCACTGCTAAAATTCCTTGTATACTGTTTAAAATTAAAGTTCCTCTGGCAGATTTAAGAAGTGCACTGTACAGATACTATCCATCCATCCATCCATCCATCCATCCATCCATTCTCTATACTGCTTCTTCCTCACTGGGGTCCCAGGGGAGCTGGAGCCTATCCCGGCTGACTATAGGCGAAAGGCAGACACACACCCTAGACAGCTCGCCAAACCATCGCAGGACGCACACACCATTCACACACCATTCGCTCTCATACGCATACCTCTGGGCAATTTAGCATCTCTGACATGCATGTTTTTGGACTGTGGGAGGAAACCGGAGTACATGGAGGAAACCCACGCAAACATGAGGAGAACATGCAAACTCCACATAGAGAAAGGCCCCAGGCCGGATTCAAATCTGCAACCTTCTTGCTGTAAGGCAGCAAGATACTAGCCATAGCCAGTTATTAATTACATTCCCTAAGATTCATCACGTCCCTTGTGGTCATCTGATGAATCTGTAAATCCTGCAAACAAGGGATGGAATTCCATGTGTTTCAACCCTTTGAGGGGTAAAATCAGAAATATGTGATTGGATAATTCTAGAGTTGTGGCACACTGACCTGGAACTTTGAATGGTGATCATTTGAAAAAGCCTACTCTTCCAGTAAGTGAAGTGAAAATGATTATTTTTGCATTATTGTTTTAGCTATTCTGTTTTGCAAGGAAGTTGAGAGTACATTCAAAATACAGTACGTCTTCATGTCAGATCAACATGTAATATTTCAGAACTCTTTTAGTTGTTTTGTGTGCAGATTTGTGCTTGTGCGTGTGTTTGGGCATGTGCGGGTATGTTTGTATGTGTGTGTTTGCATGTGAGGGTGTGAGTGTGTGTGTGGGTATGTGTGTGCGCTTGTGCATGTGTGTGTGTATGTGCAAGTGAGCTGGTGTTACGTGTGTGTGCGTGCGTGAGCTGGTGTGTGTGTGTGCTTGTGTGCATGTGTGTGTGTGCATGTGTGTATGTTTTTTTGCATGTGTGTGTGTGTGCGCTACGTGTGCATGTGTGTTTGCATGTGTGGGTGTGTGTGTGCATGTGTGTGTGTATGTGCAAGTGAGCTGGTGTTACGTGTGTGTGCGTGCGTGAGCTGGTGTGTGTGTGCTTGTGTGCGTGTGTGTGTGCGCGTGTGTCCATGTTTTTTTGCATGTGTGTGTGTGTGTGTGCTTGTATATGTGTGTGTGTGTATGTGCGTGTGCTTACCTGCGCGCATATGTGTGTGTGTGTGTGTGTGTGTGGTGGAGCGTGTGTATTTGCGTGTGTGCGTGTGAACATGTGCATGTGAGCATGTGCGCGCGCGCGCGTGTCTGTGTGTGTGTGTGTGTGTGTTTGCGGGTCTGTGTATATGTGCGTGTGTTTGCGGGTGTGTGTATATGTGTGTGTGTGTATGTGCATATGTGTGTGTGTGTGTGTGTGTGTATTTGCGTGTGTGCATGTGAGCATGTGCGTGTGAGCATATGCGCGCGTGTCTGTGTGTGTGCGCGTGTGTGTGTGTTTGCGGGTGTGTGTATATGTGTGTGTGTGTTTGCGGGTGTGTGTATATGAGTGTGTGTGTGCGTGCGCGTGTGTGTTTGCATGTGTGTTCTGACACGCTGCTGGTGTTACTCCTGCTGGTAAGCAAATCGCAGCGGGACAGCAGCTGGAGCGATGTCTTACCCTCCGTCACGCCCAGTGCCGCCCCTATCAACATCCGCGCTCTCCGTGCCCACCTGTCAGCACTGAGGCCGCTATGAGTCTAATACGCTCTCCCCGCTCCTTCGCTTGCACCACCTCCGCTAATGAAGTGAGGCCCTGATGTGTAATTAAACTCTCACGGTATGGATGAGGAGGTGCGGAGGTGAAGCGCTCAGCCGAAACCTCCATACACTGGAAATGTAACCCAATCTCCGCACCTGAATCTCCCAGGTTTGTTTTCATACTTAATTTCCTAAGTACTTATTTTTCAACGCCGGTCTTGAGGCACGATGTGTGATGGACAGGTTTTGGAAGGTATTAAGGGGAGGAGAGGGAAAAACTCGAATAAACAGATCCGCCGGTAAAGCGTTGCCCTTTGTTCAGTTGAAGCAGGGGCTTATGGCTTCGGGGACAACCAGTCAGCATTTCACCTCACTGTTTGCACATCGGCCGAGAGCTCGCTGAAGGAGCAATTTAGCATTTGAATAAGAACCCCGGGGAAAATTCGCTCCAGTCCAAGTCTGTGATTTTCATAAGTGTTTGAAATGGTGTGCTGCCAGGTGGCACTCCAGCTAACACACTGGGTTTCAGTGTGTAATGCGTCCGACAGCTGGGTATCGAGTCCTGACCGTGTTACTGCCAGCCATGTCAGACAGCCACATGGCCCTGAGACAGGCTTGGGGTCAGCAGAAATTTAACACGTTTTGGCTCGAACCAGTAACATCTCCAGCTGATGGGACGTTTATGAGCCTGCTGCGGTGGATCCTGGTCCCCTACGGTCAGGCTTTGGTGGTGGAACCGTGATTATGAAATACAGCGCTAGCAGACTGTGAGCTTATCTCCACTTTTCTGTATTTGGTTGAGTAGCAACAATAAAATGTCTGGAGGGGAGGAAATCTACCTTGAGAAATGTTTTGACATAAAAGGACCAGTTGACCCCAATATGCCCAAGGTTTAACATTGAAATAGCCTGGTTGTGTCTACAGGCAATAGAAAACTCACTTTTAAAAAAACAAGGCCAAGTTTTCACCGAAAGACCTAAACCGTGGATCACCAAATGTTCACTGGTTTATGAATGCGATTCAAAATTAAGATGAACTAAAATGAGTATGTATGAAACGTGTATGTCAGTGCAGTATATGTAAACGTGCACTCAGATGGTATAAAAATAAATCTTCATAATGAGGGTTGACAGCACCCTCTACCAGAGCTACAGGGCACACAAAAGACCACTCTTTCTTCAGTCTGCTCCTGTAGTTGGTCTTACACATGGAGTGGTTCTGGCACACTGGGATGTCAGGGAATATAAACGCCGATTGCCGTTTTCCTGTAACGTCTCTGAGGTTGTAAAAACGTAACACCCCCCCACAACCCAGCCCCCTCGCAGGTGTTTTGCTGTCCTGTTCAGACGTGCTCACTGCAGTCAGTCCCCAGGTTCAGCAGTGATTGACCCCCCCGCACAGGTGTGTGTGTTATGGGGGGGCTGGTTGTCAGTCCTGGTGCTGCTTGAACAAAGAGCATTTACACAGCAGCTGCTTATTAATGGGGTACAAATGTACAGCAAAACATGTGCATTCAGGCACAGAGTGAAGAACTCATCGGATATCTTACTAATGCAAACACACGCGCACACACACACACACACACACACACACACACGCACACAGGTATTTACAGTATATAGAAAAATGACAGTATTATCTCTGGTTCTCTCCTGATGCCTGTGAGACAGGAAGACACTGCAGGAGGCCACGGACAGGTGCAGATGAGCTGATTTTTTACAGTTGGGCACAGGGACTTGCGGATTGTGTCTTAGCTCATGAAAAACAACTCACTGACCTGGATGGCATCAGGCAAGCTTGACCACATCATATTCAAGCCAGCTTTTTAGAAATCCAAACTGCGCTTCAGTTTGGTTATATGGTAATTACTGGGTAATTATTGTCCTAATCTGCCTTTAATCGCAGCAAGGTTTAGTCCAGCTCTCGTTAGGGTCCTGAGCAAATATTTTGGTTCATTAGTGGTTTTCTCACAGTTTTATAACTGCTGAAAACTGGTGACAGTTCATCATTAAGCCCATTTTCCCTCCTGAATAATGACCGTTTTACAAACCGCTGTGGCCATATTGGATGTCTGTGAGCAACACCAAAAACCCAAGCAGATCCAGCCAACTAACACTGAATTCTGCCAAGTCAGTCTGTCTTATGAGGTATTAGCCTCTCCGTCATTAAATCTTAATTCACCACAACATGAAAAAAAACTGCCATTTCCATTTTAAGAATATGAAGAGTAATGAGGAATACCCACTGATGGGCATAGCAGCAGGAATTGAAGGGAAACTGAGCTCTCAGCTTCCTTTAACAGTAATAATTTCTCCATTTAAGCTATTCTGCCTGCTTTTTATACAATTTATTAAACAAAACTGGCAGTAATTGACTCTCTCAGGAATCCTGATTTGAAATTATTAAATGTCTGGGCTTACTGACTTGACCTTAAGCACATGTTCAATATCGATGTACAACTAAAATCATGGACCATCCATTCTATATAAAAAGGTAGGAATAAAAGTCCATGGGAATTTCTCAATGCCAAGATTAGTACAAGTAATGAGTAATAAGGACAATAACGAAGGTATTGTCAAATAGGAATGCCGATACTGGACATGTATTTCAATTGTTCACACTTGTCATTTAACAGTCCCAAACATACAATCCACACTCACGTGTGCTGGCCTGTTCTCCCAAGTACAAATACAACAGTGATATTTGAACCTTGATAATTCTACCATTTCAGAATCAATTTCACGACTAGTGAATGGCCCACTGCTGCCAGTGGTTCTCCAAATACTGATTTTGGTACCGCTAGATTACAGCATTACTCAGTTATGGGAAACCATAAAAATCGGCCAGAGGAATAAAATTAAGAATGCAGAAAATATCCCAATTTGCATTCAATGAATCTGGACACATGACCCATCATTGTCAGTCATTTAGGAACTTGCAAGCTTTTTTTTCCTTTCATGGCTGAACAATTAAACTGAATCGCTTGAATTCTGTCATTGCGAGCTGGAGACCATTACAGGCAGCTCCAACTGCAGCAGGTGATTGTTAGTCACTCAATAATAACATATATTTGTTGTAAATGCTCACCCCCTCCGGTTTAGGGGATCAAAATAAATGGGATGTGTTAACAAAATCTTCCAGTCATCATATAGTTTATTTTGTATTCCATAGCTATCACCAGACACTGAATGTCTTCCCTGCCAGAACAAGAATTCTGCATTATCCTCAAACTTTCTGTGGGCTGTGTACAGTACATAAAGAGACTATACAGTGAAGTGGTGTCTAATTACTCCTGTTCACTGCAAGAGTTTCAGCCCCATTAAATTAGAGTTTTTGAGATTGAATGCATGTCCGCAGTCCGTAGTTACTGACAATGCCTAGCAACAAATACCATAAAAATATTGAAAAATGAAAATAACTAGTGTAAGATGAGATTTTGTATCGTCAATCATTAAATGCCATGTACGTATTTTGATTGATTTACAGTGGCAGCCACATAGGGGCATACTTTTGCTTCCTTCGTTATCTTAACATAATCCAATAATCCAAGATCTAATCCGCGTGGCAAAGCCCTTCATTCTACCAATTGTACTGTTTCATGTCATTGTACTCAAGTGATGGACTGCAGATGCTACTTCAGACCACATTTAAAAAATGCCACATAATCCATAAAATGGCTTCTCTGCAAAACTCCGTATGATAAAAAGAGCTTCGCAGATTTACAGCAAGACTTCAACGAGATCCACACCCTGACCTTCACACTGGCTAATTGTTCAGAATTTTGTTTCCTTCCATTTTTAACTCGAATTTCTTATCCTATTGCTCATTTCAATCTTTTTAATCTAGTTGACTGCAGTGGCTCTGCATCTGGTCCTACATTTGAAACTGTAAATAACCATCCTGAATTTTCTTAAAGAGTTTGTTACGTCTTGATTTTTCTTTGTTTCTCCCACAATCCAGCCTTCCTTCTCGAGTTTTTACTCAGTTCCTCTCATCATGTAATTACTGTCTCATGCATTGCATCCGGCTGTGCTCTCTCCCCCACCTGTTGCCTACTGTTAATTGTTGTGGCGTATATTTAAGTTCCTGGTCTACGTTCATTCATTACTGGATTGTTTCTTTTCATTGTGTCAGCTCAAAAGCTCCTTGCTCTTCGTTCTTGGTAATAAAAACTTCTAGTAACCACTTTATTTGGATATATTCCCTTTGTAAACCAGCTCCGGCTTAGCAAGTCGCCTGAACCCCTCCAAGTGATGAGTCTGAGACAGGCACTGCTGCATGTGCCCTACATCTCCTGTTCTCTTCCCTGAACTGACCTATGACCTGTCCCTGATTTCAGCTTGCTGTTCCTCTTTGATCCTGTTCACTCTTCGCCTTACTCAAAGTGTTCCAGACTACTTCTTCAGTCCTGAGCCTACTGAGTCGTTCTTCCTGTTTGAGCCAAGTGTGGGTTCTAAACCTTTATTAAAGCACCTTAACGGCTTTCTATGGATCTGTGCCCGGTTCCCTCTCTGAACCTCGTAACAGCCCTGCGGTTTGTGGCTCCCCATTATAAGTGCTTCTGAGTTACCAGTGGTTCCATTGGGAAGAACTATGACTTATGCAAGAGCTCAGAAGATTTTTTTTTTTTTTTTTTTTTGCAATGACCATATAGCTTCCATCTCCTATTACATCAGTATTAAATCAAGTTATTATATATTACTGTTCTAATAACTGCACAGCGTTCTGCCAATATGCGGTGATGGGTTAATCGGGAGTTGTGACCGAAGCATTCATGTAAAAGCTGATCTCTCAAGAATTTATGGTTAAATAAGACTTTAAATCATTAGCTCCACAAGTGATGCCACTTGGAAAAGCTCTGCTGGGAAGGTGCACTTTTGGAGTTGTCCTGATGGGTGTTTTATCACCAGCAGTAAAACCGTGTACTGACACTATGTTCCACAGATAAAGAGTAAGGATTTACAAGTCTCCCCCACTACCATTATTGCTGTGGTTAAAATGGACAGTGTGTGCTCATTTGAGGAACCCAGTTTTTTTAATTTACGAGGCATTAAGTTGATAGATTTCTTTGTGCTCAAACCAACAGCTGTCATTAACCTACACAGCTGTTCTTTAGCAAGCCTCAGTTAGGTAGTGAGTAGAACTAATCTATTTCTAAAACATACTGTATTGAGATATAAGTAAAATGTACATAGTTGCCGTTACGGACATTGATGTTGGACAGAGCAGTATACTGACTGAGCACAGATGACTCCCAGCCCCTGGTTTTCCAAAATCCAAGAGAAGAATCCTCCCGCACATTTTTGCATATAAATCTGAAATTTATGTGGAAAAGTGGGAGAGTTTGGAGTTACACAGTACAGTATCCGTCAGTTTACTTTTATTACTGTCATTTCCACTGACGAACAAGTGAAGAAACGCTCACTTCTGCTTACGGTAACAGTCAGCATGCCCTGTTCCTCCTTCCAATAACAAAAAAAGTATAACACATCCATCTGGGGTTGTAAATGAATTTGACCCCTCTGAGTGGCAGAGTTTCTGTGACAGGAGTAATTTTTTTGATCTGTATCATCTTTGCAAAGCCCCTAAGAGGGCATACCAAAAACCGTCATGGTTCTCACCTTGCGATAAATACCTGCAGATCAAAGAGAGCTGAAAAATGTTGAGCCAAGCACACTCGCACCAAGCCCTCATTGGCTTGACCTGATCAGCAACACCTGCTCCTTAATGCAAACGACTGTCAGTCGGCACCCATTCAAAACTCTGGCACCCATCGATATGCAGATAACCCTTTAAACAGAAGGATCACCAACAACAAAAATAAAATGAAATGAAACATCAAGCATAGCTTGATCAGTCTTGCTGAATTCTCAATTGTTGTCGAAATTGAAAGTTGAAAGTGGAATGATGTGTAATGTGAGCAATGTATGCATGCCATGAATGGTATGACATACTGAAAATATGGTAATATCTCAAAACCCGCAACTGACAAAGAAAAAAATCTTTAAAAAAATGCTTTTTCTTACTTTTTTACATGAATCACTGTGGTACTAGTAAAAAAAAAAATTATCTCAAATAGTCCAGACGTCATGGCTGAAAAATGATTTCTTGACAATTTTTTCTCATTAATAATATGATAATATATTGAACAAATAACTGTTAATGCGTAATGTGCTCGACAAACCCTTTCATATGATATGGTACGTGACGTGATTTCTCAAATCATGTTCCAGGTCATGATATGACGATTTCCAAGGTCAGCTGATACTATGAACGTCACCGTTGATTATACAAATAAATGGCTTATTAGAGTGTCAACGCCCTAACTTATGTTCAAATTTGACCAAGAAATTTCATAAAGTGACTTTCACATGTGACATCAAAGTGACCTTGTCTTTTGACTGAGGGCTCTGAAATTCTACCAATAATTTCAACATCTTAAAATGACCCAAATACATCCATAAAATGAGCAATTGTACTTGAAAAAAGAAAAAAATGGAATTTTCAGCCAAAATTTTTTATGACGCCATAATTACATCACATGAAGCAGAATTCAGAGGAGCAGAGGTAGAATTCATGTGCGGACTTGAATTCAGTTCAGTGACTTCATTGAAACCCATGGTCAGACAGGAAGGGTTAAAAAATTAGCATTGATTACTCAGCACAGAAGGGTAAACCAAAATTGTAATCATAAGACAGTCCAAAAAGCCAAAACCAGGAAGTAGGTACGCCAAAGCTAAATCACAAAACAAGTCGGAAATCCAAAAAGGCAGAGCAGAATTCAAACTTGAGTACTCAATAGGATGCTGTGGGCAAAGCAAGAATCGTAAACGAAAAGGACAGACTACGGCTGTAACTGAAGACTTGGAAAAACTAGGAAACGCTTGTATGTAACAGAGAAATTATAGCTATCACACTCACAAAGTAATAATGCAAAGGTCGGGGTATATATTGGGAGAACAGAGGAGCAAATCGAATGGGCTACAGGTGCTCAGGGGAACACAGGTGTGCAGAGAGGTGTGGCCACAAATGGGGATCAATCAATTAAACAATGAACAAAGGGAGTTACAAGTGAGGGAGAGAAGACAGGAGTACATGAGAGAGTAAAAAAAAACTAAACTAATACCGTAAAACACTAAACTACACAATGAACAGGAAAAGTAATAAATACAAATACAAAAAGCACAGCATACTGTATTTACAAAAGATGCTTAAAAACTGGTGGCCATTTTCAAAAACTGATTATGGATTGGTGAAACAGTCAACAATGCCTTCATTTTGATATATTACTCGATATGGTAGCTCTTAATTAATGTCATATTTTGTTGACCTTCAGCATCATTCAGCAAATGTGATCGAAATCGAACGATATTTGGGGGTTATATTGCAACCAGAAGTGAATGCCGCAGAAAAACAAGCAAGCAGACATCAAACAAACTGACCGTGTTACAGTCTTGCAAAACGCAGTTTGGGCAAGACTAATCAGTAAAGGAGACTGAGAACTTTATTTTGGGGGTATATGTGAACCATATAGGAATTAAAGCTCTTTAAAATGATGGTACTACCCAAAAACTTATGATCCTCAGCGTCACTGATGTACAATGGGTGAAAGTAAACACAAAAAAATAATTTTAATGGAAAAAATCATACATGGACATATCAGGATATCAGCTAACTCAAATTTTATCAAATCAGCTCTAAAAACCTTCACAGAACGTTGAAACGTTGGCTAAACTGCAGGCTCCGATATCTCCACTTTTTTAAAATAACGTTAACCAGAGAAAGTTCAATAAAGAAAGTGCTGCTGTATTGTTAACATACTGTGCGTGCAGTTTAATTGTTTAGGTAAGATTCATCATCAAAATGTAGTGAATGTATCCTTCCTGTACTCACTGCAAACAGGCATTTACACAGCATATTTTCAAACCACGTGGCAACTTTGCTTTTTTGTCAGTCAATGTCATTGTAGTACTTTTCATATTCTTTACCCACTCCAGGTTCAGACAGAGAAACATGTGGCTTGTACTGATTTTCTAATGCTTGACTTAAATGTCTGTGTAAGAAAACAGAGGTGAAGCCTGTTTAAATCATTGATGGCCATGATGCTCTTGCCCAGCTGCTCTACCTTCTGCCAAAACAGGATGGTGGGGTGGTAGCCTTGTGGTAGGTAGCTTGACTGATGACCAAAGAGTTGCTGGTTCAAGTCCCCAGTGGAGCTTGGGATTTTGACTTCATCTGGAGAAGTTGGGAAGAACTCTGGCGATGAGCCCTTGAGCGAGGCCCTTAACCCCCCCCCCAAAAAAAAAACTGTTCCAGAGGCTTCATCCCCGTTTCTCTCTGCCCCTCCACACTTACAACTATTCTACCTGGCAGTCCTCCCAGGATGTCATTCAAAAAGAGAAGCCTGCTCTCAATGGAACTTTCCCTGGTGAAATAAAGGTTTAAATTAAAAAAAAACTCCTCGATGAATATCAGGCATAGCTGCAATTAATCACACATTGCTCCCCCCCTCACTATTAAAGGACATCCAGACCGACAGTAGCCATGGGTGCAATCTATTAATATATTAGAGATTTGGCGTGAAATACCAAGGTTGGAGTCCTGTTGTTGGCTCGGGTGTTTTAACAATAGTGTTGATGAGAGGCCAGGCATAAGGTTGTTGAATAAGGCCTTTTATCTTGGCTACAAGTTCTCAACAAATTTTGTTGCATGGAATTGAGCGAGGCTCAGAGTCTGTGTGCAGGGTTTAGTTACTGCCTATCCTGAGCCAGCTGAAGTTGCACATTTATAATGCTTAATTTTTGCCTGAATGGTTTCGTTGTTACCCTTGCATTCATTTAGATGCCACCAAATGCAAAGCCATAATTATGCTTCTTAGAGAAAGATTAAGAACAGTGGCTTTCATTATTTTGTATATTTTGTTCTACTTACATAAATTCTGAAAATGAATGGCGTAGCGTGTGTGGTTGAAATTTGGCCCCAAGCATGAGAATACAAGCACTGGAAATAAGTTCTGACATGGAATTTTAATCCATTTTTAGTGCCGACCAATTCAGCTCTGCATGTTGAATGAAATGTGAACCGCGGGACTAAAATCTTACAGCTTTACTTTCCACAAAAAGTAGTGTATAATAAAATAAGCCAGGTATACACTATTAGACCCCACAAAGTTCCGCTATATCTACAATGAATGGGGCAAAATTTATGAAACATTTCTCCAAAAATGCTGACCTGATCATTTGCAATGATACTTCATGGAAATGACATATCCTAGGTTTTCTCAAAATTTTTGCATTTATAACCTTGTTCACAAGATAAATGCAACCCTGGAATTCTGCACTGCCACTATTAAGTCTACCGTAAACCACGTGACAATATTTTTAATCTACTGATTTTAATGTTTTGTGGTGCTGAGGTCCAGAAAATGAATTTTCCCCAACAGAGCTGCTCTGTTTATTTAAATTTATGTCAGCACAGCAGCCATAGCCAGCCTGTTTGTGTGTTACTCTATCAATGCCAATGCTGAAGGGGCACGATTGGTTTACGATCCTTGGTAGCCTCTGTTTTCTCACTGTGGTGACTGCGAGTTCTTTCAGCTCAGCTTTCTTACCGTATCAGTATTGTGATTATTTTAAATAAGCCCCCGATCAGCGTGCCTGACCCAGAACTGCATCCTTGGCACAGGGTCAGGTGTGCTGCTTGCCTGCCTGCGGTTCTGCAAAGGGCGCAGCACTGACCCAAGTCAAACACAGGAGAAACTGCGCACGTCTCCTTCAATTACGACTGTTTGGTTTAACGGTGGACCCGGCGTCGTCCAGCCCACCTTTCCCCGAGATCCTGCGCTGATAGTGTTTTCTCGCTGTGTCAATAAATGTGGGGGCCTCTGCTGGCATATGAGTGTGGACAGAGGCGCCCCTGAGGATCGAGGGGTTACGATCATGTCCTATTCCTCCGAGACTTTCATGTTTGAAACTGTGTCCTTTACCCTTTTGTTGAAATGCACCAATGAGGCCCAAACGCCCCCAAACACACACGCAGAGACACAGGCATATATATGATTAAACACTAGTACAGTTCCCTACATCTCAATCAATGCTAATATGGTGTTGGCAAACAGGAACAAAAAGCTATTAAAGAAATGGCTTTTAACACACCACGGCCGTCCACTCATTTTAGCAGTACCTGCATCCCTAGCGGCATGTAAAAATTATAGGATCTGTTTATTCAGCTGGATATTTTTACTGCCGTCTACCCCGTAATATAGCGCTTGGAAACGTTGCACCTGACATGTTGCGGTGTATAAGCTACATACGCTCATGGCGACTCAAGTGCTGCTCATCCAGCGACGATGTGTTTAACTTAGCATTCTACTGTTATTTTCCGGCTCGTAGGGGTTCATAAAGAATGCCTTGCCTGCCCTATGGACGATCCTGTGCTCCAGCCCCTAGTTTAAATAATCAGCCAGTGGGGCTTCGGCCTTCGACTTCCGGCCTCTGATCGCCATGTTCAGAGAAACAGATGATCATCCTAATTTCATAAGAAGGAAAGAGAAACTATTTGGGATTTTGTCAGTGGACCTTGTGACATCTCCCCTGCACTGTCTGACTAATTCTGTTCTCCTGAATCAGCTCTGCAGTACTGTCTGTATCTACTCAAACACTGACGTAATGTTTTTACTGCAGCATACAGGATTTGAAAACAATGAATAAAGGTTAAAATATACTCTTGGCTTCAATTTTTTGAGTAATTATGCACATAATGCATGAATCATTTGAGTATAGCAGCCACTGTCCAAATGCTGTGTTGTATCCGTATTCAAGAGAACCAAGAAGACTAGGAAAGACTTAGAGACGTGAACAAACAAAATAAATGGATACGGAAAATTTATTGAATCAGCCAAACTCACTGTCAACGCTGGGTTGAATGTATTCGAATGGGCGAATGAAACAAAAATAAAACTTTAAAAAATATGTGCGTAAATTCTGCTGGCCCTGCAGAGAATATGGCTGGTGTGATGAAATGGTGCTGAGTTTAACAATATTGGTTTTTATGAATTTATAAAAGCAAGCCAACTTTCAAGAATGCAAGTATTGTTCATATTCTTGACGTATGGTGACTAACAGCCAGTGAAACAGAATACCCTAACCGTATCTGGATGTAAGCAGCCCTACAATCCGCAAGCTGGCCCAGACAGAAAATTGTAGATGGTTTAGATTCATTGAATGCTGGCAGAGGAACGAAAACTGTTGATTTGCTACTTTTCTCTTTTTAAGGGTGAGACAAATTACGGATAGGGGAATTGGAGAGGTGGGGGGGACTCAGTCTGAAATATTAAAGAAATACTCAACTCCATCTAAACTAAACTGGTGTCCATATTTTGCGAATATAAACGGCGTGTTGGCCTCGGACACTTGCACAGCGCTCGGCGGCCCTAAGTGCCATCTGGCCGCTGCCAAAACAAACAGTGATAATGAGAAGCAGCTCCCGGTTTAAGAGATCGCCCCCGAAAGCCAGGGGCTCGCCAGGTCGCTAACACTGAAGGGGCTGTCAGATCGACCTAAAAGAGCGACTGTTCCCTCGCCCTCCGACTGCGCGACTGCAGGTCAGAGGAGGGGAGGGGCCGATACTCAGTCCAACAGGCAGATGTTGTATTTTAACCTCAGCTCAGAGGAGTGAACCCGAGGAAATAACACGTGAAGATTTATTGGCGGAAGAGCTTATTTATGCTTTTCCTAAAGGGATTTAGCCGAGAAATTCATTTGCATCATACATACAAAGAATGAGATAACCCTGGACACGAGGACACCTCGAGGTCCGCTGCCATGTTCGCAGGGGGCACACTGTACCGTGAAACGCCACGCCAGCTCCGGAGAAACAAACCTCAAAAATAGACAGGAACGCCACCGAACAATGCTATCATATTCCCCTGGGAACACCAGCAGCTTTGCACTTGACTTTCCCCACCACTGTCATTTTCTCCCTGCTGCGCAAACAGGCCGGCACTGGTCATTGTATAGCGGCATGCGCTGCGCAGTACGGCACTGTATGTCCGTGTGGTTGTCATTATTGGTTAGGGTGAGAGCTCACAAGTGCAATGTAGTAATGTTTCTGCACAACCACTGCTCGGGTTACTGTACCTCTTGAAGGCAACCAAGAGGATCTCTGAGATTATGTTCATGTTTATCCTTCAGTCTGTTAGGAGCACAGAGTTCAAATTTACCTTCCTGGAAAAATACCGCAGAAAAAGGCTATGCGTGAATATATATAGGAAGTATACATTTTAGTTTATCAATGGCACAAGAGGCTTCAAATATCATTGATTCGATGTATACTCCAAAGTTTCACTATGGGCAGCAGAACACTTTGGTTTGGGTCACATATTACCTTCATGAGGCACTTGTCAAAGCCCGATGTGTTAGTCTGCCATCGGTGGTGTGTCCATTCACAGAGTGTGGTGATTAGTTTCGATAGATCATTAGTTTCTTGCGGAGAGAGACCAGCTTACAACACACTAAACCGACTCATGAGGTTCTGCACACATCGGAATGGAGATGGAGAATCGCAGATATCAGACAGGGTTACTACCTGCAAGACTGCATGGGGAAAAGGGACTTGAGATTACCCCCTAAATACCTGCTGCGGACATCAGGGAGAAGCAGAGAAGTTTATCGACCTTAAATGCTGATACGCTGTTGCAAGGGGCTTCTCGTTCCACACGAAATGAAGTGCAGTAGGGTACTGAAATGGTTTGGAACTGGGCACTGATTTACAAAGCAGGTTCACTGAAGTTGCAGGATAACTGCGCGATGTCCCAAATCTGGGACCTTCAAGTATGAAGACTGAGAACTTTTCTACAGGGGACAGTTATCTTGTATCTTCAGTTATCCTGCCTTGTGAAATGGCCGCCTGGTAAACTGTGGATTAGAATTAATCCCTTGCGCCGATATAGACCCCGACGTCCGTAAATTCCGAAATTTAATTCCTAAATAATTCTGTAATTGAATTTCTAAATGTCTTGCTTCACTGGAATAATTTTCCGAAGTCTCTGTGACACAAATACTGTGTTATAAAGCCTTAAATAGGCTCATGCATAGCAGGAAAAAAATTGCAATATTTGTATTCTGCGCGGGGTTAAAGGCTTATTTTGCCCGAGCCTCTTCCAGAGAAATGGACTGCATGCGTACTTTACTGCTGTCTGAATGGATCTGACTGCATGTGAAAATGTATGTAACCAGCCCTGGGTAAGAGCGACTGTTCAAGGCCAAAGTGCAACACAGTGAATTCATGCACAATGATCATCCAGGGCTTGAACCCTTGCTGTTTTAATGGCCTGTCCAGAATGGTCCTACCCTCCCTAATATCGAGTGGAAATACGGCTGCATTTGCAGCTCCTAAAATTGCTGAGACAGGCCATGTTTCTTGCTCTTATCTCAGCATGATTTGACCCTCCTCTCTAGTATGGTGTGCTGCCTCAGATACAGCCCCTCTCGGCCTCCTCGCGGATTACAATTTATAGGTCATTATCAGCGCGATCACAATCTGTTCGAAGACGAATGTGCTGTCCGCTGGATTTTTACTGGTGCTCTCATGCAAATGTCCTGACATTCCAAGCTGTGATGAATAGCAAAGGAATGCTCCAGAATTAATTTAACTGTCTGAAGACAAAAAACAGCATGACTGCAAATTAAGAGGCATGCAGCCGGAGCACAG
Source organism: Gymnothorax javanicus (assembly GCA_029692085.1). Lineage (NCBI taxonomy): Eukaryota > Metazoa > Chordata > Actinopteri > Anguilliformes > Muraenidae > Gymnothorax > Gymnothorax javanicus. The sequence goes on along the minus strand of CM056202.1, from coordinate 12,701,201 downwards.
CCACCTGTTGGACACTTACTACGAAAGTACGCCCTCCACACCCTAAAGGTTTTGCAGACTTTGTTTATTGGGGTTTGGGATACCATAAATAATGATATCATTGATCTTGCAGACAAAATGGCCAAAGGTATGAGGAGGCCAGTTCAACCAAAAGTGAATTCAAAATTCAGGAGTTTGAGCCTAATGAGCCCGTTCTCACTCCCCAGGCTTCATACGCTGTACACGTCTACATTCAAGCAGATGCCCTGGGCGTCAGCATACAAAGAGAAAGGAGTCCTTTCCCCACTCATTTCGGTATCCGCATTGACAGCAATACAAAGCAGCCACCGTCAGTATGTCATGACAATGGCAAACGAGAAAAAATGTAAAACAGCCGATGCTCAAGCCTGGACCTTTGTAATTGCAAGGCAACCGCACTGGTCAGCCAATGCACGTGCTAACTGAAATTCTTTTTAAGAGACAGTGAACATAGTGAAGGGGTGTATAATTTTTTTTTTTACTCAACCATGATCTATCTCTTAACTCCTTTTAGACGCCGGCGTCCGTAAATTCCGAAATTGAATCCCTAGACTCTGAAATTGAATTTCCAAATGTCTTGCTTCACTGGAATAATTTTCCAAAGTCTCTGTGACACAAATACTGAGTTATGAAGCCTTAAATAGGCTCATGCATAGCAGGAAAATATTGGCAATATTTGTATTGTGTGCAAAGGGGTTAACCTAACCAAGCAGTTTTGATGCCTAAACTTTACCAAAAAGTTTTGTCTCCTGAACCTAATTATGTAGCTTTGGTGCCTCAACCTAACCACACAGTTTTATTGCCTTTACCTAACATATTAGATTCAGTTTGTAAACCCAACCAAATAGCTGCAGTGCTGAAACCTAACTGTTTAGCAAAGCCATCAAATAAAGACTCCAAAGGACTCCCTTTGCGTCGTACACTAATGTTTGGTCAGAGTGTCACGGAAGTGTCATTATATGATGAGTCAGGATGGAAACATGTTGGCCTAATATGAAGTCTGTCTCCATTTTACAGCAATCGCAGCCTCTGCTCTTCTGGAAGAGCTTACCACCTGATGTTAGAACATGCTGCGGGGATTTGCCTCCATTCCAGCCAAAAAAAACCATGAGGGCAGCCCAGTAAAAATGTCAGGTTATTAGACCTGAGGACAGGAATTGATGATCAATTCCTGTCTGAGAAGAATCCGCAAGATCCACTGGCCAGATACCATCAGCAACGAAGATCTCTGGCAAAGAACAAACCAGGTGCCAGTGGAGGAAGAGATCAGGAGGAGAAGATGGGGTTGGATCGGCCACACACTGCGGAAACCAACATCCACCATCACCCGCCAGGCCCTGACATGGAATCCCCAGGGGAAGAGGAAGCGAGGAAGACCAAAGAACACGTGGAGAAGGGACCTGGAGGCCAACACCAAGCAGACCGGTCACACCTGGAGGGAGCTCGAGAGGATCGCCCAGGACAGAGGACGATGGCGGGGAATCGTTGATGGCCTATACCCCACCAGGGGTGAAGATGGCTGAAGGAAGAAAGGATTAGATCTGACTTGATTTGGGCTCGCCAGTTGATCCCAACTGTGTTTCATGGGGCAGAGGTCAAAGTCCCTGAGCAGACATTTACACTGATCATGCATGGACCGTGCTCTGTGTGTGGAGACATTGTTCTGCTGAACTTGCCGAGGGCCATTCCCTGACTGTTGGAAGCACAGAATGATCTGGACAGCTAATGTATGCCATCTAGATTTTTCTTAGAACTAAGAGGCCAACCCCAACCATGAAAAACAGCCCCAGACCACAGAGTATCTTCACACTTTTAGCCATTTTTTTGTCTCTAAAACAATCATATGGCTCACCTTTGCTGAATGGCCATTTCTGTCTCTGTACCTGGTTAGCCAGCATCTCCAGGTCTTTTCCACGTTGCTCCCTTGCCACTAGCACTTTACTGCAGATTGTCACTCTTTGTGAAGTTTCCTTTGCAGCCATGGAAGGCACTCATTAAGGAGGAAGGTATTAGTACACATGGCTTTGGGACGCTCTTGCCTCCATCCACCAGAAAAAGGAGGGAGCCGACACCATGGCCACAAACAGACACGTCGCTTTCGGAGGCCATCTCCTCCACTGTCCTGCTTCCAGGATGAGAGAGTGAGATCAGAAAGTCAGAATCATCGCAGCTCGCTCTGAGTTTTACTGTCCGCTACCACTCAGGACCGACTTCGACGCGGCAGTCCCTCCACATCAACGGGCAAGCAGAGGTGGAGTGGACGGGGCCAGGGTGTTGTGGGTAATTAGGGACTGAGCCTCAGGCTCTACTTTCTTCCTGCAATGCTGTTGTTTGTGATCTCACTTGAGTGTGCAGACCTGGGCCAGTGTTTTCACCAGACCTCCGTCTGTAACCTTACTTTGGGCACCAGGAGGTGGGCTATTTTTAGGTTTAAAAGTTGCACGTTCTGCCACAATTATTTGGCAGCGTGAAGAATCTTGCGTGGCCCATAAATTGAAAGAGCATTCAGAGCTGAGCCGAGCTCCACAGTGTAAAGACTGTTCATTCAGTGCCGTCACAGAGCCCAATTCACTTCATTTTATGATCTAAATGCTTTCCCATCCACTTAATTAAATAATCTGTTCTACAGGTCTCTGACAGTGAATGTATGCGTGCCTGTCTACACTGATTCCATCATGAGAAACACTTTTGTTCATGATGTATGGAAACGTGGACACAATCAAGATGTTTATCACCTTTCATTGGCAATTTCCTTTGCCCTCTATATCCATGCCTGTGGTCAACCTTTTTTAGATTAAAAGCAATTTAAAGTTTGTGTCCGTTTATGTGGTTACAGGAGCTTTAGAGTGAGCTGGCCTTCTAACACAGCATTGTGTAACACTGAATGACCTCCATGTGTTCTCAGCCCTCAAAGTGTTTGGTGTTCATTGTCTCAGTCACTGCACACGTGTGGTCTCTTCGCATATAGAGCACAACACCTTGGGGTGTCTTCGAGATGCCGAATCTTTACTATGTCAGTTCAGTTCAGCTTAAAACTGACTCCTTGTGTTTTAGCAACTTCGAAATGGCAACAATAGTTTATTCTTCTGAGCGTGCAACCAGACTTTTGCATTCTTATCCCACTCAGGCGGGGTGAGATGTCATATCTTTGAAATGCTTCATCGACAGATGAAGCAGTGCAGAAAATGTTTTGTGTTTGTGTCTTGTTTTGTTTTCCATGACATAACTTTGGGCTCTTTTCTGCTGTAATGTTTAGGGGAAGATCTAAGCTTTGGAGGAGATCTTTAATGTCTTATGGAGCTGACCAAACAGATGCAGTCATCTGTATCTGCTTTTCACTAAAACCTCTCCCCAAATCAGCCATAACAATGGATTCACCCGCTAACCAAGCCCTTCCCAACACACACTCGTGTGACCAAACGGACAGTCCTGTTTCCTTAGGAGTTTGAAAGTCTTGCTTAAAGCCAGCCTGCAGAGTGGGAAGTCAGTCTGCCAGCGGGGTCTGTTGTATTTAGGATCAGCTGTTCTTTCCTGGGTTATTATTGCACAAGTGTGGCACATGAAGGGAGAGGAGGGGAGGAGGGCGGATGGATAGATTGATGGGTGGATGGAATCCTGGAAAACCCGCTGGAATGCAGTGCGATAAATCTCAGGTGGCAGAGCGACGCTGGAGGCCTCGCGTGTGCAGGAACTCAACAAACTAAACAAAAACACAAATGGGTATCAGGTGTGATGTGCGTCCAGAGAATGTTAAGCACTAAGCGTTCTAGAACCACTCTGTCCGAACAGCGCTGAGAGCAATCAGTCCAGGAGGGCTTCAGGCCTGTATAATAGGCCCTGTTTTTTCAATGGATGACAAGGGTCACAAGCACAATGAATGCATGTGACTCTAAATGTGACCTAATACAAACCAGCAGATGCCTCCTGCTCCGCAGGCAGTGAAGTATGAACTGATTTTGATCAGGTGACATACAATGTGGCTTCAAACTCTTACAGAAATAATGGAAGAGAGGGGGTACACATTTGCCAAGTGTACTGAGAAGCACAAAAGTGCCATCAAGGTAGGCAGCAACTTCACCATATAACATAGAATGTAAGGACGGCAATAATCTGAACAAATCACAAAAAAAAAAAGATTACTTTCCCAAAATTTCAACTCCTGTTGTAATTTCTTCATCACAGATGATATCAGATAAATTACAATAAGGTCTGCATGGTTAATTTTTCTTAATTGTGGTATTTGTTTTTATAGTTATTTACCTTTATAAGCCATATTATTTCAGAAATAGCCATGTATGCTTAGAGGTGATCGATGTTCATATTATCCCATATTGCAACAGACCTGTTTATTGACCTGTTTATAAAAAGAGGAGGAAGTCATAGCTCATGAAATTAATGAATCAATTGGTTTCTTGTTAGTAAAATTGTCAACACATGGTCAGGAAAACAAATCAGCTATTTTATACTGATGAATTTGAAGAAAGAGTACATAATAATTTGTCAAACCTGTTTTTGTTTTTTGGGTAAAGTTGACAGAAAAATGTTTCACGAGAACTTTAAACGCCTGTGTTCAGAAACTTAATTTGCAGCTTATTGTTTCATCACAGTCTTCATTTTGATTAAAATCTCTTAATTTTCCTTGAAAATAGCAAAATAAGCAAAATCTGAAGATATTTCATATTTTTGCCATATTTGTCCTAAAATAGTTTAGTTGGGTAAATAATCCCACGGAACCTTCAAAGCAACTAATTAATAAAAATGGCAATTATGGTTGGAACCAAAACTTGGATACACAATGGTCCCTCCAAACTGAGTCTGAGAGACAGTGGTAAGTCTTTGTACCCTTTGTTTAATGTTGATAAATCCTGTAACGTCCAACAATACAACATATAATCACTGCTTTTAACTTCATTTATGTCATATGTGGAGGAAACTAATACCCATGCCTCAAACCTATTGCCAAAGCAATTAAAGACAGGACTTCCAGCCTTCAGCTTTCCTGTGCCTTTAAGACATTTGAGCCCCTCAGAACAATAGTGGTCTAACTCCGATTTTCTAATTTTCCAAGTTAGACCCATATTTTTCATGCTAAAGGTAAAATCTATTCATACAATAATGGGCCAGAAGAATGTTAGTTCCACTTCTGAAATATAGATAGTAGTGCAAGAGTGGTCTAACTCCAAAATTCTTATTTTTTAAGCGAAACATGCAAAAATAACAAAAACGTCATCGTTGACAACAAAATACTTTCTGACCATGAAAGCGAAGATTCAAAGGATGTCACTTCAAGACAGGTCTAAATGCTTACTGGCATGTTGAATTTGACAACGTTGAAACTTTGGAAGCTTTTTTCTCAAAATGATAAAAAATGGAGTTAGACCACTATTGTTCTGAGGGGCTCATTTATGCAGTGAGCTGCAGTATGACTGCTTGTCACATTCAATTACTTGATGAAGTTCAAGACAGTCTGGGTGTAAAATTCATCAAATGTCTCACTTTTAAATGTACCGTTACTCCTACACAGATCAGCGTTACTGTGGTTTGTCAACATTCATCTGTTACCTTCACTCTCTGCTGGATGTGTCCTTTAACCCGCACAGCCATTATTTTAATGTTTAAACTTCAGATTTAAATGTGACAATATTTCTTGAAAAGACAGTAGGAATGAAAATAACCCTTTTCCTGGGTTGTGTGCGCATCTGTCAATTAATCTGAGTAATTATCACTGACTTGCTGCAGTGTGAAGAGCCTCGTGAATGCACTTGCCATACAATCTCCTGGGGAAAAAACAGCAGCAAACACAAGACTGGCTTTTTGTCAGATTCTCATTTTAAATATACATCTTTAATACCGTACAAAGCCTTAAAATCAAGCCAGTAAATTAAATTACTTATGTAATTCATTGGAAGCACTGTAATACATTTAATTGTCAAAATGCCATGAAAGTCCTTTCTCTTATTTGGGGAGAATTTCTCTGCACATTCTATGCATGGTCAGTGGAATTGATGGCATCATATTTAAGACTTTGCTGTGGGTAAAAGTAGTTTCTTCAATCCACTCACTACAAACTTCAGCCATAAATAACAAGAGGGGCCTGATTACTTGTATCTACCGCCATGCCTCCACAACCATCAGAAAAAGAATGTATGGTGACTGTTCTTCTCTCAGTTTTGTTGCTTTTTTTTCAGATTTAGAATTTGTCTATTTCTGAATTGATTTTAAAAAGACAAATTATTACTTAATTAATGTATCATATACATATACATTTTTAAAATCACTTCCATCTTAAACATAAGTCAAAATTGTGCCAGGCATATAACTTGCTAAAAGTCAAAAACATGAGGGAATGCTGAATGTTACAGGTGGGACTGTCTGAAGAGCAAACTCCACATTTAACTTGCAGAATTCAATGAAAATTTGAATTTATTTTGTTGTTGTTGTCGTAAATTCCTAAGTCATTACATTGTACCCGCAATGATGATGGAAATCAAGAATTAAGCACGTTGACGCTCCAGGCCATGAACTCGTGTACGTGTAGCAAGGGCGACATCCTGTGAGATCATTTAAAATAACCCCCTTGTTCAGACCGCCTAATGTTCTAATGAATGGCTCTTCTTGTTTGATCTGGGAATTTTCATTTTTATTTATTTTTTTCTCTATATTACTGTAGCGATTAGCCTCTTGATACTTCTTTACAACAAGTGCATTTACCATCATGATAATGTTATTGTGGCTGACAACAGACTGCACGTTGTTTACTTTTGCATGTGGCTTTCAGTTAATAAATGTTAGGGGGATGAATTTTTTTAGTGCGCATTTGTTGTGGATAATGAGCTCGTCGTCGTTGAGAAATATGGGTTAAGATGGTTCAAGGCGAAAGGAACAGTTATTTAAATCGAATGTCTTTACGGAGACTTTCAAATGTTACACCAGTAAACACTTCTGATGTGACCAAAAACTGATAATTAGTAGGCGTTATAGTGGCATCCCTCTGCAGTTACATGGGTAACGCATCTAAGTTTTATTTACTGTCAAACGTTAAAAAAAATCCACCTTTAGTTCATTGATTGCAGGCGTGAAGGTAGACATTCGAGAATAACATGTTTGTGTTAGCAAGCCAGCTGACGTTTACGTGTTAAAATTAGATTTGGCTAACTGTGCGATAGCTAGCTAGCTATAGATAGCTTGTTTATCATAGTTAGCTAACCGTGAGCAAACAAGCAAATCTAATGAAATAAAACCGCTCGATGAGAGGCGAGGAAGCTAGTAAATTGCAAAAAATTTTTGCAGGAGCAGTGAAATTCGTGAAGTGCCCGGATTTGTGAGATTCACACTTTCGCATGTGTGATTCTAGGATCAGTTCTTCTCAGTTACAAGCTGCCTGAACAAGCTGATTGAACTCGGCTGTTGTTACCAAAGTGACTCCGGCTATAATAAGTCATGGAGCCGGCGTGCCGCAAAGATAAACAAAAACTGAAGGACACACCGAACCGAGGCGACAAAGCCAAGCAGAAATCTGCTCAACAGGAGTTGAAACAGCGACAAAGAGCAGAGGTTTGTGCAGATATCTATCAAACCATTCATTAGCCAGCTGAAATGAGTGATTGGTCAAGACTGGCTTTACTCTCGCTAGGTCTGTGTGTGCCGCCAACAATGAATCTTGCTGGCTGCAGCGGCGTCACACATTTTATCACCGTGTAGACTATCATTTGTTGTGCGACAGAGCACTTTTTCCACAGATGGTTCGGACTTGTTTTCATTATGCGCTTGCGTTCTGAGCGGTTAAAATTATACTGATTTTTTTGATTTTGAGCTTTATTGATCTCTTTTTATTGCATATATGTGGTTCTTAGCTGTCAGATCTGTAGCTAAAATGTAATGTTAGACAAAGGCTGAGTAAGTACAAGGCCAGTTTTTATTAATTATTGAATCTCTTGAATGAATAACATCCAGAAATTGGTTTTACCTGTCAGATCTGAACACTGCAGGGGCATTAACGTATGGGTGACATAGGTGTTTGATAACTGCTCTCATAAAGTATATTTTAAAGGGTCCCATATTGTGATATTACACTGTGTGGAAAGTTTTTGAAACTACAAAGTGTTAAACATGGGGAATAATCAGAAGGGGGCAAAATAGATACTGTTCACAATACTGTACCCCAATGCAAAGCTTAAATCTTTATGAATTATGGACTATGTTTTTCAGATCTATGCTCTCAATAAGGTGATGACTGAACTGGAGCAGCAGCAATTTGAGGCTTTCTGCAAACAGATGAAACAGCAGACTGAGTGAGCAATGCCTTCACTCAGTCAGAGACTGTCGCCACAGCAGAAATGCAGAATCTGCTACCTATTTCACTGTTTTATGTATTGGTCTCCTTTGCGTGTTATTCAGGAAGTAATGCTGCAAATATTTTGGGTCCGTGCACCTAAAATGTCCCCGACCTCTGTGGTAGGTAATGGTCCTCAAGGCATTTGGATGGGTAATGACCTCTGGCTCAGGAAGTCCTCACAACATCCTTTCCTCATTTTTAGATGTGGGGATATGAGGAATCTTCTTGTGTGAAATGGTGGAAGTATACACTACAGACCGTTGATTTTCACAGTCCGTACAAGAGATGTCACTACTATTATAGGGGATGCTGTATCTGTTATTGTAGAGAGTGGTACAGTTTCAGTTAAATCACACATGCAGTACTTAGAGATTGATTTTTTGTTTTTGGAAATTGTAAGTGACCATAGAACTTCCTTGTTTTTATGGTTTTTGTTTTATTATTCTCTGAAACCAAACAGACCCAAATTCATGTATTAAAACACAAACTTGTGTATTTCATTATCTAAATGACCTATTGAATGCCCTAAAATCGATGAGCCAATCACAGGGTGTTCTCTCCCCATATCTCGGACACTGCCTGAACTCCCATTGAAACGCATTATGAAACATCAGAATGTTTGTTTTTATGCTCTTTTAAAATATTTCTAAGTTAAAAAAAAATGGTGAAAGCTGTGCTGGGTAAATTTAACTCCGATACAAGGTATCTAGAGAGGCTGGATGATGGGGTGTATTTTATACCCTTCCAAAAGCCACATCATAACCAAGAAAAGTGTCTCCTCTGGATAAAGCTGCTTATACCCGGATGCAAAGCTTAAATTTTTACGACAGATGGACTCAAAGTTTTGCAAAGATGAAATATGCTCGTTTGCATTGACTTTGAATGAACTGGAGCAAAAAAAATTTGAGGTTTTCTGCAAACAGATGAAACAGCAGAAAGGAGTGAACTAAGACCCCACTATCAGTTAATGTAGCTACCAAAGGTCAACAAGGATGTCTACATTTATTCCAAGCTGTTTCATGTATTGTGTTTCTCCACATCTTGTTATTCTGGAGATTAATGTAAAGTTATATTTTACATCCATGTTAGCTAAATTTGTCAAGTTAGTAAACTCTATGGCTAACTTCAGTGCTAAAGGACATTTGGATTAACGTGAGCTCCTGGCTCAGTTGTTCCTCATGTCACCTTTGTTCACTTAGGAGTTCAGTCACGCCAGGTTAGATTTCTTAAATTCGGTAACTAGAAATAATAATTTGTAAATTAAATTTATTACCCTGTGGTGCACGAAAAATCCTGATATTCTGTCTTGTTGTGTCTATTATTGACGGAAACAAGATGCGGTTGAGATTTCATTTGCACTGAGACCTGAAAATTTTAGCTTCTAATTTAAACTTTTTGTTGACCTTCTTCTAAATTCATTAATGTATCCCTCCAATGCATAGTGTAACCCCATTTGCTTTTTGATGATATTTTGCCTTTTCGGCAAAAATCATTGATGGCATCCTGAAAAAATATCTTCGACTGTGATACCAAATTCATATGTTAAAAAAAATGTTGATTGTTTTTCAGTCGGGCTTAGCCATAGGTCATTTAACTAGTGGTATTGCTTGAAGGCATTAGCATTGCTCTTTAAGATAATTCAAACACCTGTATTAATGTGAAGTGTGTGTGTGTGTGTGTGTATAATATCCTAGCGTACAAATGTGCATTTACTGTGCTCAGTTCTAACAGGAACAGTTGCCTCTCTTGTTGAGGCATCGCCATCCACTCCATTTCTGCAGCCTATGGTTGTAACATTTTTTTTTCAAGTCGCTTTTTGATAATTGAATTTGCTGACTGAATTAATGTTGCCACGTGTTAACTAAGGGGTTATACATATGCCCGTGTATAAATTGGCTTGAAATTTATGAAGATCTGTTGATTAAAAAGGAAAGTCATTTTCCCCTTCCTCATTACAAAATTTTAATTCAGAAATTGCTTATTGCAGTTTTCAGACATTATACTTTCCATGTATTACAACTGCTGAGACGGATTTTTTAAACCATTGAAGGCACTAGCAAATAATGTGCAAATTTGGATAAATGTGAGATGTGTAATTACTCTTGAATAAAAAGCAGATCACTTGTAAAATGGGATGAATATTTATTCTTTATTTCACATTGGCTTACTGAATCAATTTTGTGTGCTTATGGTAAATTTTGGGACTTTCATTGTTTATAATTTGATAAATATATCCATAATAAATTCAGCAAAAGGTTAGTCAGTGGTATACTGAGTGGGATTTGTTGGTTGTCGTAAACGCCATGTTCAAAGTTGGCCCCTCCTACATTGATTAACAACACCAGAAGCGCATTCCTGCAGTGCACTGCTATATCCCGCCCTCACACAGCACGATTATTTTAGTTTAGGCATGAGGAGACCAGTTAAGGTGAAAATATCAGGATAAGCTTGGGATGTTGAGGGTAGAGTTTGGGACCTTTTTGCATGAATATTTCCATACATTTTAATTCCAAATATTGCTTGCAATGAAAAAAGTGGTGTTCAGTTGAAAAAAAAAAATCCTAATTTATAAAACTGGGAAAGCTAAACTGCATGCATTTTTCTATTTAATTGCTTAGGATCAACTTGTAATTTTGCATATGTGCGCAAACCTATTAATTTTTGAAAAGATCAAGTTTATTTTTATAAATCCGAAATCCACCATGAAAGTGGCATAAGCACCTTCTGTGTGCCGATGCAGTTTTTTAATGAGGCCCCAGACATGCCTCAGAAATATGTGTCGCTTCAACAAGAAAAGAAGCGTTTTGCAGCACCCCCTATTGGCAGCGCAGTCATCTGCCCACTGAAATTGAGCAGTTCTCCTGTGATCTGGAAAAACCTAGTGAATTTATCAGTGGCAAGGATTCTTGCAACTGAACAAAAACCTTTGGATTCTGGACTTTTCCCAAAAAAAAAAAAAAAAAAAACAGATTTTGACAGTTCAAATTACACTATTGGCTTGTCTTTTAAGATTTTCACCACTCTTAATTACTGCAAATGAGGAACAAACTCAGCTTCTCCCAAACGTGACATACAAATTAGGTTTTTCCAGATCACAGGGGAGTTTACCGGAACTCCTTCCATTGCAGATTGACATCAATCAGAATGAAGCTGGGCAGTCATGAGCACATTGAGTTATTTCAACTTCAAAAGCTAATCCAAAGTTGTGTATAGCTATACATTCTGAGCAGTTTAAATATTGCTCAGCTTTAATTATGGGTAATGGACAAAAATGGAGTCTTGGTCCTTTGAATATGGCATAAAATTTGCAGCTGGATTAAAATTTGTAAAAGGTTTTTGAGCGAGCAAAAATGTTTTTAGACTGAGCTAAGGCAGCAGTTTGGTCTTTACATGGTAAGACTGAGCTCAGGCAGCCGTTTTGTCTTTCCTGGTGGAGTGTTTCTAAACTTGGGAATCACCATACAGATGGGTGTAGTGGCCCAGTTGAGGCAACTGAACAGGTGTGACCAAAGATAACTAACTGACCGCGCGCATGAAGAGGTGGTACATCGGTCCCACATATGCGCCACATTTTGAACTGGACTAGCGAGACAGATATGGTCAAACCATACGCATGTTGGCCCCAACAGTCGGGCAAGAGGAGAGTGATGTTGAAGCATTGTTTCGACCTTTTCACAGGTAGGCCAATGGAATAAACCACTGCAATTTATTGAGCACGTATCAAAGTGATGCTTTGCTCTCATCTTCAGGATGTTCCATACCATCCTGTTCCATGGTCGAAGTAGCTCACGCTCTCATTATTATTTTATTTTTTTTTTTTTTACTGGTTTGGATATGGTGCTTCAGGACAATAAGCCAGTCCGTGGGGAGTGTGCAGTATGTGCGATAATTTCTGTAGGTTTAGTGTTCTGGCACTGAAGATATTTAGTGGAGGTATGTGAGACTATGTTTTAGGTATCGAGCCGTCCAGCCGTCATTTTGACGGTCAATTTTCGAAAAAGACGGCCAAAAAACTAGTGGACGGCTTGTATGGGGTAAGGTTACTGTCAAAAGTTTTGTGCGTGTACACATAAAAAAACGTATTAAAAAGTGTTAGTCCATAGTTGTGCATAAATAAAAAATTTTGTAAACTCTTGTTTAAGTCAAATCACGCATAGATTATGCAGTGTATAAATTCTCTGTGAGAATACAACTCATAAAGTTACAACTTCACTAAATTACAAGTACGGATTGTAGTTTACGGACGTCGAATCTGAATAGAGTGAAATAACTGTCAAAACTACATCACGAGGTCACGGGCATTATGTATCGAGTGGAAGATAACATCGATTCTACAAACTGCGCATGTGTCAGAAATTCGACCGTGGGTTCAATTCAATGAGTGTATATAGAACCGGAGATATGGAAGCCCATAGTGGACAGTATTCAAATGAAAATGTAATCCCACTATTGCATTATAATTTTCTACTTTTGAATGAGTTATTTGAGACAATATTAAATTGAAAATGCATTAATCCAATTATCACTTTCATTTTCGCATACACATATGGGAAATCTATGACAATATTCAAATGATAATGAAAAGCTGATTGACATTTAATTTTCAAAGTCATGCTCCGCAATACAGTGGACAATATTCAAATGCAATTTACAAAACAGCACCGCCAGCCTATTGCATTTACATTTACATGTCATCACGCTCTATTAGGGTCAACATGATAATGAAAATGCTGTTTTCTAATCACTTGGAAATAATGATGTAATAATGATGACGACATTTGACATTTCATTTTCAAAGACTTATCCTGCAATACATGGGACAATATTCAAACGCAATAAGGGAAACAGCGCCTCTCAGTCCATTGCATTTTCAAATACATGTCACCACGCTCTTTTTGGGACACAATGAAAATTAAAATGCAATCTGTCAGCGTCTCGTTAAGGTGGGTCTTCCGCTAGGACGTCACTCATTAGGGGCGCGAGCGGAAACCATGTTCCTTATTTGCATACCAACCAATCAGCTTCTGGGTAGCGCTTGTGCGCACGGAGGCTTACTGATAATGCCATGATGGCTAAGCTGCTATGTGTTGTGTGCCATCGCGCATTAGGCTAGGTTGCGCTTTGGATGGAGCCATCTTGGCAGCTAGTATGCTAGTACTTAAAGCAGCATTATCCCTCCATGCGTGCTTTAGCGTATTACATTACTCCTGATAAAACGCTATCCGTCTTTCCACCCTGCTGACGCTAGTTAGGGGAAATGTTTGTCATCATTTTTACACTTAATCGCTGTGATTCGGTTTTTGCTAGCTGACGATTGCTCTTGTGCTTGCCGAGTTGCAAGTTCGCCACTCCTGAAACATGCACAATGTATGCATCATGCAGCACGGTCCGATAAACGACCAGCAGTCAGGCTGCCGCTGTTCTAGTTTAATGCGATTCCCAAAAGCAATGGGGGAAGTTTTGATGACTGGCTGAAAACAATGTTCCTCACTTGCTAACTTAACCTGCTGAAATATGAACTTTTGATATGTTTGGCAGCACTTTTGTACGTCCCAAGAGTACTGTCAGATTTCTGGGAGATTTAAATGGATAGCTCATTACCTGGCTAGCTCAAGAACAATCGGCAAACAAGAGCAATCGCTGTCGGCTAGCTAGCTTTGAAGCAAGGGCAAAACCGAATCATAGCGATTAAGTATAAAAATGATGACAAACATTTATAACTAGCGTCAGCAGGGTGGGACGACGAATAGCGTTTTTATCTGGAGTAATGTAATACGCTATAGCACGCATGGAAGGATAATGCTGCTTTAACTAGCTATGAAATAAACATGTCTCAGGCTGAACTGTCAGTTGGTTCTTTAGGTAAAAAGAAGCTGCTAATCAATGGTGAAAGAGGTCGGTGTGCGTAGATGGCATTTAAAGTGACAAATCAGGGCTGTAAGAGCTTCTCCAGTAGGCATCATAGCTAAGCGATTGCTTTTAGACTCACTAGCAGGCTAGCTAACGCTGAAATCTGCAAGCACACTTGGGTTGCAGTTGCACAACACTGAAGACTAGGATAATTTCATGCATATTACAGCTAGCTCAGTTAATAGAGTTGGGGCAAAAATCTAATCATATCGCTTTTAATGTGATGATCATTTACAAAAATTTTCCTAAGTTAACGTTAGCTAGCATACTAGCTGCTACGATGACTACATCCAAAGCTTAACCTAGCCTAATGCGCGATAGCACACAATACATGGCAGCCTAGCCATCATGACATTATCAGACTCACAAGCACTACCCAGAAGCTGATTGGTTGGTATGCAAATAAGGAACATGGTTTTCCCCTAATGAACTTAAAGAAAGACGCTGACAGATTGTATTTAATTTTCATTGTGTCCCAAAAAGAGCGTGGTGACATGTATTTGAAAATGCAATGGACTGGGAGGCGCTGTTTCCTTTACATGCGTTATAATATTGTCCCATGTATTGCAGGATAAGTCTTTGAAAATGAAATGTCAATTGTCGTCATCATTATTATATCATTATTATTTCCAAGTGATTAGAAAACAGCATTTTCATTATCATGTTGACCCTAAAAGAGCGTGATGACATGTAAATGTAAATGCAATAGGCTGGGGGTGCTGTTTTGCATATTGCATTTGAATATTGTCCACTGTATTGGAGCATGACTTTGAAAATTAAATGTCAATCAGCTTTTTCATTATCATTTGAATATAGTCATAGATTTCCCCATATGTGTATGTGAAAATGAAAGTGATAATTGGATTAATGCATTTTCAATTTAATATTGTCTCAAATAACTCATTCATAAGTGGAAAATTATAATGCAATAGTGGGATTACATTTTCATTTGAATATTGTCCACTATGGGCTTCCATACGGAGAGGCTGTCGGAGCAAAAAGTTGAAGAAACCAATATGGCGTCCAGTGCCGCCTCTCAATTTCCCATTGAATAATGGAAAAATTCCTGTCATTTTTTTTGTTATTTAAAGAGCATACAATCGAATTTCCTTCTTAAGTAGTACTGAATACATATTAAAAAAATGAATCGAGGCGCAATTTTGGTTGACACTTTTCGAGAACGAAGTTATAAGGAGTTGTTTTTAATCAACGATTAAGGCACTGATTGGTCATTATATGCCTCACATCTGACTCTGAATGGTCAAACGCGTGGATGGTGAATAGCCCACAGGAACATGGCCAAGCGGTTTTGTGCCAATGGGCATGGTATTAATCACATCTATGGATGCTTGCGCTGTCCTAGCTAGCCTTAATAGGGTACGCAAATCAACCGTTAACAGGGAAGCCTTGTACGTTTTTCCAATCGGTTGGAATGAGGATCACGTTACTGTGGTCATGTCACACTTCAAATTGGTAGTGAATTTAACTTTAACGTTAGAGATATTTATTCCCTTGTAATGTAGCGCACCAAACTGAATTCAAACCATCAGTCTACTCTCTGGAGCTTGCCCGCACCCTGCTGAAAAGCTGGCTAGCATTCCATCCCACTAGTTTTCACCGGTTCGTTTAATTCTCACAGACTGTTGACACTGTCGGGTTTACATTTTTTCTGGACGTTTGGTTTGAAGTATAACGTGTCGTTCTTCATATCAGCGAGGTGCATTGCTATCAACCAGCACTATGGTCTTGGAGTTCAGCAAATGCGAACGCTGCCTTGTATTTTCCGTTTGGTAGCTGGCTTTTTTTCCACAGCTAACATTAATGCGTGAAAGCACTATTGCTACCTTTGCATTGCTGGAACCATTTACAGTCTGTAAGTAAAAAACTATGTAAATTGCTGACATAATGTCAGTGACATGGTTAACAGCGAGGCCTTGGAGAAACGTGCCCTAAGCTAGCTAGTTAAAGGTCACTGTGCAGTCCTGATTCCCAGTTTAAAGCTGTATCTAACGTACTGCTAGCTTGTTAGACTTTCGTGCCTTAGAATTCACAATGTTTGCTGGTGGATTTCGATCTCTGCCCTTTGCCCCGTTTCCTTTCCTATGAGAATTTTCGTTTCAAATACTATAGGGGTTGGTTCTTTCAAGTTTGGAGAAATTATCACGTATGCCCCATGAGTTCACATGCTGTTCATGATAGAGGAGTATTAGTTATTCACATCTCAGGTTGCAGTCATTGTTAAGTTCGAGGTGACAGATACTTCCGCCTTTTTATTTGCGCATCCAACCCAAATCTTACGCCCAGACGGTGTATCTGAAAACGGGCTTATGCCGATTTATTAAAATTAACATTCATATTAAATATTAAAATGGACAAATTATTGCACTAAGCAATTTTCGCACACATTATGCTGATAATAAAGGCTTCAGCTCATCGGTGTGGGCAACACTACGGCCCTGTTTCCAGTCAGGTTGGACCACCTTATCAAAATCAGTCCAATACAGTTAAGATAATTTTGCTCATTTTCTCGACCGCACATTCATTATCTCTCTCTTCCTGCCACCTTTTAACAAAAGGCAATAGATTGAAAAACGTTGGGGACGGTGATAAAATAATGGCTGCACTGCGTTCACGCATTTGACCAGCTCATGTTAGCTAATTGGGGCTCCATTGGTGCTTCAAGTAGAATCAGATATCGTACAGGCTATAGCTCAACGCGAAGCGACCATAAACGTTAGCTGGCTGGCTAGTTACTCAGCCACGCTGTTCAGCATCTAACCTGATGCTCATTTACATTTTTGAGCGATCTATTTAAATTATTGATCAATGTTCTTATAACGTTAGCTAAGTGGCATGTGTGTCTTTCAAGCATTATTGGAGCAAGCAGTGTGATGCATTGGCATTTTCATCGCGAACGATCAATGGCGAGTGGCAGGCAATGTTAAATGCGCGAAGTACTCCTCTTACAGTTAAAATGACAAACCAGCGTTAATTTGTTAAATTTCAGTTTATAACAGTGTAGGAAAGCTGAACTTCATTTCGTTGTTCTGTTGCGACTCGTATGTGCATGGTGCGTAACCAGCTTGACTGGTATAGGCCTACACGAGTGCTTTTGAATGGAAATGCATTGTGACGGGACTGGACATTTTGTCCGATGTGTTTTAAAAATCCGTCATATAAAATCCGATAAATTCGATGTTTATTTAATGGAAAAACATTACAGAATTTTTATTTATTTATCAGGGACAGTGTGAAAAAACATTAAGCTCAGCAGAGTAGATGTTCCAGATTCTATCTTCTTTAGCTAATTTCCATCTGTTGTCTCCATAATACTCATTCAATAACAGCTTCCATCACATACATTCATTATTGTTGCCTACATTCAGAAATTAAGTGCAACACACACACACACACACACACAAATATACATACATACAACCCCAATTCCGAAATAGTTGTGACAAAGTGTAAATTGTGAATAAAATCAAAATGCAATGACTTTCAGATCACATGAGCCAATATGTAATTTACAATAGAACATAGATAACATTTCAAATGTTGAATCTGAGACAGTTTACATTTTTATCCACAAAATGAGCTTATTTCAAATTTTCTGGCTGCAACAGCTCTCAAAAAAGTTGGGACACAGGCAAAAAAGGGCTGAAAAAAGCAATTAATATATTTTTAATCAGCAGAAAGAACAGCAAGTAATTAAGTTAACTGGCATCAGGTGTGTAACATGATTGGCTATAAAAGGATGTCTTAGAGAGGCTGAGTCTCTCAGAAGTAAAGATGGCCAGAGGCTCTCCAACCTGTGAAGGCTTATGAAAAAAAAAATTGGAATACTTTAAAAACAATGTTCTCAACGCCAAATTGCAAAGGCTTTGAAGGTCCCATCATCAACAGTGCATAAAATCATTACAAGATTCAGAGAAACTGGAAACATCTCTGTGCATAAGGGACAAGGCTGAAGACCTTTACTGATGCCCGTGATCTTTCAGGCCCTCAGACGCCACTGCATCACTCTCACCGCATGATTCCGCATTGACATTTAAATGGGCCCAGGAATACTTCAAGAAACCACTGTCTGTAAACACAGTCCGCCTTTGCCATCCACAGATGCCATCTAAAAGGCCTATCATGCAAAAAAAGGAAGCCATTGTTGAGCATGATCCAGAAGTGGGTGCGTGTTCTGTGGGCCAAGGCTCATTTAAAATGGACTGTAGCAAAGTGGCAAAGTGTCCTGTGGTCAGACGAGTCCAAATGTGACATTCTTGTTGGAAATCATGGGCCTTGTGTCCTCCGGGCTGAATTGTTATCAGCGTTCAGTTCAAAAGCCAGCATCTCTGATGGTATGGGGATGCATTAGTGCATATGATGTGGGACTCTTACATGTTTTAAAAAGCACCATGAATGCTGAAAGGTATATAAAGGTTTTAGAGTAACATATTCCAGATGACATCTCTTCCAGGGAAGGACTTGTTTATTTCAGCAGACAATGCAAAAACACATACTGCAGCTATTACAACAGCATGGCTTCAGAGCAGCAGAAGAGTCCGTGTGCTGAACTGGCCTGCCTGCAGTCCTGATCTTTCACCGATTGAGAACATTTGGCGATAATTAAACAAAAATCCTCCAGCGGCTGGAAGCCTGTAAAACAAGAGTGGGATTAAATTCCAATGGCTTAACTCAAGAAACTTTCTGGTTTCTGTGTCAAAAAGAAGAGGGGGCTACACCATGGTAAACAGGCCCTGTCCCAACTTTTTGACACCTGTAGCAGCCATCAAATTTGAAATGAGCTCATTTTGTAGATAAAATTGTAAAATTTTCAGTTTCAACATTTTCTATGTTATCTTTTGTTATATTGTGAATAAAATACTGGCTGGTGTGATTTGAAAGTCATTGCATTTTTGATTTTATTCACAACTTACTCTTTTGTCCCAACTATTTGGGGTTTATGTATGTATATTTGTGTGTGTGTGTGTTGCACTTAATTTCTGGAATGTAGGCAACAATAATGAATGTATGTGATGGAAGCTGTTATTGAATGAGTATTGTCGACAACAGATGGAAATTAGCTAAAGAAGATAGAATCTGGAACATCTACTCTGCTGAGCTTAATGTTTTTTTCACACTGTCCCTGATAAATAAATAAAAATTCTGTAATGTTTTTTCCATTAAATAAACATCGAATATATCGGATTTTATATGACGGATACATCGACAAAAATGTCCAGTCCCGCCACAATGCATTTCCATTTAAAAGCACTCGTGTAGGCCTATACCAGTCAAGCTGGTTTGCACCATGCACATACGCAGTCGCAACAAACAACAAATGAAGTTCAGCTTTCCTACACTGTTATAAACTGACTGAATTTAACCGTTAAATTAACGCATTGTCTCCTTGTCATTTTAACTGTAAGAGGAGTACTTCGCGCATTTAACCGTGGTTTACACTGACCATGCACTGAACTCTGTGGTAAACTTATTGTAAAATTACAGTTAAAATAACTGACAAAAAGGTGCCAGTTAAAGTACCTGGCAAAAAAGGCTCCAGTTTATTTGTTTATTTATTAACACGCAAAATCATCCTATTATCCATTGTGTCTGGGCAAAGACGGATTAAATGAAGACAACAAGAAGGTAGGCTATGAACACTTCAGAATGAAGTTGTTCGATCAGACACACAAAGCATAAATTCATTTATGCATATAACTACTAGTTTCTTCCAGGTATAGACCTGAGTCAGACTCACAGGCACAGCTGGATGCGAACGCTTTTTCTTTGAACGAAAGGAAAACGTCAGTAACTGAGCGATAATATAAAGGTAAGCCAATCGCAGAGCTTATTCTTTAGCTTTGCCAAATAATGGAGCGTAAATATTGTTGATTTACAATTCTTTATTCGTGTTCTGTTTTAAGTGTGAAAAGATAAAAAAGAACACGGAAAACAAGTCCCCCACCCAAAAAATAATTTGTCAACACCCATGTGTACTGTTTAGGCTACATGTGCCTCATTGGACATTTATACATACACAAGATGGCAGAGCAATTCTGCCGTGTACACTTTGGTCCAGGCAATGACGTTGTCCACTCTAGTTTTTTTATATCTCTGAGAGCATGACGACCTTTTGGGAACATGACGACCGTATACGAAAGGGCCAACCGCGTCGCCGGGCAGCACTGAGTGTTAGAGTCTCAAACTTGACTTTGACAATAGAAAGGCGAACTCATAAGAAAAATTACACAATGGCTTGGAGAAGCTACGAGTTCAATACTCTTTATTTATTTTTTCTTGTGGGTTGGGAACGTGCAGCAAAACCTTGCTAAAACCGTCGATAGCTTTGCTTAAGCCCGTGATCCACTTACGCTTTTAAGGTCTCCGATTGTGCCGATTCTCCCCTTCCGACCAGTTACGATCACGAGTGGAAATTTCTGTTACGCCAGAAGACATAGGTGGATCATGACTTCCGACCTGTTCCGACCCTTCCGCGTGAATAAGACAGGTTCCGACTGGATCAGATCACGCGGATCCCTCTTTGGACAAAATCAAACCAGTTTGATTTTGTCGGAAGGTATGAGTAGTCGGAAGGACGCGGGAGTATCGATTTGTCAAGTGCACACTAGGTGGCGAATATTTCCTCTGCAATTAGCCAATTAGAAACTGTTTACAAAAACAACCGCCATCTTTACTGTTGACGTTGGCAAAAATCAATCGGAAGTGCTCGTGTTAGTGGATCATGGGATAAAATTTTTTCCCCAATCACTCTGACTTTCTATGATTGTTTGCGCGAGTTTCGGATGGTTCCCGGCGCTTCCAAAAGCTTCCGACTGGCCACGATTGCTTGCTTGCGGAAGCCTTAAAAGCATAAGTGGATCACAGGCATTAATTAAATTCATTACCGACCTGGGGCGCGTTTCCCACAAGTGTTGTTACTTTCTAAATTAGCAACTTACGTAGTTCGTCTATTCACAATCAATGGGCCCAACTATACAAGTTAGCATCTGTGATATTGGGAAACGCGCCCCTGCCTATTGCAACGACCAAATTGCGATAAGTCTCCCTCAGACGGTTAGGTTCGGTCTTGTTCTGGTTTGCAAACAAGCCCCTCGATGTTCAATAGGCCTGTGTCCCTGGCGTTAAGATCATTGACTGCATTTACAAGGTCTTTAGTATCCCGGTTTTGAGGCTTATCCCGGCTTTGAGCATATCCGGGATATGATGTTTACATGGAATACAGAGAAACCCGGTTATTCATATCCCTGTATACATGATAAATACCAGTAACCCGTTTTCTGATCACTGCATCCTATCTGCGCAGGCGTGTGTTACGTCTTTTACGTCTTTTGTTTACAACAGATTGAGCGGGAAGTGTGATTTAGAAGTAAGAGAAACATGAGACCTCTGTGGCTTCTAGCGTGCTTAGCGTTACTAAATACTCACGTCGCATTACAGCTATGGCTCATCCACTTCATTTTCAGCAATGGAAGGAGAGAGCGACAACAAATATTGAACACGTCACCAACTTTAATAGGTATTCGCACAGAGATATAAAAAAACTGGAGTGGACAATCGGCTCGTTTCTGTGGCAGCACACGGCCGCTATCTTGTGTATGTATGCCGGGGCAGACGTTCAATGGAAAATACAGTAGAACTCGCCTAAACCCTCCTCGTATAAAACGGAAAATCGCTCATACCGGACAACAGCTCAAGTCCCGATTTTTGTGTGATGTTTTTCGATTAAATAAACATCGAATATACCGGATTTTATGTAATGGATTTTCGCTTACATCGGACAAAATGTCCAGTCCCGTCACAATGCACTTCCATTCAAAAACACTCGTGTATACCGGACAAGCTGGTTCGCACCATGCACATACGCAGTCGCAAAAGAGCAACGAAATGAAGTTCGGCTTTCCTACACTGTTATAAACTGACTGAATTTAACCGTTAAATTAACGCATTGTCTCTTTGTCATTTTTACTGTAAGTGGATTACTGCGCGCATTTAACCTGGTTTACACTGAACATGCACTGAACTCTATGGTAAACTTATTGTAAAATTACAGTTAACATGACGGCAAAAAGGTGCCAGTTAAATTACCTGTCAAAAAAGGCTTCAGTTTATTCGTTTATTATCAGTGTATTCGCGGAAACTGAAACTGGCGCGGTTTCATTTACATACTTTAGTTTTGAGACTTCTACATTGATCCCAGTTGGGGCAACACGCAGTATCATCCTTTTATCCATTGTGTCAGGGCAAAGACGGTCTAAATGAAGACAACAAGTAGGTGTGAACACTTCAGAATGAAGTTGTTCCGATCTTAATACTCAAAGCATACATATAAATTCATATATGCATAAAACGACTAGTTTCTTCCAGGTATAGACCTGAGTCAGACTCACAGGCACAGCTGAATGCGAACGCTTTTTCCTTGAACGAGACGAAAACTTAACTAAGCGATAATGTAAAGGGTAAGGCAATCGTAGCGCTTATTCTAAAACTTTGCCAAATAATGGAGCATAAATATTGTTGATTTACAAGTCCTTATTCGTGTCCTTTTTTAAGTATGAGAAGATAAAAAAGAACACGGAAAACAAGTCCCCCCAACCCAAAAAATAACATTTGTCGTCACCCACGTTTACTGTTTACATGTGCCTCATTGGACATTTATACATGCACAATATGACGGAGCTATTCTGCCGTGTGCGCTTTGGTCCAGCCAATGACGTTGTCCACTCTAGTTTTTTTTTATATCTCTGTGGGCATTTGGCTGTTACAGCCACCACGCAGTAACTCTAGCACCTGCACACACGGTGGGCAGCCGTCAGAGAGCGGGATAAGGCGTATACATGCTCCAGTATCCCGGCTTCTATTGGAGTACTCCAGGTGGCAAAACCGGGTTTCTTGAAACCAGGATAAGGGCATAACCCGGTTTCTGAATTCAGGGATATGGTGAAAAACGGGATATTTAAAAAACCCAATCAAAACCGGGATACTAAAGACCTTTTAAACACAGTCATTGAAAGGATATTTATATGCGAAACATCACCCTTGTCCGCTGTCTTATGCGAGAACTGCTGAAAGTACTCCTTGGCCCTTTTAGTAATTTCAATGACTGAATCATGCCGGTGAGTGATACAGTGGCCTCTGAGGGCCCGAAGATCACGGGCATCCAGTGAAGGTCTTCGGCCTTGTCCCTTACGCACAGAGATTTTCCCAGTTTCTCTGAATCTTTTGATGATGTAATGCACTGTTGATGATGAGACCTTCAAAGCCTTAGCAATTTGACGTGGAGGAACATTGTTTTTAAAGTATTCCAAGATTTCTTTTACGCAAGCCTTCGCAGGTTGAAGAGCCTCTGGCCATCTTTACTTCTGAGAGACTCAGCCTCTCTAAGACATCCCTTTTATAGCCAATCATGTTACACACCTGATGCCAGTTAACTTAACTACTTGCTAAATATTCTTTCAGCTGATTCTCTTATATATTAAAATGCTTTTTCAGCCCTTTTTTGCCTGTGTCCCAACTTTTTGAGACCTGTTGCAGCCAGAAAATTTGAAATAAGCTCATTTTGTGTAAAATGTAAAATGTCTCAGTTTCAACATTTGAAATGTTATCTATGTTCTATTGTGAATAACGTATTGGCTCATGTGATCTGAAAGTCATAGCATTTTGATTTTATTCACAATTTACACTTCGTCCCTGCTATTTCGGAAGTGGGGTTGTAGATAATTCTAGTTCATTATATCTAGTACATAAATGCAATCTCTTTTTTTATCCCTGATAATATTATATCGTTATAAATGTACATGTTAATTTCATAAATTTGTAAATGGTAATGAAATTTCTAATCCTTATATTTTTATGAGAAGTGACAACTATAAAAAGTGTAAGGTTGATTCTAAACATTATATTGTTAGAGTATGTCAAATTCAGAAATGTGTTTGTTAATGGTAATGGATTCTTATATAAAGTGGCAGCAGCTGTTCAAATTTTACTGTATAGATTATTCTAGTTTATTGAGTATAAATATTCAATGATGATTTATTTTGATAGTTACATATCTGGTCCTTTAAATAATTGATCATTGTTTAATCATTTTCATGATTTATTTAATTTTTCACTTTCATAATGCAGAGACATATTTGTAGAGACTGTACATCATTCATGTTTTTCATTTCATTGATGAATAAAATATTCTATGCTGTTAAAATGTTGCTGATTTTGATATAAGTATTGACATTAAATAAAGTACAATCATGCTTCTTCCCTCACCACTTTAAGTATGTCTGCAATACTAAGGCCTTGGGACCTAGCTATAGGTGGCACATGCTATGGCAAGAATAAAAGGGATATATCAATTTGCTGATTTGGTTGTTAACATGTAACAAATAAGCATGCAATATTCAATTAAAAACTAAGAAGAGGATAATAGAAACTATTTCAGAGTCTACGTAGGTGCACAGTTTAGGGGTGCAGATAGAAGCAATGTGCCAACCACAGGGGGTTTAGACAAGCAAGTGCAGTGAAGTTTGGAGTGAGGTGAGTCACGTACAGGTACAGGTGGATGTTAGTGGGAAGTTGGAAACCATCACCAAAGAAAAGAAGCCATTACATGAAAAGAAAAAAAGATAAAATTTAAACAAAGCAAGAAAGGATATAGGATGCATTAGCAAAAATGTCTGGCAGAAAAGAAAATATATTACTGTAAAGAAGCAAAATCTAATCCCATTTCTCATGTCAAAATGTAGTATTTAGTTTTCCAGAATGTACTAGAATGCATCATTTAAGGTCTATTTTTTCAAATTTTTCCCGGGGGATACCCCCGCAACCCCACCTGTAGGGGGGGCAGCCCCCCCACACCCCCCAGGTGTGGACACCCAATTTTTTTTTGGACACCCAAAACTCCCATTTCTGCCTAAAACTATGATGTGAGATGATCTGGCTAGAGGTGCTAATAATCCCTTCCTGCAATTTTGTGGTACAATATGAGTAGCTCAATGAAAGTCAATATCAGTGTTGTACCCTGCAGTACGACTACAGATCTTGAGATGCACACTGTCAGACACCGTTTTCTCATATCGCACACTGCGCTATAACGGCTGTCATCTGCATCTCTGAAATGCAGCCCTGGTGGAAGGCAGATGATTTTCAGCTGTAGAGGCCTTTGAAGTTGGCGAGTGCTTGCATAGCGCTGATGGTGTTCATCGCAACTCTACTGTGAACATAAGGTCTGCTTTCTGTCTGCTCTCAAGATTTCAAAGTATTTTATGGCATCCCAAATTGGTGCGAAGCGAAGAACCATATTTGTCTGCAGTACAGCGCTAAATACAGAGGGCTGATACTGTGATGTGGAAGAGTGCATCAACTATTTAAGTGAGATCACAAGATGAAGTTAGGATGTCCTAGGTCAATTAGAAATTTTGCTGGAAGAACATTCCAGAAAAAACCTACTTGCCTTTTGACGGCACTTTAAAACCTGTTTGCAAACAAATGTGAAATAAATAGAAGAGAATAAATATTTCTTCTGCTGAGTGGAGATTGATTTCACAGCTCATATGCATCTTTAGTAGTAAAAGATCCATCTTTTGTCAACCCTGTGCATCAACTACAATACTCAGGGTCTATACTTTCTTGTTCAGTGTTGGCTACTTTAGTCTTTACTGTTAAAGCAAATACAATACAATGGAGGTGCCATGGCAGTCGTATATCTCTTAATAACATAATGGTTCACGAAAATGGTCTCAGAATACCAAAAAATGAGACCAGAAATTTTTTTTTTTTTTTTCCCAGTTCACAAAGCAATTTACAATCTATACTGATGCATCGCAGACCCCTGCTCTTTCAAGTTTCCGAGTTTAAAATGTAGAATTAATTTTTTAAATTTATCAACATTGATACTGGCTGATGATAGTGGGTGAACTCTGGGTCCTCCCTCGAAAATGACAAGGCAATTATCAATAGGAGGGGGGCGCTGTTTATTTTAATGAAGTAGTTCCCAACCCTTTCCCTGGACACCCCCAGCCATCAGAAATATTACACTTTATTGGCTGGAACTAATGAAGAGCATGTATCAGATGTGCTTGAGGTAGATTCTGTATACCGAGGTCTCACTCTCATACACATGGGGAGGTTTGGGAACTATTGCCTAAATTAAACCCATTTCTCCTTCCGCAATTTTTATTGTCACAACGACTGATTATTAGCTGCTGCCACCTAGAGGCTGACTGTGTTTTTGGTGGAAACCTCATTTGCATTTGAAAATCGACCATCCATTTTGACCCAGGACTTAAACGTGCAGTACTGGGCTAAAAAATCAAACACATTTGAAACAATTCCCTAAGGTAAATTTGGCTCCAAAAATTATGATTTGAAGTGTCTTTAAAAGAGGAATTCTAACTATTGAACAACTTAACATAATGATCCTTGGTCTATTGAAAATGAATTAAAATCAATATTATTTTGACTACCCTTTTCCAAACATATTGAACCAAACATATTGGGGAACTTACTAAAGTTATTTTGTCTTGCTTACATCCATGTCTCTAGGTAATCCCAGATAGTCTTAATGATACTGAGGTCAACGCCCTGTCAAGGCTGTCATCTGCACCAACTGTCTTTCATGAGATACATTTATTTGTAAAATTATTCTTTTAAGCTCACATTTGTTATCTCAAATGTGTGTTATATCTACAGCAACTCTAATGTGGAAAACAAAAATATACTTCCCTGACCAAAATAATAATGAAAAAACTATTGTACAGTATAGTACATTTATCATTCAAGGCTATTACCTAAAGGGCACAAAAATAAGTGATGTTTATGCTAATTCAGTCCTAGGTAGGGCAGAGGACACTGACACAGGCTGTGATAGGTAGGGCAGAGGACACTGACACAGGCTGTGATAGGTAGGGCAGAGGACACTGACACAGGCTGTGATAGGTAGGGCAGAGGACACTGACACAGGCTGTGATAGGTAGGGCAGAGGACACTGACACAGGCTGTGATAGGTAGGGCAGAGGACACTGACACAGGCTGTGATAGGGCAGAGGACACTGACACAGGGTGATAGGACACTGACACTGACACAGGCTGTGATAGGTAGGGCAGAGGACACTGACACAGGCTGTGATAGGTAGGGCAGAGGACACTGACACAGGCTGTGATAGGTAGGGCAGAGGACACTGACACAGGCTGTGATAGGTAGGGCAGAGGACACTGACACAGGCTGTGATAGGTAGGGAAGGGGACACTGATACAGGCTGTGATAGGTAGGGCAGAGGACACTGACACAGGCTGTGATAGGTAGGGCAGAGGGACACTAGGAGGGCAGAGGACACTGACACAGGCTGTGATAGGTAGGGCAAGGACACTGACACAGGCTGTGATAGGTAGGGCAGAGGACACTGACACAGGCTGTGATAGGTGGGGCAGAGGACACTGACACAGGCTGTGATAGGTAGGGCAGAGGACACTGACACAGGCTGTGATACAGGACACTGACACAGGCTGTGATAGGGGGGCAGGTGACACAGGGATAGGTGGGGAAGGGGACACTGACACAGGCTGTGATAGGTAGGGAAGGGGACACTGACACAGGCTGTGATAGGTAGGGAAGGGGACACTGACACAGGCTGTGATAGGTAGGGAAGGTGACACTGATACAGGCTGTGATAGGTAGGGAAGGGGACACTGATACAGGCTGTGATAGGTAGGGAAGGGGACACTGATACAGGCTGTGATAGGTAGGGAAGGGGACACTGACACAGGCTGTGATAGGTAGGGAAGGGGACACTGACACAGCCTGTGATAGGGCAGAGGTGACACAGGGGATAGGTAGGGCAGAGGACACTGACACAGGCTGTGATAGGTAGGGCAGAGGACACTGACACAGGCTGTGATAGGTAGGGCAGAGGACACTGTGACAGGCTGACACTGACACATGTGATAGGTAGGAAAGAGGACACTGACACAGGCTGTGATAGGTAGGGAAGGGGACACTGATACAGGCTGTGATAGGTAGGGAAGGGGACACTGACACAGAATGTGATAGGTAGGGAAGGTGACACTGATACAGGCTGTGATAGGTAGGGAAGGGGACACTGACACAGGCTGTGATAGGTAGGGAAGGGGACACTGATACAGGCTGTGATAGGTAGGGAAGGGGACACTGACACAGGCTGTGATAGGTAGGGAAGGTGACACTGATACAATATTTGATAGGTAGGGAAAGGGACACACTGACAGAATGTGATAGGTAGGGAAGATAGGTGGGACATGGATGGGACACTGACACAGGCTGTGATAGGTAGGGCAGAGGACACTGATACAGGCTGTGATAGGTGGGAAATGGGATGCTGATACTGGCTGTGATACTGTAGTTCACAAAGAGGAAAGCTGCAATCAGCTTATTTTCAGCTTTTCTTCATAATAAGGTGTGGTCCCTTGAGGCCCATATTGCACTGAGACAGGCTGCACTGCACAGAACACCTCTTCTCAGCATTTATTTTGACGCTTTTGTGAATATCCATTTCCATTTGCATTTTGTCAACCACCTTCCTGGGTGTATTTGTTCACACCTTGAGACACAATAAGAATTTACTGTAAAATCCAAAAAACTAATAAAGTTTATTAGTTCATTCAATTCCTGATATAAGCAGTTAGGAGCATTCTTCATCAAGTCCTCAGCTGGTTAAATGACATTCTGTAACTGTATAGGCAAGGACTTCTGATAAATATTAGTACTTTACTGATTTTTAAACCGCATGTACTGTGCAGAGGTAGTGGTCAGTGTTACACACAGAAACAAGGGTCGAGTGCTATATTCAGCAGCACATGTACAGCGCTGGGTGAATTCAAAAGCAGCCCATTACTTACTGTAGCACCTTCTGTGGAAGCTTAGCATTGCTAATTCCATCCATCTTTAACTAACTGCATAAGCCTGATATATTAACTGAAGCAATTCGCAATGCATACCTCACTAAATGCTACACAGCAGCGTCCCATCCGGGAGTCAAACCAAATATGGTACAATGGTTGCTCTCAAACCACAGCACCACACTTACACTCGCTATCACGCTAAGCAAGGAGATACTGCTCGCATCATGTGACTGGTTTCTGGAGCCATTGATTGGTTAGAATAAAGCATAGGCTACAAATCCGTAATGGAGGTCAGGTATTACGGCTGCACTGATTTTGGTCGGCTCATGCAGGGCTGGGTCTTCGGTTCTGCCCCCTCAGGCCTGCACTGTCACCGAGCTGTTGGTAACTCTAACTCCAAACCAGCCATCCCAGAACCTGAGTCCTGGCCCCCGTGCTCGAAGGAGATGAAGCGCAGACCTGGTCCATAGTCTGAGAATGTGTGCGTCACCTTGGGGAGAAAAGAATGGGGTGGAGATCTGAGTTTGTCGTGTTGACGTGGTTCTTTTGTGAGTTCGCTGTGCTTGAATTAGAAAGATTGCTGCCCAGACTGACTGGCACAGAGCTACCTGTCTCCAAGAGCAGTCATCAGCGTCCGGTTTAAGGGTCACTTTTTCGGGTTTAAATTCCTGCAGGACCTCCTGATTTTCATCCAAGAGAGAAACTACAAGTTGGTAGGAACAGCCGCAATCGGTACGCCCACAGTACCTGCGCATATCCGCACACGTGAACACACACAATCACATTCACTGGTGGAGATTCACAGAAGCCATTAGTTTGGATTGATTACATTTTGGAAACCAAAAACCGATAAAAAGTCATTATTAACTAAAGTCATTCTTCAATATTTATGTTAGGTTTCAAATTAAGAAATTGTTATCCAATTTCTATTGCTTTTAAGACAAATAAGATGTAGACATTATCAATGAAGGTGATGAAATATTCGGTTGCTATGATGAACAAGTGAAAAAGTAAGCAGAAAAGTAATTTTACGACTTCCCTAATCATGCTTTTGACTTTAGTGATTATAAAATTATCACATTCCGAAAATCAATTTTGACAAAAATAACAACACATCTATGACAATTAGCACTGCACCTCTCCCTATGAAATAATATTAGAGATATTAATCAGACAAATTGACATTGAACCCACAGTCTTGAAAATTGACTAAGTCCAAAAACAGGAAAACGGCGATATTTTTGTGAAAATCATCCCAGATGGTCCGACACCTTTGCTTGCACCACAACCTGGGTAGAGAATATGCGCACAAATTTGAAAAGAAGCCAATGTATAATATTTTGCGATATTGATCGGACAAATTGACGCTGAACCCACATGAAAATTTCTAAGTCCAAAACAGGAAAACACAACTTTTTCAGAAAAATCATTCCAGATGGCACACACTTTGCAGGGCACCTATCCTGTGGTAGAGAATATGTAAACCCAAATTTGAGAAGAATCCAATGTATAATTTTGCAATATCGATCAAAGGCTAAATTCACATTGCCTATATCCTTAAAAATTTCTAAGTCCAAAACAGGAAAATAGATATTTTTTTGAGAAATCATCCCAGATAAACCAATCAGTTTGCTCTGCACCTCTCCCTGTGGTAGAAAATATGTCCCAAATTTCAAAAAGAATCCGTGATTGAATAATATTCGAGATATTGATCGGACAAATAATGTCTTCGGACGGAATGATGGACGATCCGGGACGGAATTCTTTGTTTTTGTAAATTAACCCATGAATTTTTGAATCGGGGTATAAAAATTATTATTATTAAATTATTAATGATTTACATATTGTTTAATATTCCTGATGTTGTTAAAAAAAAATCAAATATCAGCTTTTGTGATGGAAGCATTAAGAAGCTTGTTAAACAGAAAAAAATGCGTTTCGCCATGCAGCTGTGTGAGTCCATGTCCAGATCTGAAATGAATGGTAGAACAAAGTCTTCCACAGTGACAGCTGGCTGTGCATCCAGAGCATCGGCCTGGAAGCCCTCAGCCAAGAGGTCCACCACCTGTTTCTTCAGACACAACCTGGGGACGAGAACGCACAGCTTCAGATACACAGCCTTAGACACACACACACAGGCACTTTCACACATGAACATGTGTACATGTACACACACAGAAGAAGCGTATTCACAAAGACACACACTCATTCACAAATCAACTTGTGCACACACGCATATACTGCACACATGTAAAACCAAATGCAAACTGACCCATCCACATGTTAACGTGCCCATGCACAGTCCTATTAATAATTAAATTACAGACAATGTATGAATGCAGCCCATTATTTTGTCGCTGTTAGATCGCACACCTGAGCACTCCCTAATGTCTGATGTACTTAAATAATCTGTCTTTCCTGTTTAAAATTTTCACCTCATAAGCAGGAACATCTCAGAGTGCATCAGCATCACAACTTCCACCCCACCCCCAGCACTGGCATTTATCCCCTTTCCAGTCTACCCCTTATTCAAAGGAAGTGGCAAAATATTTGGTCACAGTCTCATCGCTATAGTCGTGGCCACAATCCCCGGGCATCTCCTCCACATGCCATTCACTGCCGCCGTTCTCCGTCAGCTCCCAGAATTCCAGCTGCTCTAAGCAAAGCACAGGAAGGTGAAGAAAGCCATTCTAATTTTTCACACCTGACTGAGTAAGTTGAGGCAGGATTAGGTCTTAGGAAAGTTACTGTTTATTTCCTTCGTCATAGGTACGTATATTTCGTCTGTGGTTGCTGTTGCCTGGAAATGTTATGAACTGATGTTCTGCAAGTATATCCCTGAGTGAATGCCACTAACTAAGTTTATCAAAAGGCCTCTTCCTGGTTAATTGATACTGTAGGCTCAGCTCTTGCCAATGTCTTTCAAAGATTCCATTGTGTTGCTGAACAACTGTCTTTTATTTCTATGTAAGAGCTAGAATCAAAGAGACACAAAAATCTCTTTTTCACAGTGTTTAGTGTTTCAAATAAACGTGGTAGAGTTTTCTTCCCAACACCGTGTAGTCCTAATCTATTTTAGCATCATTTCACTCTACACTAGTTCAGCCTCATTTAACACTACTCCTATTTCAGCATTATTTAACACTACACTATCTCAGCATCATTTAACACTACACTATTTCTGCATCATTTAACACTACACTATCCAGCATCATTTAACACTACACTATTTCTGCATCATTTAACACTACACTATCACAGCATCATTTAACACTAAACTATCTCAGCATCATTTAACACTACACTATTTCAGCATCATTTAACACTACACTATTTCAGCATCATTTAACACTACACTATCTCAGCATCATTTAACATTCTAACACTATCCTGACAGCATCATTTAACTTAGGTACACTATTTCTGCATCATTTAACACTACATAGGTATGTATCATTTAACACTAAATTATTCTGCATCATTTAACACTACACTATTTGAACATGATTTTCTGTACACTATATCAGTATCATTTAACACCACTAACCAATCATTTAACAAAAGACTATCTCAGCATCATTTAACATACATATCTAGCATCATTTAACATTACACTATTCCAATATCTTTTAAAGATTCTATTCCAGTATCATGCTGAACAACTATTCTTTCATTTCACTACACTATCTTAGCATCATTTAAAGAACACTATTCCACTATCTATTTCAGCACAGTGCATCATTTAACAGTGTTTCAAATGCATAATAATAAAAATTGAAAAACTAGTTCAGCATCATTTTCACAGCATCATTTAACACTACACTATTTCAGCATCATTTAAACTGCACTATCACAGCATCATTTAAAACTACACTATTTCAGCATAATTTAAAACTGCACTATCACAGCATCATTTAACACTGCACTAGTTCAGCATCATTTAACACTACACTATCACAGCATCATTTAACACTACACTATTTCAGCATCATTTAACACTACACTATTTCTGCATCATTTAACACTACACTATTTCAGCATCATTTAAACACTACACTACACTATCACAGCATCATTTAACACTACACTATCACAGCATCATTTAACACTACACTATTTCAGCATCATTTAACACTACACTATCTCAGTATCATTTAACACTACACTATTTCAGCATCATTTAAAACTGCACTATCACAGCATCATTTAACACTACACTATTTCTGCATCATTTAACACTTCATTAGTTCAGGATCATTTAACACTACACTATCACAGCATCATTTAATACTAAACTATCTCACATCATTTATCTCAGCATCATTTAAAACTGCACTATTTGCATCATTTAACAACACTACAGCATCATTTTCTATCATCATTTAACACTATACACATCATTTCTAAACTATTTCATCATTTAACACTACATGCATCATTTAACTAGTTCAGTATCCATTTCAGCATCATTTAACAATACACTATTTTAGCATCATTTAACACTACAGTATTTCAGAATCATTGAACACTGCACTATTCCAGTATCAATTAACACAACAGAATTTCTGCATTATTTAGCTTGACACTATTTCAGAATCATTTAACACTACACTATCACAGCATCACTTAACACTACACTATTTCAGAATTAATGGCGCTAGATTTTTTTTTCTTGATCGCGAGCAACCATGCAGAGCACGACACACCACAAATAAAAATGTTCATATAATCTTTAGAGCAGGGTGTTAAATATTCAGCGCACATGATACTGATCATCATTTTTTAAAAACATGATTAATTTCCCTTACCTTCTCCACAAGGGTTTTTCAGAAGGTTTTTGGCCATTGTTGGACCAGACGGTGCCTCCACCTGCATAAAGAGATGAAATCCAGACAAACTGTACTGCAGACTGATCTTACAGCTCACATGTTTAATGAGCACACTGATAAACTGCAGTGTAGGCTGGATTTACAAATGTAATGAACACTAAGACAAACTGTGCTGCTGACCGAGCATACAGTATGGGGGAGACTAGGGCCCGATGAGCCATAGGGACCAATGAGCCATTTCATGATTTTGCCAATTTTAAGCAGCTGTGACATTAATTGATTACAAGTATGTGATAAGGTTCATTGGACCCCAGTCTCACCTGCATAATAACCTCTTCCACTCGGGAGTTACCATCGGAGGGATTATTGCCCGGCTCTCACCTCGCCTTAAAGCATGTTACTTCTCCAAACCTGTTTCCATTTATGCTTCCTAATTAGCAATTTAAGAGTTAATTTGTTCAGTTGCGAGGATCAATCAATAGAATTACTGTGGATTTCTCCTCAGCTTACATTATTATTCATTGCAATAGTAATCAAGAATTTCCCTATCCACATTAATGGTGATATTTGTTTATTTATTTATTAAGTGGCAGGGACAGCGCATCTTGATGAACATTTACATGTAAAGATGCCAGATTATAGCCAATGGCTAGTTTACATCTGTAGTCCCTAGGCAGGTTGATGGTAACAAAGTTAAAAGAAAGCCAGGTAAATAGACAGTATTAACATAAAACGTTAATGTCTTCCGAAGCTACAGAATTCCTGTAGCTCACAAATCGGACATGTTTTTCATTGTGTTAGTATCTAATCGGCTTGTTACGCCTAAGAAAACATTTTAAAAATGCGTGTTTTGCCGACTCTGGTTCGCGTGTGAAGTTTTCTTATGTAAAAATAAAACTGTCTACAACCAGTGACATTACCTTAATGCTGACAAACTCTCATCATTAAGAATCAGACAATTAATTGAATTAATTTACTGAGAGAATAGGCTACTCATAAGCTGCATAATGAATTAGTGATCACAGCATCGCAGCAAGGAGAGTGCAACTGCTTTTCTCTGCAAACGTAGCCTATTCTTTTGAACACTGAGAACATTTTGAGTGCAATCTTAAAATAAATTAGGTTGCTCTGCTGAAAAAAACTGCAAAAATGGGAGATGGAATTCAGAGAAAGTATTGGATTTATCACTATTATTATTATTTCCATCTTTGCAATATCACTATTAAGTACGCTGTCAGTATAGCCCATGTGAGATCTCTGTCATTTCTTTGGAATTTCTTAATTACAGGCTTATAAATTGATCTTGATAATTCAGTAAATAAATTGTATGATTATCGGTCAAGCGATCTTAAACGGGAAAAGCTTGAAAACAATTATGCATTTAAGGGTCAGAGGCTCACTGCACGCCATTAAAAAATCCCGTAACGCCAGCGTTATCACAAGGGGAACATTGGGCTTTAGGGAGTTAATGGGCCCACAGGCAAATTATATTGTACACTGAGCTAACAGCATACATATTAATGAGCATGCAGACCAGTTGCACTCCAGACTGAGCTCATTGATTTCATATTAATGAGCCAACAGACTAAGCGCACTGCAGGCTGTATTTATGAGTACACAGACCAAGCTGAGAGCATACATTTTAATGAGCAAACAGGCAAACCAGCCCCTTCTGAGCTTACTGTGTCCATATGAGCAATCAGACAAACTGCACCACATACTCGGCTTACAATGTAAATATTCATGGGCACACAGGCAAATCGCATTGCAGACTAAGCTCAAAGCGTACATATTAATGAACACAAGAACAAATTGCATTGCAGGCTTACTTTATTGATTTCAAATCTAATGAGCACACACTCAAACTGCACTGCAGGCAAGTGTGGTTGAGTTGAGCTGAGAAGTGCAGAGCTTTAAAGCTGACATCCCAGTTTGTACCATGAGAAACTGCTGTGTTTGCGTGAAAGGCAGAGCTACACTTGATTATTTTAGCTGCATACAAGACCGTGCTGTGGTGTAGGCTTAACTGATGCAGATCAAAGTGTTGCGATACTCCCATGAAGTACCTCATAATTCATACATGTGCAGGGCCTCAGAATGTGCCTACAGGCCTCGAGCACTGTAACACTGGGGATACAGTACAGTAATAAAAGCATCACTTCTCAGCCAACTGACTAAGGTCAACTAAGTTGTTCCAATTTACACTTATAAACTGGCACCTGTTTTGCCAGTTTTTCTAACTGAAATTTTACAAAAACTTTATAACAGAGTTCCGTGAATGTTAACTGTAAACCACAGTTAAATGACTGCGGGGCTCTACTTACAGTTAAAATAACAAGGAAACAATGTGTTGATTTAACTGTTAAATTCAGTCAATTTATAACAGTGTAATTGCAATTTCATTTTGGTTATTTTGAGATCTTGTGCTATTGATGTTCGTGCAACTATCGCTCCTTTTTGCTTGTGCAAGTTCAGCAATAGAAACACCGTAAAAAGGTAAGAAATCTAGCAATGGTTAAATAATTCAGGCGCAGTAGATATGACATTGGAATCTCCCTGCAAAATGGCTAGGCTTTTTGACCTACACCAGAGAGAGCAACATGGCTGCTCTGCCACTGGAATAATTCAGCTCACAAATTCAAGGAAAGTAAGGGTTTGGATGCTCACAGCCTCAGTGTAAAACTCTGGACGCTATACCACCTCAAAACTGATGCACCAATATCCAGCACACTATTTGCATTAACAATTTTGCGTTAAAAATAAGCATTTGAATTCACTATTCACAGTAACACAAGTGTGTTGTCCTTAACTCGACAGGATGTGCCGTCAAAATGACAGGTTATGCGTGCTTGTTAACAGCTCTGTTTTGAGCGCGTGCACTGCTGGACGCTGCAGGGTATGGACCCACCCACCTTGTCCCCACCCAGCTAAAGCTGCATTCAACGCAGCGCAACCCCTCCCACTGCCCAATATTGTCAACTCTGCGACCCGGGCCATCCTCATTGTAAGGGTAAAATTGTCCACCATCCAAAATTACATTGCAGTTCACTGGATTACAATCACTATGGCTTCTTCTCCTGACCTATTTTTTTTTTTTTTTTGCTGCTGAAAAATGAAATAAAGCACAGTTTCTATTTTAATTCTCCAAGAACAAAGTTCAAATAACTGAATCCTACTGCATATAATACTGCCTGAGACGAAATGAAAACTATTATAAATGAACACAGGGTCCCGTGCAGGTGTCGGATTCACTGCAGGCTGTGGTGCTCAGAAAGACTCTGTCCTGCAGCTTTCCCTGCTCCTGCTCTGACGTCAGCCATGTTTACACCCTCCCAAGCTCACTCTAATAGCTGGGAGAATTTGCCGACTCACCTACTGTAGGGCTTGGCAGAAATAACGCGACAAAAGGCGAAGAACTAACTAGGCTGCACGAGGAAACCGTAAAAGAAAGAGTTTTCACTTACAGACTCTGCAGCTGTGTCTCTTGCTGTCTCTCTCTCAGGGCTGTGTTCCGGTAGCGTGCTCTCACTCTGTCTCTTGCAGGAAGTCTGGGTCTCAGTGCCTCCTCCCCTTCTCTGTGGCAATGCACTGCCCCGTGCGTCCTGTTATAGAGCATGCGCACGCGCACGAGCTCACTGGCATCAGAGGTGATCAGTACTCTGAGATACAGCTGATGCACTGCCCAAACACATCTCTCAGATCTGCTGTGTGAAATAAAATTATACAGCAGCCTCTCTCTCTTTCTCTCACTCCCTTTTTCTCTCTCTCTCCCACACACACTCTCTCTCACACACACACGCACACAAACCTACCAAAGACCAATCAATTGGTCCCCTACCCTGATGGCCTCCCTCCCCTTTGTTTCATACTGTGTCTGTTCCATTCCCATCTGTCAATGACAACACACAGTTCATCAACCACTGACGACCTCCTCTGCATTCTCAAAACGTCATCCCCTTTCCTAAGGAGAATACACTCTGCACATTCTATTTCAAAACTAATGGACCGATTATTATGTTTATTTTACGATTGCATTTATTTTGAAAATTGTTTGAATTGTTGAATTATTGTTTGAATACACATTTTGAGATATTGTCAAAATAAATATGCCCTGTGTGAGGAAAAGTTTTTATTTTTTATTTTTTGCAAAGCTACACTTCTTTTAGTATAAATTAACCATCAGTCACAGCACTAACTTACCAAGCTAGCTAGCGACCCAACTAACAAGTAAAGTCACCTAGCAAGCTAGCTAACGTTAGCTAACAGTGCGAGACCTGTGATTTACCTTTCAAGTGCACGGACAGTAATTCATTAAATGCAAATGCATCAACAGTGAAAAACATCTCTAAGTGTTTAATAACAATGGTTATCACACCGTGATCATTTATGAATGAATGAAAAGGTTTATTTAACATGGAGGTTGTAATTCTTAATGTTAACACAGCTCAGGCAGTTAAGGCGATGGGTGTAAGGCAGCCCCGCATGACAGTCATTCAATGTTTTTCATTATGGAGAGGGGTTAGTTTTTTTTTTTTTTTTTGGTTTTTGCAAGATTGTAGTTTGATAATTACGAAGAGTGAATGAATGAGTATGCTTGGGAGGACTCAGGCAAAGTGTTTAAAGTACAGTTGCTTACCTTTTTATCTTCTCTTTTTTACCTCACCAGTAACTGAGACATTGAGGAACTTGAACCCAAAATCAAACGACTCTGGAAACCTGATTACCACTGTACGTATTTGATGCACATACATTTTACTTACCTTAAAGGCTCAATGCACCTCAGAACCACAGCCTACATACAGCCACATGTTGCCTGCTTGGTGCACAAAACTGTTAAGTATAGGAGGTTGGATACAAATCATATTTTTTCCACATTGTTTCAAAGTTTTACATTGCTTTTTCTCAAAACTTAAAAAATGCTCTTAACCTTTTCATGCTCCAAGCAGTCGATTGTTGTGTATTGATTATGACATTTTGCAGAGGTCATGTGAACTCATCTTTACTCAGTTCAGAAACTGTAAGAGCTGCAATGTGCTTTGATTTGAAAATTAATCTGTTTTCTTTATTCTCTTTTCCCAGCTCCATCAGCATGTCCTGTTCCTGCATGTCCAACTGCTAATCAATGCTCTTAATTCTTGTGTAATTACAAATAAATTTAATTTATTGTACGACATGGAGTTGTGTATGTGTTTCATTGCATCATGTAAATGACCAATACAGTTTAGTAGCAATAAATTGGAGTCCAAAAGTCTGTGACGGTGTCTCTGGCCAGGAGGCTCCATGTCTTCTCATGTCATGGGTACAGTCCAGACATCAGCTGGATGACCTTGGAAGTGCCAGCCTCCTCCACTGGAACTCATCCTTTCGTCAAGCTGATCTCCCACAAGACAAAAATTGGCAACAAGGCAGCATGGCTATGCTTGAACTGCCCGAGTACACACTCTCAGGCAGTGCTGGACGATGTCGCGTCATCTCCCATTCACATTATCAGAGAAAGAAAATTACCATTTGTTAACATTACATAACGGATTGAGTGAGCAGTAGTATAAAGATGGGCAGGACATATTTACCCGTTTGTGTTAGTAAGGTTTAAAGTATGCTGCGCCTGAATAGTACACATGCTGGCGACGGGCAAATTATGCACCGTTGGATATGGGTGAAAGCTCTACTGATAGCTTAAACTGCACCTCTCAAACAAACTACGGAGGAATGGATAAACATAACTTACTATAAGGAGCCATAACAGATTATGCAAATTGGTGACAACCCATCGTAAAATTCCAGCTTAATTTTGCCATTATCTAAATTGGGTATTACTAGCTAACCCTGGGAGCACTTTAAAAAATTATTTTAGCACAAATCAACATTTCTCATTGTGAACACACCAGCTAGCCAAGTTACCCAAGAGCTCTAAATTTACGGCCTCTACGTGTGTTATCAAAATCCTTGTAAACTAACTGCTACATTTTTGGAAATTAACACTATCTCTTAACGAATCATCAGCGACTAGAATTGATTTGCACAATGTTTTAGGGTCTGTTTTAGCATGAAATTATACCATTTTTACAGATTCCCGTTGAACTCGCAAGTTGGTTGACAAACATACGCTAAAATAATCGATAGTTTTTGATGCTTAGCAATGTTATAACATTAGCCAGCTAGCATTCCAGTCTTTTAACGCTCACCAAAAACTTGCAGAGCTGGTCCTGTATGCTAGCTCTAACGGAATTGACGAGCCATCTCTCCTTCCGAGTAGCTGTAGCTTCCAACATTAGGTGCTACGAGCTAAATATTTAGCTCATCAGCTACTCGCTAAAAGTGTGCCAAGCAGACAGCCATGCTCGCATCGGTGACGTACATTGTGATAGACGAGAGATGTAGTTCACTGAGTGGTCTCACACAAACTAAGTATATCTCACAATCTTTACAACAAACTGCTAATTTATTGGCTTCCAAAATTATGTTTTAAATCAACAAACTTCATATGTGTAATTCATGGAATAATGCAAATGGGATCAAAAAATAGTTTGTCTCTCGCCATTGACTACTTTTATAAATTTTTTTTGGATTTACGGTCCCATGGGGATCACCGGAAGGGGCGGGACTTCGCCACTCTATACAATGGGTGCGTTCGAGCGTGTCTGCAAGAAAGCCGGCTCTTTTGAGATTCGAAAAAATTACGCGTGAGAATCTTGCCAAAGTTGCGCGATAAACCCTCCAAACCATGCGATAGCTGCAAGATCCTGCAGCTATCGCAGGGTTTGGAGGGCTTCTCGCCGCAACCGGCGAGATTCTCGCGAAATTTTTCGGAATTCGAGTCGCTTACTTGCAGATGCGCTCGAATGCACCCGATAATCTCGCAAGACACGCCATTTGAAGCACATTATGCGACGGAAGTCACGTGGGGGGACCAGATTTTATGGGGGCACCAGGGGTGCATTGTGTAGGTAAATTTCGCTATCAATCGCTGCAGTGAAGCTCGCTTACAGCTGTACAACGGTTTGCCTCAGAGCATCAAGTCCCAAGAAGGGAAATCAGTTGATTTACCTTTTTTGACTTACATATGTTTTTAATCTTAACATTTCCGACAGGAAACCACAGAACCTGACACATAAAGACTTTTTCTGTCATATTTATCACTGGTTTATCCGAGAATATTTTTCATAGTTTCGCAGCGGCCTGAAGCATGTCTGCCAGTCGCTGCAAATCGCTGCACATCACTGAAAGTGAAGCGGGATGTTGTCTGGCAACCCCGATTTAAAGCGCTCTAAATGTTCTATTACAACACACCCCAGATTTGTCTTTAAACTTAGATTTTACAGGACACTGGATGAATTGTCAAAAACAGGAAACCACAGATTTTTAAAGATGTCATATTTATCACTGGTTTATAAATATTTTTATTTGGTGCCTGAAGCATGTCTGCCAGTCGCTGCAAATCGGCACATGGCGTGGACACTGGAATTGTAGCATTAAATATTGTTGGAATTGTAGGATAGTGTTATTTCCTTTCTTTTCAAAAAGGATGGTTTTGTGTACCCTACGCTAAAAGGAGGCAAATTGAGAAGCACTGAGACACCTTTCCTTAACATTTAAAGAATTCAAATGCACTTGTCTTGGCTGCCACATAATTATTTCCGGATCATTTTTTGGGAGTTAGGAACTTTCCTCGGCAAAAAAGACTGTTCAGATGCAGCCCCAAGTTTGTCTGCATCTATAATATACCACCCCTCTCCCCTACTCACCCAGGATGCTCAGAATAACATGTCTGTTTTTTTAAAGTCCCCGGAAGTCATATATGACAACAGTTCTTCAGAAATAACTGATGAATTGCCATTTCAGTCATACTTTTATGGAGGGAATTGTGACATCACAGAACTGAAGAGGCACTATAATCCCCTACTCAGTCTGAATGGGAATTATCTGCTTGGAAACCTTAAATATCTCAAAAATTACTAGGAATTTCAAAAGGCTGTCAGGAAGAACAGTCAGTAGTACTGGATGGCATATTTTGTCGGTAGTTTAGTGTTAATATTTTGAAAATTGAGCAGGGAGCAATGCTCAGAAAATGGGAATGATAAGAAACAGGTGACACCTGATTGAGTCAGACCCTTTGGGTCAGATTAATCAGAGAAAATGCGAGAACCGTAGGCTAAAATATGTTGACCGTAGTTGAATTTGTCTGTCTTCTTTGGGACAAAGCCATATTCTCAGAGGGCTGAGTTCATGAGTCATAGATTGTGATGGAAAATTGTGCCATGTGCAAACTTGTCATGACCACATGTTCATATATGAACGAGCAGTAGCCCACATCAATGCATGGCATAAACAAATACTGTATAGTACATCTTCCATTACCAATATATTGAAATTTGACAAATTATGCCTACTATCTTCCAGGCAAGGCAAGGCAAAGTCTGTCCCAAGCCCATATAGCTCATCAGACCAGTGCTTACTCTGGTTTCTGTAGCATCAAGCAACTAAGAGTACTGCTACTCCCTCTGGATGGGATGCTAGTCCATCACAGGTTACTCCCCCAGCTTTTAGTCAATCTTCCCCAACCATTTGCTGGTACCATTATACACCTGGGTGGAGTGAGGCACTGTGGAGATGAGCTGTTTTTTGCCCAAGAACACACCGCAAAAGCCAAGGCAAGGACTTGAAGTCAGGACCTTTTTATTTCAAGTCAAGCACACTTAACCACTGCACCACTGCACTATCGTCCAGGGCTGTAGACGTTTTCTTCAACTGGTGGCACTTTTGCCATCCTACCAAGTTCAAAAAAAAAAGATAATAATTGGCACAATAAGAATTTATGTGGTATCGCACTGCATTTATTTCTTTTCATCCCATTGGTTTTTAGGGATACAGTCAGGTCTATAAATATTAGGACATTGACTATTTATTGAACAACCCCAATTCCGAAATAGTTGGGACGAAATGTAAATTGTGAATAAAATCAAAATGCAATGACTTTCAGATCACATGAGCCATATGTTATATAGAACATAGATAACATTTCAAATGTTGAAACTGAGACATTTTACATTTCTATCCACAAAATGAGCTTATTTCAAATTTTCTGGCTGCAACAGGTCTCAAAAAAGTTGGGACACAGGCAAAGGGCTGAAAAAGCAATTAATATATAAGAGAATCAGCTGAAAGAACATTTTGTAAGTAATTAAGTTAACTGGCATCAGGTGTGTAACATGATTGGCTATAAAAGGGATGTCTTAGAGAGGCTGAGTCTCTCAGAAGTAAAGATGGCCAGAGGCTCTCCAACCTGTGAAGGCTTGCGTAAAAAATTGTGAATACTTTAAAAACAATGTTCCTCAACGTCAAATTGCAGAGGCTTTGAAGTTCTCATCATCGACAGTGCATAACATCATCAAAAGATTCAGAGAAACTGGAAAAACCTCTGTGCGTAAGGGACAGGGCCGAAGACCTTTACTGGATGCTCGTGATCTTCGGGCCCTCAGACACCACTGCATCACTCACCGGCATGATTCTGTCATTGGCATTACTAAATGGGCCCAGGAATACTTCAAGAAACCACTGTCTGTAAACACAGTCCGCTGTGCCATCCACAGATGCCACCTAAAACTCTATCATGCAAAAAGGAAGCCATTGTTGAGCATGATCCAGAAGCGCCGCCGTGTTCTGTGGGCCAAGGCTCATTTAAAATGGATTGTAGCAAAGTGACAAAGTGTCCTGTGTTCAGACGAGTCCAAATTTGACATTCTTGTTGGAAATCATGGGCATTGTGTCCTCTGGGCTAAAGAGGAGAAAGACCACCCCTCCTGTTATCAGCGTTCAGTTCAAAAGCCAGCATCTCTGATGGTATGGGGATGCATTAGTGCATATGGTGTGGGACACTTGCATGTTTTAAAAAGCACCATGAATGCTGAAAGGTATATAAAGGTTTCAGAGCAACATATGCTCCCCTCCAGATGACATCTATTCCAGGGAAGGCCTTGTGTATTTCAGCAGGACAATGCAAAACCACATACTGCAGCTATTACAACAGCATGGCTTTGTAGTAGAAGAGTCCGTGTGCTGAACTTGCCTGCCTGCAGCCCTGATCTTTCAACGATTGAGAACATTTGGCTCATAATTAAACAAAAAGTCCATCAAAGGAGACCCAAAACTCTCCAGCAGCTGGAAGCCTGTATTAAACAAGAGTGGGATCAAATTCCAATGGCTAAACTCAAGAAACTTGTCTCCTCAATGCCCAGACGCCTCCACTCTGTATTAAAAAGAAGACGAGATGATACACCATGGTAAACAGGCCTCTGTCCCAACTTTTTTGAGACCTGTAGCAGCCATCAAATTTGAAATGAGCTCATTTTGTGGATAAATTTGCAAAATTTCTTAGTTTAAACATTTGTTATGTTATCTCTGTTCTATTGTGAATAAAATACTGGCTGGTGTGATTTGAAAGTCATTGCGTTTTGAATTTATTCACAATTTACACTTTGTCCCAACTATTTTGGAATTGGAGTTGTAATATTAGTTGCCTACCATGCCATATTGAAGATTAAACCAAATGATGAATTCCAGCACAAAGTGCAGATGTTCAGCTTTTATTTGAGGATATTTACTGTCAAAATGGGTGAATGGTGCAGGATAAAGCTCCCAAGCTTTCTACGGTCATTGGGATTGGGACTGTGTTGCTGCCGAACTTCTTTATCCTGCCAGCTGACAGTTCAGCTCTGCTGAAGTGCGCTCTCCATCTGGCAGTCGTCCCCGAAAGCCACTGGCCGGGCACTGGCGACGCCCACACAGCTTCGCCCACAACATCTGAACTGAACTTTGCCATTTTTCTTTGGGTTCCATCCCACCGTATTACTATCAAAATACCAAACTATTGGATTGTACTCCGCCTCCACTTTTGATTCCTGGTCTGGAT
Source organism: Gymnothorax javanicus (assembly GCA_029692085.1). Classification (NCBI taxonomy): domain Eukaryota; kingdom Metazoa; phylum Chordata; class Actinopteri; order Anguilliformes; family Muraenidae; genus Gymnothorax; species Gymnothorax javanicus. Next base: position 12,656,317 of record CM056202.1, on the reverse strand, counting down.
CATAACAATGCCACCTAATCTGTGAAGAACGGTCATGTTTGGGCATGTATAGCTGCCAATGGAACCAGTTCTGTGGTATTTATTGATGCTGTGTCAAAAGCAGCAGGATGAATTCTGAATTCTGTGGGGCTATATTATCCACGTAGATACAGATAATTGCTTCAAAACTCAGTCCACGGTGCTTCATAGTACCGATGGACTATTGGCGCTTTTCCACTACGCGGTACCGGCTCTACTCTACTGTACTCCACTCTACTCACCTTGGTCTTGATGCTATATCTTCAAGCACACTGCAGTGCTAAACCATCAATTTTTTTAAGGTAAAGAAGTGGAATGTTCTACAATGGCAAAGTCAATTACCCACCTTGAATCTGAGGGACTATGCTTTTCACCTGCTGAAGACAAACTTGAAGGCAAAATGCCCCGAGAACAAGCAGGAACTGCAGAGAGCGACCCCAGTGTCTCCTTAACTGTCTCCTGCCCCCCCAGTAACCTGAGCGTTTTTTAGAGGTATTGTCTCCTTAATTGGGCTGGCATCTTGCGTGCCTCCCATTATCCAGGTGTAATCCATTTGTATCCCCTGTTCCCTGTATTTCTGTGGCGTATAAAAGCCGTAGTTTTGTGTCGCAGAGTTTCTGGATTGTCTTGCTTTATGCCCTTAAGCTACCAGTTGGTTTATGTCTTCTAGTTTAGTTTAATATTACCATCTTCGGAAATTATCAGAACCTTTATGGTAGTGAAATGCGAAACTACTTTTCGGAACTTTATTAACTGGAACAAACTCTCAAGCCTTATTGTCGGTCGCCAGGATTGGGACCGTGTTCCAGTCTCTCCTGCTTGTTCCTCTGCTCAATTTATTAGGAATGCCTCCTAAACCTTCATTGGTCTCCAGGATTGGGACTGCGTTCCTGTGAAACCCTTTGGGCCTGCCGTCTGACTGTCCTGCTTCAGTAAGGGATAACGCTTCTGACCCGGGACACCACTGGCCAGGCGTAGACAAGCACATTACCCTCAGCACACTATACCCCCTGAGCTGGACTGAGCATTTCCTGTTCTGGGTTTCGACCCTTCCTGTGTTATTACCATATTATTATCAATAAACACCCTTATTGGATTGTGCCCTGAATCTGCAACTAGTTCGTTGTCTGGATCATATCAGTGAAGGCCTGGTGGTGCATCTTCAGAGAAGAAACCCTGCATCTGGTGATGCCCGTAGCTTTCAAGCTTCAGCCAGTCATTGACTGAAAAAGATTTGCTAGCAGCAAGTATTAAAAATATAACTTGAATTCACGATTCTGTTAGTCTGTCCTCATGCTTTTGAGCTTTAAAACAAAAAGGATTATGCATAAAATGGTTGTAATACTTACGGTACATACATTATTTTTCTGAAAAAAAAAATCTTTAATTAAACCATGAAGTCTACCCTTCAAGCACATCTTGGTTGATTAATTTCAAATGCATTGTGGGGGCATAGAAAGCCAAAAATTATGAAAATATTGTCACTATAAAAATACTTATGGCAGTGATTTTATGCCATCTAACGCAGTGTAAAATCATTGAACTTTCTGAACTTGAATCCGGTGTTTAGTTGCACCTTATCTTATTGTTCACTTAATTCTGTTTCAAAAGCCAATAATTGGGGAGGGGAATGTTTCAATAGCTTAGCTGTTTTTTAACTACAACATTTTGATTCATTGAATTAAGGCATGGTTGTTTATAACTGCAAATGCAACATCATTTTTTTTCTTTGTCTTTAGTAATGAGAAAGTCATAATTATTGTAACCGTAGAGATTCTGGTCTTGCTGTTGAGTGACATAATCATAATCGAAGGACTGTTAGCCCACAAATGTTATGTGAGGCACGTTGAGGTATACTGTATACTGGAATGCTCCGTCAGGTGTCCAGGTCGTCCTATTTATTGCCCAAGTACAGAATGGCATGTTTACTACATACTGATTACTGCATCTACACTGGATACTATTCAAGCGATTCTCCATAATGTTACAAAGTATAGTAGCCAGTGTTTGATAACAATTATGTTGTGTACTACACAGTGACATGACACAAGCCATTAAGATCACTTGTGTCACAGTGGGATTTTACTTTTGACCACATTGTATTTTGGGTTACATTATACCAATGAAGATAGCTCAAGAGGTGTACTGTGAAATTTGGCCATTATAGTACGGCATCAAGGTAGCTTTTCCATATTTTGTGTTGATCACATAGGAAACTCAATACCATTTGTTACTTTTGGCCATGAACAGTGTCCCAGCGGTAAGCAGTGGGTGATTCCAAATACAGCCATCCTATTCTCTCATACAGTATGATGCATAATGAAGTCACAGTCAGGTGCAATGAATCTGGTAATGGTAAAAATTGTTTAGGCATTTGTATTGGGTTCTGTAAAATGGATTCAAATATGAAATAGATGTTACTGAGAAAGTTCTCAGGTACATACAGGGCAACACAACACTGGAGTGAGGCGAGAGGACAGGCAAAGTAAAATAATGAATAATTATAATGAATAATGATACAATGGCTCAATCTTAAAATGGAACAGAAATTCAAGGAGATTACAACTGAAGACCTGCGTGCAAGAAGTACTTAAGTCACCCTTTGCAAAAAAAGTGAGCTGGCACCAGTATTAAAAGCCACAATGGCCAGAGCAACATCTGATACCAAAGATGTCTTCGAAGAAGTACTCAAGTCCTGTGTATTGGTGTGTTGCCATTGTTAAATTCACTAAACTTTGGTGCAAGAAGTACCTAAATTTATGACTATTCAATCAAAACGCGAGTATGTGTCATGTGACTAACTGTGAAAATGGCCTCCATGGAGGCAGTTGGTTTCGTCTGTTAGAAGTGCTCAAGTCCAACGATTTAGAGGAAAAAAGTATGTACTTAAGTCCAGGTATTTAACTTTAAAAAGTACTTAAGTCCAAAACTAATTTTCTTATTAACTTTGTAATACATGAGTATGTTTTCACAAAAAAGGGTTTGTCAGCTCTCTATAGCCCCTGGCAGCAGAAATAGGCTCCATAGTATGCGGCCTTAAAAAAAAAAATGATCTGAAACATGTTTTAAAAACTTTGACCCCAAAAATCTCAAAAGTGTTATTTTGAGGCTTTGTTACTTCTCTCATACAGGTCTTCAATTAACTAGCCAAGTATTTGCCATTCCAATAACAGGCAAATAAATTAAACTAATATGTCACTATGTACAAGGATCGTTTTCTGACCTTTATAACTGATTCCACTAGCTTTATTATCCTTTAGATGTAATGTTATCTAATCCTTTTCCATCAGTTTGCCATTTTAAATATAATTTTAGCCAGCTACAAAGCTCTGCAACTGGCATTCTCCTCAAATCACAAGTTCATCACTTTTACTCATTTGCTTCATTGTAAAGTTAAAGGAAAAAATATGACTAAACCACATTCTAATGGCTCCTTCATCTAGATTGTGCTCTCAGGCTATCTTGGTTTTCAAGCAGAGCAACCTTTGCTAGATCAGCTTTGCCAGGCATGCTACTAGTTATATTGTCAGTGGAGGCAAACTACTTCAGTTCTCAAACAGGCAAGAAAAAATAAGTGATTGATTAACAATGTTAAAACAGAACAGACATTAAATGAAATAACAATTCAAATCAGCCAAATATTGCATGTTTTCGTAAGAAGCAAATAAATTCACAACCATGTCAGTAAGTACTGCAAGAGACATTTTCTGAATTATATGACGGCTTTCACTTGCTTCATGTTTTTATAAATATAATGTTACCTTGTTGTGTTCCATCAGTTATCCATTTTAAATATTATTTCAGCAAGCCACCAAGCTCTGAAACTGAAATGATATCAAAACAATCGACATTACTTTATAATAGGTATTGCACAGCCCTTGCATGTATTTGCAAGGCACTGTATACCAGTCAGAAAGAGACAAAGGCTCTCAATGGTCATACCTCTTAGGTCTGAATATAAGAAAAAGAAAACAGTGTAAAGAACAAACTATGATCATTTTCAAAATATTTTTTCACACAAGAAAAAAGTTAAACAAAATCAATACATTTTTTACTCCCTATCATACCTGCGGGCCTGACTCAAATCAAACATAGCCAAAATGTGAAATAAATTTGCTTCCTTCATTCCATTTTGAATGGTTAAAAATATGAAGCATGCAATTTATCGATAACTTTTAAAGGTCATGCATATCAGCCTATTAAGTTACTATCAGAATGTTTACACGTGGAAAGTACTAAGAAAGTAATTATTATAAAGAAATTGAAGACCCTAGTGCTAAAAGTGCACTCAAAAAAAAAAAAAACGTTATAAATGTTAGATTTACTTAATAATGTTATGTCAACTGGTTCCACAAAACTGAGTTAAGTACATTCCACTCAATGCAACTAATTAAACTGGCCAAAAATGTTAGAAGTCAAATAAAGGTTAAGCAAAGCAATTGCATGGAACCAGTTGACATAACATTATTAAGTAAATCTAACATGTCATAACATTTAATTTTTTTGAGTGTGCGTAAGTCACAAAATGTCTATCTTGAGAAAATTGAGAAAATCAACTTGGGTGACTACAAAAGATATTTTCCCATCCTTACCTCACAGTGTGTCAAACGGTGACTTAAGTACTTTTAGCACTAGGCTAATCAATTGCACTGCTTCAGCTATGAGTAATCATAAAGAAACGTCACAACCCTCGTGTGAATCCCCATTGTGTCTCATCGCAATTCAGCACCCTGAATGTGTATTTGGTGTATGTATGTTGTGATTGGCGTATGTCGTGTGCGTGTCTCCCCTCTCGGCCAAATCTTGTTACTCACTCATTTCCTAATTAGCGAGTGAACGGTACTTAACCCTTCTAGTGCATGTGCTTGTTCCTGGATTGTAAAGTTGCATTCATGCTGAAATCCAAGTAAAATGTGTGTTAGTAAATCTTCAGTGTCTTTGTCATCTGCAATAAATGTTTTAGTGGCAGCTAAAATCTCTTTTAAAACTTTATTGCCATTAGTTAATTTGAACAAGTTTCAAATCTTAATCAGGGCCCAGGATTGGATTGGGACTGAGTTCAAGTTAGCTTAATTCAGTCTTGTTCCCCAACCCCAGTTTTCTGTAACAAGCTTCCAATCCTAATCAGGGTCCAGGACTGAGACCGTGTTCTTGTTAACCCTTATAAGTTGACTCTCTTTACAAAGTTTGTCAGGAACAAGCCTCCAACCCTATAAGCTGGGGCCAGGACTGGGACAAAATTCCTCTCTCAAGCATCAATCCTCCTCTTTGTGGGTCATCCAGTGCCAGCGACAGCAGCCCAAGCATTGCCCATTACATCTGTGCTGAACTGTCTCTCCTCCTCTCCGGGGTTTTGTCTCCACCTGTCCTCTCTGGAGTTCCGTCCCCGTCATTACCGTATTGCTGCCAATAAATTACCAGTTGTATTGCAAGTCTGTCTCTGCATTTGAATCCTGGTCTGAACCATAACAGAGAAATTCTGCAGCACCAGTGACCATAGTGATGAGATGGAATATATAGGCCTAGAATGGAAACTTTTACACTGATAATAAACTCACTCCTTATAACAGTAGCTGCATATAAATAATCTACAGTGGTATTTTTTTAAGTTTTTCTTTTATGAAAACAAAAGTACATTAAACAAGTGGTGCCAGGCACAACAAACCCCGCCCCTCGCACATACTTTCACCTACTTGTACGAAATTTAATAGGGATCTATTTTGGGTCAATGGCAATCCCTAAACCGAATTTGGGGTGAATGTGCCCATTAGTTTTTCCACTAGAGTGTTAACAAACAAACGCACAAACACACAAACACAGAAACAAACCGAACCAAAAACAATACCCCTTGCCCTCACCCTTCGGGTGGGGCGGGGTAATAAAAGTAAAATGATCAGATCAAAGAATAAGCCATCATCTGAAATTTCCAACTGCTAATTTTTTATTTTTATTTTTTTAATTGCTGAGTGCCTTCATGTTATGCACAGTGGGTCGAGGTAAACAGCTGCCACCACACTGTTATAAACACAGAGTTCTGTGTATGTTTAAGTTTAAACCACAGTTAAATGCGCGCAGGACTCTACTTACAGTTAAAATAACCAGGAAACAGTGCCTTAATTTAACTGCTAAATTCAGTCAGTTTATAACAGTGCAGCTGAGAAATATAATATGACTTGGAGTTCAACGCCTGCGGCAGTTACATTGAAGAAATTGGTCTAAGTCATGGTTTCTTGGAGATGACAGCAATGTAGCACTTCCAAGCTACCTTCATGGGATGTTGGTCAAATTCACCAAGCATAATCAGGCCGAAATGCGGCTGTTCTCAAAAAGCTGAGAGATACATTACAGAGGAATTTAGGGATTGCACCTTGGGGGTAGGGATAGAGGCTGTGTCCAGAGGGAAACATTTTGAGATTTTTTATTTTTTTTTTTTTTTTAAGTTGCAAGTATTACAACAAAAAGGCGATATCTTTTGCATTGAGGTAGAGAATAGTAAACTGAATTCCAGGTCGCTATTATGCTAGTAAACAGCAAGAGAATAGGGATAGTCTCTCTCGAGTGATGCTCATGGACTGTATGCTGCACAGCGTGATCAGAAGTTCACCTGAGTATCTTCGCGATAATTATTCGTGGACTCAGGGCACAAATAATCATGATCTGAAAAACTATGCATATTTGGTTAAGGTGCGTTATTTGTGGCAATTCGGTATTTGTAGTTTTTCTCCGGTCACACACTGATTGACTTCTTCTCTTTGCGAGAATGCATTCTATACTGCTTGACCAATTACAGACGGCTGCTTACCGTGCGTGTTATGAAAAAGTTAATTATTATGACGACGGTTGTCATATATGATGATACGTAAACATTTTGGTACAATATTCTAGCCTCCATTTGTCGTCATTGTTTGAGATACTGATAGTTTGGTGAATACAGAGAGTGGAAAGCACAGCAACAGCGAGAGGTTACGGCAATACTGTCAGTGAAAGAACCCTACTTTGAGATTAACCAATTTAACTTGATATATGACCAGTGGCATTTCCAGCGACTCCTACAGAGGTAATTTTAATATATTGTTTGTTTTCTTTTTAACTGACGCAATAGCTAGCTACTTTTTTAACATGTTGGTCAACGTTATCTAGCAAGCTAGCTGCAAGTTTTACAACAGAACGGCAGTATCTTTTGTATTAAAGTAGGCTAGAGAATAGAAAGTGGAATTTTTAGTTCGCTATAGTTAACCGTAAACGAGTAAGGATTGACACTATCCTGAGTATGAAGCTGCACGGCGTGATCTGTTGTTCACCTGAGTATTACCGCGGTTATTATCCATGAACTCAGGTCACGTGTAATCATATTCTGAAAAACTATGTATATTGGGGTTAAGGTGCGTTACTTGTGGCAATTCGGTATTTGTGTTGTTTTTCTCCGTTCACACACTGATTAGCTTCTTCTGTTTGCGAGAATGCATTCTGTAGCCTATAATTTGACCAATTATTACAGACGGCTGCTTTGTGCGTGATATGAAAAAGTGAATTATTATGACGACGGTTGTCATATAGCTATGAATGATACGTAAATATTTTGGTACAATATTCAAGCCTCCATTTGTCGTCTTTGTTTGAGATACTGAAAGTTTGATGAATGCGGAGAGTGGAAAGCACAGCAACAGCGAGAGGTTACGGCAATACTGTCAGTGAAAGAACCCTACTTTGAGATTAACCCATTTAACTTGATTTATGACCAGTGACATTTCTAGCGACTCCAGTAGAGGTAATTTTAATACACAGTTTGTTTTCTTTTTAACTGACTTAATAGCTAGCTACTTAAAAAAAAAAAAGGCCAACATTATCTAGCTAGCTAGCCGCAAGTTTTACAACAGAACGGCGATATCTTTTGTATTTAAATAGAGAATAGAGAAATTTGATTTCACTTCGCTATCATAACTGCGATAGCTATCAGTAAACCAGTAAGGATTGACACCATCCTGAGTATGACGCTGCACAGCGTGATCAGTTGTTCACCTGAGTATTACCGCTGTTATTATTCATGGACTCAGGTCACACGTTATCATATTTTGAAAAACTATTGGGGTTTTTTTGGGGGTATATTGGGGTTAAGGTGCGTTACTTGTGGTAATTCAGTTTTGGATGAGGCTATTCGCCCCGCGGCGGTTCAGTGCGAAAAGAGCGGGACCGATTATAAAATGAAATCTCTTATTGGCCCAGCTGCGGGGCAAAAAGCGGACGTGCTTCTCTTATCCGACCCACCGCGGTCCGAATAGCAGAACGGCTTCTCTTCTCGGCCCAATTGCGGGGCGGCTAGATAGCCGATATCTTTCCCCCAACTTACCCCGCTGCGGGGCGAATAGCCACGTCCATTAGTTTTTGTGTAGTGTTTTCTCCGTTCACACACTGATTGGCTACATCTGTTTGCGTGAATGCATTCTGTGTAGTTTGACCAATCAAAGACGGCTGCTTATTGTGCGAGATATGAAAGAGTTCATTATTATGACGATGGCTGTCATATATGAATGATATGTAAATATTTTGCTGATTAGTCCAGCCTCCTTGTGTCGTCACTGAGATACTGTTAGTTTGATGAATGCGGAGAGTGGGAAGCACAGCGACAGCGAGAGGTTTCGGCTATATTGTTGGTTAAATACCTCTACTTTGGGATTAACCCATCGGTTATGTAACTTGATATACGACCAGTGACATTTCGAGCGACTCCAATATAGGTAATTATAATATGTTTTTGTTTTCTTTTTAAGTGACGCTTTCGCTGCTTTTTTAAAAAAAAAAAAAAAAACTTTGGCCAGCGTTATCTAGCAAGGTTGCTGCTTAAGCCGCTTTCACACTGGACGGACGCGAAACAAATTTTTCGCACGACAGATTACATTCAAAGTCAATGCAAAGACGCGAATACACGCGTTTTTCGCGTCTTTGCATTGACTTTGGGTGTAATCTGTCGTGCGAAAAATTCGTTTCGCGTCCGTTCAGTGTGAAAGCGGCTTTTACTTGCGGAGTTAGCAGATGTTGTGGCTAGCTCGCAAACATTTGCTATAACCGTAACATTAGTTGTACAAGGAGGGCTCGCCCCTGTCTTGTCCATCCACAAACAATGACTGCATCTTTATTTTATGTAACTTAGATTATTACTTTGAGTGTGGCGTTCACTATTTTCATTTTGGTAGAAGTTTATGGTTTGCTTTTAACTTGCATCGCTTGCTAGTTGTCTACGCTGCTAAACGTTATCCATCGAGTTGGCTAACTCACTAAAGCTCGCCTTGCTTGTTGTATGCCAGCCATGACATGTTTCATCAGTGTTTGGCAAGCTTGCTTTTCTTGCTTTCAGGAACTTTAGCTCTCGGTAGCTTCTTTAAAATTCTCTTGCAAGTGGATGGTTGGCTTTTGAACTCTGGATCATGGTCTCCGATAACTTTAAAGAATATTTGCAACCTTCTTCCAGCTAACGTTAGTGTCTGGCTGAACTTCTACAGTAAACCGGAGGCTAACGTTACTGTTGCTAATGTTGGCCAGGGAATCGGTTTTAAAAAACTTAGAAATGGACATCTGGCTGCCTGGCTGGGCTCACTGGCTTAGTTATCAGCCAACTTGCCTTCTGTAGTTTCTGCTTATGCAAATATGTCAGATTGAGTTTTCAAAGGTACTTCAAGCTTGCTTCCAGAGTGTAATAGCTAACATCAGATGCATTTAGCTAGCTTCCAGCATGAAATAACTTCATTTTTCCATTCGATCTTTTCAGACATGGACGCCTCCTCATCCTACAACGTTAACTCTAACGTTACATTCAACTCCGAGGTAAGCGGCATGATTTTATTTGGTTAACATTTGTCTAGCTGGCGTATACAGTACTGGCTGACTAACATTAGCCACCTGAACACTGTCAGCTTGGTTAGCGAAGGTAACCTGCATGTGTACGCTCTAGACGCGCTGGTCACAGGGTCCGCTTGCTCGCTGACTGGGGGTTGATCGCCCGAAGTGTGTTAACCCTGATGCTCTTGCTCGAAGTTGGCTTACTTTAAAACCATTCTTGCTTAATCACTGTGGAGTTGACTTTGATATTGTCTTAGTCCAGTGATTTTAACGAATCGTAACGTTATTAGCTTGCTAGCTAGGGTGCTCATCATCGATGTCACACTTCTAATTGCTCATTGCGCCATCTTGTTCATTGCACTGTCTGAAGTATCTGCCAATGTTCAAATATTGTGGCTGTACGTAGTTGTTGTTTGTTTGTTTATTCTTGTCTTTCATTGACAAGCTCTGTTTCATTTTAGGGGACGTCGCTATAAGCCCATTTTAAATTATTTAGTCTCCACAAAATGTAACGTGAAGCTACCCCGCTTGCTCAATCCCCCCCGTATCGGAATCTAGGGAAGGCTGAAGTGGTTTTAAGTTGGTTTTCTTGATTTCGAGGCTGATGAAAAACTCGCAAACTGCTGATGTTCACCCCCTGCGGCCGGGTTATTTTTCATAACCAAGTTAGGGGGGAAATTCCAGTTACGTACAATCTGATTGGTTTACTTTTCCAGTTAGGTACAATCTGATTGGTTTACGATTCCAGTTAGGTACAATATGATTGGCTGGAGTTTGGCTCAGAGCGGAAACAGTACCGCAACTCTGTTAGGAAAATAAGCAGGCGCCCCCGGCGGTCCCAGAAACATGAAAACGCCATATTGTTTTTGATTGATGAGTTGGTTGCTAGTAAGCAGGCTTGTCGAATAACCCTGCTGCATAGTTCGCGTTAAAGGTTTTGGGAAGTGGCGGTCGCAACTGATGTGCCAGTTAGCTGCGCGATTGTCTCCTGTTAACTGAGCTTAATGAACTTCAGTCGTTCTGACTGTGAAATAAATGCTGAACATCTAAACTCGGCATTGAAACTGGTCCATCTGTCGGCGGTGAGTTCTGGCAGCTGTCGCAACTCACTCGGTTATCGTTTAAGTTGGTTCGCTTGGAAAAGCTACCCGGCCAACTGGTTTGGTTTACGTTACGTTCACTGTGCTGCCGCGACCACTGACCAGCTGTATTGCTGACGCTACTTGAACTGCACTGTCGCTTTGACACTGGACGCGAAACGAATTTTTCGCACGACAGATTGCATTCAGTGTCAATGCAGAAGACGCGAATACACGCGTGTATTCGCGTCTTTTGCATTGACATTGAATGTAATCTGTCGTGCGAAAAATTCGTTTCGCGTCCGGTGTGAAAGCTGACCGTTCATGAACGCGACGAAAATGCTTGGAAGTTTAGCAGTCCAGCGAAATAAATTTATGTGGCTACCCCAAGGTTGATGTTCAGAGTTGGTGTGTCTTGGGTAACTTTTGGTCATTAGTTTCTTTAACGTTAAATTTTAATAAAGACAATGAACAATTACTAGCTAACTTGAGTAGCTAGCTGTTGTTCGTTACAATACATTATGTTGCTAACCGCGTAGCTGAGATATCTTACCTTAGCGTCTATGTAAAGTAGGATAGCTGGCTGACTGGCGAATGAAGTGCGAGTTTAATTAGATCAACATAATGTCTTGTTAACAATTCGCTTGCGGCAAGGCGTCGTCTTCTCGCTATCTGATTGGCAAGGCAAAGAAAACAGAATAGGAGATAGTGATCTTCTTTACTAACTTCCTTTCAAAGGCTGCGGCTATTAAGATCTATAATCGCTGCCGGGGCTTGGGAGCAGAGTTCATCATGTTTCATATTCGCAGTCCTATGACTGGCAGTGTCTGTCTATTGGAAAGAATTTCTTGAGGACCGCGCATTGGGTGATCAATAAACAACACGTGTTTATGTCGTGGCGTATTCACGTCCTCTTCGTTATGTTGGTGGAGGTTCCACTGTTCTGTTTCAAATCTAGAATGTCTAGCAGTTTTAAAGACTGCCAGTCTTTTGAAATGCCAGTTTGGCTGCGCAAAAGCAAAGTGGATCACATAGTGGCATGTAATTTGGTTCTCAATGTAGACAGTTCTGTTTTGCCACTGAGCAATGTTAAAAGATGGATTTTATTTTGTACATCCTAATGGCTGTTTTTGTCCTGCAGGGATACAGTCCAGGTTCCAAGCGCCGTAGGACTGTCGAGGATTTTAATAGGTTTTGCACCTTTGTGCTGGCATATGCTGGGTATATTCCCTACCTTCAGGAGGTAAGTGGAGAGCCGTCTACTGCTTCACAACCTGTCTGTCCGTCAGTCGTCTTTTGCCTGTGCTGTAAGGCACACGGAAGGACAAAAGTCTGCTGATGAGTCTTTATTCTATCTCTGGGGTCGTGTTGCTCTGAACTGGAACCACATTCAACATAATAAAGCTTTAGGCTTTTTCATACTAAGAGTCATTTTAATAACCAGTGAATGCGGTTTGAGTCAGGGCAGATGGGGTTTTACACTCTGCAGCCCAACAGTCCCATTTGTGAAGGGACATTTGGATCAGTGTTTTACACCAGTAAAAAACGGTCGCCTATGTTTCGGTAGCATGCAAATATATCCTGTTTGCCACTGAGTTTGAGGGTTTTCAGTGGTGAAAGAGTGAAACAGGATGCCATTGTGTCCTCTGTGTTGGTACTAGCCAAATCACTCGCATCTATCTTGGAGTGGCTCTATAACATGGCTGGTGACACGCTCAATGTATCAACTTGAAATGACTGGAGGAAAGTTTACCATAAATGAGTAGATATCGCAAATCATAACAATAGTTTATGCAGAATTTTAAAAATGGATAGATGTCTAGTCTTTATAAAAACTATGAAAAATTCTGGGGTTGCATTAACTTTTCAGGCATTTCCCACTTTGGATGATAGCAGAGAAAATCAGATGGAATGTTATTGTTGAATAAAAAATCATGCTCTTGATGCAGGCAGTGAAGACTGCACGCTTCTGTTCACTCATTAACATTTATTAAATTGGGAAGTGAACTGTTAAAAAGGCATTAGGATGTCGGCTCTGTCTGTTCAGTTTAACTTCAAGCGGATTAAGGCTTTACTTTTGACAGTGAAAGTTGTTTAGTGAGTTATCAGGCTAATTTTCATCACAATTAATAACATTTCAAGTATGGAAAGCATTGGATCAGCTTAACACACACTGTAACATTATTTGTTTAAATTTATGGCAGACTTTGAAATGCATTTGTTTGTTACCTCCAGAAGAGCCAAAATTCCATTTAATTTGTGCTGAAATGCTGGCATGTGCCCTGACGTGCGCCACTTGTCAGTGACAGTTCAGGAAGTGAAGCTCGTCCGGTGACGGCTCTTATGATTCAGTGCTAGTCTCGTGCCACCCTGGAAACAATGCGCAGCCTTAAAGATGAATTTGGCTTGTAGTGGATACCTCGAAGAGGAGTATGCAGAAGACAGTGATAGCCAGTTCGGAGTGCTGTGAATGAATCTGTATCAGCAGGTTTTGGAAAAGAGGCCAGTTACGAGCGGGTTACTGCAGTGTTTTGCCAAAGCAGAAAAGCTGCAAGATAATGAGAAGAGTAGTAGTTAAATGTAGCAGATTTCATGTTTGCGTTGAATGTACTGTATGTTTGGGTCAGTGTGGCTAAGATGTGTTGAATGCTGTGATAGTTATGCTTTCAGTGTTTTCTGTAACCGGCCAGGAGTTCAGTGCTGTTAAGCCTGTGCTATTTAAGGTCAGGAGCTAACGTCTGACACCTGCTGGTGGGCAAACGTCGGGGAAATGGATTCTGTTAATAACTGGATTTTAGGAGGAAACTCGTCCAATTAAAATGTGCGGCTCTAAGGCCCTAACCATCCTGTACGCAAACTTTCTAGCCGATGAGCGCACTACCGCATCCCAAGTAGATGCGCTACATGTTCTGCCCCCTTGACATGCCCGTATTTTTGGAGCACCGTAGTGTCCCGTCTTGCCTGGGGTCGACCACATCCTCTCTGGAGAAGCATTGACAGCCGAACCTTCGATGGCGGTGGCTCCCTCGGTGTAGGACAGTGGAGCAGGGGTGTCCGTGTGTCAGGCAGTCCTGCTGCGTACCGCTGACGTGCTCTGTTTTATCCACAGACTGGCGGGAGCACAGGCAGCCGGGCCAGGCTTTCAAAAACCGCTGCCCCCGCCTCTCTGTCTTGGAGGGACGCCCCTCTGCCAGGGTAAGAGGGGAGACGCCCTCGTCACCAGGCTCATCCATATCCCATATCAAAACCATGCTCTGTGCAGTAACGCAAGCGCCCGCGCTACGGTGTTCAGCTTTCACTGGGATGGGAGGAGCTGTGCAGCCGCGTCATAGACCTGTGCGAGTCTGAGGTGACTGACAGTGCGAGAGAGCCGCTAAACTCCAAAGCCTTTCTGTTCCTCCTGGCTTCCGCGTTCTTCGCACTATGTCCAGCTCGCGCACTGGGATCTGCTCACACTGTCGTTCTTCAGCGTTCGGTGGAAGCGGTGTTTCGATGTTTGTGCTTTGGCGCGCGACACACTCCAGTGACCGTATGCATCTGTGGTTGTGCTGGTTTCTTGCTGTAGACCATCACTGGATGAGGCGCAGTACGTGTCAGCTGTGAACACTAGTGTGTCTGGTATACCATGTTGCATTTTGTTTTCGCTCTCACTTTTTTTTTAAGCTGCTTTCACACCGGACGCGAAACAAAATTTTCGCACGACAGATTACATTCAAAGTCAATGCAAAGACGCGAATACACGTCTTTAGTTTGACATCTTCAGGTCTTTAATTTGACATGCCAATTCTAACTTGCGCGTTATTGTATTGTTTGAATTACAAAGGAAGTCCCGGCTGAGTGTTTCGGTTGTGGCACGACTGAAATGTTAAACATCCTTTCATTGTACTGTATATGAAGCAATTTCACCGCATGGTTTACTTGCGTCGTCTTTACAGATTTTTTTTGTCTAGGTGATTTCCTCCTCTGAGGAAAAGCGTTTACTGGCTCAGCTGCGGAGAAGGTGATTGGTTGCGAGGCTGTCGGGTCGCAGAAGGTCGCGTGGGGTCACGGTGGGCTCCTGACCTTATGCGGATGTGCTGATGTGAGCAGGGCTCCTTTGTGCTGCGGAGTCCACTGCTGCAGGGGCGCGCTGCTAACACAGGACCTACAGTATGGCCATGGTATTGTGAGGGCTGTGTGACTTTCTGCAGTTTAAAAATAGATTGTGTGCGTTACGCGTAACCGTATCCGCCTGGTTTGACTCGCTTCGAAAGGGCTCACGAGCAGCTCTGCATTAGTACTGGAACATTTCCTTAACGTATGTTCAGTATTGATTGAGGATCAGGGAGGACATGTGCCATCTCACTGGCGATTTTGTGTCCTCCTCCTTCCTGAACGCCCTTACGATGATTTTAAGCGCTTTCACACTGGGACGCCAATTTTTTAAGACGACAGATTACATTCAAAGTCAATGCAAAGACGCGAACACACGCGTTTCGCGTGTAGTCGCGTTTTTTCATTGACTTTGAATGTAATCTGTCCCGCGGAAAATTTGTTTCGCGTCCGGTGTGAAAGCAGTTTTACCCTTCTCTGGGCTTTCTCACTGAAGCTTGCTTGCAGCACCTTGGTCGCCTGAAATGAAGTCTACGCCTGTAAAACTTAATTCTGTGATGACCAGCTTGAGGACATTGTTCTTGACCTTTTTGTTAAGCGGTCGGAAATTTTGCTTCTTTTTGAGCATGGACCCGCGAAATCCAACGCTGTCGCCATTGATTTATTAGAGGCGAAAGCTGTTTTTTGGGATGTAGTTCAGGGCAGTGAAGAATGAGCTTAATTGGCCGTCTTCCATTCATTATGTCCGGCGTGTCTACAATATGTAATCGTATCGACCTATTAGCGATGACTCATTTTTCCGGCTTTGCGTCGCAGTGTGAGCAGTGCAGATGAGTTTACGTGCGTCAGCCTCTGTTTCTTCATTGCTGTTTGTTGCGGTCATATCATCGCTCGATCTACCATGAATTCACCCCAACACGTGACCTGTTGGACCCATGTCAATGGGAGCATTTTTGTTGTGCTAATGTACATTTGATATTGACTCTTTCCCCCTCACTAGCGGCTCTCGACGTCTATCCCCTATTTCCCCTCAAGCGCCTCTCGACGCCCGGGCTCGATCACCACACAAGCGACTCAAGACGTCTCCCGGGATTTCCCCATAAACGTCTGTGGACGACTCTCTATTTTAAGCTTATATGAGATCGAGACTATGACGTCAACAGTTTCGGGGTAGATGCATAATTGAAGGCATATGATTGATAAATAAAAAAAAAAAAAAATATATATTAGCATAAATTGAACTTTACTGGACCCGTAAATATAAAAACTCTTTGTGTTTATAAAATGAGTTGACACTTATGGTGAAAGTCCTCTTTCTTTAACTGGAATATTGGGATATAAAAACATTGTCTTGAAGGTGAGGTTATCCTGAAAAAGAAAATGTTTACTTTTATATACTTTTATTCAGTAATTATTTATTTGTAATAATAAAACTGAATGGTCCATCATTTCTTTGTTTATTTCTGAAATTGCCCGAGTACATGGGTGTTATCACATCAGCAGCTCTGTGTGGAGATAAGGTTGCAGCAGCCAGCTCCCCACAGAGTATAACCTGCTGTGTTATCTTTAGGGCTGTAAGGGGGAAAGAGTTAAACAAGCTGTGAGGCAGATGTGGTTTCTTTTTAATTTTGGCCTGATTCTGGCTTATTAATTTTGTACTTGTGTTGTCCTTCACATCATCTTTTAGCATTTTTTTTTTTTTGCTCACCTGAACCTTTGGTCCGGAGGGCTGTTAGTTGGTCTAACAGGCGTCTGTAAACATCTTCTCCGAAACTACTTGGCCGATGAAGCTGAAACTTTGCGGACGTCTTCCAACCAATGAGTACATCAAAGACTATATAAAGCATTGCAATCTTTCTTCAAATATGGCATTTAAAATGCAATTTTTTCCTATTTGTCAATAATTTATGTGTCTTTGTCAATACTTTCTGCAGCGATTCAGGTGAAATTTGGTACTAAGCCGTATGACCCAACGCACACGTTCTGTGTTTTATTGTACATTCCATTTTGCCCTTGTTTTGACCTCTGACCATGTCTCTAAATTTAATGAATGCCTTTAAAAATCCTCTTTCCTGAAACTCCTTGGCCAATGAAGTTGAAACTTTCCGACATCCCCTGTCCAATGAGGACACCAAAGTTTATATTAAGAGTAGCAGTCCATTCTCAAATATGGCCGCCATAGCAGCCATCTTCAAATCACTTTTTTTTTTTTTTTACCCTTTTGTCAGGGATTTCTGTTGCGATTTAGCTGAAATTTGGTGTCTAGGTACTTGGCAGTATGACTTGACACATTCCAGGTTTTTCTGTACAGTGCATTTTCTGCAACATCATACCATGCCCCTAATTTCATAAATGGCTATATGAATCTTTTCTGAAACTGCTTGTCCAAGCAAGTTGAGATTATGCAGACATCTTCCAATCAAGGAGGACACGATTAAGAAAGTTGTCATAATTTGCAAACCGATTCAACCTGATTTTTCAACATCATTAATCACAAATCTCTGTGAAGGGAAGATTCTTAAACCCTTTGTTTACACAATGTACAAATTGTAAACAAACACTATTGAAATCATATTGGTACACCACAGAATATGTGCATACATTAGCAGTAATTTCCAGAATGTCTCTCAGTTCTTGCTCAATCCTGTAAGCAGTTATCCACTTTGGTCAAAAATTTTGAATGTCCAGGTGAGTTACTGTCTCTGGCACCATTTTATTATTTCTCTGGGTTGTTGGTAATTGATTACACCCAGTTCCTGAAAATGTGTGTCTCCTGACTTCATTTGGCCGATAGTTTGAGCGTCATAATGGGATATTTGGATCATATGGGGTGTAATTTTTAAATGTCCATAACTTTGTTAATTACACTACTGAAAAAATTAACTTTTTTCCACCCGAGAACAATTTTGTGGGTTTATATCTCCCAAAGTAAACATTGCTGATGTAACTTCAGTGGTAAATTAGTCATTTGAGACTACTTTCATAATTGTGTGAAGAAGAATGTATTTTCAGGCCAACAGACTGGTTGTGTACTCTAAACTGTTATGGTGAAATAAAAGTAATTTAAATCTCAGTATTTAAGGAATTTTATTTCCATGTCTGCCGTCAAACCAAAAAATAAAAACATCCCTGAAGTGGAGGTAGTGTGGATTGGCCCATTTGTTAATTCATATTTAAAACTGATCTGATGTCTAGAGTAGTTTTCATTGATGGGTTTGGTGCATCAGTTATGGCCGCCAAAGCTATAGACTCAAGCCAGGACCCTGGTTGGCTAATGGCATTATGTAGCTATTAGCTGGGGTTCCTTTTGGAAATGGTTAGTGTTAAGAGAAGTGCTGTGATATTAAAATGGCGTGGCTTACATGATCTGGTGGAAATATGGCTTCACAGTTCCAATAGTGAATGTAGCTGTGACCAGTTCTGCCCAACTATAGCAAAAGGAAGCAAGTTACATAGAAATGTATGATACTTGCTTCCTTTTGCCATGGTCGGGTGGTGTTGCACACAAGGATATAGGTGGATAGTTTGGTGTCACACTGGATAACTGAGGAATGAAGTCCTTGGCTCTTCCAGTTTAGTGGGGGAGGATATGGAGCCGCTGGTGCTAATGAGCCAATGTTGCCAAACTCGAAACAAACAAAATATTCTTGCTGGACATGGAATTGTGCTTTTAGCAAGCATGAGAAAGTTACTCTGAAGCTGCGGAGTGTCAGATCGTTTGTAGTGATGGTTTCAATCACAGTCAGCGAACAGTGTTGTCTGCACATTTCATGTTATGACTAATGAGTGAATGGTGTTGGCAGTGCCTGCATTTCAGCAGCCTTTCATTTGTCCCCATGCCACACTGTGTGCGTGCACTTTGCCCACGCCCTCTGCTTTGGGAGAGTGATTTGAGTTCTGCTGCGAACGAGAGACACGTCGGCTAAAATGAGCCTGTATTCTGTTTCAGTGCCAGGAGAGGGCGCTGAGAAACAGCTCCAGCCCGCCCAACAGCACGGGCAGCACCACGGACAGCGACGGCAGGGAGACTCCCCGACGCGATGGCGACCTCCCCTCCGCCTGCGACCCGCCCCGGCCCAAAAAATGCAAGACCTTCAGCGGCTTCAAGGGCTCAGAGAAGCTGAGTGGGGACCGAGCCCTGCCCTTCAAGCAGCCCAAGTCATCGGGCCCCCTCCTCGAGGGCCGCCACAAGACCGACAAAGTGAAGAAAAAGAAGAGAAAGCTGAAGAGGAGAGAGGAAGGCGAGCCGAGGCTGGCAGCGGTGACCCTGACCGCCAAAACCGAGGCCAGTTTGCCGCCCTTCAAGGACCGACCAATCAAGGAGGAGCCAGAGGACAACTTCAGCACCTCCACCCCTTACGCGCACGCCCCTGCGCTGTACGTGCGCAGCCCTAACTCCGAGCGATGCGGGGAGTCTCTGGGAGGCTTCGGCTCCAGCCCCATCAGCCGGTTCCCCACGCACACGCCTGAACTCCCCGTCCACTGCAAGGAGGAGCCGGACCCCGAGCATCCCTGCTGGGAGCCCG
The DNA here is from genome assembly GCA_029692085.1 of Gymnothorax javanicus. Classification (NCBI taxonomy): domain Eukaryota; kingdom Metazoa; phylum Chordata; class Actinopteri; order Anguilliformes; family Muraenidae; genus Gymnothorax; species Gymnothorax javanicus. Next base: position 12,636,768 of record CM056202.1, on the reverse strand, counting down.
GCACCGGTTCTGGGTCCGAATCGACATCCACGGACAGGCAGGAAGAGGCGGCGGTGTTGAAGGTGGAGGGCTTGCCAGGGAAGCGAACTGTCGTGCGGCTGGGCAAGCAGGTGGTGTTTCGGGACGAAGATGGTTCTGGGGATGACGAGGACATCATGGTGGACTCGGGTATGTATGCCTATTCTGGTGGTCCTCTCGAGTATTCCCGGTCAGACCCAGGTGTCACATGCATTGCTCCTGGGCACATCTAATGGCACTAATGAAGTGTAGATTAATCGGGCTGGCGTGCCTTTAGAGGAACCCCTACCACCTGGATCTTGCGAGGGGTTCTTGAGGAGAGCTCCTGGAACCTTTGACTTGCATCATTTAGTCTCATTTTAGTTGAGCTCAGTTAAGTCTGCAGCCACTTCGCTACTCAACTCCAGCTCCAGTGGATCATCATGTCTACAAGCATTAGGTTCAAACATTTAGCTCATCACCTTCAGTTATTAAAGTTCTTGAACCAAGGAGGTAAAATAGTAAAATTAGGCAGTGAAGCACAGGGTTGGTGCAGATGCCTGCAGACACTATGAATGTAGAGTTGAGTAATGCTGGTTTGTAGCCATGGCTTTCGTAACTTCAGAGGTTCAGACTGAGGCACACACAGGACTTATCAATTTGAACAGAATTTATTTGAAAGTTGTGTTGCAAGGACTTCCTGGTAGTCTATCGTAGTCATCTGTCCTTGGTGAGGTGGTATCTGTCCTGTCCCAGTGCAGTCCTGACTGTGCCTATAGCGGGGCAGTGGAGCTTTAGACTTCGGTACTATGCTCCTCAGGGACAGTTGGTGTAGTTTTAGGGTAATCTCCTTAGTGCTGTACTACCTGCTTTGGCCAGTAGGTGGTCCCAAGACCAAACAATAACAGGAGTTGGTAGCAAGTTCTGGAAGTGAGTGTCTTTCACTGTTCTGTTCAAATATCCAGGAATTTAGCTCATTACAGTTCCTCGTCAAGGGGAGGGAATTTATGACGTCACCTGGTTTATGGATGGGGGAGATGCATGGCAGGGCATTATCTAAAGTCGATTCTCAGACGGGACGTTGAATGTTTAATGTTTACAAACAAATCACGCTTTTGTTGACATCTTGCATTGTCACATGACCAATTTCATTCATATAAACCAATGTTTTGTGTCCGTGCGTAGATAATCCTTCTATTTCTGTTCGTTTGCGCAGGTGCGGCTCGCTGATTGGCCGATAAACAAAAACAATGGGAATCGACTTTAGATGCCCTTTAACGCTCTGACGCTGGTATTTTCCCCTCTGGTTGTAGAGGCCTTAGCTTGTTGTAAGGTTTTAGGGTCTGTGTGCAGTTAATGGAGAATGTTGAAGAATCAGCGGAGGGAGGAAGCGAAGTTGGTTATAATGCCGACTCCTGCCTGTAATGCTAATGCACATGTTTTCCCTTCAACATTCACAGATGATGACTCCTGGGACCTGGTCACCTGTTTCTGCATGAAGCCTTTCGCCGGGCGAGCCATGATCGAGTGCAATCAGTGCAACACCTGGATCCATCTGTCCTGCGCCAAAATCCGCAAGTCCAACGTCCCCGAGACGTACGTGTGTCAGAGGTGCAAGGATTCAAAGTTCGACATCCGCCGATCCAACCGGTCCCGCATCGGGTCCCGGAAACACCTGCTGGATTGACCTGCCCAGAACCGAGCACTCCGCTCCCGGCAGACTGGCGTACTTCTTAACCGGGCGGAGCCTGGAGGAAAAGGACTCCTCAGCTCAGACTGAATCGCCCTTCAATCAGCGCGCAGCAGCGCCTTTTCCTAAAATGTTTGTGCGCAAGGCAATCATTACAGGCCACGTGTCATCCTCAGCATTAATTGAGCAGGCTTGGCCTGCAGCGAGATGTCTTCAATGGACCTCAGGAAGGAGAACTGGATACGCGGGGGGACGGGAACATTGTTTGCGACTGGAGCAAGCTGGCTGATGTCATTATGGTGTTGATCGGTGCGACTATTTTTGAAAGAGCGGCGGTCAGAGATTCCTTTCAGAAATTGTAGTTTGTGTGGTACAGTTATCAGATCTTTGTGACAATAACTTGGAGACTCGGGATTCCGTGCAACTTCTTAACCCTGAGAGCGCTATATAGGCAAATATAGTTGCCCGATGATGGAAGACCCAAAATCAGATGCTGTTGAAAACCTATCATGTGGCAACTTGTTTAAAAGAGCTCCCGCTGGGAGCTCTTTTAAACAAGTTGTCACATGATAGATTTTCAACAGCTCAGGATAATTACATATTTAATTCCTTGAAATTTTATTTGGCGCTCTAAGGGTTAACTTAATACCCCAGATTATTTTCGGGTTTCCTCTTAGGTCCAGCCGTCACACGCTTCCGTCTGTTCTCCGCCCTTTAGTAATGGTCATAATTGGAGGACCTTTTTCGCACATAAGTTGTGGGGTTTTTATGAAAATGTTCTGATTTGTATGAATTTTGAATATATTGTTTTTATTAATGTTAAAAATGCAGATCGTCCGTCTTCCCTGAATTTGATTGGTCGGTTTTTGAAAGCTGCCTGGGGGAACGGGACTGATGTCATAGCGGGGCAAAGGCGCTGTAGTGCCTCTCTCTTGTATCCAGTGGAGTCAGCACTGAGCTCTGCTAGTGTGTCACTTCAGTTTCCTTAACTCAGTCTCGCGCTCAGTGTTTTGCCATCCAGTGGGAAGCTTTAGTGTAAACATTAAAGGGATAGCTCACCATTTTTGAAGTGGGGTTGTATGAGCTACAAATGGCCACTACGTACATTAGATGCAGTGGAAAGCTCCCTGCTCCACCAGCCGCACTAGCGCATAGTGCTGGGCGGAGATTTAGGCGATACGCTGTTGTGAACAGTCCTGAAGTATCGTCTAAATCTCCGCCCAGCACCATGCGCTGGTGGGGCTAACTGGGGGAGATCAGAGAGCACTCTACTGCATCTAATGTACGTATTGGCCATTTGTAGCTCATACAACCCCACTTCAAAAAAGGTGAATTATCCCTTTAACTTTTTCAAAGTGTTCATCCTCATCTTTTTTGTGTTCTTTCAATTCTTTAATCCCCTTCTTGTGTTCAGCCAGGCACTTGAAGCATGTTTGCATTGAGTTTGTGTTTATGGGATAAGGATGAATGAGCCTGAATGGGGGGGAGGTGTTAATATCCTGCTGTCGGTTTGTTCTAGAACCAAACGGTTGTTGAAAGGCTGTCTAGAAATGTATTATCTATTGCAGAATGAACTTAAGATGAATTTATGAAAGGACTACATGTCACTATAGGATTTTATTTAGTTTTTTTTTTTTTTTTTTTTTTGTTACTGTTGTTCATCCCCCTCCTGACTCTGGATGGCTAGTCACTCATTTTGAAGTGTTGATTTGCTGGTCGGTCAGCATAAAGGACACCTAAGTGTGGTTTAGTCTGAGGAATGCATGTGCTGGTAGCTGGTGCTCACCATTTTTCTTGAGCTTCCAAGCGTTTTGGTGAGCAACTGTCCTGGGTTTTTCCGTTCTACATTTTTTCGCACATTTTGGGAGTGGCTTGTCGACAGATCCGGGGGGAAACGGGAGTTAAATCCAGGAGTTGTTTTGGGAGGGCTTGTTTATCTGGATCGAGCACTGCATCTCATCTCATTGTTTGCCTTTCACTTACAGCCACAATGTCCAGTCACAATACTGTACATTCTCTGGGCGGCCATCTTATGACCCAACATGGTGGGCTTGCAGGTGTTGTAATCCTCTCCAGGGTCCTGTCTTACATACAATGGAGATTAGCTTTCGATCACTGTTGGAGGATCTATGTGGAAAGCCTATAATCAGTCGCTGCAATATAATGCATCCTGCCTGTCCCTTTGATGGGGAATTTGCTTCAGTTTATTTGCCTGATAAATGCTCTAATCTTTATTTCAGACATAATTTCTGGTGGCAGTTCAAATGGAAACATTTTATTTCTCACATAGTTGCTCAAATTAATCTGGATCATTTTTTGTGGGGCATTTCTGTTCGGAACTGCCTGGTATAACTGGATGTAAATCGGAACAAATGGGGTAGTTTATTTTCAGTGGTAATGTGTTAGAGATATATGGTGTCATTTGTGTATTCTACTGTCAGTTTCACCAAATAGGATGCTTTCCCCCCCTTTATTGCGTTTATCAGATCTCACGAGAAGTTAAGTACACGGTATGACTGCACACACAGGGAGTTGTCTTATTTTATTGTAAGATTGGAAAAGTGGGGCCAGAGAGCTGTTTCTGTGAAACTGCATATTGTAATTTGTTGTAAATAAAGATCTAATGATTTTAATCAAAACAGTCCCGAGTAGTTTTATTGAGTAACAGGCATTCTTCAGTAATGGTACACTGGCTCGCTGAAGTCTTTCTACTGTCTGTAAAGTACATTATGAAGGCTTCATTGACAAATGACATTCCAACCATGTAAGCCAATATGAGTTTACTTAAGCAAGTGCTAAATGATACTCCAGGAGTAATGCATCCCGTTATTACAATGCCAAATATGAATATTCTGTTTCTAGACTAGTACACTTCTCATATGTCAAATACAAAATTCAGATGCAAACAAAAATAAACCAGGACAGAACAGAAGGAGAGACCAGTATGCTCAACTCATTAAAAACATATACTTTTAGTTCTGTAAAATTATGTAACATTACCCAGCTGACTTTCAGGCATGCATATTTTTAAAGATTTATACTGAATAGAGGCTGATGGAGCAGGCTGAAGTTATCCTTTCAACCACAAGGTGCATGCTGAGGAACTGTTCGGCACCTCAGGTACAAGTAACAGTCATGAGTGTTTGAAAATGCAATCACGAGGTACACGGCTGAAGTCAGAACGAGGCATCGTGGGGACCAACTGTCTTTCAAATTATGGCTCCAAATGCAAACCTGAGGGGTGCCTTTACCAAGCGAGATCAGTGAATTGGCGAGGTCTCTTGAGCCTAAAGCCAGGGTTTTCAATGTCATGAAGATGGCTCTCTCTTAACCTGCCATGGTTTGGTAACTCAGGGCATCTAAGGGTGTATTCACACCTGTGGCTCGCGTGCTTTGTTCTGATTCAGGGGCAAAAATGATACAATTGTTGCATTTATCCTTTGGCTCCTTTGTGTTCATATGGCAACAGTCTCTACTGGTCCAAAGTTGTAAACAAATGCCATGCGTGAACAAACTGTTCTCTCATTGGTCAGAAATCTTACCCGCAAAGGAAGGGGCGTTTCTTCTTCTTTACCCGGGAAACAACAACCCCCCAAACTACAGCTATGAGTCAGTTGTGCCGGTTGCTGAGACGATTGTGGTCTCGCTGCAAACGAACCGCTCCAGGGTTCGAATGGAAGTGAGCCGAGACCACCCTTTTTTGGCGATCTCGGCCCGCTTGTTTTGTTCCTCATCAGAGTGCGTTTGCTGTGTTCACACCAGCCCAAACGAACGGATCTCTGGGGGAAAATGCTCCCTGTGTCGGAACAATTGCTCCAAACGAGCCAAGTGTGAATACACCCCAAGATGGCGACTTTAGCACTTGAGCCAGCTCACACAAAAAGAGCCTGGCTAACGCTGAACTTGCTTGGTAGAACACACCTCAGCTTTGATCACTGAACACCCCTTGGCGATATTTCATGAAGGGTAACATTGATAACTCCCCATCTGAAGCCACAGCTTCACCTCTTCAGTTTTCCTATCCAGTCCCTCTTCTCTGTCCCAATCCATGGGTGGATTAGTCCAAACATCTCCATCTCTGCTCATTATCATAAATGGCACGTGGTGTATATTTGACCTTCAAAATCTTAAGATGGATATACAGTATTGTGATGGGGAATCCTGCAATAAATATTTCAGTTTGATTTCACATCACGAGATCCTCCCAGGCCATCTGGTGACTTTCTATTTTGGTTTACGCCCATAAAAACTGCAATGGATATGTTCTCTGCATGGCCTTTACATGTCTTCACTCAGGCGCGATACTTTGGATCAGCCATGACGTAGCTTGGCTGCTAAAATGGATCCCCTGAATTTCTAATTGGCGGACAGGTATTACTGTGAAATTTGGACAGGTGTTAAAAGCATAGAAAGTCTAAAAACAGTCAATGGTCAAAGTCTACAGGAGGGTAGGGTAAATCTCAAGGCACAGGTTTGAGAAACATTGGCTCGCCACTGACTTCCGCAGTGTACAGAACACGCACGCACACTGCATTTGGGAAAACCCTGCTTCATTCAGTTTTCAGGAATTGCTACACCACAACTATTGATTTTCTATCAACTTGCACCTTCACAGTTGCAGAAAGAACAACTTTGGACACAATGTCGTAATATTGGCTGGGTATACACAACAGTTCATGTGGAACAGACATCTTGACAACAGAGGAGCTTGATGGCAGAGGTGGAGAATACAAGTCTGACAGAAAAAACTCCCATCACCGCCCAGCGAATTTTACAAACCTCTTTCACCTTCAGGGTGAAGAGCTGTGTCGGCCGGCGCGACTTCCTCAAACTGTATTTTCCATCTCAGGTCGATGGAAAAAATTAGGCTTAGCTGTTGAGTAAAAATGTATAAGCAGAGTATGAATTCAACTGTAGATCACAAAACTGTGCATATCAGCGGTTCGGCAGCCCCCCTTTCAGAATTATAGGAAATCTCGTGCTCGTGTCCAAAGTGCTCGGAGACCGTCTGAAGACAGCAGGCCAGATTCCCGCCTGTTAGCCAGCTTCAGTGTAAATCAGTTTACTGAACCCAGACAAATACCAGGCTTTGACAGAGAAAATGATGGCAGATATTACTGCTCCAAACTCCTCGCTCCCAAGTACTTATCAGTGTCTGTACCAGCTTAGCAGGATTTCACTCTCCTGGAGGAAGAAATGTCAGAGTTGATGTAGTAGTAACAGTTAAGGTCCAAACAAATTAACACATTTCAGAAATTAACAAATGACTTCCTCTCATCGACATCAGTTCTCTTTGCATCAGAGATTTCATCAATAAATGGCAACTCCAAAGAAATATCTGTACTTCACTCGATTCTACAGGCGTCAGAAAACAACACAAAACAAAGGAAAAAAAGTCTTAAATACATAGCTTGACAGCAAAATGCTGTCATGCTAACATCTAACCATACTCAGAGGCATCTCCATCCGTCCCTCTGTGTTTCCCGAGGTCAGTCCTGTCCAACCCTTTTCCTGGACAGCTACCATCTTGAAGATTTTCCTCCAACCAAAGCAAATCACAACTTATATCCCAGCTAGAGACCTTGACGGGCTGCTAATTGGCGGAATCAGGTGTGCGGAGTTATAGGAACGGGGCTGGAGACCATTGGCTTACCCGTTCACACGATCGACTTCAAACTTGGCACACGTATCGCTGAGGATCTAAGGATGTGCTGTGCTGAGATTGAAGCCGTTTGGCCGAACGGCTGCTGGCAGTAAAACTGTGCAAGCGGCAATACCGGAGACCGAGCAATTGACCCATTCTAACCAGGCATATGAATAGGCAATGCAATGCACAAGTGAGGGCCCAAAAGAGTCATTTTTATATGCTGCAGTCCTGAGGTAGCAGCAGCACCAGGACCCGTGTGTGCTGCTGTTCTGTCACTCCTGTAGGGGGCATCTCCACTCAACCTGCTTCAGGGAAACGGCAATCTATGGGATTGCAGTTAGGCATGACTGCCACTAAGGGGCAGCAGAGAGTACCCAAGAGGGGAGTAGCTAAGGAAGTCAGTCAGGTGTTCGCTGGCTCGAATCATTTAAAAAAAAATAAAAATAAAGATAATTATAATAATAATAATAATAAAAAGCAGGCACAAATCCCATTAAGAAGATCAACTGAGGGTAGGACATCTAGTGGCAAAGTCTGTGAACACCAGAGGAATAAACAGGCAAATGCTTCCCACTGCTGCAATGAATCTCATCTCTACAAGTACACAATAACGCACGCACACACGCACGCACAAAAAACTAATAATACTGAGTCATTGCTACATAAATGCCATTCTTATATGGACAGATCTTAGTACACCTTGTTTAACATTTTGCCAGGCAAGTCATATAAAAAAGTTCTTCTAAGTAGTTTAGAGTTGATTATGTGACCAGAAATGGGTTTAATGTGCATTAAATATGAGCGATCCTCCTGACGGCTCAGGCCCAGTCTTGACAGCAGGTTTCCATAGGCAGTGCAGTTTCTGATATGCTCGTGGGTTACAGTGTATGAGGTGCAGCATGAAGAGTCAGACTTCACAAAATAGCCAAAGGAACCAGATCACACTCCAGCGTAGTCGTGCCCATTCACCAAGGGCGTAGGTTTGTATATGGAAGGTAGGGACATGTCCCTACCAATATTTTGGGAAGCCAGATTGTCCCTTACCAATATTTCAGCGAACTTGTTATCATCTTTCCAGACAAGCCATATAAGACCCAATTGTGGAGGATACGTCTCCAAGACAACCTATTTATGCATTCAAGCATTTGATTGGTTGAAAGGGCAGGGAGATCTGAAAGCTAAAAGTCAAGAGTAAACTGACCACTCTATTCAGCACATGAATATTCATTTTTGTCCAAAGTGGGGCTTGAGGCGCGCAACTGGAACGCCAGCTTTGATTACATGTGTTTGCAATGGCTTGCCGTAGAAGAGAACCGTAATTTGGCATTTGTTCCCGATTTTTCTTCATCGCATAACTATAGCACTTTTCCCATGGCCCAACTCATGACATTACATTGATATTAGCTAAGGTACGCAACACTTTTGTGGAAATTTCATTGTCTGAAAGTGTGAGGGGAAAAAGGTCGCTCCATGTTAAGTCATGCTGCTAATATTTCGCCAAACTGAATGCCAAGTGCAATGTTGGTTGAATAAGTGATCTAACTAGTCAGTAACAGATAGTTACTTAAAGTGAAAACTTGCTAGCTACCTTAAGTTAGTTTTCACCGGAAAATAATGTCAATGAATGTAAATTAAACATGTTCGCTAGTTGAAACTAGCGAACTAAACCTGGTTTCTGTCACATGTTGGTTAGCAATCGGGTTGCTAGCAGTAGTAAATATAAGCCAGGTGGATATGTCAAATTATGAGGTGAATTTCAGTGGAGAAATCCCGCGAAGGTGCCATTATTAATGAATTATTTTATATGCAGGAACCACAGCAGCAAGCTAGAGAAACAGAGCACGCTGTTGGGGATGCAGGTGTATCAGGGCTTCAGGTGAGGTCAATATTATGACCTGTTCTGTGGAATTATAGGGAAAGCATTAAAGTTAGTCTCATGATGTTCAGCAAATATAACCTTTGAAAGTCAAAATGTCCCAACCAACTTTGGCTCAATGGGGGAAATGAAAGAAACATGTAATCGTAAATCTAACATGATCCAATCCGATTAACGCCGGGTTTAGCGGCTTGTCCAATTCATAGTCGGTGGACAAATTTTGACGTGTTTATCGTGGCTGCAATTGCGTTACCGCATATTAAGATGCTTAATAGAGAGGATTACAAGCTGACTTGCTAATGGAATCACATATCCACTACTTGGTATCAATGTCCAGGTTTCTAGATCTGAGCAGGTTTCATGAGTGCGCTGATATGGTTTGCAGCTGTCAGTTAAGGTTGTGGCAAGTTTATGTATGTGGCATCTTTGTATGAAAATTTTGGAGGCACCTTGCGTAGCATAATTAAAAAAACAGAGAAACACTCATTCGGATAATCTCTGTATACAGTAAAGGCAGTATCTGCACTCAGATTTACAAAAATTTTACGCGCGCTCGCATCACATACATGTCCCTACCAATTCTCACATTAAACCTACGCCCTGGCCATTGACACACACCTCTAACACTTGGCAGCGCCCGATCAAATACACATACGTGCGCGTGCATACATTTTCTCAAACTCTCACCCCAAACACTGTAAAGTTCATGAAATAGCTGTGGACACCACCATGGTCAGAAACACCCAAGACTCCTGTCAGGTAACGTAATCACCAGATCATCACACGGCACACATGGGCACAGGGATTTGACTTGGAGAGTCTGACATGAAGAGGTTGGATCTCCATGTGTCTCAGTGGTGAAGTCCGTCCATCCCTGCCTCACCGCAGTCAGTGTGTCTCAGTCGGTCTGTCTTTCCATCCATCCGTCGTCAGTCCTTCGTTCTGGGGGAGAGCAGCTCCGCAGTGTTCGCGATCGATTCTGTGCGCTGGACGAGGAAATGGGAGAGATGAGGGAACCAGAGCATTTATTGGTCAAAAACAGGAACTACAGTATTCTTCCTCATAACTTGTCTCCATGTTCAATGCTCGTTTACCATCCCACTTAAGAGCAGGTTGGCATGTTTGTTTTTCAAATTCTGTCGTTTTCTAGAATTCCTTTTTCTGTCAAAAATAAATGTTATCAAATACAGTGGCTGAAAGTGAAGCACCACAGACTGTATAAAAAGATGGACGCAGCACCCGGGTCTGAGAAGTGAGGCCAATGCGGAAATCTCTAAAAATTGCGTTCCATTTAATGGCCAGCAGATGGCAACGTCAGTGGTAGCTGAAAGAAGCCCAATGCTATAGAAGTCTGAGAAAATGACCTTATTTCCCCCCGATTTATTATTTCAATAATGATTTCCACATTTTATGGTATCCATCGCAAGTTTTGACTCTCCTTCGATATATCATGATGTTCATTTTTGTAAATTGTGGTCCCAAATAAACTAGAATAAAGGATAAAGCCAGAATATGCTTTAGAGGCGTGGTTATCCACTGGTCCTTGTCCACCCGTAGATCCACCCCTCGCTCCTCCCTTGATATTCAATTCAAGCTCTGGTCCAATAGGAATCACATCCAGTTTCAAAATGACAAAATGGCGCCCAAAGGAGGCGTTGCATTGGATGCAGCAACCGTAGTGTAAGTCACGTGATCCCCATGTAACTCAGGAAGATGGCTTTGATGGGATGGGAATGCATCGCTTAATTATTATTTATTTTTACAAAAAATATTATTTCCTTGCTCTGGAAGGTCACATGTATAACTGGATATTGAACCCCAGTTGCTCAGGTCCAAGTGCTCTGCCTTATCCACGACACTAGCTCAACAGACTATATATTCACTGGTCGATTTAGCACTTGTATAGCTGCGCTGTGTTTGAACTCGAGCATATTATTGGCTCAAGGATTCTCAGTCATAAACCGGCTTTGAAAAAAACAGTTGAATATTTAGCGGTTAATTATGGCAAAAATACTAAAAACAAACCATTTAAGCGATTATACTGCTGAGGTCTTCAAGTGCATAGCACAATGGCGAGAGGACTCTCAGATAGACTGGCTAAAACTATAGCAGGCGCAGATTTACCCACAAACGGCTTTTTATGAAAAAATATCAAAGGTAAGAAAAATTTTGGCTCATCTGTGTAGCATGTAAAGTGTATGCCTGCTGTTCTTTGAGTGTGGTGTCAATTTAAAATGACATGGCTTATATCGTTGGATTCTGTGGACTTTCCTCTTTCATTTGACATCGTTTGTATGCATAGCACAGATTCAGTGGAAATGCTAGCGATAGGATAAAATAATATCAGTGCTCCATGTTTTGCTAGATGCTTATTTACTTGCTTGGTGCTTAAATTGCGTTCGGTTTAGGTAAAAACGGTCATCACGAGCTTTTCGCCGAGTTTCTTCGCTTTAAGAGGATATGCCGCATGACAAGGTTGCCATTAGGAAACATGCTGTATTTATTATGCAAATTCATGGCCCCCGGTACCGGAGGCGTTTGGGCTTCAGGTTAATATTTGCATTTAATATATCTTTTCCACCAATTTCTTTAAATCTTCACTTTAAAACCAGTTTTCATTGCAACAAAGCCGTTGACTTACTTATGAACTTCTGGTACGTGAAGCAGCTTCTCTCAAAGTGCTCCGAGCAAAGAACTGAATGTTTTGTTGGTTTGTAAGGCTTTCCACGGTCAATTCTTCTTAATTTAACAAGCCAATCTTTCAAAAGGGCTTCATTATTTTGTGGAAATTGATGGAAACTTATTTTGCCGTATTTTCCGGACAATTGAATGGCTTCATTATTGATGCAACCAACAGCAGCACAAGATTTCCCCATTTTCACTATGCTACGATCAACCTTTGTGTACATTTTGCTTCGGGGATCACGTGACCACATACGTAGATTGCAACAACCTCATTCAAATAGCCAAAATCGAGGCTTCCTAAATGGTATGCTGAAACCAATGGGTGACGTCACGGTTGCTTTGTCCATCTTTTTATAGTCTACGTGAAGCACAGGAACACCAGTTCACAGCCTCCGTAGACACACCAGTATTCATGTTTCTGAAAGCAGAGGTCCTGCCATAAGTTTGTTCTGTCCATGAACACAGCCACTTGAGCCGTTAGTTCTGCCTTCTCGCTGAAGAATTGAGCCATTCTTTGTGGATTAGAGCAATATACTGGGAAGGACCCGTGTTTCCGAGCATGGACTCTGCAGCCGGGTACCCAATCGGATCTCAAGTGTAAATTAGGTGGGTGAGAGGTGCTATCCGGCCCAGTGAGGACCGTGCTGAGGGGGAGGGGGGTACTCACATTGTTTGGGGATCCTGAGGGGTTCCACGTCCCCCGACAGGACCTGGTGCATAACGCCTCGGAACTGGTACAGCAGCTTCAGTCCCTTCTCCTCTCCCACACAGGGGTCATAAAACCCTGGCAGCCCCGCCTACAGGGGGCGGAGACTCAGGTCAATCATCCACTGAGGCCACTGCAGTGGGGTGCAAAAATTTGGGCACCCCTGGTTTAAATGCCTGTTACAATTAACCTCCAAGTGATTGAAAGCAAACCTGAGCACTAAATGCTACAAAGTTAAACATGACACCTTTCTGCAAATTTGAAAGCAAGGTTTCTTTTTATTTTAATTTTTCTGAGTTTTTAAATGATAAGAAAGGAAAAAGGCCCTGTGCAAAAGTTTGGGAACCCTTTTGGATTATTCTTTGTTACATTTTAAGAAGATGATTACTAAGGCCCAGACCCAGGTGAATTACTTGTTAGGGCTTCATAGAGTCAGGTGAATATAAATCCTGGGTTGAACTATATATTCTGAAGTAACTCCAAGCCTTCTAAAGTATCCGACTATGGTGGCTGTTGTGTCTGATGTTAAAAACCATGTGTTTCTCTAAACAATTGTCCAAGGATGTCAAAATCAAGATAATTCACTTCCACCAACAAGGAGAGGGCTACAAAAAAACTCTCTCAACGTTTCAAACTACCCATTTCTACTGTCAGAAACATTGTAAGAAAATGGAAAATAAATGGAACAATTGAAGTCAAGGCAAGATCTGGAAGACCAAGAAAAATTTCAGATAGAATGACCCGAGATCTGGTGAGAAATGCTCAGAAGAACCCACACATCACTGCAAAAGAGCTGCAAAAAAAAAAAGAGTAGCAGACACAGGTCTAGTTGTTCACAGGACAACAATACAGCGTACCTTAAACAACAAAGACCTACATAGCAGAGTTGCAAGAAAGAAGCTCTTCCTACGACCTCAACACAAAATTAAGCGTCTGACGCATGCAAAAGAAAACCTTGAGAAACCTCAAGCCTATTGGAACAATGTGCTTTGGAATGACGAAACCAAAATTGAACTTTTTGGCCACAACCAAAGAAGGTATGTTTGGAGAAAAAAGGGTGAAGCATTTGTAGAGAAGAACATGTTGCCAACTGTTAAGCATGGAGGTGGATGCATTATGCTTTGGGGTTGTGTAGCAGCTGGGGACACACGCAATATTGTGCGGGTGGAAGGAAGAATGGGTTCCACCAAATATCAAGACATTCTAGAGGCTAATGTTCAAAGCTCAGTTCAGAAATTGAAGTTGAAGAGACGTTGGGTATTCCAGCAAGACAATGACCCGAAGTATACCTCAAAATCCACCATGAAGTACCTCCAGGAAAGACAGATGAAGGTTTTGGAATGGCAATCACAGTCCCCAGACTTGAATATTAATGAAAATCTGTGGAGAGACCTCAAACATGCTGTGCATGCAAAGAATATTTCTGAACTAGAGGTGTTCTGTCAGGAAGAATGGGGAAAAATTCCAAAGATAAGAACTGAAAGACTCTCAGCTGGCTACAGGAAGCGTTTGCAGGGTGTCATAGCTGCCCGAGGAGGAGTTACTAGCTGTAGTACTAGCTGACAGGGTTCCCAAACTTTTGCACAAGGCCTTTTTCCTTATTTTATTATTTTGAAACTGTAAAAAGTTAAAAATAAAAAATATTCTTGCTTTAAAATGTGATGGCATGTGTCATGTTTAACTTTGTAGCATTTAGTGTTCAGGTTTGCTTTCAATCATTTGGAGATAAATTGTAACAGACATTTAAACCAGGGGTGCCAAAATTTTTGCACCCCACTGTAAGAGCCCAGTATCAGAGAGGGTAGTTCACCTCTGGCCTACTCAATCCATCTGCTCTCACAGGATCAACTAACAGACTTCAAGTTCTGAGATGTACACCAATAGTATTTAAAAGCTTAATTCTGTTGGAATATAGCACAAAAGCAATTCCTACTCATATCAATGATTATTCAGCAAAACCCTGCTATTTTTTTGGCTTCTCATCATCCAGAAACAAACTAATAAATTAACTGCCAAATTCGATCTACACCAGTTATGTTCTGAATCAGAATGCAGAGATTACGGGCTCCACGGTTGCTGCAGTACCTTTGAGGTCTCTGTGAGAATCAGCTTAGAGTCCTTCACAAGGCACTGCAGAGGCACGGTCACGTCAATGACCTTTGACCCCTCGTTTCGCCTACCGTTATCGGTCACAAACTTGCCATACCAGGCATTGAGGATGATCAGACCTGAAAAAGGGGAAATTTTTGGAGCGCAGCAGAGCAGCGGTTAGGAAAGTGAGCAGCAGTGCCTATAATCCATTTACATTCATCTTGGTCAATATAGTTATGGACAAGGTGTGGCTGTTTAAACCATCAGTCAGATGTTGAATACTTACTTCATCATTAACCTACTTGTCACCTCGGTTAACAGACTTCTAATTTAATACCAGTGCTTTTTTCTCTTACCCCAGAGCTGTCTGTTATCCCCTGGTTCAAAATGTTGGCTTCATCTTTAGATTTTGAGTGCTGTGCCCCCAGTTAAGAGCAGCTGAACTTTGCCACAAGACAGCAGACCAAATTACAGCCGAGGCAAGACGGTTTTGTTCTTGTGCAAATTAACATGAACCATTATTGGAAAACTGCAGGCGCGTGGCGCAGAAATGCGTAATTCTGAGGAGAATCTCCATCCTAAGACTGAAAAACTGCCCTCACCCATTTTAGACTCCTCCGCCTCAATGATCCTGCGCACGGACTCCTGCATCAGCAGAACCTGCCGGAAGATGGACGAACGGTGATGTCATCAAACTGGGGATGTCGAACCCCCCCCTTCCTGCCCCAGCATCCAAACACAACCAGTACAAACATTCACTATCCCAGAAGAGGGTCTCAGATCAGCACAGGCTGCACCCCTGGACCTCCACATACAATCAGTAGCTCAAAGCCCCGGTGATCTCTGTGCCACAGCCTCTGAGGAGCTCACCGCTGTCTCCGCTTCCTGCTTTTTACGGGCCATTTCAGAGGCCGAGCTCTCCTGCTGTTTCTCCAGCTCCCTGCAGAGAGAGAGAGAGAGGCAGAGAGAGGGAGAGGCGGAGAGGCAGAGAGAGAGAGAGAGAGAGAGAGAGAGAGAGAGAGAGAGAGAGAGAGAGAGAGAGAGAGAGAGAGAAAGAGAAAGAGAAAGAGAAAGAGAAAGAGAGAGAGAGAGAGACTGCCCTGTGGCATTAAGCGACAGCATGCTTGGTGGAAGACCACCAGACTGGGCCTACACTAACCACGGGCCACATTTAAGATCGCCAATTAGTCAGCCAAGCACTTTCCACTATGGTGGGGAGACATTTACTCTCCCTGAAAACATGTAGAATAATTTATAAATGCGACAGAATACCTTTATGCAAAGTCATGTGCGCAAGTGCACAGATATAGGTTTAGGTAACTAACAAACTGGTGAAAGTTCGTCAAGCTCACATTCCAAAATAGCAGTCAATAAATACATCTTTCAATTTGAAGTTACCTGCTTAAAGTGCAAGGACATAGCTTGTATTATTATGGAAGAAATCAGTTGATAAGAGGTTGGACTTTTGGGTGCCAAGGTGCATTAATAAGGTTGTATATATTTGATGACAGTCTGTGAGACAGAAATATGGCAAGACGGGCTGATTGGACACAAGACCTCAGTGTGAATTCACAGCTGTGAGATGCTAATATAATAATTCTCCCAACCAAACATTCTGATGCTCGTGAAAACATTCATAACTGGTGTCACGACAGGTGTAATGACATGGTAATAATGTTATCATGTTAGTGTTAATATTCTAACACCAACATTCTAATGCTGATATAACAATGTCCCAAACTGAACGTTCTAATGCTGATGTCACATTGTCCCTTTACTGAACACTCATCTGCTGATGTAACAATGTCAAACTGAACATTCTAATGCTGATGTAACAATGTCCCAAAATGAACATTCCAATGCTGATGTAAAATGTCCCAAAATGATATTCAATGCTGATGTAAAAATGCCCAAACTAAACATTCTGATACTTAAGTAACAATGTCCCAAAATGATATTCTAATGCTGATGTAACAATGCCCAAACTAAACATTCTAATGCTGATGTAACAATGTCCCAAAATGAACATTCTAATGATGGTGCAATCCCAAAATGAACATTCCAATGCTGGTGTAACAACATCCCAAGCTGAACATTCTAATGCTGATATCACAACGTCCCAAACAGACCTTTCTAACACCAAATGTAAAAATCTTCCAAACAGAACATTCTAACGCTGATGTAACAGTGCTCCCATCCGAGCACTCGGAGAGACAGACAGGCTGGCAGTCAGGCAGATGGAAAGATATGGCGTTCTCTCACTGTTCCTTCTGGGCGCGCACGTAAGGGATGACGATCAGTCGCTGGATGGCCAGGTACAGCACCAGGGGTCCGGCAGTGGCATAGAACACGGCACTGGGCAGCAGCTGGTCCGTGAGGTGGATGGGGAAGAGATACGTCTGACTGGCCCGGTTCAGCCTGGACCCAGGAGAATCACATCAGCACCGCATGCAGCTGCCATTTCACTGGCCTATTAGATCTCATTATGAGCAGAGTTTGGCAGCTGACCATCTGTTCTCATTCATTTCATATTTATCCTTAATTGAGTGGCTATTATTCAAACTTCATTACTGATAAGATGAACACAGCAGACAGCACTGTTATACAGCAGGACACCATCAGAAAAAAATACATGAGGAAAGAGGCAGACGAAGGTTAAATGAAGTGATTGTTTGTTAGCACTGAAAAAGTAACAGCTTCATCATATACTGGTATACCAATTGCTACATGTAACTCAAAGTAGTAAGGTTCCAGCAACGGACTCAGAATTCTGAAATAAGTAAACAAATAAACAAATAAATAAATGACATTTTTCGTCAACTCTTCCGCGAGCATCGACCCGAGGGCGGGCCGCTGGGCTCAATTGTGTTTTTACACCGTAAAATATTGTGCTCCGCTGTAGAACGATATATCGTTCAAAAGTTTGAGGACTCAGTGCTCTAACTGCGCAAGCAATTTTATGATGCAAATACGATAGTGAAAATAGTATTTAAAATTGTGTCGTAACAACCCTCAATCTGACTATGCAGTCCAGTAGGTCGAATTGAATAGCATTGTTCAGATTTGTCAAAATATGTTGAAATTGATGTTCCTACCGAGGTAGCGGTCCAGAGATAAAAACCTATCATAGTTTTTCATCCTCAAAACAAGCAAGGTTGGACAAACGCCACTAAATCATGATGCAGTGCTGTAGATTGTACAGTAGCCCTTTAGGAACAAAAGTAAGTGCACCCACTGGCTATTATGTGCTGATCTAACAGAACAATAAGTGTTTTAACCAATCAGTCCTCACTCCAATATAACAGGAAAATCTTATTCTTTTAGTTTACACAGACAGCCAGTGATCTGAAACTTCAACAATATGGATGCATATGGTAGCCAAGGGATTACTTTTTACGAGGAGGGATTTTGTCAATGAAGCAAAGGAGTTTTGAAAGTGACTTTATTATGCATATGCGATCCCACGCCAGTTCAGAGAATTGGTAGGGTACATTAGTGAAAATGTAGCTTCAGATGGGGAAAAAGACCTGAAAGGAAGAAGTTGTAAAACTATTGCAAAAGAGAACTCGACCATGACTTGGAACGCAATGAAATTTTGAATCTCCATAATTGTTTGCTGAAACACGCACAAACGAAAACAAGAAGAAAATCTGTAAAATATTCATTTATGGTTAAAATAAATCATAATATTTGAACCTGCAGTTGTTTAGGCATCTGGCTGTGGCTGTATTATTTTTCTAAGCTGATGAGGCTTGGTCACAGCGCTACAGGGGAGAAGAAAACAAAAAATCTTCTTCTGTCAGACAAAAACTCATATTTCCAGTGTTGATCCTCAATTTGGGTAATATTCTCAGCAATTTTTACTATTTGAAAGCAATCTGCTGAGTGTCACCTTTCAAATGAGACCATGATTATGCCTGAAGTCAAAGTGGTTCAGGAACAGTATGCACTTAAGTTTGGGAGAAAATTTGCTCAAAAAAGGACTGCACTTTAAAAGGTTAATCTCAATAACCTCTCTTTGAAGTGAAAATACATACATAATGTAAGAAAACCGGTCAATACAAGGAGCTTATAAGGATACAATCCTTCATCAGCTACTGGTTGAATGCAAGAACTTAGATTATAGTCAGAGATTGACCTGATGTCCCCAGTCATGAGTGCATCACTTGAAACCAGACTACAGATATTACCCAGGCAATTTTCCCCACAGACTCGATAGCCATGTTCTCAGTGTAGACGTACTTGATTTTAAGGGAGACTCCCTGTGGGACCCCAATGCTGACCGTTGCCCCGAGCACACTGTGTCGGCTTATTTTCCTCTCCACGCCGTACTCCACCACCATGCCGAAAAAGCCGGACCTGGACAGAAATACAAGTTCTTAGGGTAAGGGGCATCGGGGGCTAGAAAATTCCTAATGTTAGGGAGTTCAGGGGTCAGAGGATTCTAACATCAGGGAGTTCAGGGGGTCAGAGGATTCTAATATCAGGGAGTTCAGGGGTCAGAGGATTGTAATGTCAGGGAGTTCAGGGGGTTAAAGGATTCTAATATCAGGGAGTTCAGGGGTCAGAGGATTCTAATATCAGGGAGTTCAGGGGTCAGAGGATTCTAATATCAGGGAGTTCAGGGGGTCAAAGGATTCTAACATCAGGGAGTTCAGGGGTCAGAGAATTCTAATATCAGGGAGTTCAGGGGTCAGAGGATTCTAATATCAGGGAGTTCAGGGGGTCAGAGGAGTCTAATGTCAGGGAGTTCAGGGGGTCAAAGGATTCTAACACCACGGAGTTCAGGGGGTCAGAGGATTCTAATATCAGGGAGTTCAGAGGTTCAAAGGATTCTAACATCAGGGAGTTCAGGGGGTCAGAGGATTCTAATATCAGGGAGTTCAGGGGGTCAAAGGATTCTAACATCAGGGAGTTCAGGGGGTCAGAGAATTCTAATATCAGGGAGTTCAGGGGGTCAGAGGATTCTAATATCAGGGAGTTCAGGGGTCAGAGGGTTAAAACATGAGGGAATTCAGGGGGTCAGAGCATTTTTAACATCAGGGGTTCAGGGGGTCAGAGAATTTTAACAGCAGGGAGTTTAGGGGGGTCAGAGGATTCTAACATCAGGGAGTTCAAGGGGGTCAGAGAATTCTAATATCAGGGAGTTCAGGGGTCAAAGGATTCAAACATCAGGGAGTTCAGGGGTCAGAAGATTTTTAACATCAGGGAGTTCAGGGGGGTCAGAGGATTCTAATGTCAGGGGAGGGGGGGTCAGAGAATTCTAACATCAGGGACTTCAGGGGGTCAGAGAATTCTAACATCAGGGAGTTCAGGGGGGTCAGGGGATTCTAATGTCAGGGAGTTCAGGGGTCAGAGGATTCTAACATCAGGGAGTTCAGAGAATTCTAATTTCAGGGAGTTCAGGGGTCAGAGGATTCTAAGGGAGTTCAGGGGGTCAAAGGATTCTAACATCAGGGAGTTCTGGGGGTCAGAGAATTCTAATGTTAGGGAGTTCAGGGGGGCCAGAGAATTTTAACATCAGGGAGTTCAGGGGGTCAGAGAATTCTAATATCAGGAAGTTCAGGGGGTCAAAGGATTCCAACATCAGGGAATTCAGGGGGTCAGAGGATTTCTAACATCAGGGAGTTCAGGGGGTCAGAGGATTCTAATATCAGGGAGTTCAGGGGTAAAAGGATTCTAACATCAGGGAATTCAGGGGTCAGAGGATTTCTAACATCAGGGAGTTCAGGGGGGTCAGAGAATTTTAACATCAGGGAGTTCAGGGGTCAGAGGATTCTAATATCAGGGAGTTCAGGGGTCAGAGGATTCTAGGGACTTCAGGGGGTCAAAGGATTCTAACATCAGGGAGTTCAGGGGTCAGAGGATTCTAATGTCAGGGAGTTCAGGGGGTCAAAGGATTCTAAAATCAGGGAGTTCAGGGGGTCAGAGGATTCTAACATCAGGGAGTTCAGGGGGTCAGAGGATTCTAATGTCAGGGAGTTCAGGGGTCAAAGGATTCTAACATCAGGGAGTTCAGGGGTCAGAGGATTCTAATATCAGGGAGCTCAGAGGTTCAAAGGATTCTAACATCAGGGAGTTCAGGGGGTCAGAGGATTCTAACATCAGGGAGTTCAGGGGGTCAAAGGATTCTAATATCAGGGGTTCAGGGGTCAGAGAATTCTAATGTCAGGGAGTTCAGGGGGTCAAAGGATTCTAATATCAGGGAGTTCAGGGGTCAGAGGATTCTAACATCAGGGAGTTCAGGGGGTCAGAGGATTCTAATATCAGATAGTTCAGGGGTCAGAGGATTCTAATATCAGGGAGTTCAGGGGTCAGAGAATTCTAACATCAGGGAGTTCAGGGGGTCAGAGGTTTCTAACATCAGGGAGTTCAGGGGTCAAAGGATTCTAACATCAGGGAGTTCAGGGGGTCAGAGAATTCTAATGTCAGGGAGTTCAGGGGGCCAGAGAATTTTAACATCAGGGAGTTCAGGGGGTCAGAGGATTCTAATATCAGGGAGTTCAGGGGTAAGAGGATTCTAGGGAGTTCAGGGGTCAAAGGATTCTAACATCAGGGAGTTCAGGGGGGTCAGAGGATTCTAACATCAGGGGGTTCAGGGGGTCAAAGGATTCTAACATCAGGGAGTTCAGGGGGTCAGAGAATTCTAACATCAGGGAGTTCAGGGGGTCAGAGAATTCTAACATCAGGGAGTTCAGGGGGGTCAGAGGATTCAAATATCAGGGAGTTCAGGGGTCAGAGGAATTCTAATGTCAGGGAGTTCAGGGGGTCAAAGGATTTTTAACATCAGGGAGTTCAGGGGGTCAGAGGATTCTAACATCAGGGAGTTCAGGGGGTTCAAAGGGTTCTAACATCAGGGAGTTCAGGGGGTCAGAGAATCCTAACATCAGGGAGTTCAGGGGGGTCAGAGGATTCTAATATCAGGGAGTTCAGGGGTCAAAGGATTCAAACATCAGGGAATTCAGGGGTCAGAGCATTTTAACATCAGGGAGTTCAGGGGGTCAGAGGATTCTAACATCAGGGAGTTCAGGGGTCAGAGGATTCTAACATCAGGGAGTTCAGGGGGTCAGAGGATTCTAACATCAGGGAGTTCAGGGGTCAGAGGATTCTAATATCAGGGAGTTCAGGGGTCAAAGGATTCTAACATCAGGGAGTTCAGGGGGTCAGAGAATTCTAACATCAGGGAGTTCAGGGGGGTCAGAGAATTTTAACATCAGGGAGTTCAGGGGGTCAGAGGATTCTAACATCAGGGAGTTCAGGGGGGGTCAAAGGATTCTAACATCAGGGAGTTCAGGGGTCAGAGGATTTCTAACATCAGGGAGTTCAGGGGGTCAGAGGATTCTAACATCAGGGAGTTCAGGGGGGTCAAAGGATTCTAACATCAGGGAGTTCAGGGGTCAGAGGATTCTAACATCAGGGAGTTCAGGGGGTCAGAGAATTCTAACATCAGGGGAGTTCAGGGGTCAGAGGATTCTAACATCAGGGAGTTCAGGGGTCAGAGGATTCTAACATCAGGGAGTTCAGGGGTCAGAGGATTCTAACATCAGGGAGTTCAGGGGGTCAAAGGATTCTAACATCAGGGAGTTCAGGGGGTCAGAGGATTCTAACATCAGGGAGTTCAGGGGGTCAAAGAATTCTAACATCAGGGAGTTCAGGGGGTCAGAGGATTCTAACATCAGGGAGTTCAGGGGTCAGAGAATTCTAATGTCAGGGAGTTCAGGGGGGTCAGAGGATTCTAATATCAGGGAGTTCAGGGGGTCAGAGGATTCTAACATCAGGGAGTTCAGGGGTCAAAGGATTCTAACATCAGGGAGTTCAGGGGGTCAGAGAATTCTAATATCAGGGAGTTCAGGGGGGAGGATTCTAACATCAGGGAGTTCAGGGGGTCAAAGGATTCTAACATCAGGGAGTTGGGGGGGTCAGAGAATTCTAACATCAGGGAGTTCAGGGGGTCAGAGGATTCTAATATCAGGGAGTTCAGGGGTCAAAGGATTCTAACATCAGGGAATTCAGGGGTCAGAGGATTTTTAACATCAGGGAGTTCAGGGGGTCAGAGGATTCTAACATCAGGGAGTTCGGAGGGGTCAGAGGATTCTAACATCAGGGAGTTCAGGGGGGTCAGAGGATTCTAACATCAGGGAGTTCAGGGGTCAGAGGATTCTAACATCAGGGAGTTCAGGGGTCAGAGAATTCTAACACCAGGGAGTTCAGGGGGTCAGAGGATTCTAACATCAGGGAGTTCAGGGGGTCAGAGAATTCTAATATCAGGGAGTTCAGGGGGTCAGAGGATTCTAATATCAGGGAGTTCAGGGGTCAGAGGATTCTAACATCAGGGAGTTCAGGGGGTCAGAGGATTCTAACATCAGGGAGTTCTGGGGGTCAGAGAATTCTAATGTCAGGGAGTTCAGGGGTCAGAGGAATTTTAACATCAGGGAGTTCAGGGGGTCAGAGGATTCTAATATCAGGGAGTTCAGGGGTCAGAGGATTCTCAGGAGTTCAGGGGGTCAAAGGATTCTAACATCAGGGAGTTCAGGGGTCAGAGAATTCTAACATAGGGAGTTCAGGGGGCCAGAGAATTTTAACATCAGGGAGTTCAGGGGGTCAGAGGATTCTAATATCAGGGAGTTCAGGGGGATTCTAACATCAGGAATTCAGAGGATTTTTAACATCAGGGAGTTCAGGGGGTCAGAGGATTCTAACATCAGGGAGTTCAGGGGGTCAGAGGATTCTAATATCAGGGAGTTCAGGGGTCAGAGAGGATTCTAATATCAGGGAGTTCAGGGGTCAAAGGATTCTAACATCAGGGAGTTCAGGGGGTCAAAGGATTCTAACATCAGGGAGTTCAGGGGTTCAAAGGATTCTAACATCAGGGAGTTCAGGGGGTCAGAGGATTTCTAAATCAGGGAGTTCAGGGGTCAGAGAATTCTAATGTCAGGGAGTTCAGGGGTCAGAGGATTCTAATGTCAGGGAGTTCAGGGGTCAGAGGATTCTAATGTCAGGGAGTTCAGGGGGTCAAAGGATTCTAACATCAGGGAGTTCAGGGGGGTCAGAGAATTCTAATGTCAGGGAGTTCAGGGGGTCAGAGAATTCTAACATCAGGGAGTTCAGGGGGTCAAAGGATTCTAATGTCAGGGAGTTCAGGGGGTCAAAGGATTCTAACATCAGGGAGTTCAGGGGGGTCAGAGGATTCTAATGTCAGGGAGTTCAGGGGGGTCAGAGGATTCTAACATCAGGGAGTTCAGGGGTCAAGGATTCTAACATCAGGGAGTTCAGGGGTCAAAGGATTCTAACATCAGGGAGTTCAGGGGGGTCAGAGGATTCTAATATCAGGGAGTTCAGGGGTCAGAGGATTCTAACATCAGGGAGTTCAGGGGTCAAAGGATTCTAACATCAGGGAGTTCAGGGGTCAGAGGATTCTAATATCAGGGAGTTCAGGGGGTCAGAGGAGGATTCTAAGGGATCAGGGGTCAAAGGTAACATCAGGAGTTCAGGGGTCAGAGGATTCTAACATCAGGGGGGTTCAGGGAGTTCAGGGGGTCAGAGGATTCTAACATCAGGGAGTTCAGGGGGGGTCAGAGAATTCTAAAGGGAGTTCAGGGGGGTCAGAGAATTCTAATGTCAGGGAGTTCAGGGGGGTCAGAGAATTCTAATGTCAGGGAGTTCAGGGGTCAGAGGATTCTAACATCAGGGAGTTCAGGGGTCAGAGGATTCTAATATCAGGAGTTCAGGGGGTCAAAGGATTCTAACATCAGGGAGTTCAGGGGTCAGAGGATTCTAATGTTAGGGAGTTCAGGGGTCAAAGGATTCTAATGTTAGGGAGTTCAGGGGGTCAGAGAATTCTAATGTCAGGGAGTTCAGGGGTCAGACAATTCTAATGTCAGGGAGTTCAGGGGTCAGAGGATTCTCGGGAGTTCAGGGGGTCAAAGGATTCTAACATCAGGGAAGTTCAGGGGTCAGAGGATTCTCATATCAGGGAGTTCAGGGGTCAGACAATTCTAATGTCAGGGAGTTCAGGGGGTCAGAGGATTCTAAAATCAGGGAGTTCAGGGGTCAGAGGATTGTAATGTTAGGGAGTTCAGGAGGGCCAGAGAATTTTAACATCAGGGAGTTCAGGGGGGTCAGAGGATTCTAATATCAGGGAGTTCAGGGGTCAGAGGATTCTAATATCAGGGGTCAGAGAATTCTAATGTCAGGGGTTCAGGGGTCAGAGAATTCTAATGTTAGGGAGTTCAGGGGTCAAAGGATTCTAATGTTAGGGAGTTCAGGGGGGTCAGAGAATTCTTATGTCAGGGAGTTCAGGGGTCAAAGGATTCTAATGTTAGGGATTTCAGCGGGTCAAAGGATTCTAACATCAGGGAGTTCGGGGGTCAGAGTATTCTAATGTCAGGGAGTTCAGGGGGGTCAGAGGATTCTAATATCAGGGAGTTCAGGGGTCAAAGGATTCTAACATCAGGGAGTTCAGGGGGTCAGAGGATTCTAATGTCAGGGAGTTCAGGGGGTCAGAGGATTCTAATATCAGGGAGTTCAGAGGGTCAAAGGATTCTAACATCAGGGAGTTCAGGGGGTCAAAGGATTCTAACATCAGGGAGTTCAGGGGGGTCAGAGAATTCTCATATCAGGGAGTTCAGGGGTCAGAGGATTCTAATGTCAGGGAGTTCAGGGGTCAAAGGATTCCAACATCAGGGAGTTCAGGGGGGTCAGAGAATTCTAATATCAGGGAGTTCAGGGGTCAGAGAATTCTAACATCAGGGAGTTCAGGGGGTCAGAGAATTCTAATGTTAGGGAGTTCAGGGGTCAGAGGATTCTAATGTCAGGGAGTTCAGGGGTCAGAGAATTCTAATGTTAGGGAGTTCAGGGGTCAGAGGATTCTAATGTTAGGGAGTTCAGGGGTCAGAGGATTCTAATGTCAGGGAGTTCAGGGGGTCAGAGGATTCTAACATCAGGGAGTTCAGGGGGGTCAGAGGATTCTAATGTCAGGGAGTTCAGGGGTCAGAGAATTCTAATGTCAGGGAGTTCAGGGGTCAGAGGATTCTAATGTCAGGGAGTTCAGGGGTCAGAGGATTCTAATATCAGGGAGTTCAGGGGTCAAAGGATTCTAAAGTTACAGCGGCCAGAGAAAGAGCTCTGCACAGGGGTGCGGATACGTACTTGACAGAGCCCTTAATCTTGGTCTGGTCGTCATCCTGGAACTTGTACTGGTAACTCATCATCAGGAAGGAGTGCGGGATCCCAATCTGCATGGAGAGAGAGGTCATACAGTGCAGCTCTCTCAGCATGAAGAGAGAGGTCATACAGTGCAGCTCTCTCAGCATGAAGAGAGAGGACATACAGTGAATATCTCTCAGCATGAAGAGAGAGGTCATACAGTGCAGCTCTCTCAGCATGAAGAGAGAGGTCATACAGTGCAGCTCTCTCAGCGTGAAGAGAGAGGTCATACAGTGCAGCTCTCTCAGCATGAAGAGAGAGGTCATACAGTGCAGCTCTCTCAGCATGAAGAGAGAGGACATACAGTGAAGCTCTCTCAGCACAAAGAGTGGTCATACAGTTCAGCTCGCTCTAAAAAGAGACAGAGGTCACACAGTGAAGCTCTCACAGCATGAAGAGATGTCATACAGTTCAGCATTGTCCGCATGGAGAGAGGGGTCATACTGCGAAGCTCTCTCAGCATGGAGAAAGAGGTCATACAGTGCAGCTCTCAGCACAGAGGCAGAGGTCATACAGCGAAGCTCTCTCCGCAAGAAGAGAGGTCATACAGTGCAGCTCTCAGCATGGAGAGAGAGGTCATACAGCGAAGCTCTCTCAGCATGGAGAGAGAGGTCATACAGCGAAGCTCTCTCAGCATGGAGAGAGAGGTCATACAGCGAAGCTCTCTCAGCATGGAGAGAGAGGTCATACAGCGAAGCTCTCTCAGCATGGAGAGAGAGGTCATACAGCGAAGCTCTCTCAGCATGGAGAGAGAGGTCATGCAGCAGCTCTCAGCATGAAGAGAGTCATCTCTCAGCATGGAGAGAGAGGTCATACAGCGAAGCTCTCTCAGCATGGAGAGAGAGGTCATACAGTGCAGCTCTGTCTGCATGGAGAGAGGTCATACAGTGCAGCTCTCTCTGCACAAAGAAAAAAAAGTAAAATAAACACTGCAAAGAGTGCGGCCCGGCTGGACTGCAGTCCGAGATTTCTGGTTTATAGTGATCAGTGATTCCTGATGTGCTGCCCCTGCCTCAGCACAGAGTTTCAGAGGTGGGGCCTTTAGTGTCTGCATGGGAGGTCATACAGTGCAAACCTGCACAAAGAAAAAGTGCAAATAAACACTGCAATGGCAAAGTCCAAATTTGGAATTGATCAGCAATAACCTCAAATTGAAGCTGGATGTCTGCCCTATCAGGCCATATTGACAAATTTATTCCAAAATGCAAAACAAATTTGTCAGATATTCAAATTTAATAATGTCCATTGTCCATGCAAATTTATTCCAAATGTAATTAAAATGTCAGATATTTAGAATTTAATAATCCACATGCATGTCAGTGCTTGGCCATGTAGTGCATTTTTGCTGTATGTTGTTCATACGGATATATTGCCCAATCCAAACTAACATGTTAAAGCCAGTTATTAAACCAAGGCCCAATGCTGGGATGAAGGCCAGGCTCGAGTACAGGCCCGCTGCCAACTGCTGCCCTAGTCACACTGGTCACACTGACCTGCAGTGCCAGGGTAAAGTGGCTGGTCTTGGTGTCCCTGACAACACTGGTGTTCATGGCCGATTGTACGCCCCAGCGCCACTGCAGATATCCCATAGTGTTCTGGTCCAGGTGGCGAGCCAGCACCGTGGTGACGCCAGGCCTCACGCCGCGAGACGAGAACTGCAAGCCGCACTGCTCCGTCACAAAGCTAGCGTAAAGGCACGGCACGCCAAAGTTAGCACAAATGCATATGATGTCACAAAGGTCAAGCAACTTCATGGAATGTCACATATTTCATATCAAAAAGATAGCGAGAAAAGCATGTAGCATTACCTTACGAAGCTAGCACAATTGCACAATATGGCACAAGGCTAGCGCAAAAGCACATTACAATACAAGTAATGTCTGCAAAAATGCATGTCATATCACAAAGCTAGCAGGCACACTCATGTAAATAAAGCAAAGCGAGAAGAGAATTTCATGAAAAACAGATCAAAATGGGGGTAGTTCTCGCTCTTCATTTCTAGTTTAGACTCTAAATGTTCTGTCTCAGAATGAGTCTGGTAAACTTTATGAAGATTTCTGTCCCAAGGCTGTTTGCGATCTAATTAGAGGCAGCAGATTTCTGATAATGGACTTGGTTCAATTGCTCCGGCAAGCCGAAATGACAGTGCAGATTAAGACATCGCTCATGGACACTTTTACATTGCTTTTTGACTCCCTGAGACTCGCGCTACTCGTAAAACAAGGAAAAGCACTGAACAACCTAATGTCTCCACAACTTCCGTTTGGCATAACTATGGAGTTAATTCTACACATTATAGCGGAACAGGATTTAGGGGTTTCACTCCTCTGTTTTTTGCCTTTTTTGCACTTGTATCCAAAACTGACTCGCAAGAATTCTGCAGATTCTTAATAAGAATATTTTTACTTGATTGAAATGCTGAGCCAATGAAGTACAGTTTGTGACTTTATTTATTAGCGAAGACATGTATCATGCAATTCTGTAGATTGTTTATGAAACAAATTTGCATCAGCTTGCTCAGAACCGCTTCCCATTTAATTCTGCCAGTGAGCCATCATTGGCTCAGGATGGCAGGTGGCAGTCAATGTAAATCAACACCCAGCAAAAATCTTTCAGAATCAGGCAACTGTTGTCTTTGAATCCATATTAAAGCCAGTGAAGCAACCAAACCAAAACCAATTACAAACAAAATGGCCAGATTACTGAAAATTTGTTTTTGTTACAATAGAGCAATGAGGAGAATAGCTATTTAAGGATGAGGCTGGACAATTGTGGGAGTCATAGTATGTTAGACAGAATTATAACTTCTAGTTGCCACCATTTTCAGTGGAAGAACAGTTGTTCCCAACAAATTAACATTGACTCTTCACAGAAAATGGCAAACCAACCCTACAAATTTGTACATTAGTCACAAAGTTTTACTTATCTGCTTTAAAACAGTATTACTGAAATTGCATAAAAGACACAAAACAATGTCCATATGCAACATGTCCATAATGTTTAAATCCCTTAAACTCATATTTTCATTTAAATTTCCCCTTCAGTAGTTTCAATGTCAGAAAAGCATTTTCCCATATTGTAGTAAAATGTCTCTCTCATATTCCATCTCTGGTGGTTGCAGCATTTCACTGAAGCTACATCACACCTACTATATTTAGAGAAATATTCAGATCCAGGAATCACATTTCAATCTTATTCAGCAGGACATATTTGAGATTGTTGGAAAACTTGGGATCTCCACTAGCATTTAAAACAGGCCTTAATATCCACAGATCTGCATAATGAAGCAGCATTTGATGAAGCCCCATATGGGTCTGTCAGTTTTATTGGGTTAAAGCAGCTATCTCCAGTCTCTACCAATGAGGTTCCTTCATTCAAACCCCAGACAAACCTCCGGAAACTTCCATGTGTTATGGGTTGTTGCTCCACAGTGAAAAACAGACAAGCGGCCCTAGCAGCCTTTCAGTGTGAATATGTTCATGGCCTGAATGTAGTATGGCTGGAGTACACGGAAGAGAGAACCTACTCTGATTCACAAGAGTAGTCACCTCCGCTTATATCTCCAACAGCAGGAAGAAAAGCGCACTGTTCACCTGACAGATAATTCATGTGCATTTACTGCACGTCTGAGCTACTTTAACTGGTCTCTGAGATCTGCGGTATGAGACACACAGATAATGCGCACGGAGACTCACCAGCGAGGAGTCAGGTTACGAAACAGCTTCATCCCCAGGAGAGGACCGTGTGCGTCCCCTGCGCCCAACTCCAACTGTGCTGACACACACGCGCACACACACACACACACACGCACGCACGCACGCACACACACACAGACAAACACAGAAACACACACCCACAAAGAAACAAACATCTGAGACCAGAGAAATATTTCTCCACAAACACAATTTACAACGGCTAGTTTACGTGTAATTCTGCTCACGCCTATCCTGTCCTCAGTGCACTTGTGTGTACACAAGAGTATACACACGCTCTGCACGGACTAGGTTTGGGCATTTTATGGACACACATTACAGCATCTGCATGCGTAAGGTTCACATGCTGTTTGTTTGGTGTGCGTGAGTTCTGTCTGCGGTACAGCTCACCCCTCACCTCGCCCCAACCCCTCGCGGAGGTGACCCGCCGCAGCGTCAGGTTAATGCTGCCTCCTCCGTTACCGTTGTGTGTGGAGAGGGAGCCGGAGAGGACTGCAGTGTCTGAGGTAGTTAGAGGCGCCTGGAAACCATGAAGAAGAGTAAATGCAATCGCTGCCCCGACTCCTGCACACCACTACTGTATACTGATACACATTCACTCTGCGACCAGCCCTCAAAACGTTTAGTCTTTATTCCTGTATGACACACTTTTGCCTGGGCATGTCCATACGGTAGGACTCGGAGTTCTTACACTGTTATGGGTAACCAGTTGTTTCGCTACTTTGGCTTTTTGTTATCAGCTTGTTAATTCGAACCCCTGTTCCCCGCACTACATTTTTTATTCACATTTCTTTGAAAACTTAAAAGTAATAATGTATTAAAGCTATGGGAGAGCTTCTAAGTAAACCGTTTGACCAGAATTTATGAGCACAGGTGAAGTCAAAAGTTGGATAAGCGAACGGACTCGGGTGCACTAGTGTCTGTTGCAGATTCGATCTTTGATTATTTTTTATTTATTTATTTAACCCTTATTTAACCAGGGAAGTCCCGTTGAGATTGAAATCTCTTTTTCAAGGGAGCCCTGGGGGTTGAGGTGGGGAGGGAGAGGGCAATGTGCACAGCCAATTAGATCAGGGGATGATTAGGTGGCAGGTCGAAAGAGCCAGGTTGGGACTTTAGCCATGACATCGGGGAACCCCCTACTCTTATCGAAGAGTGTCATAGGATCTTTAATGACCACAGTGAGTCAGGACCTCGGTTTCACATCTCATCAGAATGACGGCGTCTCCTTCAGTACAGTGTCCCCGTCACTGCACTGGGGCATTGGGGATTATTCCACAAGAGGGAAGATTGCAACCTACTGGCCCACCAACACCTCTTCCAGCAGCAACTTGGTTTTCCTCGGTGGTCTCCCATCCAAGTACTAACCAAGCCCACATCTGCTTAGCTTCAGCCACGCAGCTGGAGCAGATCGAATAGTGGTATGGCTGCTGGTGATTAATTGTCCATATTGAGTCAGAACCCGAAAAAATATTCTCAGCTGAAATGCGAATGGTTTTTATAAAGTTTTACGACTGATTTCTAAGTAATTGCAAGTAATTAACTTGCATTGATCTATAGTAGCCAATGGACTTGGACTAAGTAGCAAAAGGACAGTGTGCAGTAGCGAAAAGACAGTAGCGAAAAGCCAAAGAAGCAAAACCACCGTAAACCATTATGACCACCACAGAATGTACAATTCACAGCATAGACATTAGAACAATGTCCATCTCCAACGATGGTAAAAACTTGGTGCCACTTCATAACTACATCCAAGAATCCACACACTGTATACAGTGGATGCTAAATGCAATCTCTGTGTGAATCTCTTCAGGCACTCGCACACACTTCCTTCAATGCTGAAACAAACGATGGCACTGCTGCCAACAGCTTGGAATTTCCACAAACGTGGCAGAAAAATTCTCAGCTCCAAGGAATAACTGAAACTGTTACAGATAGAACAGTGAGGTCGGTAAGCATTTCTACGGAGAAAAGGACTGAATTCCGACTATGTATACACTCCTATTACGACTGACAGTACGCACAACCCTACCACAGCCTTTTAAAATAGTGTCACCGCCCAAATACTAATGCAACCCATTGTATGAGAAGCTTGGACCAGACCCTCAACAGGTACTAAATAGCCTGCGGGCAGCCCATCTTTACCTCTATGGACTGCGATATGTGCATCCTGTTAATCTCAATCTGAGGAAAGCCCCCAGTGGCTCCGTCCTCGTAATCTTCTTCATAGCGGTCAAAGAGGTCGGTGGCATCCACGCCCACGCTGATTGTTCCCTGTGCAAAGACGCATGAGTCACATCATCGGTAATATTACCACAATGTAATACCCTAAAGGAAGAGAGGAAAGCAAACGTGCACTAAAGTACATTTTCCCCAGTAGAAAAATGCCACAAAATACCAAGAGCCTTTCACTCAAACATCCTCAAACATTCTCCACATGGATGTAAGATGAATTGGGTTGCTGCAGCCGTACACCAGAATCTCAGCCTTTACCGCAGAATCCTGCAGATCTTGGTACAGTGTGATGATAAACAAAACAAAAGTATTATTGTGCTAACACTGCATAGTCTGACTAGTAAAAAAAAAAATGAAAGAGACAGTCGACAGTGCACAGCGTATTCATTTTTTAAAGCAGCTCGGACAGGGGTATCAGGCCTACAGTAATAGCAGGGTCGTGACTTGAGGATGCCGGGGTAGCAGGCTGTAGGGGCACTGGAGTATCAGGGCACAGAGCAGCAGGCTGGGCCTGTGGAACCTGTTCGCATATTCACAGTGTGCGATAGTCTACAGTGACTGGCGAAAATATCCTTGACTCACAAAAAAAAAAAAAAAAAAAAAAATGCAGAAAGGATTTGGATATTCTCCGAACTAAGCATGTATTTTAAAACAAACCCCTTGAGATAAAGCCCGTCTGTGATGCGGATGCCATTAGGTCCCGTTCCCCTCGCCAGCATTGCCTCGCGTCCACCATGCTTGAGAAAGGAAATTTCACTTCAAAATGAAGCTACATTAAAAATTGTATGGACTGTTAACTCCTTTTTTCTTTTATACTGTTGTGCGAAACTGATAAAAGTGAGTAGCCAAGCAGGTAAACAATCCTTGGTGTTTAAGTGAGTGTTATTAATGTCACCAGTAAGTCAATACTGAATTTATATCAATCGTATTTCTAGTAAATGAAACCTATCACCCATGTTGCTCATGGGAGGTCGTGTTGCTCAGCTGCTATCAGCATGAGGCTACATGGGCAAATCTGTCCAAGCCATTGAGCAGGCCAAATGAGATTACCAAATATTACACTGCTGATTCATTTAAAATGATTCCAATAGAAATTACAAGTTTAGGTTGACTACCTCACTCATGGGGCCGATTTCTCGTTACCAGTCTAAACCTGGTCTAAGTAAGTCCATGGTTTAAACCATGTTTTAAACACTGTTGTAAGTGTGGTCTAGCTTATTGGATTTCTCCTGCCTAAATTTTTCATAAAACCTGGTCTTAATCGTGGTCTAACTCAAAACCAGGGAGGGGCGTAGTCTAAGTCATGGTCTTACTCTTGCGATCAGTAGCACTGTCAGTTTTCTTGTAATCGATGTCATTGATGTGGGGCCTTATCAAATTCAGGAGGATTTCTTAATCTTCCTCGCTGAAGTTGTAAAGTTGGTGTGGTAACGCTTCTGTGACATGACTGTACGACCAGTGGCAGAAGGTCTATGCTACTTGTACTCCCAGGTGCTCTGAATGACCCTGTTATTGGATTTTTGGGTATGGAAGCCCTGAAATGAGAACGTACCTGGACGCTCCTCGTCAAGGTTATGTCCATCGCATACGATCATGTCAACGTCTCAGCACGCAGTCGTTAAAATAAAGCTTACCTGGACAGCTCTCGCAAACTGCATACCCCCCTATTTAGCGTAGTGTTTGGGTTCATGGTACAGTGATGTAATGTATGGGGTCTAATCGTACGGAAATGTAAAAGTTTAACTAAATTTCACAGAACAGTGCTATCATCCTGCCATTTTGGTTGGGAGAGGGAGTGGGAGGTGAACAATAATATCGACTAGGTTTTATGAGGTAACTTTTTTGTCAGTGACAAATATCTTAGTTTTCTTGTCAATCCAGTGTCAACTGATTGAGAGGTATCTCAGGTCTGAAGTGACATCTAGGTTTGGGCTTCTGGGCTACCGTACATATGACGTCACAATCCCCAACAAGGTATGCATGCACTCTCGCTCAGTGGCACATAAACCTGGTTTACCCCATGGCTTTTTGTGGACCGACAAGACCTCTTTAAATCCATCCACGAGAAATTGCTTCGTAGACCTGGTCTAATCTGCACATAATCTTGGTCTAAACCTGGTTTCACCACTCCTACTTTAAACAAAGTTTTACTCACTTAGACCACGATTAAGACCAGCGACGAGAAATGGGCCCATAATGTTTATGGGTTCGTCAATCAGGTTCAAAAAGGTGTGACAGTGAGCCCGCAATTCCAGAGAGGAGTGAAAGTGGGTGATGGTTCACTGCTAAAATTCAAGAATTGTCACCTCTATTTCTGTCTAAGAGAACGCTGAAATAAATTAGCTAAAATTGAAGGGATTTGGCCAAAATGCCTGTTTACTTGTCTAAAAAAATCATAAAATGTTTGTTTTCTGACAGAGCTGGCCCTGTGCAGGGGTACAGGAGTATCAGGGTAGAGGGCTGTAGGGGAACAGGAGTATCAGGGTAGAGGGCTGGAGGGGAACAGGAGTATCAGGGTAGAGGGCTGTAGGGGTATCAGGGTAGAGGGCTGTAGGGGAACAGGAGTATCAGGGTAGAGGGCTGTAGTAGGGGAACAGGAGTATCAGGGTAGAGGGCTGTAGTAGGGGAACAGGAGTATCAGGGTAGAGGGCTGTAGGGGAACAGGAGTATCAGGGTAGAGGGCTGTAGGGGTACAGGGCAGGGTAGAGGGCTGTAGGGGAACAGGGTATCAGGGGTAGGGGAGCAGGATTATCAGGGTAGAGGGCTGTAGCAGGGGTATCAGGGTAGAGGGGCTGTGGGGGAACAGGAGTATCAGGGTAGAGGCTGTAGGGGGAACAGGTGGTATCAGGGGTAGAGGGCTGTGGGGGGAGCAGGAGTATCAGGGTAGGGGGCTGAGAGAATCAGGGTAGAGGGCTGTAGTAGGGGAACAGGAGTATCAGGGTAGAGGGCTGTAGGGGTACAGGAGTATCAGGGTAGAGGGTTGTAGGGGTACAGGAGTATCAGGGTAGAGGGCAGTGGTAGGGGAACAGGAGTATCAGGGTAGAGGGCTGTAGGGGAACAGGCAGGGGTACAGGAGCTGTAGGGGGTAGGGGAACAGGAGTATCAGGGTAGAGGGGCTGGGGGGAACAGGGAGTATCAGGGTAGAGGGCTGTGGGGGAACAGGAGTATCAGGGTAGAGGGCTGTAGGGGACAGGAGAATCAGGGGTAGGGGCTGTGGGGGGAACAGGAGTATCATCAGGGTAGAGGGGGCTGTGGGGAACAGGAGTATCAGGGTAGAGGGCTCAGGGGGTAGAGGGTATCAGGGGTAGGGGGCTGTAGGGGAACAGGTATCAGGGTAGAGGGGCTGTAGGGGAACATCAGAGGGCTGGAGGGGAACAGGGTATCAGGGGTAGAGGGCTGTAGGGGGAACAGGAGTATCAGGGTAGAGGGCTGTAGGGGAACAGGAGTATCAGGGTAGAGGGGAACAGGAGTATCAGGGTAGAGGGCTGTAGTAGGGGAACAGGAGTATCAGGGTAGAGGGCTGTAGGGGGGAACAGGAGTATCAGGGTAGAGGGCTGTAGTAGGGGAACAGGAGTATCAGGGTAGAGGGCTGTAGGGGAACAGGAGTATCAGGGTAGAGGGCTGTAGGGGTACAGGAGTATCAGGGTAGAGGGCTGTAGGGGAACAGGAGTATCAGGGTAGAGGGCTGTAGGGGAACAGGAGTATCAGGGTAGAGGGCTGTAGGGGAACAGGAGTATCAGGGTAGAGGGCTGTAGGGGAGCAGGAGTATCAGGGTAGAGGGCTGTGGGGCTGTAGTGGGGAACAGGAGTATCAGGGTAGAGGGGCTCAGGGGAACAGGAGTATCTGTAGGGAATCAGGGTAGGGGCTGTAGGGGAACAGGGAGGGTTGTAGGGGGAACATCAGGGGGTAGGGGGGGGCTGTCAGGGTAGAACAGGGAACAGGAGTATCAGGGTAGAGGGCTGGGGAACAGGACTATCAGGTAGAGGGCTGTAGGGGAAACAGGAGAATCAGGGTAGAGGGCTGTAGTAGGGGGCTGTATCAGGGTAGGGGGGGGAACAGGGTATCAGGGTAGAGGGCTGTAGGGGGAACAGGAGTATCAGGGTAGAGGGCTGTAGGGGGAACAGGAGAACAGGCTGTAGGGGAACAGGGGTATCAGGGTCAGGGGAACAGGGGGTAGAGGGTAGGGGGAACAGGAGTATCAGGGTAGAGGGCTGTAGGGTAGGGGTAGGGGAACAGGAGTATCAGGGTAGAGGGCTGTGGGGGGAGTATCAGGGGGGGCTACAGGGTAGAGGGCTGTAGGGGGGGTATCAGGGGTAGGGGCTGTGGGGGAACAGGAGTATCAGGTAGGGCTGTAGGGTAGGGGAACAGGAGTATCAGGGTAGAGGGCTGTAGGGGAACAGGAGTATCAGGGTAGAGGGCTGTAGGGGAGCAGGAGTATCAGGGTAGAGGGCTGTAGGGGAACAGGAGTATCAGGGTAGAGGGCTGTAGGGGAACAGGAGTATCAGGGTAGAGGGCTGTAGGGGGAACAGGAGTATCAGGGTAGAGGGCTGTAGGGGAACAGGAGTATCAGGGTAGTGGGGGCTGTAGGGGAACAGGAGTATCAGGGTAGAGGGGCAACAACAGGAGTATCAGGGTAGAGGGTATCAGGGTAGAGGGGCTGTAGGGGAACAGGAACAGAGGGAGAATCAGGGTAGAGGGCTGTAGGGGAACAGGAGAATCAGGGTAGAGGGGGTAGTAGGGGAACAGGAGTATCAGGGTAGAGGGCTGTAGGGGTACAGGAGTATCAGGGTAGAAGGCAGTGGTAGGGGAACAGGAGTATCAGGGTAGAGGGCTGTAGGGGAACAGGAGTATCAGGGTAGAAGGCAGTGGTAGGGGAACAGGAGTATCAGGGTAGAGGGCTGTAGGGGAACAGGAGTATCAGGGTAGAGGGCTGTAGGGGTACAGGAGAATCAGGGTAGAGGGCTGTAGTAGGGGAACAGGAGTATCAGGGTAGAGGGCTGTAGGGGGAACAGGAGAATCAGAGGGCTGTAGGGGAACAGGGAACATCAGGGTAGAGGGCTGTAGGGGAACAGGAGTATCAGGGTAGAGGGCTGTAGGGCTGTAGGGGAACAGGAGTATCAGGGTAGAGGGCTGTGGGGGAACAGGAGTATCAGGGGCTGTATCAGGGGTAGAGGGTAGAGGGGCTGTAGGGGAACTGTAGAGGGGGGAACAGGAGTATCAGGGTAGAGGGCTGTAGGGGAACAGGAGTATCAGGGTAGAAGGCAGTGGTAGGGGTACAGGAGTATCAGGGTAGAGGGCTGTAGGGGAACAGGAGAATCAGGGTAGAGGGCTGTAGTAGGGGAACAGGAGTATCAGGGTAGAGGGTTGTAGGGGTACAGGAGTATCAGGGTAGAGGGTTGTAGGGGTACAGGAGTATCAGGGAACAGAAGGCACAGGGTGGTAGGGGGGAACAGGAGGGTATCAGGGGAACAGGAGAGGGCTGTAGGGGAACAGGAGTATCAGGGTAGAGGGCTGTAGGGGTACAGGAGAATCAGGGTAGAGGGCTGTAGTAGGGGAACAGGAGTATCAGGGTAGAGGGCTGTAGGGGAACAGGAGTATCAGGGTAGAGGGCTGTAGGGGAACAGGAGTATCAGGGTAGAGGGCTGTAGGGGTACAGGAGTATCAGGGTAGAGGGCTGTAGGGGAACAGGAGTATCAGGGTAGAGGGCTGTAGTAGGGGAACAGGAGTATCAGGGTAGAGGGCTCTAGGGGAAGAGGAGTATCAGGGTAGAGGGAGGGTCCAACAGTCACCTTGGGGTTGGTCCAGGAGTATCAGGGTAGAGGGCTGTGGGGGAACAGGGAGTATCAGGTAGAGGGCTCTAGGGGAAGAGGAGTATCAGGGTAGAGGGAGGGTCCAACAGTCACCCTCTGCAGACGCTCAAACTCCTCCCGGATCTCCGCCGGCGTCCTCTTCCTCTCAACCACCTACAGAATGGATGCTCCACTTAGCAACAGTAACCACGACGGCGAGTGCTGTAATCCAGGTAACCATCATGATATGGAGTCATTTCAGCATGCCGAAACATAAGGCAGACACAGCCAGACAAAATGTTTCGCCCAAATTCAACAGAAGTTTTCACTGACCCACCAGTTTTATGACAAAGCCTCCACTGCATATTGGGAGCCAAGAGGCTTCAGAACTGCTTAATGTCTGGTGTTTGCTATCCCCATAATGCCCTGGCCATTCTCATTGGATACACTGCAGTGATGGTGTTTGTCATTAGCCTGTATAAAACCCCACAGTGATCACATGACGAGTGCACTCACATCCCATCCCTCCACCTCCAGCCCTCTCTTCCCATAGATGTCATAGATGGCCCTGGACTGTGGATCGCTGAGTACTGCCATGGGACAAAATGACACAGCTGTTAAATAAAGGACTGTTCAAGAATGGGCAGGAGCCACGCTGTTGTTAGACCAATCAAAGAACTGAGATCAGGCAGCAACACATATTGTACCCAATTAGTTGATCTACAGAACTGTACTCCCAGAGGTGGGGAAAAAACTAACTGAACTTATAATTTCTAATGAAAATACAAGTCATAAATATATACAACAATACATCCACAGAAAATTTAATGGCCCAAAGCATCATATTTTACCTCTTTAAAACACGTATGCCACAGGAAACAATTTGTCGCGATGCTTCATAATCGAACTGCTGGGAGCCAGAGGTGTTGGGCATTGACTATCATGGATTTGGAAACACTGTGAAAAACACTACAACTATTTGTATGCCTCCAGGAGTATGCTGAAGACCCAGTTTCTTTTGTCATACCTTCATAGGCCTGGTGGACGAGGTTGAAAAGCTGCTCCGCCTGCCTTTTTAGCTCCGGGTCCCTGTGCTTGTCCGGGTGGTAAAGCATGCACAAGCGCCTGTACGACGCCTTCAGCTCCTCTAGAGTTGCCTATGAAGACGAACGGCAAGGTAGAGCAAGACATCAAAATGCTCCAACAACTTAATATAAGTAACTGTAAGCAAAGTAGCTTGGAGCTAGCTCATTTGAGAGGGAAAAAACAAAAAACTTTTCACAAACTACACCGGTTAGATTTTTGAGGATGCAATGGCATCGCACGCTATGGTTCCAGTCAGCAGCTGGCCATGCACGTACAGATCCCAAGCAAGTCGAAAAGCTACACGAGTAATTTGGTTGGCCAGTAGACTGCAAGAAGCATGCAATGTCGATTTTGAGCCGTAGCATTTTATTTACTTGCAACCGACACAAATAATCTGGATTTGCAGTCAAATGCTAAGACTTAAGCTGCTTTCACACCGGACACGAAACGAATTTTTCGCGCGACAGATTACATTCAAAGTCAATGCAAACACGCGAAACTCGAGTTTGCGAGTCTTTGCATTGACTTTGAATGTAATCTGTCGCGCGAACAATTCGTTTCGCGTCCGGTGTGAAAGCAGCACTGTCAACATCAGACACTCGATCTTTAATGACTGAAACGTTTCATCTCGAAAGCCTCAAGCAGTCGACACGTGCGAACACGGCACTTCTCGGTTTGTCAACTAGCCAGCTAGTCCGTCAATTTCGATTCAATCCGCATAATTTGCACCGACTGAGTCAAGCAAAAGACCAGTCATGTAGAATGAATCAAATGAATCGCACCGGGGTTATTCAGCGAATACCTCTCTGAATGATAGACGAGGGTCATCTCCTTGGCAGACAACTTCAACAATTACCGGCGACGTATCTGTCCAGCAGATAACGAAATTGCAAAGTCATATTTTTCACCAATATATGCTCAAACAGAACGGACCGTCTTACCTCCCTCCTGGCATTTAATAGGGAATAATAATCATCATTTCCCAATTCACCCTCTTCCAAGGCCGCTGCCATGTTGGCACCCTTTCAACCCCGCCTTCCTACACTGCGTCGTCTCTTTCAGCAGTTGTGTTCAACTCGTTCATAATCTGTAGCGCCGCGCCCTGGTGTGGATCATCATATCTGTACTCGAACTCCGTTTTCAACTCCTCTGTGTACGTTGCGTATTTGAATTTGTGAAAAAAAAAAAATCAAACAAAATTACCGAATTAAGATTTTAAGGGACACGTTTTTGCACCACTGGACTTCTTGACTTTTGGGCATGTGGATTTTCTTTTGGAGTGTAAACACGGTTGATGGTCTTATATCTGCTCATACATTGTGTGTGGTTTGGCATAGTGTATTTATACAGGTTGAGATTTCTTACATAGGAGGCGAATAGCTCCGTATTCTTTAATGTATGCGTTTTCCCTGTTCCTGCCATCCGTCTTTACTTGTCACATTGGGATTGGCTGGCTGACGCACACACCTCCCTTTAATGGCATTATTTTTATATTGTAGTCCAGACCACATTAGATTGTACTTTTCCTGTATGGACAATGCAGATATGATTCTTTATAGGTGTAATTCACAGATCCTTATATGTGTCTGTTTGACAGGTTGCCTGTTATTTGATTGATTGATTGATTGATTGATTGATTGATTGATTGATTGATTGATGTACCTGCCCACTTCCACATCGCGAGTTTTTATATACACCTCCACCTACTCACTTGGCCTTGTTTGTGCCTGACGAAGGCCATATCCGCCGAAACTGTTGTGCAATTTTTTTTTTTTTTTTTTTTTTTTTTGGAGCTCATTTAACAGTGTGCGGTCATCTCTTTTCCAGTTTTTGACGTTATTGTTTGTCTTGCACCTGTACTTGGATGTGCGCGTAACTCTTGGAATTTCATTCGAGAAACACATTTTTGTCGAAGCACGCACCTAATT
Source organism: Gymnothorax javanicus (assembly GCA_029692085.1). NCBI lineage: Eukaryota > Metazoa > Chordata > Actinopteri > Anguilliformes > Muraenidae > Gymnothorax > Gymnothorax javanicus. The sequence goes on along the minus strand of CM056202.1, from coordinate 12,596,120 downwards.
TTAAATAATGACGGAAATTCTATTCTCACATTAATCTCTGTGAAGAGCTGAACCGTCGGTTGGTTTAATTGTGTAATTTACTTGTTCTCATAGAGATCATAGCGATAGCTCTATTTTTAACCAGGACCACGCATTTCAAAATAGCAGTATACGATACAGCGCAAATTTAAACGTCGGTTATGTATCCAGAAAAAATTGGAGTAAAACATGCTAGGAGAAACAGCTCCTCGTGGCAATAACCTAAAACTAAGTTAGGCTGTATGAGATGAAACTTTAATCGACCTTACTCGATGCATCATATAGCCTAACTGGTAACTTAATATTACATTCAATGCCTCATGATAACAAGCAACGAAAACACGTACTAATGTACATCATACAGGCTTATCTTCGGTGGCCAATCACTGTGTTAATTTGGCTCGAGTCCTCCAGACCCGCATGCATGGGCTACTGCGCAGATTCGTGTGACCGGCCTTAGAGCAAGGAAAAGGTCAGATTTTGAAAGCGCTTCACTGTGTGTTAGGAGCAGAGATCATTATCCTGCGTTAATAATGACAACTTAGTTGCAGTCATTCGGTGGCTTCGGGCGTAGAAACAATTAATCTCTTATCTATAGTGCATTCCGGTTACCATACGGTCATTAAGGTGCCGATGAATTATGCGAATTACATATTCATAGCAGTGTCTTCAGCTTGCTCTGCATTTCAGGTAGCTATAAGGCAATATGCTAATGCTTCAAATTTTAAAGCGATTGGAATGAGTGATCATGAACTGCAATAGATAGGCCTAGTCCTAATGGTAAAGGGGCCGATCGACGGGAGTTGTTCACCGTCAGCGATTGTTTCACCATCGCTGTTATTTTAGATCTAGTAGGGCAGTTCATTTAAATGGTTTTCACAGGTCGTCAAGTTCGTAGAGAAATAATAGTTTTCCAACAAAACGAGATGTAATAGATCTTACATTGCTGTGGGCTTGCAGTGCTGTCAAATGAACGCGAAATTTGGCCTCTAAAAAGAAATGATTAGCTAATTTAAATGGAGGTAATAATTACCCAGTAGTCATAATGAAAAACACAATCGAATTAAACCAAAAATCTGCTATTTTAGAAATAGGGCTGCTAAATTTGTGGAAGAAATTAAATTGAAAAGACTAGTTCAGGGCCAACGCCACAATTACACGTGGGCCAACTTGGTGTTGAAACATACATCAGATTTTTTATTTTTTTTAATTAAGAGGACCTTGCCGATGCAACTCTACCAAAGAGCTATCTATAACTGTCTGAAAATTATGCCTAGCACGATGTCTAACATATGTGCATTTTTTTTTTTTTTTGGAATTCTGAAAAAAATCCGTCGTGCTATATTGTGATGGCATCGCGAAAACCTTCAACACAAATACCGTAGCTCGAAACGGTGCATAAGATTGAAACAACCCTAGGCAGTAAAGTTAACCCCTTAACTGTCACTGGGCCCTAATTGGGGCCGGGCCAAATGCGAGAAAATGCAGGTGATAGCCTAATTAAGGGGTTAAATTATTTTTGGATGCGACTGATTTCAATGTAGCTGAGAGGAGCCAAAAGTTGTTTGCTGAATCACATTTATGCAATTGTTGGCTGTTCACTGCTACCAGTTTCTTAAAACTGTAGCGCTCTTGCTGAAGACAATGCGCGCCCGTGGGAGTGGAGAGGAGCTGTCTTTTCAGCACCAAGACTCAGCACTCTTGGTATAAACAGCGCTCAAGTTTCTCGTGCACGAGCTTTCGAATCTCGTCCCTGCGCTCTCGCCGAAAAGCGAGTTGTAAAAAAGTCGGAATAACTTGTTTTCCTGCGCGCGCGCGCGCGTGTTTCTAATCAATTTACATGTCAGATTGGCTCTGGGATTACACCATTTGTGTATTCTGAAAAAACAGGTACCTTTTAACATGCATTAACCATCATCAGTTTCACATGTTATTCGCTTGAGCTCAAATAGTCTATTAAGTAGCATAAACCTATTGTTTGGAACCAAACTAATCAGTGTTCAGCAAAAGTATGTCCTGCGTTCTGAAATAAATTGAAGACAGTGACGGAAGAAACGACAACAATTGCAGAGTTGCAACGATCTTGGGAAATGGTTGAAGTCATGCAAGCCGGCCAACAAAGGAAGCAGTGCATCTCTGATTCCACAACCTCAGGAAGTACATGTTTGGGAACAAATGGTTTATGTGTACGCGCGCTTGCGAATGCTCGTCGGTTTTCTATCTGACTCTGTAGCCTGTCATTCCAACTTAACTCAGTCTCCTGTTCCTCGAGACGAATAGCCAGTCGAGACTTTGCTCTCAGCGCCCTCAAATTTCAGAAGCTCGGAAATATCCAGAGACAAAATAGCTTTCTGTTTTATGAAACGTTACTGTGTTGAATAGTTGACCCAAATAAGGCAAAAGATAGGCATTACGATGGAATACTCGCTTCCAAGTTCCACTGAGTATCACTGATCTTAATAGCATCATGCAATTTAGGCTATTTAGAACGAATATGCAAATCAACAACTTGATATCGGTTTGCGCCAGAAAGGTCAGGCTATAGGCTGCCGATAAATAACTGAACTGAACACTGATCGCTCCTGCCAGAGGCTCGGATAATTTCATCAAATTAAAAACTGGGGTCTTGGTGATATAGGCAATTGGTTAATGGCCCAAATAGGTGACATTAAATTCAAATATATCGGCATATCGCTTATGTTTATGAAAGCGTAATACTGGCAAATGTATTTGTTGGATTGGAAAGGCTGGAGCCATTTCAAAATTTCCCGTGGAAACCCCCGTTATTGTCAGATTAAGTCAATGAATATTGTACGTTTGGCGTTGCAAAAATCAGTTTGCTGGGCGCTGCTTTCCCCGAAGTGCTCAGTTTCTCAGAAACATGCAGAGGACAAAGCGATTTAACTGCAAACGCAACAAACATAGGTTACGCCACATGAGAGCCACCATTCCGAAATATTCTCTCCCAAAATCGCAGTCACGAAGCGTCCCGGATTTCGAGTGGGCGCGACTCGAATCTCACAGCGCTTATTGGCTGAAAGCTTGTCAAGGTGTCCCGGAATATTAAGTATTATCCAATGATATAATGGGCTGGCCGCAAAAAGGGGATCTTCTCCACATTTCAGAGTGCATTTCAGAGTTTCACTGTCACTCATTTCTCTTTTGGCCAATGGTAACCGTGAATTCTTTGGGCTTGCCTGCTGCCCCCCACCCCCCTCCTTCAGTTGTCCACATCGTGCACGCGCGTGGTTCCCCCGGTCGCGAGGAGGAGGAGGAGGATGTGGCGCGCGGAGGGGAAATGGCTGCCGAAAACAAGCCGGAAGGTAAGAAAGAAATAACGGGATTAATTTATCATTTTTAACAAAATGCATTTTTTACCACTTTGGATGCACATACTGGGAAGACTGGCGGCGAGTTGCGCTGAACTAGAGAAAACCACTATTGGTTTGTCATTTATCTTGAATTAGTGAAAGCTAAGGAGATGAGTTAGCTAGGTAGCTAACTGGCCATCATTGCCAGCTATCTGATGATAGCTGGCTAGCAGGGTAGCCAGCTATTAAAAGCAGGGGCGCAAACAGCGAAATTAAAATAGCCACCTATGTAGCCAGTTGGCTGCAGTTGTCGTTTGAATCCTTCAGCATCGAGACGATATACACAGTGATGCGATGACGCTGCCAGCGTCCAACTTCAGTTTTATTGCACTAACTAGCCTGGCAAGCTAGCTGCGTCTATAATTAAAGAACTGTTTTCTCGCTACGTTCATGTAACCAGAGCGAAAACTGCTGCTCGCTTACTGAACCTGAAGAAATTCCACTACACTGGAACTACAGCCTCCCTCTGATGCCATTACATTGGCAAGGGAAATACTACCAGCTTTGCTCTTGCAGTATTGTGTGTTTATAATACATGCCACTTGATTATACTGAGTAAAGGCGCTTTCACACTGGACGCGAAACGAATTTTTCGCGACGGATTACATTCAAAGTCAATGCAAAGACGCGAATACACGCGCGTGTATTGACGTCTTTGAATGTAATCTGTCGTGCGAAAAATTCGTTTCGCGTCCGATGTGAAAGCAGCTTAAGTATCCAGATTGCTATAGACTGGCAATTAATAGTGATGCTCGAAATAAAAACACTACTGTCCTCCTTTCCGCTTGTGCGTCTTTAACTAGACATCAGAGCAGATTGCCAGGGTCTATTTTTAAAATGGGTGAAAATTATTGTTGTTCGTCGGGGATCTTCTTGTTGCCAATTTCGGAGAATACCCATCTCCGTTTTATTTTATCTACACAGAGGCATGTTGATAATTTAAGTTTTCGCAGTTAAACCGAGTGTTTGGCTTCAAATGAGCTTCTGTGAAATCAGTTTTGGACAACCAGCCAACAGACGGTGGAATAGCCGTTTTTAAAATAGAGAAATCCACTAAACTCAGCGAGCCGAATCTGCGATGTTAATGGTACCTTACATCACGCAATAGTCAAAACAGTCGGAAATGACTATCATCTCAAGTTCAAATTGTCATCTCCGTTTGCATTTTCACTGCGTTTTAAAATGTGGCACGATACATACGCGCGACTTGCCGTTCATTAAATCAATTTAGTCAATGAAGCGGGTAGTTCGTACTTACACTCGCGCTGAATGTAAATTAGGGTACAGAGATTTATGATACAATGATTTAGCGACGATCGTTTAACTTCTCTCGTTTTCAGGCAGCGGGACTTTTTATTAGAGAATATAATTATGGATTGAAATTCAAATTGAATGCAATTACAATTGTCTTTTATTTCTCGCTTTCCGCGCATGCAAAATAAACGCGTAAGGGTTGTTGCAAGGTTAGTGTTTCATTCGGGTCAGTATGTTTATGCGTGTGTGTGACAGTGTCTGAATGAGCCCAGTCTCAGGATTCTGGCGAAAGACTCGTCCTTTCAGACAGCCTCCATATTGAGTTGCTAAGTAATACATAAAAATAGATAGTTGAACAAGAAAGCCGACAAATCCCCGGAAAGTCGTCCTTCTGTCGAGTTGTCTGTGAGACGCTTCTCTTTGGAAGATTTATTGCTGTATTTACGTACGTGACCACGAGGTGGAGACACAGGGGGTAACAAAACAGACAACAAATGTAAGAAAAATCAATGGCCGTAATTAACCTGAATACGGGATCATTCTGACCAAATGGAGCTGCGATCAGACACAGTCGGATTGTAGAATTCGTGTAAATTGATAAATGACTAACAGCATATTTTAAAACCTATGACATACAAGTAAGACGTAGTATCAGAGTGTAATAGTCATAATACGTTTCAATTTTAGATGTTGGTTTCTGCAGCTGTACGTTTTTGTTAATTCTATTTGAATCATAATTCATGTAATATATAGGTTATGTATCCATGCCTGTCTGCGTGCACATGCGTAGCCATGCTTGTGCACAATTGCTTCGTGATTTCTATCTTTTATTTAACTATCAATGAGGATGCTGAAATAGCTTGCATAAGTCATGTTGGATCATGTATATGATATCTGAAACATGATATATTCAAATCTGGGCTGCAGGTAAAAGTTCAGAAAACTTGGTTCCTCTTTAATGAAAAATGTAAACACGACTTTCAAAAAAAAAAAAAAAAAAAAAAGCGAGTAGCTCCACACGGGGGTGTAGTTGAGCTTCCCAGGGATCACATTTGGCGGGTTTTAACCGCGAGCGTAATGTCGCATGCTGACTTGAAGAATTCCCCTTTAAGTCGAGATATTAAAATGGTTTTGCTCTACGTTTTTTAGCGCGATGATCATTTATACATCACGACAGAGAGATTTTACATCCACATGCTCGCGGATAAACTTTTCACACGCGCGCGTGTAGACGTTGACTGTCACCTTGAGAAATTGGGCACGTTTTCAGTCTTCATCCAGTGGCCGCGGGCTTTGAGGAAACCTAGACTTGAGGCTCCCGCGGCGGAGTGGACTAAGTTTTCTGGAAACTCCTCTGCCGGATTTAGCGCGCGCACTGGCGCAGCGTTCCTGTGGCTGATGCCCAAAGCATTGCATTGCGCTTTCCTCTTCCTCTGGAATGGTGGCAGTGTAGAGTGTGCTGCTGGGTAACCTCTGCACAGGTGTGACAGCTGTGTTACTTCCCGTTAGTCGCAGAACTCTTTTCTCTGTTCTGTACTCTCTATCGTTCCCCCAATGACAAGGTAAGTGGTGCGGCTTTGACGCCTGACATTGTTGAGCCCTGCTCAGGTCAGCACTCGGAGACAGGGGGTTGGGGTGAAACTATCTCTGCATCAGAGGGGAGTTCCAGCTGAGCCAAACTCATATGTGGGGTTGTTTGTTTTTGAGGATGGTGGCTCTGAAGCCTACATCACACCCCTGCTCCCTCTCAATGCTTTGCATGTCAGATATGGAGCTACTATACCAAAGAGAGTCCGACCAAATGTCACGCTAACAATCAAACTGACATGATTTCAGTGAGAGCAGCAGTGCAAGTGAAGATGGCTGATAGCATCTCAGCTCAAATGTTGTCTTATTTCGAGGCTGACCCCGGCTAGCTCTGGATCTGCCTCAGCATTAGTGTCGACGTCAGGTGAGCCGGGGTTTGTTCCGGCATTTTCCTCTCATTCAGATCTATGAAACTTTCTCTTTGGCTGTCCCTTTTTGCGACGGGTAACTGATATGACTTATCAATTGGTTTTGAGTCTTCTGCCATTGGTTGTCGAGAGTCGACAGAGCGTATTCTGTGCTGCCATTTTGTTACTGGGCTCTATCTGGAAGCCCTGAATGTTCCCCAGATGTACTTCTCAAGACCACTTTCCTCACTAAATCAGATCGACCCGATCAGCTGGAGAACAGGAGTGGAAGGCTGTAGGAAGGGCCCTGGCCGCCCGTGCAGCACGCGAGAAAACGACTTCACACGCGATGCCTCCCCTCAGGCGCGACCTTCTGGCTCCCGGACACGGTGCCTTGAGCGCTCTGGGCGTTAGCGGCTCCTGCTCCTAATTGAATTAGCGCGGTCAGGGATAGATGGAGGCTCGTACCGCGGCTCGTACCGCGAGGAGTGGCGTCGGCCCCCGTAACCAGTCTCACCTGCCTCACCAGGCCCTCCGGATCAACCTGATCGATTCATCTGGCCTGAAGGCGTAGAGCGCCTGTAGGAGGCGGAACGCGAGCTTTTCGACAGAGCGGGCTTGACGCTGACCTTGGCTTCTTGTTAGTAGCGTGTTTCTCAGCAAAACTTGATCACCACAGGGGGCGAAACTAGAAGTCCTTCCATGTGTTTCAAACTAACTGCTTGTACAGATTCTGCCTTCAATTCTATCTATTGTAATCCAAATTGTACCTGCAATTCTGTCTATTGTAGCACCAATTCTACCTTTTATTCTATCTATTGTAGCACCAATTCTACCTTGAATTCGATGCATTGTAACCCCAGTTCTACCTTCAGTTGATCTATTGTAGCACCAGTTCTACCTTCAATTCTGTCTATTGTAGTGCCAATTCTACCTTCAATTCTGTCTATTGCAACCCCAATTCTACCTGCAATCCTATGTATTGTAAAATCAACTCTACCTTCAATTCTGTCTGGTTGCACCGTAGCCTCGCAACAGGAAGACTGTGGGTTCAAATCCCGTCTAGGGCCTTCCTTTGTAGAGTTTGCATGTTCGCGCAGGTTCTCAAATTTCCTCCCACAGTCCAAAGACATGCCTGCAAGGCTAATTGGAGACTCTAAATTGCTCATTGGTATGAATTAATTGTGTGTTGACATGAGATAGCAGAAAGAGTCATTAAAGAATCATTCAGTCCTGCTGGGTGAATAATTAGTGAATCCAGGCGGTTATAAAAAAGTAATGGGGAGGACTTTTACTTCCTCACCCTGGATTTTACACCTCTGTGGAGGGCCACCACAGAGGGCGCCACTGAAACGCAAGAGGATGCAGTGATTCAGCCCCTATGCTAATGCTAGCGCTAAAGTAAGCGAGCAGACTGCCACAGCCCGTGGGGGCAGAGTCAGGGTTGAGTAATTCGCGTACATGTTCAGCAGGATGAGGTGTGGGTGTGTGCGGGTGGAGGGGGGCAGAGTCAGGGTTGAGTAATTTGTGTGCGTGTGCAGCAGGATGAGGTGTGGGTGTGTGCGGGTGGAGGGGGGGCGGAGTCAGGGTTGAGTAATGCGTGTGCATGTGCAGCAGGATGAGATGTGGGTGTGTGTGGGTGGAGGGGGGTGGGTTATGAGGCTGTGAGGTGGAGTAGCTGACTATTGGGAGATTTGATGGGGCGAAGCAGGAAGTGGCGGTGGTTTGCGTGTCCTCATGTCTGAGATAGAGGCCTGGCCTAGCAGGCCCAGCTGGAGCCCTCCACATGAGCTCTTCTGTGCATGTGGGGGTGGGATGGGTGGGGTGGGAGGGGAAGGGGGCGGGACTGTGGGACTGACCCCTCCTCCCCCACACCCCTCACTCTCTGTGCCCTCCTCTCTCCCCTGAAGGACTGAAGAGGATACGGAACCCGGATCGAATGTACAGATCAGCTCTCAGTTATGCCGGCCATGCTCCTGCTAAGGGTGTGAGCGAGGATGCTGAAGCCAACAGTAAGAGCTGCTTCTCAATACTGCACCCCTCCGCTACGGCAGCTGGGCCATCTATTATTCATTCATCCATTCATCTGTACACTCTCCTGTCACCCCTCTTCCCTCCTCATCCTCCTCTTCCTCCCTCCTTACGTCACAAGCGTCCTCTGATGTTGACTGGAGTGCGTAGATTCCTGGGGCATGCGGTCAGTAGTGGATTTAGGCTGATCAAGTGGGGGTGACTGTAGGCAGTCGGGCCTAGTAGCCAGTATCTCTCCTCCAGATGTGACAGGGAACGAGTGCTGCGTTTTTTTGGAGTCCAGGGTGTTGTGCTGGTTTGCTGTTGATTTTTCGAGGCTGCCAGGCGATATTTTTCAGCCTGATAGAGGAAAATTAGTCACTGACCTTGCTGGACATGCGTTAGTACACCTGTGCGTGTGCTACAAATGTCTCAGTTAAAGTTGCTCTTCCCTCCTATACAGAGGAGAAAAATCCAGGTTCGAGGAGTGAAAGACCTTCACACTGTTTGTTTTAGCTTCTTAAGTTTGCTCATCAGCCCTTCAGCCAGGAAAATCGGGTGACCGAGGTCATGGGCGACAGGATTTATAGGAGTAGCTGCCCTGTTTCTTTAATTCTCATTATAAGGACAGTGCGAGTATAAACACGATGCGTGTTCAGTAATAGCAGTTGTGCAATGGAATGGCTACTTGTCGTAGAACAGCCCTGCTCTCCCCCCAGTCATTAGGCGCTCTGCCTTATTTTTTTCGCGGTTATTTTCGGCGCTTTGTGGGGGAAGGAGCTGTTTTTTAGAGTTGCATAGCTTAGCTTTAAAAGGGAACAGGGTCCCAGATGTGTTTAGGTCCATTACCAATCATGTTTATTCATGCGTGGCGCCCCTGTTCCCTGCAGTCTGCCACAGCTCCGAGGCGGTGCATTGTTCGGCCTAATCAACACGCAGCACACTTTTAGCGTTACTAAGGGGTCGCTTGATCTGCGCAATTCAGGGCCTCCCTGTTTGGCAGGGGTAGGAGTGCCGCCCCCTCTCTTTCTTGCGCTGCGTACTCATCACGTTTTGTTTTTTATTTTTTTTTATATGGTGTAAGCTACGGCATTTTAACCCAGTGAAGATGAGCTGCTTCACACTGAAAATAGTAACTTGTGCCCTAGAACTCCACTGCTTTCAGTAACTGGTAGTGATTGTGACATCAGCATTAGAATGTTCAGTGAAGTACAGTCTAATCATTTGTGATGTCATTTCCTTAATGGAATTAAGAACACTGTTATGGATGTAAGGACTGTGAGACAAAGCTGTTGTTTTGGGTTCTGTGTAATAGATTTTTAATGTAGCTGTTTTCTGTGCCTGTTTGTAAACTGACTGTGACTCCATAGTCTGTTCTATCTTTTTTGAGAGCATAGTTAACGATGGAGTCTAGTGGTGCTGAGTTGTTGTCTTGGTGGCAGGTTGCCTTAGCGATGCGGTAACTGCGTGAAGGTGTGAAGAGTGAGCTGATGTCTTTGAGTCTGAAGTCTTAGGCTCGCCGTGCTCCCAGCGGAGAAGAGCAATGTCAGCTGTCGCTCGTGCCTGCGCCCAGTTAAACTGCGACTCCCAGCATCCTTCACGGCTGAATGCACTTTTGTGTTTGTAGAGTGCGAGAGCAGTCTTGTCCTGGGCCAGTGCACATATGGCGTGTTTAATTTCCGGACGCAGGACAAGAACGTTCAGTCAGCTTTTGAAGTGGGACCTCGGGAAGTTCTCATGGGGAGAGGGGCGTCAGATGCGACTTTCCCTCTGTTAACCTTTTTGCCTGAATACGTCAGTATTCATAGTAGTTCCATGTTGGTCAATGAAGACTAAATACAAAGATGACCCCAGGGAAAGCGTGCAGTTGTACCTTCCCATGTTAAATGGGCCCTAACTTCATGGCTGTGACAATGCTGATTTGTGAAAGCCTGGTGTGTCCAACCAAGCCCTTTCCCTGGGTGATAATCATTACTCACAGACCTTCCCCTTTAACAATGCTTTGAACTTAGCTCTGCCACACAACCTCCTACTTACAGCATGCATTGCATATATGGACCAATAAAACTGAACCGCTAGCCTGCCATTTCCACCCACATCTATGATATTCCACAATTAACTTCCCCCCCTCCCCTGTGTTGTATGGAGATTGCGGCTATCTGTGTTTATTATTCATGTGTTTTTCATGTCGGAGAGGAAGCGCTGACCTGGGGAGCCTTTGGGAGCCCGTTTGTATTGGCTGGAAATATGACGCTGCGTAATTTGGCCTTTCGCTGTCGTAAAGCCGGGCTCGAGTTTCCTGCCTCGCTCTATCAGCCATCCATCGCTTTATTTCCAGAGATGTTGAGCAATTTGGAACAACGGCTGTGCCTCTCAGATCATTTTAATTAGAGGAGATAGCGTTAATTGAGATGCCGGAGTAATCAGAGACGGTGTCTCGGGGGAAGACAAATTTTGAGTCCCCTCATGTAATGGGAGCATGAGAAAGGGGGGGGGGGGGTCTGACAGATTTGGTGACTGTGTGAGGTTGGGGTTGGGTGGGTATTTGGGCTTGATGGTGCGGGCGGGGGGTTGGGGGGTTGTTCTAGTGATGTCAGACGGCACCTGCAATCTGTGCAGGTTTTCAAAAACGGCTCAGGAATTCCACGACCGTCGCCAACCTCGAATTTTAATCAGCGGTGCTTTGTCAGGAATGACAAAGATACTTGACTCCATGACTTGACATCAGAAGATGTATTTTGTAAAGAAGGCTCGGTGACAGAGGCACTTGTGAATATTCATTAGGAGTAAATCAGGTGCTTGATTTCTTCCCGTTCTGATTATGAGTATGTGTGTCATCGCTCATAACGAGTCGACATACAGACACAAAACATTCGGAAGCAAAACATTGGCGGTATGTTTTACTCGCGGCGGAGGCCGAGAATTGGCCACTGTTGAACGCTTTTAAGGTGAGCTGTTTTTCAAGCCGAGGCACGAAGGGAAGTGATTTGTGGTGCTGCGCTGTCGCTACTTGTGGTGACACAGCATTTTCTGTGGTGACATCATCGCACTAAACAATGCGCTGACTGCACATGGCAGCCATGTGTGTCCCTGATCTGATGATGGGACTGACGCGTATGTTTAAGGCATATTAGCCACCGTAGATACACCAGGTCATTTCTGACTGAACAGTTTCACATCAGTTGGACAACTAGTCAGCGTCCATCTTGGAGCTCAATGAGGGGCGTAAATGACAAAACATACTTTTTATGTAATTTCACGAGTGATGTTGACAAAACATCCATCCATTTAAATCCCTCAAACAGTTCAAAACTCCAAGCAATGCTCAGCCTGCATAATGGCAGCTGCAAGGCTGTTCAATATCATGTGGAGACCCCTCTCTACCTTGACCCTTGTAGCTGCCTTTATTTGGGCTGAACATTATTGGGGGCTTGAATTGTTTGAGGGGTTTTAAATGGACGGTTTGGAGGTGTGGTCCCTCTCTGTCTCTGCTGATTGGGCAGCTGTTGTGGGTGGCGAGCTGGGGGAGGAGCTCCCCTCTCTGGGGGAGGGGCCTCTGCTGAGCTGAGCTGAGCTGCTGTGAGCTTTCAGACTGAGTGTGATTTGTAGCCCCAATCCATCGGCCGCTCCTCTGAGAGAGAGGGAGAGATATAGTGAAAGAGAGAGAGAGATGGAGAGAGAGGGAGAGATATAGTGAAAGAGAGAGAGGTGGAGAGAGGAGAGAGAGTGAAAGAGAGAGAGGGGAAGAGAAAAAGAGGACTAGAGAGAGAGCAAGAGAGAGAGATGGGAGGTGAAAGTGAGAGAGATGGAGAGTCAGAGAGTGGGAAAGAGATAGGGAGGGACAGAGAGTGAAATTTAAAAAGACGGGGAGAGAGAGAGAGAGAGAGAGAGAGAGAGAGAGACCCTCTGATTGCTGGTAGTGGTTGCAGTTAAGCCCACAGTTTCACTTTTTAAAGGAAGCAACTCAGAATTTGGGGCGATTGGAGTGCTGTTCGCCTCAGCTCATCTGCCCGCTTGTCTATGGGCCTCATTCACTCCAGCAGGAGCCGTTAGCCTGTCCTTACTGCAGGCCATTGCATTCCCAGTGTGATGTATGATGCTCGACATGTGGCGTGTGGTACGGGGTATGCTGCATGGTGAATGATTGTTAAATTGCAGACTCCAGTCCTGCCTGTATTATTGATGAGCTCTTTCAGGCTGGTCTGCATTTGCCAGGGTGTTGCGAGGGACTCCGGCCCCCCCGTAAGAATATTGGTCTTCAGCCCTCGGCAAATATCCAAAATTGAAGGCCCCTAAAATTATCACTGACTCACCCCACTGGCAGCTGAACTGTGGGTGTATTTATCCAGATGTACACACATATGCATCCATCCGGGCATATGTGCATTTATATGATTTCATGAGTGTGTGTGCGGGTTTTTATGTGCTTTGTGTGTGTGTGTGTCTGTGTCTGTGTGCGCGCGTATGTGTGCGCGTGTGTTTGTATACATCTGTGTGCATTTGGCTTGCTTTTGACAATCTGTTGATGCGCTCTTGTTTGTGGTTACAGTGTATGTTTGTGTAGGACAGCCAGTTACAGTGTTGGCACTGATATTTGCCCCAGTCTGTGTTTGCATTTGCCTTTTAGTGGATTTGTATGTGTGCTTGTGCACACAGATTAGAGCTGTTAATTTTCCCATTGAGATTGAAGCAATCTGTTTTTTTTTTTCCTCAAAAAGCCTTAGCCGGTATGCAAATAATGCGGGTATTAAGAGGACTCATCAGATGATGCGCTAGCGAGCGTGCTCACTCTCCGTGTGGCTGTGGAAGCCTTGATCTTACCCAGGACCGTGGCCCAAAACCCTCACTGCTTCCCTGTCACACGCGGTTTGTTCTGGCCCGTCCTGTCGCTGCCCAAGAGAGTTTGCCGCTATTGAAACCGGATCAGGCCGGATTGGAAAGGCTGAGTCTGAACAGACTGTAGTATTGGGCTGTGCTCCCCGGGCCGATGTCATTTACACTTCCTCTTAATTCCTCCCTGTCACATCCCTATTACAGAGAGCACAAAACTGAGCCCGAAAGCCCAGAGCACCTGTCTCGAGATCTGGAGGGTTCGGCTCATTGTAGGGTTTGTAGTGGAGTGCAGGTCTGTAGCAGATCAGCTCCTGTTTGTAGCAGGTTAGTTTAAGGTTTTTAGCAGGTTATCAGCAGATTAGTCTCAGGTTTGTGGCAGGTTAGTAGTGGATTAGTTTCAGGTTTGTAGCAGGTTAGTAGCAGATTAGTTTGAGGTTTGTAGCTGGTTAGTTTCAGGTTTGTAGCAGGTTAGCAGCAGATTAGCTTCAGGTTTGTCACAGGTTAGTAGCTGATTAGTTTTAGGTTTGTAGCAGATTAGTAGCAGATTAGCTTCAGGTTTGTCACAGGTTAGTAGCTGATTAGTTTTAGGTTTGTAGCAGATTAGTAGCAGATTAGTTTCAGGTTAGTAACAGGTTATTTGCAGGTTTATAGCAGGTCAGTAGCTGATTTGTTCCAGGGGTGTCACAGTTTAGTAGCAGATTAGTTTATGGTTTGTAGCAGATTAGTTTCAGGTTAGTAGCAGGTTATTTGCAGGTTTATAGCAGGTCAGTAGCTGATTAGTTCCAGGGGTGTCACAGTTTAGTAGCAGATTAGTTTAAGGTTTGTAGCAGATTGGTAGCAGATTGGTTTCAGGTTAGTAGCAGGTTATTTGCAGGTTTATAGCAGGTCAGTAGCTGATTAGTTCTAGGTTTGTCACAGTTTAGTAGCAGATTAGTTCAAGGTTTGTTGCAGGTTAGTAGAAGATTTGTTTCAGGTTAGTAGCAGATTAGTTGCAGGTTTATAGCAGTGTAGGAGCAGATTAGTTTCAGGTTTGTAGCAGGTTAGTTGCATATTAGTTTCAGGTTTGTAGAGAGGTTTACAGCAGGTTTATAGCAAGGATTATAGCAGGTTTTGTACAGGAGGTTTATTACAGATTCCGTAGCGGCGTTTATAGCGGGTTCTCCTCCGCGCTGCAGAAAGGCTGATGGTCCTGGCGGAGAGATGTGCCTGCTCAGTACCCCCTGCAGATCTCTGTTCCAAACACCACTCACGGCCTGCAGACTAATCCATATACAACAGTCATCCACGGACAAAAATATCCTTTTAAAACTCGCCGTTACTCGGCTGCCAGGGACCCTGGTGTGTTTTTTGGCCAAAGGTCCCACTGTTGTTTAAAAAAAAAAAAAAAGAAAAGAGTGCTTTTCTCAAAATTGAGCTGTGTTCTATTCACGACGATAATCTATTTAAAAACAAAAACTAAAATCACACAGGCACCTCTTTGGTGGTAGTGGAAAAAAAAAGAAATCGATGTGGAAGTTGTTTCTGTAACTGGAACAGTAAGGAGAAGATCCCAAATTGAATTTTTATTGATTGGCTCTTTCTGGAATTCGGTGTCAAAACCAGGATGGGAGCGGACTGGATTGACATGAGGCGCAGTGGGAGAGGTGCATTTGAATTGTAAATGGGATTTGGGCAGAGGTGGGCAAGAGAGCAGGGCGCAAACTAATCTCTCGCTGTTTCTGAAAAGATACGGCCTCGCTCTTACGCTGTCCCTCTCCATCAGAAGACATTTATCTGATTGGACATTAATTTGAAATGGATTGGAATTGACTGGCCTGAATTATAAATTATGTCTATGTCACAAGAAGAAATTTACACTCAATTATAAGCAGCACATGGAATCAATATGAGAGTACCGCCCTCAGTGATAATTACTAGCGCCCATACAGCGTGTGTTGTTGCTTTATTTTAAAGTTAATTGATAAAATCACTGACTGCATTGGTTCATTTGCATAATATCGATAGTGATTTTACTATTATTGGATCATCTTAAACTCTTTAACTGTCAAATTTTAAGTGCTCCGTTTTCACCTTAGCTTAACACTGTGCCCTCAATCTTAACGACAGATGGTGATTAAAACAGAAAAGTGCCCCTTTTTATGGCTCGTGTGGACGGAGATGAGAGAGGGATCGAGGGAGAGAGAGGGAGAGAGAGCGAGAGAGAGAGAGAGAGAGCGAGCGAGCGAGCGCTTGCATCAGGGAAGGTATTGATTTAAGAGCTGTTTGTGTCAGCTCTCTCAAGTTTCAAGGACTGTTCCGGCATCCGGAGTGAAGCCCTGTGCGAGTCGGCGTGACAGATATTGTAAAAATCTTAAACACTCTGCTTCGCCTGCAGAACC
The DNA here is from genome assembly GCA_029692085.1 of Gymnothorax javanicus. Lineage (NCBI taxonomy): Eukaryota > Metazoa > Chordata > Actinopteri > Anguilliformes > Muraenidae > Gymnothorax > Gymnothorax javanicus. The sequence goes on along the minus strand of CM056202.1, from coordinate 12,580,322 downwards.
AGTGATAATCCAGAGATCAGCACTCCAGTACAAACTGATGCTGTTCCCCATCCACACCATGGCTGTCAGATGTCCTGTTACTGGTCCATCTCAGATTCTTCTGAAGGAGTCTTTGTATGATGGTCTTTAACTGTCGCTGGAGGATTTGAAACTCTTTGAATGGAGATCCAGAGTCTCTCTGTCGTCAAATAACCTTTAACTGTTGCCTTAGGTTCTCATAATCTTCAGATCTAGAGCCTCTCTGTAGCCAGATGACCTTTAACCCCACCCTTAGGATCTCAAACTCTTCAGAAGGAGATCCGGAGCGTCTCTTTAGATGGATGATCTTTAACTCTAACTGGAGGATCTTCAACTTTTCAGTAGGAGATCCAGCATCTCTCTTTAGCGGGATGTTCTCTCACTTTTCAGAAGATCCCAAACCTCTCTTTTGTTATTCAGGCAGAGATGATTATTGTGTTTAAGTAATGAACCCCAGGATAAAAGGGCTCTCCCTGATACTCTTTTTCAGCACCCTCTTCTCCTAATCCAATCCAAGTGTACATCAGCAATTATCTGCATCACTATCTGCATATGTGATTCAACTGTAAAAATTACATTTTAGTTTGCCGCCATGATGGGGTTCCTCATTTGCGCACGACAGAGTAATTTCAGTGTTTTCATTAAATGAACAAATTAGCATGTAACGCAGGCTGCTCGGCCGAGACGCCACCTTCCCCCAGATCCGAATCTAAATCTCAAATATTACAGCCCCGTTATTAACACCGAGCATTAGTCCTGAATGTTAATATCACAAGTCTATTAATATTCAGGTAATATTAAACTCCCATTAGTCCCCTGCAGAGGATAGCTGGTTCAGAGCAAAGAGGCGGGGTTCGGGGTCTCGATCTGCCTTGCACCCAATAGCGGTTCAGCTCTGGCGGTGGGTGGATCCCAGCGATCATAATGAGTCGGTCCTCATTGGGTCCCTACAACCTTCAACCCCCCCTTTGATTCTCAGCCACAGAGGTGATTTCTTCTCTCCTGTAATTGGAAATGCACCTCCAGCCAAGCACTGCCTATCTAGATATAACAGGCCCAGTTCAGTCTGCCTTCATTTTATGGCTCTGGCAGCAGGGCTGGTTTTCCAAGGGAAGGGAGAGTTAATTATATGATGGGCCAGGGGCCTGAGCAGGTAGCCAGAATGAATAGGGAGTGTGGGGATGGGATGGTCCTGCGCTCATCCCCAGGACAGTCCTTTATAATAGACTGTCACCCCCGAGAGAGCCGGGACAGGGCTCACTGTGCTGTAGATATGATACAAGTGCCTGGGAGGGTCCTCTCACAGCTGTGTGTGTGTGTGTGTGTGTGTGTATGTGTGTCAATCAGCGTTTATGATGTGAGTGTGTGTGTGTGTGTGTGTGTGCGTGCGTGCTTGTGTGTGTGTGTGTCTCAGTCAGTGTTTATGATGTGAGTGTGTGTGTGTATGTGTGTGTGCGTGCGTGTGCGTGCGTGCCTATGTGTGTTTGTGTGTGTCAGCGTTTATGGTGCGAGTGAGTGTGTGTGTGTGTGTTTGCGTTTATGATGCGAGTGAGTGTGTGTGTGTGCGTGCATGCGCGTGTGTGTGTGTGTGTGTCAGCGTTTATGATGTGAGTGAGTGTGTGTGTGTGCGCGTGAGTGTGTGGGTGTATGTGTGTGTGCGTGTGTGTGTGTATATGCAGCCCTTTATCTCTCTGTGTGTAAGCGTGCGTGTGTGCGTCAGTGTATGTGTGTGCGTTTATGATGTGTGTGTGTGTGTGTGTATTTGTGTGCGTGTGTATGCATCCCTTTATGTCTCTGTGTGTATGCGTGCATGTGCACTTACTTTAGTGTGTGTGTGTGTGTGTGTGTGTGTGTGTGCGTGTGCGTGTGTGTGTGTGTGTGTGCATCCTTAAATAGCTTTCTGGCATCTGCAAGCTGACTGATGAATCAGTTTTACAGCTTATGTTGGGACGCACATAATGTACCGACATTAACAGTGAGTTATGAAGGTTTCAAAACATCCCTGGGTGATTCAAATAGCTTGGGGCCCTTTGTCGTGCGCTTAACTGCAGTCTCAAATAAAGCCTCTGCGTGCAGCCTTTCCATACCGTCCTGTTTGGAGCCCGCATTTGCCTCCTCTCAGCTAGCGCATCACTGCAGCAAGTGATGTTGCGTTAAAAACGTCATACGCAAAAGAGAAGCGTTTCCTACACCAGGCTTAGCTAAACACCATCCCGCCGAATCTCACGTATAACCTAATTCAGTTACGAAGCCGCGCAAGGTGCCAACTTGAAAACAAGCTGTTTGTACACAGCTGTACCCAGAAGGCTCTAGAATCATTCGCGCAGATGCATCCCTTTGTTGCGAGAAAATGGAGCTAAATGTTCTTACAGGAAAATGTATGCAACCTGACTTGTGTAATGAGTGTCTTGGCTCATTGGCGCTACCTTGCAGTTGGTGCTGCAGCCCCAGCCTGAGCAGAATTACTTGTAAAGTTTATTAGCGGTATGGAGAATTAGCATGCAGGCTCATTCCTGCCTCAGAACGGCGACGCAGCGAGGCTTCATCCCTGTCACATTCATTTTATTCGGAGAAGGGGAGGGGGAATATTCTCAAAATTTCCCCCGACGCCACTTTATATCTGCGCAGGGAGAAGTAAATGTTGCGTTTTTAAGTATTTTACCGTCTTTATTATGGAAAGTTTTATAATTAACTGACAGACATCTCTGAGGAGCGTTGAGGTTTTATTTTTCTTCTGTCCCGGGGACACGCGTTTAATGTTGAAATGACAGTTTCATAAGGTGGAAAAAAAAAGAATCAAATACTGCGGAGTGGACTTTAGTGTGGCAGTTTGTGATTTGTACCAATTTGCTTTGAAACGCCAGACTGCTTTCCGTTTTCATTTGAGAGCGGAATAATTGTCTCATTTGATTTTGTTCCAGAACTTTCTCTGCGGGAGCAGGGGGGCTGTGATTCTCAAACATGCGTGCTTGTGATAGGACAGTTTTGTGATTAATTAGGGGAAACTGTGGGGAGATGTGTGCGGTGCCGTGCGTATAATATTAATGAGGAGTTTGTGCGCTCGCGGTGCTGAGCGGTGACGGGACATTGCTGCTTGTGCGGTGGCCCCCCAAAAGAGTTTCATTGGGGCCTGTACCTCCAGCCCTCTCCCGAATGGGGGCCCCCACACCCTCAGAGCCGTTAGCCAGCATCTCATTTCCTCACAAAATGCTCTGTGTAACCGCCATTTCCATCGGCCGCCGCACTCTCCCGCGTCTGGGCGGTGAGTCGCCGGTGGCTGCCGGGATGGGGATGAGCCAGAGCACAGATGGAAGGAGATAAAAGAGCGATATTACGGAGAAACACTGCCCCCCCCACACCTCCACACCTCCACTGTGAGGCAGGAGGCAGCCTGGTCCTGTCGTTAGGAAAAAGGGGTGCGGCTGTTACCCCTCTCCTGCCAGCAGGGTGCCCAGGCATCCTCTTTTCAGGAGTCACGGGATTTTAGAGGAAACCTTAGGCTCAGCTATACCCACTCATAGTTTAGAAGAAAGGGACGGCTTTCATTGGCTGAGCTGGGATTATGACATTATAAGAGTGGTGCTTAGTCTGGGATCATGACATCATAAGACTGGTGCACACACTGGGATTATGACATCATTAGAGAGGTGTGCACACTTAGATTATGATGTTTTAAGAGAGGTGCGCACACTGGAATTAGGACATCATAAGAGCACTACACACACTTGAATTATGACATCATAAGAGTGCTGCATACACTGAGATTATGACATTATAAGAGTGCTGCGCACACTGGGATTAAGACATCATAAGAGTGGTGCGCACACTGAGATTATGACATCATAAGAGTGGTGCACACACTGGGATTATGACATCATAAGAGTGGTGCACACACTGGAATTATGACATCATAAGAGTGCTGCGCACACTGAGATTATGACATTATAAGAGTGCTGCGCACACTGGGATTAAGACATCATAAGAGTGGTGCGCACACTGAGATTATGACATCATAAGAGTGGTGCACACACTGGGATTATGACATCATAAGAGTGGTGCACACACTGGAATTATGACATCATAAGAGTGCTGCGCACACTGAGATTATGACATTATAAGAGTGCTGCGCACACTGGGATTATGACATTATAAGAGTGGTGCACACACTGGAATTATGACATCATAAGAGTGCTGCGCACACTGAGATTATGACATTATAAGAGTGCTGCGCACACTGGGATTATGACATCATAAGAGTGCTGCGCACACTGAGATTATGACATTATAAGAGTGCTGCGCACACTGGGATTATGACATCATAAGAGTGGTGTGCATGCTTGTGTTGAATGGCCGATGGACTGCGGATAGTGGTGGAGCGCTGTGGGCTGGTGTGGATGGGGCCATCACTGTTGAGCAAGTACAGAGGGTCCACTAAAAGTCCCGGGGATCGGGGGATCTGAGGGTAGAACTCTTTCAGGGAGCCCATAATGTCTCACTGTCGTCCTGAGTGAGCTGGCACAGAGCGATTTACGTGTCCCCCTACCTGGACTCAGGCCAATCTCGCCCCCCCCACACACACACACACTCACACCTCCCCCACTCAGGCCATTACTTATTTTCCCTCAAACCGCGGAGCCCTCCCTGTGAGTCAAACACATTCTAAGTGTTTCTTCCCCCCGAGAGCCGGGCCTTGGAGCCGTTCCTGTTCGGATACAGATTTCACAAATTAAAAATGTAAAGAGAGCCTATTTATAACTCCATCTCTCGCCCAGCTCTCTGGAAAACGCTTACAAATAGGAAATATAAAAGACGCGGTCAATGTTTGTCACTGGCACAGCCATTATGGGTAAGCAATGTGTTTGATTAACATACGGCAAAGGGCTGATCTAAGGCAGAACTGGGAATCATCCGGACGTTGGCCCGGGCGCTGCGTCCGACACATATCGACTGCGCTTATGTTGCTTAATAACATCTTATTCCGCGTGCTGCAGAATAAAACCACCTGCGCATTAGCCGCTGCTCGACATTCATAAAGCGCGGATAGGCTGATATATTTATGGTAATCCTCCGCAGGCCTTGACAGTGGAGATTTATTGCCTCTTTCGGGCATATTTGAGTCGCTCGATTCCCAAACCAGAGTGCACCCCTGATAATGAATCTGTTTTCGCCCGGGTTTTGGCACCAGGTTTCCTGACCGGGATTGAGTTGCAATATTTGCGGTTATAAATCAGCGAGAGGCCTGACAGGGTACATGAGGAGGAAAGGGTTGTCATGGTGATATTTTGGGGGAGTAGATAGGGTGGGGGGGTGGGGGGGTTATATGGTAATGTAGTGCTATTTAAAGTTTATTTTTGGCACTTTTAAGTACTAAAGCTGTATTAGATTTCTGTGCAAATGAAAGAAAAACATGGTGGTACTGTGGGTGAACTCTTCAGCATAGGGCTGACATCATGAAATGACGTCGTACTTTTTGACTTTTATTTGCTGGTATTATGACTGATGTTACTGTCAGTGCGTTTACCAGTAAATTGAACTTTTATTACAGTTGACGGTCGTAAGTGACCTCATCTGTTATGTCATGTACTGACAGGTCCATAAGTATATGGACAGTGACATTGTTTTCATCATTTGGGCTCTGTGCGCCACCAAAATTCTCCTGTGATCTGGAAAAACCTAGTAAGTTTATCACTGGCAAAGATCTCGCAATTGCACAAAAAATTTTAGGTTCTGGACTTTTCCTAACAGCAAAAAATATGACAGAAACTTGATTTTGAAAGTTCAGATGACACTAATAGCTAGTGTTTTAAGATTTTCACCACTCTTAATTACTGCAGATGAAGGTTAAACTCAGTTTCTACCAAAAGTGAAACACGCACTAGGTTTTTCCAGATCACAGGAGAATTGATGAGAAATAGAACCATCAAGATGTCCCTGGGGGTGTTTACTTTCAGATTTTTGAATAATTTTGTGAAAGATATTTTATGAACTGAGTAGTAATTAAACCGTTTTTATTGATACAACCCCCCCCCCCCCCACACACACACCCAGTTTCTTGGGATGGCATTTGATTGAACAAACTAAAATAATCAGACTTTAAATTGCCATTTGTAGTATTTGGTCGCAAATCCAACCGAGAGCTCATACACGGCCAGTGAAAAGCTTTAGAACGTCGACACATCACAAGCAGTTAGAGATAAAAAAAAAGAAATGTGCAGACACCTATTATTTTAAAGAAAATATCAAAATATTACTTCACTCAAAATAGCTATCTTTTACCATAAGTGCTGAATAATTTTTTTTATTCAAGGACAGTCATATGGTTTTGAAAGTTGACGTCCAGCTCTGCAGTGTAAATTCCTGCAGATGTAATGAAGTTACTGGTTGCTTCTTGATTAGTCTGTATAATATGTCCCCAGTGAGCTTGATTTCCTGCCCTTGCTGGAAAATGTAAACGGTTAACCTGTTCGTTGATGAATTGACACTTTTTGACTTTCTGCAATTCAAGCCTTGCATTGTGCCATTATGGGTCGTTAAAACAAGTTAAAACCAAAATATGACTAAAGCGTATAGAAACCTTTGAGCAGTTGTACAGACATCACTTTATCCTGGGTTTCCTCACTGCAGCTGTCTCCAGGCGTTTCTTCAGCCATTTTGGCATCAGTTTGGCCTTCGTCAAGTGACAGGCACGGCCTATTGGATTCAGGTCAGGTGACTGACCAGGCTTTTGTCGAACACGCCTCTTTATTGCCTTAAGTCTTGGGTGGCTTTTGCACTGGGCTTCAGGTCATTGTCCATCTTCATTGTGAGATGCCGGCTGATGAGTTTTTAAGGATCTGGCTGAATCTGAGCAGATTATACTGCTGTGTACAATTCAGAGTTCATCCCTGCTTTTGTCTGCACTCGCATGAATACATACAAGAGAATCGATCCTATTGGTAGAAATGCATAATCACAGATGACCATTCTTCATAGGGTAGGTAGTATGCTTTATGTCATAAGAACTTCCTTTGCTCCTTCACACTCTCCTCTTCCCATCACTCTGGGTTAAGTTCATCTATTTCTCTCATGTTCAGTGGATTTTGTTCTTCAGCAGCACAGGTTTTTTTCTTTCATTGAAAATCTCCTGTTTTTCAGGCTCACTGATGGTTTAACATCCTGTGGTAAACCCTTTGTATTTACTCTAGTGAAGTCTTCTCTTGATTGTTTCTTTGGAATGTGACACACTAACTCCTAGGGGTGATTTTGAACAACAGGGAAATAATTTTCCTGTCATCCACGACAGTCGTTATCTTTGGTCTTTTGACCCTTTTGTTGTTCCTGGGCTTATTATTGCCATTTTTTTTTTTTTGAAGAATGTGGCAACATAATTGATTTGGACAAACCAAATGTTTTGTTATTTCTTTGATGGGTTTTTGTTGATTTTTCAGTCTAAAGATGTCTTGCTTCACTGGCAGTGACAGTATATTGAGTGTTTACAGCAACAGATTCCAAATGCAAATACCTCACCTGCAATCTATGCTACCCTTTATCTGCTTGCTTTAAAGTTAAGCAATGTGGTAATAACACCCATGGAACGGCTGAGCTGCCATTTGTCCGATTACCTTTAGTTGTTTAAAGGGAGAGGGCACGTCTAAAAAGTGCTTTCATTCCTATATTGTTCACTCAGTTTGGATGTAAATACCCTCAGTTGAAGCTGAATATACTTTGCATTCACATCATAACTTGACCTTAGACTCCAATTTGTTGTTGTACATGGCTAAAATATCAATAACTTCATCCATGTCCAAATATGTGTTATAGGCTCATGTCATTGCTGACTTTCATGTAGACCTCTGACATTTTGGAAATTCATAGAAGGTGACTGGGGCCATAATTACACGCCCCACACCAAGGCCACTGTGTTATGTGGGCTTCCATCTCAAAAATGCATATTTAGCACTTGTGTTGAGATTTCCCAATGCACAGCCTTTGCCCATTGGCTTCTTTTTTAATTGCAAAATTGCCAGGATGGATTAGCTATCCTCAGTTTATTTTTAATCATAAACAAGACACTGCTTTATTTCCTCACTGTATACAGATGCGCCACAGTCTGCCGCCTCAGGGTAAATGGTGCCCATTGATGTGGAGGCCATGACACTTGTTTCAACAGAAACAACAACAACAGCAACAAAAAAAACGAGAATAGCTGGAGGAAAATAAACCCAAAACGATGCTTGCATCCAAATCTCCCGGCTTCAATAAAAATGGTATCATTATATACATTACGGTCCCGTCACGGGGAATGGAACAGTTTAGAGGGGGATTCGGCGTGAGGGAAATTCAGCCAGATCTATTCTCCCGAGGCCTCTCTGCCACACCGTTAGCTATTTTTCCTTTTTCTATCACTCCGGGTGTTAGGCGAGCGATTCTGCGCTGCATCGTTCGCCGTGTTTTCCCCTCGCCGCTGCGAATAGACCCCGCTACCCCTCCTGCACACTTTCTGTTTATTCTGTCACCACAGTTCGTCCCTTTTTTTTCCCCCCAGAATGAAATCAATCCCGCACCTTTTTCGTTTTCGCAAGAATGAACCCCTTTCGGTAGCTGTATTCGCCGCAAGCTCCTCTGTTAGGAGCTTTCACCTTTATGTTCGTATGTTATTCAAACAGTTCTTCTTCGTTCTCTACGCATCCCAACCCTCTCTAAACCCCAGATACTGGGCAGGTCTTATCAAAAGACGACAGCTTAAATTTGAGCTATTAAAGACCAGTCATTCCCCTGTCTCAGTAATTGCAGGTGACGTCCTCACAGCAGTGAGTGAGCAGATTAAATATTGGCTGTGTAACGTGGGGAAGATGATACCGCGCACACAAGCTGGGGAAGGTGCTGCCGCACGCATAACCTGGGGAAGGCGATACTACACACATAACCTGGGGAAGATGATACTGCACCAATAACCTGGGGAAGGTGATACCACACGTAACCTGGGGAAGGTAATACCGCACACATAACCTGGGGAAGGTGATACCGCACACATAACCTGGGGAAGGTGATACTGCACACATAACCTAGGGAAGGTGATACTGCACACATAACCTTGGGTAGGTGATACTGCACATGTAACCTGGGGAAGGTGATACCGCATACATTACCTGGGGAAGGTGATACCACACATGTAACCTGGGGAAGGTGGTACTGCACACATTACCTGGGAAAGGTGATAGCGTACAGGTAACCTGGGTGTCCTGACAGCAGTTACAGCCCTGCCTCGGGGCGGGTCGCTCGTTTGAGCTGGAGGGCTCCGGCAGTTTCCCCTGCCCGGGACGCTGCAGTTTTCGCAGAGTTTCGGCACACAGAGAGAGACGGGCGCTCGGCAGGAGTTACCGGGCCAACACCGCCTCCTCTGATCTCGACCTGCTCTTTGAAGAGCTGGTTTGATGTGTACTTTCCGTCTGTTTTGAAAGGCGGAGAGCGTGCGTCAGCTGTGGGATGGTGGAGAGCGGCGGGGCAGGGCGGGGGGGCCCTCATCGGTATTCAGGCCGGGACCTGCGCCCTCCAGCCTCCGCACTGCTGGCCAAATCAGAATTTTGGAGGTTTTAACTGCGCAAGCGATATTTCAGCTGATTGAGATTCTGTCGACCCGGGATATCTGTTGATAAATGCATAATTGATCAGTGTGCTTATGCGCGCGCATACACTCCCGCTCTCTCTCTCACACACGCGTGCGCGCGCGCGCACACACACACACATACATACTCATGTATGCGCACAAACGCACACACACATACCCATGCACACACACACAAATGCGCACACACTCACACAAACTCAAGCTCTCACATGCGCTCTCTCTCACACTCACGCACACATGCACACAGTCATACGCACACAAACTCAAGTGCACACACTCACAAACACGCACACACACACACACACACACACATATACACGCACGCCCAGCACTCTTACAGTAGCCACAGGTAGTCCCCTGGTCTAAAGGAGCATGTGTGTGTGCTCTCACACTGCACGAGCGGCGAACTCCGGACCGGGTGGAACAGCCTGAGAGACTCACACTAATGGCCTGGGCTTGGCAAGAGCCCGTAGCAGCGGTGATTAAAATTTGACTCTATAAGTCCACAGTTGGTGAGTGTCAGCGTAATTCAAAAGGCCTGAGGCCCATGGAACAATGAGAGGAAATAACAAGGGCTCGGCGGCTCCGTGAGCCGAGCGACGGGACAAAGAGAGAGAGAGAAGAGAGAGAGAGAGAGAGGGATGGAGGGAGGGAAAAAAGAAGGGTGCCAGATATATGGACTGGCCTTAATTACCCTCTAAATAAGTTGCTGGCCTGGCCCTTTTATCATCCCGTGGCGTTTATGCTTCGGGAACAGAAAGCTCTCGGAGAGCGGGGCGCGACAGGGCATCACTCAGAAGAGTGATCTCAGGAACAGTGTTTCCGCGGCTTTTATTTTCAAATCATTTCATTTCCTCCTTAAGCGAGGCGATTGCTCAGTGCGGGCGGAGAGCGCTGCTCGGCTGCTGACGGTCGGCAGGTCCGCGGTGCTGAATGGGCCCAGCGCATGATTGAGGAGCCGCCGCTGTGCTAAGCCACGGCATCAAACCAGAGCGCTGCTGCATTCAATAACTGTGCTTAAATTGAACTGTTAATGATATCCTGCTCCCACCCAAACGCACAGCATTCTGTCATTCTGCATATGCGTACACTCCACATACTGGACATGCATGCATGCTCATATTATTACTGTCATTATTATTATTAATAATAATATCCCTTGGCATATAATGCGGGAGGATATAGTCATCATTATGTCCAACCGTCCATGTGTCCATCCGTCTGTAATCATTTGTTTCTGTAGTAGAACTCGAATACTAGTCAGTATTTTTTGACAAAATTTGCTGTGTGTATTAATCAGGGCCCAGACTGGGGCCTTTTTAAATTTTGGGATTTTTGAGATTAGATTGCAGGGGCCGGGAGGATATGTCCTTTTTATTATTATTATTATTATTCTTATTATTATTATTATTATTTAAAACATAAAAAACATGCAAAACAACAAAGTAAATGTGTACATACAGGAATTAGAAAACTACATTTTATAAACATAAACATTTCCAGAGGTTTTTGAAGTAAGTAAATAAATAAGGTACATAAAATAAGTAAGTAAATTATTGATATTGTTATTGTTATCATTATTCTTACTCAATAAATCAAGATTTAAGTGCACATGACTGCTGTGGAGTGGAGATTGACAGGAGCAGTGAGCTGCATTAGCTTTAGCTGAGGGAGGTGTTCAGGCTCATTGATACAGCACATGAGGGTGAGAATCACACCCCCTCAGTGTTGCGTGCAACCCTCTGTCCTCCAGGTCTGGGGTAACAGGGGGGCGGGGTACTCGAACTCCCTGGGCCCTGAGCTGGGTCCCTCACAAAGACTCAAGCTAAAAAGTTTGCAGGAGTAAAGTAATGTAAGGGCCCGGCTCACAGAGGCTGCGTGAGCACCGAGCGCCGAGTCTCTCTCCTCATGCGCTGCTGCTGTGCGCTGGAGTCTACTGTAAGATCGGTGAGAGAGGGGTTCTTCTGCACTGACATGGGTTCTTTCATGGTTCTGCGGTAAAGCTGGTGAGGTTTGGGTTCCCTTGCTCTGACTTGGGTTCATTAATGGGCGGCTGGCTCTAGGGCTCTGCAGTAGAGCCAGTCAGGAAGCGGTTCTTTAAAGGTCCCCTATTATGTCACCAGGTGCACAGTTAATTAGTAATTACAAGCCATTTCAAAATCTTTCCCCTCTTGACATCACGTGGGGAAGTAACCAACCAGAGGCAAGAAGAACTGATCACCTTCAGCCAAGCAGTCAATCAGATTTCATTATTCAGGGTGGTCACTCCCCCTTGTGATGTCAGGAAGGGGAGATTTTGAACTGGCTCATAATGGCTAATTAGCTGTGCACCTGTTAGCATAATAGGGGACCTTGAATGGGCAGCTGGCTCTAAGGTTCTGCAGTAGAGCCGGTCAGGAAGGGTTCATTAATGGACTGGTGTTTACTGGGCTCCACAGCAGCAGCAGCGGTGGAGGGAGTGGATTGGACAGCACACAGTGATGTGCTCTGACAGGGCCAATAAGAAATAATTCATTTAGACTGGAGTAAGTGTGCATGTAGGAAAAGCACACATTGTTTATTGATCTCTCTCTCTCTCTCTCTCTCTCTGGCTCCTTCTCTTTTTATCTTCTCCTATCTTCTTCTCTCCCTCCCACCCCTGTGGGCTTGCATTAAACACTTTCATCCATCCCCTTTAAAAAGTCCTACCCTGTTTTCCTTTTGTTTCTGATGGTTGTAAGTGGTGTTGCAGCATCTCCTCACAATGGCAGTGAGGGCTGAAGTTTGCAGAAGAGCCCGTATGGGACACTTTAGCTTCTAGAGGACGCGCCAGAGTCACCTGCTCGTCTGTTTCTCTTCCAGAGCACAAAGCAGGGCCGGCTTTTCCCCCCCGGAGACGCGGACGTGGCTGAGCACGGGGCCTTCAGCCCTTCATTCAAACGCTTATCAATAACCTTGAAGTGCGTTCGCTCTGGTGCCCAAACCCACTGCTTTCATATGTATAAAGACGGTCTGAGACGGCTCGTCCCTCTGTAATACGGGTAGGCTGTGTGTGTGTTGGGGGGGGGGAGACGCTGTGCGATTCACCGGGACGTCCTTCAGCCGCCAGCTCGGGCCGCTCATTCTGCATCGCCCTCCTCTGTGCTGTCTGGGGAGCGTTAGCTGTTGATGCCATTCCTGCTGCTGCTTTCCCTTAGCTGTTATTATCATTGTTATTCTACCTGAAGTCACTGATGCCCCCCCCCGCCCTTTTGTTTCAGATGAACACGGACATTTGAAAATCTACCTTCCCAAAAAGCTGCTTGAATGTCTGCCCAAGTGTTCCTCCCTGCCCAAGGAGCGCCACCGCTGGAACACCAACGAGGTGAGGTACCGCCGCGTCTGTCCGCTAACCGCTAGCCGCTAACCGGGCCTCGAGGTGAGGTACCGCCCCTTCTGTCTGCTGACCGCTAACCGGGCCCCTTCTGTCCGCTAACCGCTAACCGCTAGCCGGGCCTCGAGGTGAGGTACCGCCCCTTCTGTCTGCTAACCGCTAACCGCTAACCGGGCCCCTTCTGTCCGCTAACTGCTAACCGGGCCTCGAGGTGAGGTACCGCCCCTTCTGTCTGCTAACCGCTAACCGGGCCTCGAGGTGAGGTACCGCCCCTTCTGTCTGCTAACCGCTAACCGGGCCTCGCGCAACTCCCAACAACTCGCTCGCCCCGGTGTGGGCTGGATCCTTCAGCTCTGTGCTGTTCATGTTTCTCAGACGGAGGTCAGCACAAACGTTTGGCCCCCTCTCCTTCGAGTGTTAGTCCTCCCCAGTACCATTAAGCTTTCCCCTTTACTGCTCTCTTGCACAGTAACAGCCTCAAGTCTCCTCGCTTTTTACTGAAGGTCTATACGTGTGCATCTCTTGTACACACTCTTGAAATACAATGCAGACAGCTCTCACTTAGCGTGCACATTTAAATCCTTAAATGATGGAGTAGTTCTTTTGAATAAGAAAAAATATTTAACCGAAGGCTCATCATGAAAATATTCTGGACTTGTTTTGACCATCAGTTGAACCAACTGCTTCTCCAGTAAAGTCAAAACACCACAGACATTTCTCTTTCCCTGTTTCACAGGATATTAACACTCAGAATATTTCATTACTAAAAATATTAAACACGGTTACCTCAGCGGTCTATGGAAATATTTGAAGTCGGTTTCACTGTAATGAGGTTTAAAGACCGCTCGTCATCCTGTTTTTCACAATTATTTGTCTCCAGAAAGAGCAGATTTTGCTGCGTCTCTTTCAGTTGGCCAGGTGGGGTGAATGTGTTTCATGTATAAGTAATATTTTCATTCGACAGAACATGGTGTTTTTATTCCGTACACAAGGTGCAGGGAAAAACTCTGCTGCTGTACGCATCCCCACATAGCCTGAAGGCTTTTTAATATTCTATCGTGAATAAACAGTTTGAGAAGAGATGAACACAAAACCTTTTAGCTCCACGTATTGGAAATCACAGCTTAAAATTCTGTTTTTATTTGTATGTCGAGGTACAGAAAATATCAGAGGCGCTTTGCGGCGGCTTCCTCTGACCTGTGGGCCAGCCATTTTAAATTGGTTCATTTCTCTTCAGCCTCGCCGCTTTATCATTTAATGGAAACGAGACGGTGCCTTCCTTGATATTTTCTTTTTTTTTTGACGGGCTGACTAGCGCGGCTAACGCGAGACTGACTGGAGATTGGAGCTGAGCGTTATTTAGCTGCTCGAAGCTGGAGGGATCTTTACTGATTGCTGTGGCAAAAATTTCTCCAAGGAAATTTACTAGCTATCGCGGATTGAATTGCATTTTTAATGCGCCTGATCCCAGTGAACGTAGCACGTTTTTTTGTGTTTTTCTTTGCTGTGTGTCAAGCTAACAAGCTACGGTCTCGTCAGCTAGGAGAGAGAGACGGCTGCCCTCGCATATTTGGGGAAATTGAAAGTTTGTAACGGTGAAGAAATGCGCTTTAATGACACAGGTCTTTTGAAACTTATTAAAGGGACGGGGAGGTAGGTGTGAAGCGATGTGACAGTCCCTTTAAGAGACGGCCCTGGGGAAATGATAAAAGTCGGCCGCGGCCCCCGCCATAACTCACCTGTCACTCTTGCGTCAGCGCCGGCTCTACCTAGGAGCACCGAGTGACAAATCGCTGCAGCTTCTTTTTAAAGCTATATTTATGGATTATAGTTGAGAGGGATCTCTGATCTCTCAATGTCGCAGTGTTTTCTTTATGTAGTGACAAGCTTTGTGCGGCGGAGGAGCCGCGTGAGGGAGTGAATGGCGGAGCGGCGGCTGCACACGCGCGCTCTTTTGTTTGGCGAAGCGCGGAGGACTAAAGGCCCGTGTCCTTGGTGTCAGAGAGCCGAGAGCCTCTCCGTCCCTCCGAGATTCCCCTTCAGAGCTCTCCGCCGAGTTCCCTGAAGTTTCCGGCGCGTTCTTAAACGGTCGTCTCCCGTCTCGTCTGTGGCGGGGTGGGCGATCCGTGTCAAATATTGAGTCAGATTCGCCACCAGGGGCATATTCTTCTTCCTCTTTGTCATCTGAAATATTCTGATATCACATAATCTAAAATGAAAAAGAAATTCAAGCCTGAGAACACTCCTGAAATCTCACTCTATCACGAAAGGGTTTTCGCGCCTTTGGCGAGAGCGGCGATTCCCAGCCCAGTTCCTGGAGATCTACCGTTGTTCTTTCATTCCGGTCCTAACAAACCTCACCTCATTCAACATGGAGAGGCCTGTGTGAGCTGGAGAATCCTGTGTGCCAAATTAGGGCTGGAGTGAAAACGTATGAAACTGTGCGTCTTGCCGAAAAGGACTCGCTGAGGGGTCCCTTCATATGCCTGCTGCTGCTATTCCTATCCACCATCAGCTAATAAATCATTCTTTTGTATTACACTCTGTATTTCAAATCGCACCCGGTGCATTTATTTATTTAAAATGAACTGCCACGCTTACATTTTGATCGCAGTGCATTTTTTTTTTGGCAATGGCATAGTTTTTTTGCGCTGAAAAAAAAAAAAAACTAATTGCGTTTCCACTCAGTAAAAATCAGTTATTTCTGCATTTTTCTTAATTGTTCCTGCAGCCTTTCAGACATGGTTGATAGTCTGACCTTGAGTCCACTGAAAAGGCTATTTCTGTTGCCGGGAGGAAATAGGCTCCTTGTTGAAATAGGGCTTGTTATTCAACAGGTAAGAACATCCTGGTACTGATCCTTGACCAGCAGTGGAGAAGGTGAAGGGGTTTGTGCTTTTGGGGGATAGCATGTCGCTAACCGCATAGACAATTTTTTAGCGTGCCGTAGCTTAGCATGCCTAATGCAGCTTCACTTCTTCTTCTAGCATTCAGATTTTGAGAGTGACATTCTGGTACACAGGACGGCCGTCAGCGGCCCGGCGCCCGGCGAATCACTCCATTAATATTCTGATGTTTTGGAAGCGCCTCTTTTCGCAATGGCAGCAGATAAGATAAAACGACGCTAGATTGCGAGTTAGAATAAGCGAACGAGAGCGGAATTGAAATGTGCGGCAGCGACAGCGGCGGGGTTTGTGTGACCGGAATGCAGCGGCTTTTGGTGCCTCGGCGGACGATTCGGTTGAGGCGCGAGCTCATCCTGTCCTGTGGAAGGGTCTGCTTCCCTGTCAGACAGACCGATTAACGGTGACTGATGAGGTCTGCGACGATGGCGGCCTAGTTGGGTTGTGAACTGCTAGCGTGATGTCAATCAACCGCCCCTTGCTACCTGCACCTCGACAGTTATCCTGTGTCGTGTACTGTTCAGTGAAATGTCTTCCGAGGCTTTGTGTTCTCTGTGCAGTTTAAGCCCAATCAGTTTATTCGCTCTACAGGGTTGAACCTGTTAGTGTGTGTATTTATGAGAAACACTGTCTACATTCACTGGGAAATTTGATTGACTCAATGAAGACAGGAAACAGCAGCATGAGGATGAGGAGAGGAGAAGAAGAAGAGGCCTTATGGACGCCCTTGTGCCTGTGTCAAGCGCCCCCGCTTTTCCGTCGCCAAAAACGAGATTAAAATGGAATCTGGGGCGACGCTCGGCAGCTCCTTGAGTCGCTGCTGTCACGGCTGTTAATTTTCCTTTTATACACAGAAAGGTGCAGTAGCACACAATGAAGCTAAACAAAGACGGCTGTAGGACATCTTTGCTCATTCAGGGCTGGATATGTGCAAACTGCTGTTTGACACGGTGTAGCTGGTAAGCACACGGTGGCTGGTGTAGTGATGTAATCTTGTGCGAGATGTATGTGCAGATCGTGTATGGTTTGTTTTCTTTTTCCTGTTAAACACTACTGGGCTGGTTTTCCTAAACCAGGTTTGGCTGCCCGGCTCGCAGGTCGACCCCTCCGTTCAGTTTGGGCTTCAAACGGTTCTCTTCCTTTGTCTAGTTGAAAGCCAGCTTTTGAAAAGCAACCCCAAGGTAAAATCGTCAAAGCCCTCTCCGAGTCAGCAAATAAATTCTTAGATCGTCTAATCAAACACTGCGAGTTTTATTTCGCCCAGAGAACCGCCCCGCGTGCCTCTTAATAAAGTGGATTTTTAATTTACTCTTGACTGCTTTGAGCGGTTTTCCTCGCCAGTTTGGGCCTGATTTAAACACTCTGACGTCAGCGCAGAGCTGGCAGTTGGGGCCTGTTTCCACACGCACTGTGCAAGAACTGCCTTTTAGGTCACCTGACGGAGTCACGTGACATTGCCGCTGGCTCGTAGGCCGAACAGAAGGGCGAGAGTGACGGTGAGACTGCTGTAGGACCTGTCCTGAGGACCACAGCTCCTCCCCCTCAGTAGGCCCAAACCAGCCGACCCCCCCACTCCTGCCAGCTCTTAAAACACGAGGCCTCATACTCCTCCCCGGCCTGTCAAGATGGCCGCCCCTACCAGGAGGCGCAGGGGGCTCTGCTTTCTCGGCCTGATGATCAAACGCGCTCTGCTCTCTCGCTGAAGGCCTTTGTTCTCGGTAGAGCGGGAAGTGTGCGGTTAGGGTCGTGCATGAAAGCGAGACCAGCGCGCACTCATAACTTTGGGAGGCCCCCCCTCCCTTCACTTATTTTAATAGAGCAGTGTTTAAATACAGCCCTTCCACTGGCAGTGGATCCATATTTATCGACCTGCTTGTTTTCTGCTCTTAAGTGTTGTTTACACGAGCCAGCCTCGCGGCTCCGAGAGGAGCTGCACCTGTACGGCACTGTACTCCTCTGCTCTCTGCTGAGCTCTTCTCTGCTGAACTGGGATTCACAGGCTTTGCTTTAGGCCCTGATGTAGGTCCAGTCATCCAACTGCAAAGAGCACAGTCCGATTGCTCTGACTTTAGACCGGTTGTGTGGACACCAGAACCAGTTGTGTAGACTCCAGATGGGTTGTGTAGACTAACAGGTTATGTAGACTTTAGACCAGTTGTACGGACTCCAGTCCAGTCGTGTAGCCCCAGAGTAGTTGTGTGGAATAACAGGTTGTGTAGACTCAGGATCGGTTTGTATAGACTCCAGACAGGTTCTATATATTCCAGACAGGTTGTGTAGATTCCAGACAGGTTGTGCAGATTCCAGACAGGTTGTGTAGATTCCAGACAGGTTGTGCAGATTCCAGACAGGTTGTGTACATTCCAGACAGGTTGTGCAGATTCCAGACAGGTTGTGTAGATTCCAGACAGGTTGTGTAGATTCCAGACAGGTTGTGCAGATTCCAGACAGGTTGTGTAGATTCCAGACAGGTTGTGCAGATTCCAGACAGGTTGTGTAGATTCCAGACAGGTTGTGCAGATTCCAGACAGGTTGTGTAGATTCCAGACAGGTTGTGTAGACTCTAGACTGTTTATGAAGGCTTCAGACAGGTTGAATACGCTGTGAATTCACTGTCTGTGTCAAAGTTCAGAAACGCTTGTATGGTTCCCATGATTGGTAGTCTGGGTCAACCTTTGAACCCAGTAAACTTGCAACCCATTAGTGTACAGGGCTTAGATTTGCCACATGCTGTCAGAATAGAGATTCACGAGAGGCAGAGACTGTTTCTGCTAACCAGCTGAATAAGCTACTGTGGGGGCTACCCAATGAAGCCAATCCATGGAGGCCACCGTCTGGCTGCAGCACCTGCAGTGGCCCCTGGAGCGAGATCGCCAGTCTCTGGTGTCCTTATATGCCCAGTGCAGGATGACAGAGCCCTGTGCATCACCCCTCTCCCGCCCCCCGCAGACAGACAGGGAGACAGGATTTTCCCTCTCTGCCGCTCCGCTGTGTCTACGGCCAGATTTGGCCCGGGGAGGGGCTGGCTTTTCCGGTTTTCCGGGAACGGAGCGATAATGGAAGGGAGGATGGAAAGTGGGCCGGGGTTCTCGTGCCAGCCTGCGCTGTGCCGCCGCGCTAAGTGCTGCCCTGCGATCGCTCGCATTACCTCAGGCTGGGGTTTCCCGCTGCGTGGAGCAGGGGGCGGGGCGAGGGGGGGGGAGGGTTCCACGGCCATAATTCAGCTCCGCTCCACAACACCATGTCAGCTGCACGTGGGATTACTGACGTGTGTCTGTGTACATGCACTGCCACTAAGAACGACACTGCCCACATCTGACATGCGCATGTTTACTCTTGTTCTCACGTGTCGCGATTACATCCCATATGACCGCTTACCTGTGTCCCATCGTGACCATCAGCGGCTCCCCCATCCACTCTCTCCTGTAAAATTGTCTGTAAAATTCCTTCCTGAACATTATTAGTCAAACGGCCATTAACTTCCTGAACTCTAACTTCTCACTTTTACCTGAAGTAGGTTCCAAGTCAAAAAAGCCATTTTTATTATTATTATCCCCCGCAACAACTTAGTTGCGGGGGGTATTAAAATGGGGTCCGTCCGTCCGTCCGTCCGTCCGTCCGTCCGTAACATTTCGTGTCCGGGCTGTAACTTTCTTCCTAATCACCCAATACTCATCATATTTGGCATGGAGGTGTAGAAACACATAAAGGTGTGTCATGAAAAACAATTTTGAAAATATTTTCATAATTTTTTGCGTTTTGGGGCAAAAAGTGACAAATTTGTGAGATATCTGTAAAGTGTCCTGTCCGGGCTGTAACTTTCTTCCTAATCACCCGATACTCATCATATTTGGCATGGAGGTGTAGAAACACATAAAGGTGTGTCATGAAAAACAATTTTGAAAATATTTTCATAATTTTTTGCGTTTTGGGGCAAAAAGTGACAAATTCGTGAGATATCTGTAAAGTGTCCTGTCCGGGCTGTAACTTTCTTCCTAATCACCCGATACTCATCATATTTGGCATGGAGGTGTAGAAACACATAAAGGTGTGTCATGAAAAACAATTTTGAAAATATTTTCATAATTTTTATTGCGTTTTTGGGGCAAAAAGTGACATATTCATGAGAAATCTGTAAAGTGTCCTCTCCGGGCAGTAACTTTCTTCCTAATCACCCGATACTCATCATATTTGGCATGGAGGTGTAGAAACACCTAAAGGTGTGTCATGAAAAACAATTTTGAAAATATTTATTTTTTAAAATTGTTTTGCGTTTCTTGACATCAAAAAGTGAGAAATTTGTGAGAAATCTGTAATGTGTCCTGTCCGGGCTGTAACTTTCTTCCTAATCACCCGATACTCATCATATTTGGCATAGAGATGTAGAAACACATAAAGGTGTGTTATGAAGAACAATTTTGAAGATATTTTTACAATTTTTTCGCGTTTTGGGGCAAAAAAAGTGTCAAATTTGTAAGAAATCTGTAATGTGTCCTGTCGGGCTATAACTTTCTTCCTAATCATCCATTTATCATCATTTTTGTCATGTAGGTGTAGAAACACATACAGATATGTCAGGAGAAACAATTTTGAGAATTTTTTTTTTTAAAAACTCACATTTATGTAGGAAATTTGTAAGCAATCTCTTATGTGTTCCGTCCAGGCTATCTGAGGTATCTTGGAGATATGTTGTCTTTGTAGTGTAAAAAGACATGTTAAAGGTTTGTGACGATAAACAATTTTGAAAATATTTCATGGTTTTCATTATATACTCCGAAAGTGTTTGATTTTGTTTTTCATAAAATTGATTGAATTGCCAAAGTATTATTAACAAAGTATACTATCTAAGAGAAGCTAACAGATGTGACAATCTTCAGGAAAAAATAATTTGTGAGTTGCGGGGGATATTGCTTGACAACGTCAGCAGCTTGTTTTATATTGTAGGATATTTTGTATATGCTGGTTGTACCACTTTACTGAAGCTACATCGCACTAATATTGAGAGAAACATTCAAATCCAGGGCGCTATGCCTTTACGGCCACAGCATTACATCAAATGGAAAATATCTAAGTCTTGTGCATCATCTCATACACACTTCATTGTGATTTAGCAGGACATATTTGGGATCTTTGGAAACCTTGGGATCTCCTCTAGAATTTAAAATAGGACTGAAGTTCCACAGGTTTGGATAAATACAAAATTCAAAGAAAAACAAACAGGATGTGCAATAAACGGAAAACCAATGGTGCCAAAGTTGTTTAGAATACAGAAGAAGAAAAGGCATTGACAGATGACTCACCATTACTGTCACTTCCTGTTTTCAGAATTATTTACCTTCTTTTTACCTGTCCTTCTCCCTTCACTGTTTTCCCTCTCAGGCTGTTTGTCTGGGGAAACGGCCCCTCTGGGCGTGTGTTCATTTTATACGTGTAATGAGAATTTGGAAAGCGTCTGCCGGTTGGAGTGTGTACGAGAGGAGTCCCCGCCGGCCTGCGATCGGGCCTCTGAAGGTGGCTGCCGGTCTTGCCTGCCGCCGGTCTCTTTGAGCTCATTGTACCCGCTCAGCACTCTCCGTGTTTCATTTAGCTGCCTCTCTGAAGCCTCTCCTTTTGTGGAAAAAGTCCCTGCACAATGAGCCGCCATTGATTCCCCCGCTGGGCACTGTCTGCATTTTCATTAGCAGAGGGGGGGGGGGGGTCAGCTAAATGCAGAATCACAGGACCGACAGAGGGCTACCGGCAAAAGACCAGGGCTGCTTTTCCGATGTTATCAGGTTTCGGATTGCGCTCCAACGCTCCAACCTGTAATTTCTTTATTCGGAGATCCGTCAGTGTAAATAGACTACGTGGCAGATAAGTAGGAGCCTTCAGAGACGGCTCACGCGTAATCATTTGTCTAAATGCAATTTGGAGAGATCCTCCCAGATAAGACGTGTTGCTAAAACGGTGTGGTTATTGCTTATTGAAAAAGCGTCATTCTAAACCCCCTAACCCGAGGAGGCATTATCCTCACGCCGGCCCGGGACCTGGACGTGAGCGGAAGCTCAGAGCAGTGTCTCCTTCACATGCTTCATCGTCCTCTCGTTCAGTTCCCGGTCAAGCTGCCGTGTGACCTGTTGCAGGCCGAACTGGTTTGAGGCTGCGTTTTGCGTTTCGTCCTCAGAACTGAAAAGCTTTGATATTAAAAAGCTGGCAAGACTCCACTGAAATAATGCTTTACATCTAGATAGGCTGGTCATTTTTTTGTAGAAATTGCTGCAGGCGATCTTGAAGGTGACCTTCAGCAAACACAGAAGACAACACCGTAGAGCTGCAGTAACAGTCTTGTCTTGGTATTTCAAAAAGTATTAGCATTTGATTTATTTTAATATGTGATCTCAATGCATTCTCTGAACAGATCTAAAACCTCCGAGTATTAGTCTAAATTCTGCATCTTTGGTTTGGCCTTGGCTTATGCATATGATATGAATTGTGTCACATACATTACATACTGCTTTTGTAAGCTGTGAAGCCCTGCCACAGATGCTCTCCTTGTTAAGTAAATGATTTTTAAAAAATTTAGGACAATGGCTGAAAATTAATTTCTGCGTTTTCACAGATGTGTGAGAGCTGAATGACGTCCTTTTTGGATGAATTAAAGTGCTGAAGAAAGGGCCTTTATTTCTGTGCAAAGCATCGACACCATTATGTGTTAAAGAGTCTCTAAATTATGAGGCTCGGAGCTTCGTGTGAGAGCCAAAATCGCTCGGGGGAAATAAAAAAAGAAATGAAAAATCTCTCTTTTTTTTTTTGTTGCTTCTGCAGCCCCGGCTCTGTCTCTGACCGCTCCCCCTGCCCCTCTGGCTCGCTCGCTCTCTTTTGTTACCGTTTCAGCACGGGCTGTGCCAGCTTCATATCACCCTTGTGTGCTGTGCCAAGGCGCCGGGTGCCCAGTTTTAATCTTGCCTGGCACGGCGCGGGGTCCTCTGGGCGGGTCGTCTGGCTGCCCTGTGTCTTTTTCGTCAGATAATCAAAGCGAGCAGATGTTGCTGAGCTGTCGACACTGTGAGGAGGGGGCTGAGCTGGGCCAGTGTGCAGCTGTACCGGAGAGGCAGTGTTCCTTCCTCCTGTACACAGGGGGGCGCAAGAGTGGGAAGAACATCTCCATTCTCCATGCAGTGTCCCTGAAACCAGGAGAAACTGCTAAATGGCTAATGTTCAGTCCTCCTGTACACTTGGGGGCAGTATATTGAGAGGAGCAGCAGGATTTTCCATGCAGAGTGTCTCAAGTCAGTAACGGCTGCTGAATGGTCAGTGTACCGTCCTCTTGCAGACCCAGGGCTACTGAACTGGGAAGGGCAGCCTTATGTTCCATGCAAGGTCCCTGAGACCAGGGCTGCATCTGAAGTCTCTTAAGAGCAAAGAATCTTCCTTGTTAACGGACTTCAACCAGAAATAGTTTAGCTGGTAGCCATGACAAGGAGCACAAAATTGCCTATTTTATGCAGGAAAGGAGGCAGTTAGCTCCTTTGTCGCTTCCTTTTAACAAGGAAACACAGGACCAGCCTTAGAAGAAAGGAAACATGGAATATGGATCACCGATTGGAAAAGTCCTTGGTCTCAAAGTTTTCTGATAAATCGCAAAGGTAATCTTCGCCATCCAGCTCATGATGTATTGTGGAAAGAAAATCTGATTTCTCTTAAACATGTCCAAAGGTACCTTTAAAATATCCCTTTCCCTTGACCCGTGTGATGTTTCCTAGCGAGGTCAAGGAATAGTGGCGAGAAAAGGAAAAAGGTCACTTATTTAAGAGAATTCAGATGCAGCCCAGGATGCTGAATTTTTTTCATAACCAAGTTAGGTTATGAAAAGTTATGTACAATCTGATTCGTTTACAATTCCGGTTAGATACAATCTGATCGGCTGAAATGTGGCTCAGAATGGATGCAGCAATACCACAGCTTGGTTAGGAAAAAAAAAAAAACTTGCACCCAGGACAAGCTGCTGAATGGCCGGTGTGCAGTCTTCCTGCACACCAGGGGGCGCCAAAGAAGGAGGAGCAGCTGCATCCCCACGCAGGATCTCTGAAATCAGTGCGAACTGGTGAATGGCTGTAAAATGCTAATCCACTACAAGGCTTGAGCTTCTCTGCAGAAGCCCAAATGAAGGTCATCTTGAAAACAGCTTCCTGTGGAGAAAAAGGAAAGGAGAGTGGGGTGCTTATATTTGTGCTGGAGTGTGGCAGCAGGATTGAAAACACAGAGTGAATCCAAATTTAACCTCTTACATAATCGCCTTTTTTGTTTTGTCTTGTTTTGTTTTTGGCAGCCTAGAAAAAAAATTCTACTTGTAGCATATTCAGCAAGTAACATTGTGCCTTGACTGGAAGGCTAGCTGTGAGCATGACTCCAGCTCTGCACTTAGCACTGAGTGGAGAGTACCAAACACTGGAGACAGGGAGGGGTTCCTTGGAGGGAGGGATTCCCCATTTAATTTCTCAGGGGAAACTCCTCTGGAAGAGCAGGGATCTATGGCCCCTGTTCTCTTGGGGGTGGCCTGTCACCAGCCTAAAGATGTGACAAGGTCCCAGAGTGACAGAACTGGCCTGTGTTTGTGCTCAAGCAGCAATGTCAGAGCAGGGAAGTAACACAAAAATTTATACCAGATACCCCTTGCGCAAATTATTGCCAGAAATAAAAAGCATTGATCACTTCTTTGCCTCTGAAAAAAACAGTGTTAGTTTCTCTCGGCTTTATATGAACCAGGTGGAAGTTTCGCAGATCCGCAGAGGAGTTACCCGTCGCACTGTGTGGAACGGCCCCGGTTCCTCTGATGGAAGCCTCTAGATTCCCACAGAATCCAGGGAGCGTCTCTGGGATTAAGGAGTCCTTGTAAGGATTACACTGATCTTGATTAGCTAGCTCTAATTCCTGAAGATAAAGAAGCAGGTACTTGATGCTTAAAGATTTATTCCAGAGCATTTTCCTGCCTGCGGAAACAAATTAAGCAGACCTTTTCAGCTGTCAATACTGGAGAGAGAGATTTTTTTTTTCCTTTCCAGTAGATGCCAGAGCTGGGAGATTTCACTCAGTCAGAAGCTTGGATGCAGTTTTCTTTTTTGTTTGTTTAAAATGTGTAGTTTCATTCAAAGACCTACTACAGTATTTTTGTCTTCGAGATTTGTTTAACTGGAAATACTCTTAATGGCAAATGTTTGCAAAAATGTTCATTAGCGTCTCTAGGGCAATCAGTGGAAATGAAAGGTCACCGCGGTTTTTTTTTTTTTTGCGCGCGCGTTGCCGCTGATTTGCGCGAGGTGTCGGGACCGTGCTCTGAATGCTAACGCCGCAATCCGCTGCCCTCAGCCTCTTCCCTGATGCATTAGCGGATCTATCCGATGTTGTAAAAGGCTCGCCGGAGCTCGCGGTGCAGATATTAAATGCGTTTTCCCTCTTGTAGTTTTAACAGGAAATTCGCCTTCCCTTTTTGTCTTAAATGTTCTCGGTTTGAGGTAGTTACGCTCGCAGGAGAATTTACAGTTAGGGTATTTCCTATAAATACTCTGCTCAGCCTCTAAATTCTAAGTAGCACCAAAATCGTGCTAGGACATTAATTCATTTTTTGAACTTTACGGATGTGATTGGAAACGTAAGCATGCTGTGGTATTTTTTGGGTTTGGGTATTTGCATTTAAATTAAACCGTACCGGCGGCTAAATTTGATGACATTATCCTATAGAGAATAAGTGAGCGATTACTCGGGAATGAGACGAGTATCTGCATGAAGATCGCACTCACGCACTTCATTTTCTCCCTCTTACAAGATTAAATGTGACCTTTTGAAAAAGCTTTATTTTCTAAATGCCTTCCTGAGTGTTCAGTCGCCCTAAATGTTGTCAAACTCGCATGGAGTTTCAACTTCTTCTGGTGCTTGTGTGGGTTTCCTCTTCCTAATCTGGCTTCCTCTCTGAGTCCGAAGACATTCTGGAGTAAATTTCAAGTTGATCAAACTTAGAAAGGAATGTTCACCAGCTGCCTAAAAAAATGTGTGTGAACTCAACTCGAAGATAGGCTTTGTTTCAACTCAAAATTAGTCCAGACAATGGATAACAATAAGTTTAGCTTTTGAAAAGATACTTGAGTCAATATCTAAAACTTGTCAGGACAAGTGGAATTTAAGGGAAGAAATAAGTTCACGTAACTTAATGGGGTTATCATGTTTTACAATGCATGATCGGAATTGCAACAGCGCACATTGGCATGACCGCGTGTGTGAAAGGTGTGTAATCCCGCTGAGTGATTGGTGGACGGTCCGGAGCGTGTTCCTTGCTCTGGCCCATTAGTATGGGCGCCTGGTTCCCTCCCAGACAAACGCTGGTATTACAATGGATGGATTGATGAGCGTCCATGTGGAGGAAAACTGTGAACATATTTTTGAGTAATAGTGATAAATAATACGCTTGTGCTGCTGCGTCAGACTGCTCTACAGGGCTTGTTACTGACGGTGGTCAGTCATGACATGAGGACGGGAGAAAACTCATCTATTTATGTGTTTTGGCTCAAACTCCTCCTGTGGTCTTTATGGCTGCGTGAAGCTGCTGTTTATATAAAATAGCTGGTGAGAGCCCTGGAAAACAAATGTAGTTTTTGTGAAGGTAGGACTGCAGCCATATGATGTCATCCTGCCGTTACGGCTCCAGTTATTTTATTGGTTTTTCATTATTTTGGGTGCACAGGTATGCAGGCTCACAAACTCTCTCACACACTCATTTAACACACACTGGCATGCACTTGCACATACACAGACACACACACACACACATAAACACACACTCACTCTTTCTCATTCACACACGCAGACACACACACTCTCTCTCTCACGCTCTCACACGCACTCACACTCGCAGTTCCACATTCTCTCTTTCACACACAGACAACCTCCCTCTCGCACTCACTCACACACACACACACACACACACACACTCAAATTTGCATACCCTCTTTTTCACACACTCAAACGTACACGCGCACACACACACACACTCAAACTTGCGTAGAACTTGCATACCCTCTTTTTCACACACACACACACACACACACACACACACTTTCACACACACACACACACACACGCACACTCACAAACACATTCAAACTTGCACACTCTCTCACACGCACACTCAAATATACACACAGTCTCTCTCTCACACACAAGCGCTCACACACACACACACACACACACACGCAAACTTGCACTCTCTCTCTCTCTCACACACACACACACACACACACACGGCTGTTTTCCCCATGTTGAAGCTCAGCACAGACCCCCTGTAGCTGATGTACACAGTGCTTACCCTGCGGGTCACACTCAGTCCTGTGCACTACAAGCCCCTCTCCACCCTTTACAGCTCCCTGCACCCGTCTCCTAGCAGCAGGGGTCCTCGGCACATATTGGTGGCCGGGGTGCCTGCTCATAATTGCCTGACCTCTGCCTTAACATGCCTGGGTCAGGCTCTCTCCTGGGGAGCTTTGAAATTGAACCCAGCTTGTACGCCTTCGATTTTTATTTCCCTTATCTATATTTTAACCCTCTCTCCCTCCATCCTTCCCTTCATCTTCTCGCCCTCTCCTCCCTCTCTCCCTCTCTTTTCTCACCCCGCACCCTCCAGAGAGCTCTGAGGTGCAAACTTATTCAAAGATGGAGGGATAGATCTCCTCCCTTTGTATTGAACTGCTGGGTAAGGCTTTTGTGTGCCTGACCGCTGTAATTGAACGTCGCCTTATTTACTAGATAAAAAGACGCCCCCCCCCCTTCCACACACACACAGCCCTCCTGTTTCCTGCTCGGGTAGTTTATGTGTGTGCCGGAGCGTGGCGGCCCTCTCATATTTACATGATTGTGTGCGTAATGGCGGCACACACACACTCGCACGCGGCGCCTGGCTGGATCAGAGCGGGACACGCCTGTCCTTATACACGCAGAGGGCAGATAGCACTTTCCCCATTACACCGGCTCAATCAGCTGCCTCTCTGTGTGCTGCCTGCTAATCTCTGCTGCTTAAGCTGTTTGTCGCACGCTTGGAAATGCGTGTGTTTATGCCTGTGTCGACAAATGTTGGTGTGTGTGTGTGTGTGTGTGTGTGTGTGTGCGTGCGTGCATATTTTAGCATTTGGCAGTGAAAGAAGTATGAAAAGTATGTTTTTGATTGAGTTCGTGCACGTGTGTGTGTGTGTGAGGAGGGCGTGTGCATGCCTGTGTCTGTGTGCGCGCAAGTGCACACGTGTGTGTTTGTGTGTGTGGGTGGATGTTTGTGTGTGTGAGGAGGACATGTGCATGCCTGTATGTGAGTGTGTGTGTGTGTGTTTGTGCGTGCGTGCGTGTGTGTGTGTGTGTGTGTGTGTGCGCGCGCGCATACGTGGTTAAAAGAGTCTGGTTAAGGTCAGAATCTCAGTATCTAAGATCTGGAGGTTGAGCCCAATTAATTATTCAGCCAGTGTAGCGTCTCTGTGGGCCCTGGTAGAACACAGCAGCCCCTCCGGATACTGCTGTAAAATGTAATCTTAGCTACAGGAACACGCCGCTGTTCAAAGAGGCAATTCCCCCTTTTAATTTACGTTTGGCTCGCGCCATTGCGGAGAGTTCAGATTAGCGTGGCATGAGTCTTTTGTCAGCGCTGGTGAAAGGCTCCTTGTGTCTTATCTTGTCTAAGTCGCAGCTTATGTAATCAAACAAACCGCTTTTATATTTTGGACATCTGTGTTTACTGGCAGCGCTTATCTTTCGCATTCGCACCGTCGTAATGTGACTTACATTCTGAATGGATAAGTGCGTTCAGGCCATCACGGTTTACAAATATTATTTAAGCGCGGCTGTCTGGCCGGCTCGCGCCCGTCCAGCTCATAATGAGAGATTAATATCGACGGCTCCATTAAAGACACATGATGACTAGATGGAGGTTAGCTTCCCGACATTACAAATAAAAGCTAATGCTTTTATAAAAAGGGAGGCGTGTTCCCACTGACCCTCTCTCAGTTTCATTGTCCTTGCTGCTAAATTCTCAGTTTACCTTACCATTGAGGAAGGTGATCGGCCCCTTGAAACAAAAAATGTTCATTTTGCTGACTGTTTTTATGAAAAAAAGTCATTTTCTATAAAGTTCAATATTTTTAATTGTGCTTGAGGTATGCCGGTGATAAAGATCTTCCTGTGATTGTGCTCCTATATGCTGTTTTATGGATGTAAATTAGACTGAATTGCACTGGTTAGCGGTGCGTGCGTGTGTGTGTGTGTGTGTGTGTGTGTGTGTGTTTGAACAGAGTGATGACATTGACATCGTCTCACCATTTGTAGCCCTATTCAAAGTTGAAACAGGAAAGCAACGAAGCTATATTTCTTGCGCGTAAGCAAGAATTATAAACGATAGGCGATGTGTTACAGAGTCCGCATGGATCTGTGTACAGGTAGGCCGTGTAGAAAGCACTGCTTATTGTGTTGTTTGTGCGTACTATGAATATTTCTTTTTCCTGCGGGTGTTGGCGGTATTCAGCCCACTCTCCTGGATCAACCGTGTTTTCTTTTTCCCTTTGAGAAAAGGTTTCTGCATGGCTAAAAATTTCAATAAAACTGTTTCTCGGAATCTCTGTGGTCCGAACGCTTGTGAGCCTTCTGGGTAAAAATGCAGCGTGCGCGCGAGAGGAACTAATAATAATTTCTCACATTTTCGGAGCCTCTGTGCGCCGTCCATTCCGGCACCGACCGCGAGACGTAACATGAAAATAATGGGGAGTGGAGTGCTGGTTAAATTTAAATGCGCCTTGTTACGTAGAGTGTAACGGGAAGGAAAGAAGAGAGGGCCGTACGGTAGGCCTGTTTCTCTGAGAATCCTCTGGAAACCCGCGAGAGGGATTTTCTTTTGGCTGAGGCCGCGGGAGCGCTATAGCCCGAATAATCAGCGCGCGGGGCGCCCCAACTCGTCCGTTTCACAGCTTCTATCGCCGCGGCGATCCGGGGGAGGCTTTGATCTTTAAAGGTCCTTGAAAATGAGAAGCGAGCGAGCGGGGATTCTCCCCAGGCCCGGGGTTGGATCCCGGCCCATCTCCGCCTCCGTCTGTGATGGACAGCTCCTCTCCCCGGCCGCTGGCTCGTTCTGCCTCGATCTGATAACTCCCGCTTTAATTGTCATGCTCCGTCCAGGTCGAGGGAAGCAGTGGCTTGGCTTCGTCCTCGCGCCCTTGAAAAAAAGCTTCAAAAGCATGCTTGCTTTATTACCTCCGCCAACGAAGTTGGGGCGGAGGTTATGTTTTCGCCCCTGTTTGTTTGTCTGTCTGTCTGTCTGTTTGTGAACAACATAACTCAAAAAGTAATGCACGGATTTGGCTGAAATTTTGTGGGTGCATTGCTATTACATCAAGGATGGACTGTATTGATTTTCACCGCGATCAGTGAAAAAATATGGCCGCCACGGCAGCCATCTTGAAATCGTATGACAAGCGATAACTCAACTTTGCTCCCACTCATGAAGATTTGGATTGTGCTGCCTTGGCGGAAGTTTGCACTCTACGAGTGCCTCTAGTTTTTATTGAAACGCTTCTTTGTGTGTTTATCACGTTCAAACTTGATAAATGATGATAAAGAGAATTAAATCTTTTTTGTTTATGGACGAGATATTAAGCTGGTTTTGCAGAGATGGTAATTTTTATCACGTTTAAACTTTAACGGCTCTTCAGCACTTATTTCAGTCTGTATTGTGACACTTTTAGTACTCTTGTTAAAGCGATGTTGGAATAAAATTCACTCACGCACCTGTACCTATTGGCAATGTTGAGTCTCTGTTTAGCCGGGCGTGCATGTTTTTGGTCTGTGAGAGGAAACTGGAGTATCGGGAGGAAACTCGTTGGATCATGGGGAGAACATGTAAGAAAACATGTAAACTCAGTGCTGAAAGACCTCAGCACCTGCTTGCTTAGAGGTAACAGCACTATCCACTGCGGCTGCGTGTCACCCTGAGTCAGGTTCAGTGGTCAGGTTAAGCTTACTAGTGGACTAAATATGGTTTTGTAAGGAAAATCTCAATTCAAAAGGAACTTAGTCTAGGATTTGGCCAAATTTTTCTATTGTGAAACTGACCTGTCATGTCATAAATAATACATAGTCTAGATATACCATTCAAAAATTAGGTACGAGAACAGGGAAATCACCCTCTTAAATTTGAAAGTGTTGAAATAAGTTCACCAGCAAAAAATATATATATATATATATTGCAACTGTACATTTTATATATATATATATATATATATATATATATATATATATATATATATATATATATATAAAATGTACAGTTGCAATCAAAATTACTCAACCCCCATTGTAAATTAGGTTTACTGGCAAAATTGACAAACTTTCAGCTGTTTGCAATGAACAAATTAAACAAGAACAATTTAAATGGCTCAAACAACAAATATTATAAGTGGCTTCTCCAAATTCAACACAAAATGCCACTTTTAATGACTACTGCAGGCTCAGAATTATTCAACCCCTTCATGACATGCATCTTTAATGCTTAGTAGAGCACCCTTTTGCAGCTATGACCCACTGGAGATGTGATGCATAGGTGGACAACAGCTTCTGGCAGCATTCCCAAGGAATCTTAACCCAGTCCTCATGGACAGTGGCCTCCAATTCACTAATATTCTAGGGTTTGCATGCTGCAACTGTCTTCTTCAAATCCCAGCAGAGATTTTTTATGGGGTTCAAGTGAGGCGACTGTGATGGACACTCTAGAATCTTCCCAGACTTCTTCTGAAACCAAGCCTTGGTGGATGTTGAGGTATGCTTAGGATCATTGTCCTTTTGGAAGGCGCAATGATGCCCAAGCGTCAGCTTCCCTACAGAGGGCATGACATTTTCTCCTTGGATATCCTGGTACTTGACTGAATCCATCTTGCCCTCCACACTTTGCAGGTTTCCAGTGCCAGAGGAAGCAAGGCAGCCGCAGAGCATCAAAAAGCCCCCACAATTCTTCACTGTAGGCAGGGTGTTCTTTTCAGCATATGCTTCTTTATTCCTCCTGCAGACATACCACTGATTCATAAGCCCAAATTATTCCAGTTTTGTTTCATCACTCTAAAGAACAATATCCCCAAACTTCTGTGGCTTATTTATATAGTTTTTAGAATATTGGAGCGTGTGCTTTTAGATCAGTTGTGGTGTATTTCTTGGAGTTCTTCAACATTTAGTATGTGCCCTACTGTGCAAACTGAAACTTCAGTGCCTCCTGTCTCCAAGTCTTCTCGAGGGTTTTTGACCATCCGTCTCCTCAGGAATCTGGTGACAGCCATTGATAGCTTCCTCTTTCTGCCACATCCTGGTACT
This sequence comes from Gymnothorax javanicus, assembly GCA_029692085.1. Lineage (NCBI taxonomy): Eukaryota > Metazoa > Chordata > Actinopteri > Anguilliformes > Muraenidae > Gymnothorax > Gymnothorax javanicus. Next base: position 12,548,086 of record CM056202.1, on the reverse strand, counting down.
GTAGCCACTCTTCCTTTAACTCTGAACTTGCAAACTATGCTTCCAACTGTATCTCTACGAACATTCAGTGCCTGTGCTACCTTTTTGTATCCTTTTCCTTGTTCATGCCAGACAATGATCTCCTCTATTAGCTTGTTGGACAATTCTTTTGACAGCCATATTTCTAATATGCAATCAAATGTCACAGTCAACAAACCCCTAGCGAGTGCAAGCATTTGATGTGTTCTATCTCAAGCAAACCTGATGCAACTAATTAAGCTCTTGATTAGCTGCATTAGGTGTGCTTGAGACAACACCTGATTTGCAAATATGCTCTTATGAGGGATTCTATTCGGGGGGTTGAATAATTTTGAGACTGCAGTAGTCATTAAAAATGGCATTTTGTGTTAAACTTGGAGAAACCACTTGTAGTATTAGCTGTGTTGAGCTATTTAAAATGTTCTTGTTTAATCTGTTTATCACAAACAGCTGAAAGTTTATAAATTTTGCTATTAAAGCCAATTTGCAATGGGGGTTGAATAATTTTGATTGCAACTGTATATATATATGTAAGGTATGTAATGATACAAGAAACAGCATTGCTCACCAGCCAGATGGGAGAAGGGGCTTATGGGAAAAATGGACATAAGGCACAGGGGCAGTGTGTATGTTTTGTCTTCCCCAAGAGGTGGTTGAATTCGCGCAGGTTTTTAAAAGAGAAATATCTTCCCCCAGCCCCCACATGCTGGTGGTACAGACCCTCTTGCTTTGGGCCTGTGATTGTGTCACTGGTTGAGGTTTGCATCTACCGGGCAAAAATCCTGTCTCTGCTTCGGCAGACGAGACTTTCAACTAGCGGGACTGTCACTGTGTACTCATTCACCCGGCGACAAACCTGAGGAAACCAAGACAAGATGTACTGAAGTAACAAGATGTTGACCCTCGTGAACGAGACGTCTGCCCCCTCGGGGGGCCTGGAGGGGACAGAGTGAGCGGGGGGGAGGGGAGGGGGGGTGTCCTGCCGTCAACAGTACGTCAGTCAGAATATCGAAGGGCAATAACGCTAAAAGAAGAATGAGGCTGGTTGGGTTGTTGCAGCTGCATGAATCGAGAGCTGGATGGAGCTGCTATGAGATCGAGTGTGTTAAGAGGTGGCCTCGTGTAGGACGGACTCATATAAAATTCATCGGCCACGTTGCCATCTGAAGAGCCCTGCCTCTCGCCCCATGGTATTCGCACCTGTCTTCTTCCTGAGTTTCGGAAGCCAGCGGCGAAAGCCAGCGTGGATGATGCCGATATTGTGAAGTTACGCCCTCGCCTCTCTCGCTTTCCCCGAAGAAAACAGTCCTTCCTCATAGATTGATATAGGTTTATAGGATTTTGTGTTTGTACATGCAGAAAATATGATATCCTCTTAGGAATGTCCTTTGTTTGTCTACTTTTAATGTATCATAGGATGTGAGCCCAAACTGCAAAAAAAGACACTGTTAGAGAGTATTTTCAGCTCATTAAAAAACTCATAGATAAAGTTCTGTAAACTGAGAGCTTAGAGTTACGCATACTTGAACATACACCGATCTGCCACAACAATAACACCACCTGCCTAATATTCCGCAGCTCCCCTTTGTGCCGCCAAAAGAGCTCCATCAGACTGACGTCCACTTGAATTCCCAGACCCAGGGTTTCCCTGCAGTTCATGTCCCTTCAGTATCGCATTATCCCTGCAGTATCGCACTCCCTTCACCAGCTTGTCTTCTTCCCACAGTGCATCCTGGTGCCATCTCTGCCCCGGGTAAACGGTGCACACATACCTGACTGATGCGCGTGATCTAAACGAAAACGAGACTCACTGGGCCAGTCGACCGTCTTCAATTTTTCCAAAGGCCAATTCCGACCCTCAGGTGCCCATTGTAGGTGCTTTCGGCGGTGGTCTGGGCTTAGAACTGGCACTTTGAGTGGTCTACAGCTACAAGTCATTTTACACGACAGAATGCAATGTACTATGTTTTGTGACACATTTCGCAAGCAAGTATCATTAGAATTCTCAGCGACTTATGCCGCAGTCGCCCCTCTGTCGGTGTGGACCAGACAGAATAATCATCATTGCTCTTGTGCATTGATGAGCCTTGAGTGCCCAACACCCATTCGCCAAGTTCATGGTTGGTCCCTTCTTGAACCACTGTCGGCAGGTACTCACCCCTGCTGACTGGAAGCACCCCAGAAGCCTTGGCTCTTCAGAGATGCTCTGAGATGCCTAAATTTAGTAATTTGACCCTTCGTCAGAGTTGCTCAGGTCTCATTTCTCCCACATTGAACACACGAGAACTGGCTGTTTGCTTACCGTCTAAAGGCCACTTGACTTGCGGACCTCGACTTGCCCGTTGTTTCAAGATTATCAACATGATTTGCTGCATCTGTGGGTGGTTTTAATGTTTTGGCTGTATCTGTGAGCGGAACTAATGTTTTGGTTGCATCTGTGATCGGTGCTAATGTTTTGGCCCATCTGTGTATAAGCCTGTTTTAAGTTACTCTGTGCTTGTCAACCGAAAATTTCAATGTTAGTCGAATTATCTCTCCTCACTGGTAGATTACTTGTCTCGTCAGCAGAATAAGTTTAAGAAATACGGTTTTAATCAAATAGACAAGTAGAAGAATTAGCCTATGTATTGTTTTTTGCATTTTTGATGGTGTCACTTCTCAGTCTTTCTCTTGTGCACAGGCCTGAATCTTTCTTCCTGTCACTTTAACTGTTCGAGCGCTGAAATAAATTTCTTTAAAATATAAATTTAATTATCTTGTACTGTTGAAAACCTTTCATGTAGTGAGATTTGAGTGGCCACATGATAGCTTTTCAACGGCTTTGATTTTGATATCTTACATCATTGAGCAACAATAGCTGCATTTAGCGCTCTCAGGGTTAACAACCTTTGTGGAAAGCGCGAGTGTGCCACAGTGTGCCCAAATGTATTTTCAGCTCAGTTCTGCATGCTGCAGTGTTATTGGGTGTCATTATATCTGACTGCCCCAAACAGCCGTGAAACGCAACTGCTGAACACAAAAGCGAACGCAATTGCTGTAAAACTACTTTATTTATCGCTGTATTTATGATTTGTGAGCCTCCCAGCTTTGGTCACATGACTTTTAATCCCCGTTCACCGCCAGCACTGAATACATGCATGTTCTGAGCACACGTGTGGAGAGCTTCCTCGATCAAACAGTGCTATGCAGTATGGTCTTCAGTGGTGAGTATCGACTTTGAAAACGTGGGATGAAATGCCTGTACAGGTACGGGTGAGTGTGTTTGATTTTTTTTTTCTCTTTGGCTAAGGTTGGGAAGATAAATGCACAACTTTTTCGAAAAGTCTTAATTAGAAACTGGAGACCAATTTCTTGTTTGCTTGTAGTTTTCTTGGTAGCACCTGGAATGCTAACTCTGTATCAGCAAACTATTGGATGTGCTGAGGAGGGTTCGGACCTTGTGGAATTTTTAGGCGCGATTTGTTAGTTCAGCCTCTCTCTATCTCTCTCCATCCTTTTTTTCTTCTCTCGCTCTCAAACAGTACAGGGCTCTCTTTCTCTCTCCCACTCACACGCACTCTCTCTCACACCCTCTCTGTTTTTCACTCGCTGTAATGTATAAAAGGTGTAAGTGTCAGGGGTGGAGGTAATAGGCCGGCCGTGTGTCGATCTCATTAAGCTCCTCTCCTGTTCTGTCACCGCGCGCACCCTGCCCTGCCCCTGCGTCCTGCCATCTCGCCGAACCCTTCAGGCCGCATTAAAATTCCGCAGCGCTTCGTCTCCTTTTAAACTCCGCCGATATGTTTTGGAAGGGCTGGGGTGGAAGGGGGGGGGGTGAAAATTGCAGCCACATTAAGCCGGGGGCTCCACGGTTGCCAGGCATTTCTCAAAGTCATGTTTACATAATTAGCGAGCGTTCTAAGGGGCTCAGCAATTTCAAACAATGAAAAGGTTAGCACGTTAGCGCTCCCTCACTCGCTTGCTCGTCAGAGCTCCCCGGGGCAAAGGCCTGCCGGGAGACCACCTCCCCCCCCCCCCCCACCCCCACCACCCAAAAACTCTATATTCCTCACCAGCACCCTGCCCAGCACATCAGAGGCACTGCAAGGATTTAAATAACCTTTTCTCCCCGCTGAACCTTTTGCTTTTAACACCTTGTGCTGTTTGTAGGGAGGTGGAGGGACAGTTTTGCTCTATCACACCATTGATCGGTGGCTGCCCGGTGTATGATACGGGTGTGTTTGGAGATGGTGTGTGTGTATAACATGCGTGTCTTCTCTCCCATCCCCCTGTAATGAAACGCACAGTAATTATTAGGTGAAAGTGGCGCTCTCTCTACTCGGTATGTGCTGCAGTTTGTGTGCTGATTCCTGAGCTAACATCATGTTGAGAAACACACACCCCATCCAGCCCAGCGATCGTGTCGTCTGCCGTCCCGCACACAGGACCGGTGTGCGTGGTGTGTGTGTGTGTGTGTGTTTGGGGGGGGTGAGGGGGGGGGCCTGCTCAGGAGCACACTACCGCACGTGGTTGTTTTCGTTTAAAGGAATGCTCGGCGAAGCGCCCCTGTTAATTACTGCAAATTGACTTTACTTATCAAGTCAGTGCAGCGTACCGCTCATTAGGCTAATTCTTCTGCGCATCAGCCGTAAGGGGCGGGCTGGCTCTTAAAGGGACAGGCGCTGCGACTCCAGCGCTTATCTGACAGGCTGTCGCTGTTGTGAAGCGGCGTGTGCGTGCTGTGGCTCTCATGACGGGTCATCTTACCGTTCGTAGCCTGTGAGACGTTATTGCGCTCTTTATCTCTTTACTTTCGCGGGTGGAGGGGGTGTTGAATCGTACAGGCCAGCTGCTCCACACAGTGTTACCCAATGATGCTAAAATCTGGCCCTCCACGCTTGTCCCAGTACAACTGCTGGGGTTCAGTCCTTCAGTCAAACCCCTTAAACCCTTACTTTTCACTTAAGTTTTCCCTGGAAAAGGCATTTTTTTCATATTGTAGGAAAATGTCACATACGTATTCTGTATCTGCTGGTTGCAGCACTTCACTGAAGCTACATCACACTTATACTGAGAGAAATATTCAAACCCAGGACTCCATGTTTTCATGGCCACTACATTATATCAAATATAATATATATTCTTGTGTATCATGTTATACACATTTCCCTGTCATGAAGCTGGACATATTTGGGATCTTTTGAAACCACAGGATTTCCAGTAGAATTTAAAATCGACCTGAAGTTCCACAGCTTTGAATACAGCAGCTATGTTTGATGGACCCATATATGGGTCTGTAGGTTTTATGGGGTTAAAGAGGAGATAAGAATTTTTCATGAGTTCCGCCTCTAGCCAATTAGCGGCATAAATCCATCAATTTATTTTCTGTTTTAAAGGTTATAATACAGCTGCACTACTTACTTTCTAGGGCCTGATTTGAATATTCCTCATTTAGGAGATGCTTTTGTGCATCTTGTTTCATTGCATTACATTATTGTTATATAATTGATAACGTTACCCTAATAATCCTGTATTTCAGTTTGGTCTCTGTGTATCTGTGGAGGGGCGGTGATTATAGTGCTGTGGGCTCGCATTAGAGTCACACCTGGAGGCCTCAGCCGTTTCAGTCCCGAGACGCGACCCCGTGATGCGAGCTCCTCTCCTCTCTACACACCTGCAGCAGCAATATGAGGCCAGGTCACAGGTCAGCAACAACCAATCAAAATGTGTTCTGGACAAAAAATACCAGTTTTAGCCCCAGTGAGTTTTAGCCGTGGAGCTTGTTCCTCTATTATCCTCGTGTCAGGCAACACAAACCGATTGGCCGCTTTCCACTGCTGTCAGAGAGGCTTTGTGGAATTTCAGGCGACAGCGCACTTCGCCGAGACACGGGGCAGCCGTGCATTCACAGAACATCGCCACCGCCCAGGTGTGTGTGTGTGTGTGTGTGTGTGGGTGTGTGTTTGGGTCAGACCATGCGGAAACTCTGCAACACGTTTCGCCCCAAACTCCTGCGATTTTATAGCTGTTTTATTACGCTGCGGGAGCCCAGCCGGGATAGAATGCTGGTGTTGTTTTTAGCGAGAGACTTTTCCTAAACTCTGGGGGAGGATTGAAAATATGAAATAAGATTTTTACATTCGGTTTTTAAAGCAAAACTCGACTACCATCAGAGGCACCGGCGCTTCAGAGCTGTCAGTAAACTGTGCGTGTGCATTTTGACCGTTTAATCCAGACAATGGCTTTACCATTTCACTTAAAGGTCCCCTATTAAGTCACCAGGTGCACAGCTAATTAGTTATTACAAGCCATTTCAAAGTCTTTCCCCTCTCGACGTCACAGGGGGAAGAAGTGAGAGGCAAGAAGAACTGATCACCTTCAGCCAAGCAGTCAATCAGATTTCATTATTCTGGGTGGTCACTCCCCCTTGCGATGTCAGGAAGAGGAGATTTTGAACAGGCTCTTAATGGCTAATTTGCTGTGCATCTGGTACCATAATAGGGGATCTTTAACTTTAATATTTTGCACGGTGTGCTTATGCTGATCGACCAGCTTCAGCGCAGTGTCTGGCAATGCAGCCAGTGAACGCGCTAGCCATGCCAGTCCAACAAACAAACGAGTAGTAAAACTGAGAAAGAACGCTAACTTGCTCAAAAACATATGAAATTGCGTTGGAGGGATAGTAGGCCTGTAAGGGACATCTCTCATTGAGGAAGGCGGAACACAGGCCCTTGTGTTTGTTGCTGGTCGTAATGAGCCGTTATTAGCTGTCGCCCACGCGGGATTTGAACCCATTCCACGCCGCAGCGCTCGCTCGCGATGCCGCTTACGAGCAGAAAAAGACCATCTTCTCCTGGCTAACGGAGCTGTATACACGCTTCTCTCCCTCGGTCCCCGCAGTGATGCAGTCCAGAGAGACGCTGTAGCAAGCCTCCACTGCGAAGGCAGGCCAGACACAAATCTTCATTAGATGTGGGCTGAAGAAACCATTAATCTGCTCCTCCCACACTCTATTTGCATTAGATCTCCCCTCCGCCTCCGCACGGCCGACACGCCAGGGGAAATTCTCTTACACTCCGAGGTGTTCGTTCGCCACCGCGTGGCTCCCACGCTCGTGAATAAGCCAGAGGGAAGCTGGAGGGACATACAGGAGTGAACTCTCGTCCTTTATAGCTTTTTTTGTGATCAGGGACCCTCGATTCTACTGTAGGTCTCCTATGGGCCTCTACTGTCAGGCCTTTGATTGAAGGCACTTGACCTGAATGACCTCAGCATGTATAAATGAGCCTTATTAACCCTTGGAGCGCTGAAATAGACTTTCAAACTCTTAAAAATTTTAATACCTTGAGCTTTTGAAAACCTATCATGTGGCGAATTGCTGAATTGCTGTATTTGATTTATTTCCTGCACACAGGACTCTGTGCTGCACATAACTCACTTGCACAGCTCAGTGGTAACCGGTTGTTTCGCTACTTTGGCTTTTCGCTACTGCACACGGTACTTTAGCTACTACGTCCAAGTCCGTTCGCTACTATAATCAAACAAAGTGTTTGTTGCCGATTCGATCTTTGTTTGATTGTCAGCGCTGAGTCAGAACCCGAAAAAATATTCTCAGCTGTAATGCGAATGGTTTTTATAAAGTTCTACTACTGATTCTAAAGTAATATTTATGTTCTTAACTTGCATTTATCTATAAGCGAACAGACGTGGACATAGTAGCGAAAGTGCAGTAGCGAAAAGCCAAAGTAGCGAAACCACTGTAATCCAGCTCAGCGTTCACCAAAGCAGCTCATCTCCCCTGTTGGCTTCACCACTTGGCTGGTGGACTGAATTCGAACACCAAAATCTTCTTGCTATTGGCTGTGAACTGCAATTCCAGGCCTCTGAAGGCAATATTGGTCTAGACTCCTTGAAAATTTTTTGGTGGCCCTCTAAGATATGAGCCACTTGAATTGGTCCAGCCTGTTACCCCACGGACAGTAGCCCAGCTTCAGCGCCAGGGTCCGGTTCTGCAGAAACCTGCAGTGCTGCTGTACGGCTCTCCTTCCATCGTTCGGCTTCATACCTCTGTTTCTCTGTTTATTTTCCTCCATAATGGGACCCCCCCGCCCACGGTGGCTAGGGGACTCCGTAACCTTTTTTTAGGTTATGGCTGGATTTCATCAATTTTTGTTGTGTCCACTGCCAAGAGAGTGGCAGACCCGGCGCTCTTAAATCAGCAGTACGGGCTACACCGGAGCGGGGCCTCGTCAGAGTGTTTACTTCTGTGTTTATTTTTAATCCTCTTAGCCACATCCCCTGACTCCCCGACTCCAGCACTGACCCCCTCAAATCAACACAGAAAGCTCGGCCGGGCCGGGCCTGCCCAGACTCTGGCGCTTTCATTTACTGGAGGACGCCACAGAACTTTAACCGGGTGCCGCGGCAAATTTATCGCACCTGGTTTTTTTAATACAGCGTTTTTGCGAGCGTTTATACGGGGGAGCTACGCTGCCCCCATTTTAGGAGCGTTGGCTCCGAAAAAACTCCTGTACTCACTTGAAAATTCTTTTCTTGGAAAATGTGCTAATTTTGAAGCATTATTGTGCTCCTGCATTTTTCAGATGTCTGGAATCACAGGTGGTTTTACACATAGGTGAAACGGATGAAAATTAGTGTTACTGCAAGACGATAACTTGAAACCATAAATCTAAGCCCTGCTGGGACTCTCTGGGTAGGAATTTACAAAATATAGAGTGATTTTCACTATCACCTGATTTACGCCCCATAGAGCTCTTGTGAGATACCTATATATAGTGAAGTGTGCCCATCTTCAAGGGCACACCAATGGGAAGCTCTGCCGTCTATGTGCAGATCCATTGAGAATGATACCTTAGTGAAATTCATACGCTGGATGCCTAACACTGGCTAAACAGTGATTAAGTCTTTCAGCAGATACTTTGATGAGAATTCACTTGAATAGATTGCTGCATTATTTATCATTTGAAAACTGTTTTCCACCTCAAATAATTTCAGCGCTAAATAAATAATCTGAAAAAAAAAAAAAACATTTTGGGGTTTGTTTCATTATACCAACACTTTTATTGAATAAAATAGCAAGAACTACCGATATGACAGGATTGCAAAGTTAAAGGCGGCACCGCTCGTGCTCCTTGGAGAGAATAATGTAGCTTAGATCCCTGTGTAACTGTTAGCCTAGTAGGAGTGCTGATACAGTATCGTGTTTATTAGGTTGATATTTTGATCGTGATTCAGGGAGGTTCAGTGCTGATGGAAGCCCTGTGTCATATATCTCGGGACAGCAGGACAGAGCAGGCCTTTCAGGAACCATGTGCTTGGCTGTGTCCTTAGTGCGGACAGCCCAATTAACACGCCCGTGTCCTTCCTGGCTGTTGGGACTGTGCTGGCAGGGTAGGGCGAGGTCTGGCTTGGGTTATGGGTTTTGTTTTTGTCCTGTGTGTTTCTAGGGTCTATTCCAAACCCCTCTTAGTTGCTTTTCGTCACTCCGTACAACGGCCAGAGTCCGCCAAATGGGGAAAATGAGTCCACAAATTTCTGCACAGGAGCTCTAGTTGGAGAGAGAGAGAGAGAGAGAGAGAGAGAGAGAGAGAGGCAACAGGCTCCAAGGCTTGGGTCCCGTGGCCCCGAACAGTGAAGTCCAAACCGCCTTCCGGAAAATTCTCTCGCCCTCAGCCAACCCGGGCCTGCCGAGCAGGAAGCGCAACAGCGCTGTAATGTGCTGACTGAAGCGGGCTTGTCTTTCGGGCTCGGAGTGAACACCTGGAACTCTTCTGCAGGAAAATCTGTGTTAGCAGGACCGTGTAATGATGCGTAACAGCTTTTTAACTAACTCTTGTGTAAACACCTGCCCCGAGTGTTGATGCATTATTTATTCATTTGAAAATAATCCATATCGGTTATTTCCCCCCTGGTGCTGTACTTTTTTAACAGTAATGGACAAATTAAGAAGCATTAGTCACGTTAGCCCCTCCCAACTGCAGCTTCTGTCCAATCTCATTACAGATGCTGTGAGAGGAGATTTAATCTGCCTCACCCTTTGCATTGCAGGATCGCAGTCACACTGTTATAAACTGGCACCTTTTTTGCCAGTTATTTTAACTGTCATTTTACAATAAGTTTATAACAGAGTTCCGTGTATGTTAAGTGTAAACCACAGGACTCTGCTTACAGTTAAAATAACCAGGAAACAGTGCCTTAATTTTACTGTTAAATTCAGTCAGTTTATAACAGTGCATTTGATCAGAATGTTATTAACTGCGCATTCTAATACTCGCTGAACAAACACAACTGGTAATTAAAAGTCAGGAAATGTTTTTGGACCGTCCTATACGATGTACAGTCTTAACCCAGGCCTGGTTTGGTATATTTGATGGAGTAGATTTTTTTATTTTTTTTTATTTTTGCCGTTTTACTTGCTTGGCTTTGCTGTTGACTGTAGTGATGTCATATTCCTGTGACGAATGGCAGCAATTTTGGATTGGGGTGTACTAGGCTGGAAAGGACACAACTACCAACACATCATTGTCATCTTTGATGTAGTGTTCATCTATGAGCTGGATGGAGCCTAAATCAAGGGGCATCTCACAAAGATTGCAGTTGCAGTTCACACCCGTAAATTTAACATCTGCCTGCAAGGCCGCGAATATTTACTGTGAAACGCTGATACTCTGGCCAGGGTGCTGCATGCAGGACTCAGATCTGCATACGGATGCACCTCCCCGGGCCAAGCTCGCTCCGTCTGTCCCCTTCCTGTGTGTGGATGAGGGGTGTGTTTTACGGTGAGTGATATCACCCGAAATCAGCCATGAGCATGCGCCCTCGTGCGCCTCTGCAATCGGGATGGAAGTTCAGGGGTGTCTGGGGTTGTAGCGCTGTGGTAGGTTCTGTGCTGGGCTGTAGCGCTGTGGTAGGTTCTGTGCTGGGCTGTAGCGCTGTGGTAGGTTCTGTGCTGGGCTGTAGCGCTGTGATAGGTTCTGTGCTGGGCTGTAGCGCAGTGGTAGGTTCTGTGCTGGGCTGTAGCGCTGTGGTAGGTTCTGTGCTGGGCTGTAGCGCTGTGGTAGGTTCTGTGCTGGGCTGTAGCGCTGTGGTAGGTTCTGTACTGGGCTGTAGCGCTGTGGTAGGTCCTGTACTGGGTTGTAGCACTGTGGTAGGTCCTGTACTGGGTTGTAGCGCTGTGTGTACAGTGTAGACGGGGAGGTCTTAAGGGGCATATGATATGGGACTCGGGTGCTTGTTTAGCGGTGGGGGGAGGATGTTGAGGAGTGTAGGGCCATTCTGAGGAAATGTGAACCGGGGGGGGCGTGTGCGGGTCACAGCATGTAGCGGTGTGTGTGCACACGTATTGCGTGTAGAGACCAGAGCTGAATTACCTCTGAGTGCAGTTGAATACAGTGTTCTAGCACCTCTGAACAACTACAAGTTCTGTTCAGCCACTTCACTCCATTGGCCAATGTGTGGATGAGCCACAGCCTCCTGGAAAATAACCCCTATATTATCCTAAAATATCCATTTCCTGTATATTATCCTAAAATATCCATTTCCTGTATATTATCCTAAAACATCCATTTCCTGTATATTATCCTAAAACATCCATTCCCTGTATGTTATACTAGAACATCCGTTCCTCTTGTATTATACTAAAATATACATTCCTCGTGTATTATACTAAAATATCCATTCCTCGTGTATTATACAAAAATATCCATTCCCCGTGTATTATCCTAGAACATCCATTCCTCGTGTATTATACTAAAATATCCATTCCTCGTGTATTATACTAAAATATCCATTCCTCGTGTATTATACTAAAATATCCGTTCCCCGTGTATTATCCTAGAACATCCATTCCTCGTGTATTATACTAAAATATACATTCCTCGTGTATTATACAAAAATATCCATTCCCCGTGTATTATCCTAGAACATCCATTCCTCGTGTATTATACTAAAATATCCATTCCTCGTGTATTATACTAAAATATCCATTCCTCGTGTATTATACTAAAATATCCATTCCTCGTGTATTATACTAAAATATCCGTTCCCCGTGTATTATCCTAGAACATCCATTCCTCGTGTATTATACTAAAATATACATTCCTCGTGTATTATACTAAAATATACACTCCTCATGTATTATATTAAAATATCCATTCCTCGTGTATTATACTAAAATATCCATTCCTCGTGTATTATACAAAAATATCCATTCCCCGTGTATTATCCTAGAACATCCATTCCTCGTGTATTATACTAAAATATACATTCCTCGTATTATTATATTCCTCATGTAAAATAAAATATCCATTCCTCGTGTATTATACTAAAATATACATTCCTCATGTATTATACTAAAATATCCATTCCTCGTGTATTTACTAAAATATCCATTCCTCGTGTATTATACTAAAATATACATTCCTCGTGTATTATACTAAAATATCCATTCCTCGTGTATTATACTAAAACATCCATTCCTCGTGTATTATACTAAAATATCCATTCCTCGTGTATTATACTAAAATATCCATTCCTCGTATTATATTAAAAATATCCATTCCATTCGTGTATTATACTAAAATATCCATTCCTCGTGTATTATACTAAAATATCCATTCCTGGTATTATACTAAAATATCCATTCCTCGTGTATTATACTAAAATATCCATTCCTCGTGTATTATACTAAAATATCCATTCCTCGTGTATTATACTAAAATATCCATTCCTCGTGTATTATACTAAAATATCCATTCCTCGTGTATTATACTAAAATATCCATTTCTCGTGTATTATACTAAAATATCCATTCCTCGTGTATTATACTAAAATATCCATTCCTCGTGTATTGTACTAAAATATACATTCCTCGTGTATTATACTAAAATATACATTCCTTGTGTATTATACTAAAATATCCATTCCTCGTGTATTATACTAAAATATCCATTCCCTGTATGTTATCCTAAAACATCCATTTGTCTGGGCTGAACCGGCTGAGTGGATTTGTGAGGGCCAGCTGTGGTAGCTCTGGCCCACCCACGCTCGCAGAAGAGACTGATCCAGAAGGATGTTTGTCTGGCAAAGTGGATCAGTCTGGGAGCCCAGTTTTAGCATCTATCACACAGGGCTCTATAAAGAATTGAAAGGGTTTCCCCTGTGAAGACGAGCCTTTCAGAAGCTGTTTTTTTAAGTGTAGCCCGTCGCAGGCCCAGCTGTGTGAGTAATTCTGGCTACGCTGCTGCTACGCTGACTGAGAAATATGTGTACACCTGCGCTAGCATCACTCAAACGCGCCAGGAACACTTCCTCAGACAGGCGTCAGGCCGTGTAATATACATCACTCCCAACCACTTCCTGGCTGAACCTGAGATGAACCAAGCCACTGCCTGTTGTAGGGCATGTTTCCCCACGCGGTCTGTCTCCCAAAATAAAGGCCCTAAAAATGCAGCAGAACTGTGATGGAGCTCAGCTACATTCCATCCCCAGGGAGAGGAACATATTCACACTACCCTGCTTACAGTCTGACAGAAACATTTTTTAAATGTAATCTTTCCATCGTATGTTATACAGCTGTGAAATAAGGGGGCCGCAGCTCACTCTTTTGCACTGGCCCCTCCTCTCAGGGGCCCCTCTGTTCTGGAAGTAGGGCCCCTCCCCAGCCGCGGGGCCCCAGAATTATCGCCTGCGGTGTGAGCAGGAACCCTGACTCCCTGGCGATTAGCGGTATCTCAGCTGCAGGATCGGAGCGTTAGCAGCTGCGCGTAGCCGCGCTCTATAAATACCCATCGCCTCCTCTCTTTAAACAGGTGCTGTGCCCTGAAGGGTGATTGTAATTGGCATGTTTATCTTTGCGAGTGCGCAGGGCGCCGAACGCCTCGAAAATTACGCCCTCCGCGCGGCGAGGCTCTTCATACACGCCTCTCCGACGCCTCCAGCCCGCGCCGCCATGTGGGTTTTTTTTTTTTTTTCGGAAAATGGGCGAAATTAGATTTCGCCGGGAAGAAATATCTTACAATTTGTTAGCTTGATGCTTTGTTTAGATAAAAAGTATTTTTACCGTAATGACACTTTCGCCAATAATTCGGGAGGAAACACTTGTCGTTGCGGGGAACATTCATCATCGTACGGTATCTCCGTTTAACGAGTCGGAGCTATCAGTCATGATCCGTGAAGCCGTGCGTGAAGATATTCTGCTTGTTTTTCCGAATAAAGATGGCTTCCCCCGCCATCAGTGACAGGGATTGCTTTTTCTCACGACGCATCATAACAGGTGTTTTCATTTAGTGAATCATTAGCATATTTGGATTTGATTTGTTTTTGTTTACACCCTGGGCCTCCTGCCGTCTCTCAGGCATCTGCTGGGCCCTGATCAGGGACGCCTCTGATTTAACCCGTGTGGCCAAGCACTCGCGGCTGAGGGTGAAAATCGGTGCGGACGGACGGAAATTTCCGTCCCACGCTGCTGATACCCCCCCCAAATCAGCCTGCCTCAGTAGTGGCGCTCAGACGCGATGTTCGGTGGCAGATTTTACATTAGCGCTTGCTCCTGCGTGCATTGAGGGGGGCAGAGTGAGGGGATGTGGGGGTAATAAGGGATAAGGGGGGTGGGGAGGCTGTGCTGTAAATAATGGATCGCCCCGAGGTGAGAAACAAACACAAATAACCTTCAAGACAGCTGCGCATCATTGCATCCACGTCACAGGATAGGATTTGGGGAGAAACCCAGAGAAGCGTGTTAGCAGAAAGCAATCTAATATAGAGAGTGTAGTATCTCACACTCTCTCTCTCTCACACACACACACACACACAGATCCTTGTACTTATATCTTTGTGAGGACATTAAATTGACTACCTTTTATTCTTTGTGTGCGTTCAGTCTTTCCCGAATCTTAACAATAAGCAGTATATGACGAATGAAAACACTTACCCTAACCCTAACCTATCCCTAATTCTAACCATACCTCTAACCCTTACCCTATCCTTAACCTATCCCTAATTCTAACCTTACCCCTAACTCTTACTCTATCCTTAACCTATCCCTAATTCTAACCTTACCCCTAACCCTTACCCTAAACTTAACCTATCCCTAATTCTAACCTTTCCCCTAACCCTTACCCTAAACTTAACCTATCCCTAATTCTAACCTTAACCCAAACCCTTACCCTAACCTTAACCTATCCCTAATTCTAACCTTACCCCAAACCCTTACCCTAAACTTAACTTATCCCTAATTCTAACCTTACCCCAAACCCTTACCCTAAACTTAACCTATCCCTAATTCTAACCTTAACTCAAACCCTTACCTTAACCTTAACCTATCCCTAATTCTAACCTTATCCCAAACCCTTACCCTAAACTTAACCTATCCCTAATTCTAACCTTACCCTTAACCCTTACTCTAAACTTAACCTATCCCTAATTCTAACCTTACCCCAAACCCTTACCCTAAACTTAACCTATCCCTAATTCTAACCTTACCCCTAACCCTTACCCTAAACTTAACCTATCCCTAATTCTAACCTTACCCCAAACCCTTACCCTAAACTTAACCTATCCCTAATTCTAACCTCACCCTTAACCCTTACCCTAAACTTAACCTATCCTTAATTCTAACCTTAACCCAAACCCTTACCCTAAACTTAACCTATCCCTAATTCTAACCTTAACTCAAACCCTTACCCTAACCTTCACCTATCCCTAATTCTAACCTTAACCCAAACCCTTACCCTAACCTTAACCTATCCCTAATCTTAACCTTAAACCAAACCCTTCCCTAATCTTAACCTTAACCCAAACCCCTCTCCTAATCTAAACCTTTCCCTAATTCTAACCTTAACCCAAACCCTGGATAGAAGGCGTCATTTGAGATGCTGAAAACTTAGAATCATCATGTGATCTCTCTCTCGATTTGTTCTCCCCGTTTTCCAGCTTCTCTGTCTTGCTGTTTTTCCCTTGAGTTTTTGATGTTGTTTTGTAATTTCCCCTGTAAGCGAAATGCCGGGCGCGTAAACCCACACTCTTGTTTTTCTGCGCACGCTTTTGCATCTCTTTAATAACATTACGCACCCGGGCCGCTTCACGTTAGCGCGTGACTGCCGTCTCAATTAGTATTTCTCTGGCGCACACTTCTGCTCTGGGCTGATACGGTGTTCCGGAAGGGGCCGTGATCTCACGGCGACAGTGCGCTAACGCCGATCGGAACTGAGGAGGCGGCGGGTGCAAAATTAGCCAAGACCGGTATCATGAGCAATCGGAGCGATTCACTCTCTGAGCCATACGTGAGTCAGTGCACACGACGAGAGCTGGAAATGGGGAAGTCAGTGGGCCTTCGCAGGAAGCCTGTCAGAGGCGCGGCTCTCTGTAAGCAGCCGGAGAGCCGGCCCAGACTCAGCACAGCTGCACAGCATCACAGCGACATGTGACGCGGTCTACAGGAAAACCTGAACGAGAGCAGGAGCTGTGTGTGCTGCCGTTACCTTCTGTCTGTGCCGACGGCTGGAGTGTGTGGGCTTTCCTGCTGAAGTCTTCTGTGTTTCTCTCTCTCAATTTTCAATTTCAAATGCTTTATTGGCCTGACATATCAGCATGTGTTGCCAAATCATCAGCGAACAATACACTTATATATACATGAAATATGAGATCTGAACAAACACTTAGCAGTTACATCAAATAACTATTTACATTTTTAAAAACTTATAATATTACTTGGAATGGTTGAAAAAAAATGGAAATAAATTAGCAATTTTTGCTAGTATTCATTTTTTAGTCATAAAGGACTGATACTGTCTTTCCGGCTGTGGCAGGTGGCTACATATTATCTCTCTCTCTCTCTCTCTCTCTCACTCTCTCTCTCTCTCTTTCTCTCTCCATCTCCTCTCTCACACGTTCTGTTCTCTCTCTTAATGGCTATTGACTATAATGTTTGAATAAAGCATCAGTCTTTCCCTTTCTCTCTTTCTTCCTCACTCTCGCTCTCTCTCTCTATCTCCCTGTCTCAGTGTGAAACCTGCAGCCATCCAAGTGTTGGCTCTATAAACTATCTCTTTATGTGTAAGTGTGTGTGTGCGTGTGTGTGTTTGTATGTGTGTGTGTGTGAGGCTGTTGTCTATCTGTCGATGGGACGGTCTATCAGCAGTCACACCCTGAACAGAGGCTGGTGTTTGAAGCTTCATGTGAAGCACTGCAGGGATAACGCTGACTCACCTGTGTCACTCCATACTTACAGACATGAGGCTCAAATCACTGCTCCCAGGAGAGAAGGGGGTTACCCCCCAAAAACCAGGCACCCCTCCCCCCCACCCTCTTTTATCCCCTAAAAAGAAGAATATACATTTAGTGTAGTGTAAAATGAATGAAAGTAATGAAAGAGGAGGCGGGAGTTGGGTTCTACATGAGGAGTGCAGGGTACTGCATTAATATGACTGTGGCTTTGGAGGAATCTGGGAGTAATAACTCAGAAAATAGAGTAATTAGCAGCAGCAGCTGTAACACAATGACCCCTATTCATCAAAGCGATTTACTCCAGGGTGCAGTTTCAAGCTGTTTTTTTTTCTTTTTATTATTACCGTAAGGGAATACAGGCTGCTCGTGTTTTACTGCAGAGGAAAAGAAGTTGGTGTTTTGAGTTTTTTTTTTCTTTCACTTTCGGACTTCGCGGGAATGGGGATGGTGTAGCTGGTGGCTCGCCCGAGGTCAGAGGTCGGGTCTATTACGGAAGAGGTAATTATGGAGAAGACGAGGCCGGGCGAAGCGCTAATTGAGGTGTTTTGGGACGGCTCTTACAGAGGGCTGGTGGAGGTGGGCTTACATTAATCCGCACAGGCTCTGGGCCCGGGACTCCCTGCCTTCAGCTGGGTTATGGGATGCAGAGAGGGTTTGAGTTTCGAAGGCAGGGACTCGCTGCTGTGTGTCGAGCTGCTGGGTGGAGCCCAGCCCCTCCGCTGCACGTCTCCTGTGTCACCTGCCGTCCACACACCCCTCACTGTCATGGTTACCCAGTCATGAACAGTGCAGTCCCAAAATTTGTGGAGAGTGGGGCACTTTTTTTGACAAAGCACATTACATGAGGTATTTGTAGGCGTTGCAGTCAGAGACTGACGGCAGAATTTGAAGATATTTACATTCTTTACACATGAACCCTGCGAGAATTTACACACATTCTGTACAGTTTTGCTGTCCAAATATTTATGGACTGTGTTGAGACTTAGGCTGAAAGAGGAGGGTCCAGTTCCACAAAAAAATACTTCATTCCTTTTTTTTTAATGTTTGATTGAGAGCCGGGGCGTCCTGCAGTTTACCCTGAGCAAGGTGTTATTGTCTTTGCAATCAGAGGGGGAAATGGCCGAATTCTGATTAACTTTGGAGAGGAAGAGAGTTTGTACGGGCGGAGATAAGGTTCCTATCTGCCTCAATCATCCTCTGTCTCCGATGGGAAAATCGATGGCCGTTGATGACAGCTAGCTTTTGCGCCTTCGGCACTTAAAAGTGCCGCGTAACGACACCGCCGGCGGGATTGTCTCCTTAAACGGAGCTTATCCCCGTTTTTCATTTCTCTCTCACGCCAGCGAGCTCTTGATGTGATCGTGAAGCCCTCCGTTCGTTAAACTTTTTACGGAAGCCTCAGAATTTGTTTTTGTCTTGAGTTAGTGTCGGTTTGATGCCTGCGCTTGAATCCAGTGATGGATGTTGAATAAAGTTCTCATGTTTGACCTGATGGCGCTCAGATGTAAACAGGCTCAACGCTGGCAGTTATTTTTCCTTCCTTCCTTTCCTTGCTTATAGCTTCCCCCTTACAGGATGATAGAAAAGGAACAAGGAAAGTAGAAGGCACAAAACTCATAGAAAAGTAAATTAGCGAATCGGAATGCCCTGGCTCCTCAGAGCGTCTGTTGGAGGTGGAGTCAGTAGCAGGTGTGGCTGAGAGGCAGCACATCGGGCGAAGCAGAGGTCCTGGGGGGCGTTCATTTAAACGTCACACATTGCATTAAAATATTTAGCATGGTCCGCGGTTTTCCTGTTCAAGGTATCTTTGGGAAACTCTCGATGTCTATTCACTGACTCATTTGATGGACTAGAATCTTCTCAATGATGGCAGATCTCATTCGAGTTCCCATTGTGGCACTAGAAAAGGAAAGAATAGTAAAAAGAAATATGTGATGTGAACGAGTCCCTTTTTTAGTCTGGCTGTTTTTTATCTTCACACTCGAGAAATCCAAACTGAAATTCAGAGTGCAGTACACTGTGGAATTTGGGCACTGTGGAAAGTGAGATGTTCCCGGTCTGCAGCGTTTGTTTAGATAACTCTTGTTAGGTCAAAGAGATGAAAGAGATGGTCGCCCCTTGACACCAGCAGATGTTTGTCCAGGTTTAGCTGGTGTCTGGTCTCACCCCGTATTTCGTGCTCTTCATTTCCTCTCTGCTCTCAGGAGGATACCGCAGGCAAACAGGTATTCTGTGTTGTCTGAAGACACTTTTGGAAAATTGGATTCTGGAAAAGGTCATGGTGACCTTTACTTGAATCACTATGTAGCCTTTACAAATATATATATATATGAAAAAAAAACTATTTTGTAATTTTGTTTTATGTATTTTGCTTTTGCACACTGAGAATATCAGCAATTTTTGAGATTTATATGAAATATGAGCATGACTAAATGTTTTTACGCACATGCACCAATGCGGCCATATGTAAAAAAAATAAAAAATAAATATATTCTGGTGATTATCAGGTCTTGCCTGCCGTTTTGACGTGGTTGGTGAGTCAAAACATAAGTAAGAATTTATGGGGCTTATCGAAAGGCCAAAAGCCATAATCGTCTTAAATGACGTGTTGCATTCAGAGTGACTGGACAGGATTTTATCGCACCGGTTGTGCTTCTACGTCTTTTCGACACTTTAGGCCGCAAGCCAGCACTCCTGTTCTGAGCGATTAGTGCAAGTACATCCTTCTGTTCACTTCGGACACATTCTTTACTAATTCAGGTTAAAGTGGCTTACTTGCTGGGCTGCAAACAGGTGTATCCCACAACCTGCTTCCTCAGTGAAAGCGTTTTTACGATTTTTCACAAACTCTTTCCTTTTAGACGGTACAGCTGAGGTGCACTTCTGGATCAGTGCCCTTGTTTCTCTTTCTGAGATCTGCTTTTGTCAGGGATGTGCTGTCAGGGGAGGCAGTGATCTCACCTTTTATCGCTGGATTTTGTCAATCTGTTTCCACGTACTGATTGACAATCAATCAATTTTTACTTTTTCACTGAACAATTAAGACCAAGCCTATATGTAGCCAGTAATTGAGAGGTGATAATGAAAAAAGATTCATTTACGTATGCGCTTTGATTAGAGACTGCAAGGATGTAAATCTTGAAAACACTATGGCCACTGCAATCTAGATCTTGTTCTTCATTTCATACACATTTCCCTGTAATTCAGCGGGACATATTTTGGATTGTTGGAAACCTTGGGATCGCAGCTAGAATTGAATTAGGCCTCAGGTTCCGCTAGTTTAGGAAAGTATGCATTTTATTGGGTTTATACAAGGAGCAGTGGTAATTGTGACCTGTTTGTATTGTGTTCATAATGTTGTCAACTCAACACTTCTACCAACGTTAGCAAGCTAGCTACCATAACTACCGATGGAATACTTGCCTAGGTCGCTATTTCTTACGTTCAAAATAATATAGTCACGTTTGGCATGCCGTGATTTAGTAGCCAAGACTTTACGTTACCTTTGATACATTACATAAACAGTAGTCAGTTGGGTTTCAGTGTGCCTATTGTTCTGTCTCTCTTTGGTGATAAGCGGGACGAGTTGGTAAATGTAATTTTTAACTAATTCTGTTGGAGGTCCGGTGAACACATCTTTCTAATCAACTTAAGCTTTAACTTCAGTCATTTGTTATCCTTTGAGAGAAAATATTCCATCCAGTTTGTTTAATTCTTTCATGATTGCAGATTCAATCATTCAATATCAAGTGCCAGCCATCTTCATTATTTATGAAAATACTTCAACATCATCATATCCAACCAGCCCCATATTAGATAAACAGTTGTCATTAGCTCGACCAAAACTTGGTCGAATTGAAATCTGTCTGAATGTGAGGGGGCCCAGACACATCTACCAGAGCAAATTAAAACATGAGCTTGCAGATCTGTCTGGTTACCAGGCTAGTAATGTTTTATTGGCCGATCTTAAAGGTGCAGTTTGGTTACTGGTTGGAATTTTTCCTCCTGTGTGAAGTAGAGATTCAACAATATGGAAAATTCCGGAGGCAGTTTCAACAAGCAACATCTATCTCTTTTCTTTCGGCCTTTATTGAAGAAATAAGCCCATTTAGTTTTTGTTTGGCCCTGTAATGTCGCAGCACCAGGCTGGTGTTGGAACATTCTCTTCCACAACTTTGATCACATTTTATGTCAATAATATGCCCGGGAAAAATAAACTGAGCTAAACTGGAACAGACAGAAGTTTGTATTTATTGTTCTCATTTGATTAGTTTGGCCACAAGGCTACCAAATATCGATTCTCCTTACTTTTTTCTTTAGCATTTAGGTGCTGTTTTCTGTGTGAAATTTGGTGAGTGAAAGGTATTTATTTTCACTTACCAATCCACTGACGGGTGCGGGCTGACCCAAACCATCAGAACTGGCCCGCGGGTGGTTTCCCTTACCGCGGCTCTCATAATCCCGTCCTCCCTCTGTCGGCTTCGCCTGGGGGACAGACCACATGCTGTCCGTGAGAAGGCCTATCTGTCCAGCTGGTACAGGGCAGATCTGGTTCAGACCAGTTAATTCACTTATAGCTCAGGGCCATAATACAGGAGCATCGTTCTGGGACAGTTCTTACCAACACACATGCCAGTATACACAATATCTTGGTAAGGTCAGCTGAGAAGTAGTGTGTTCTGGTGAATTATTTCAGATAGTTGATTGCAGTGGACCTCAAAAGAGGGTAAATACAATTGAAGACCACAATGGAAAAATGATCAGAGTCATATTTTCACGTTGTGGAGAAATGATGAATTGAATTTTCAAAATGATCATGGAAACAAAGCACTGAAAAAATATGCAAAAAAATATAAAAAATATATAAAATTATAATAATTTATAATATATAAAATATACAAAAATGCAAAATTTGGACTCAGATCATTTTCCTTTGTGGTCTTCAAATGGGTTGAATGTTCCTGTTTTTGAAATGTCAGCCATTTTGCCTTATGTGAGTAATGTGAAATGGTACATGGCTAGATGTGTATTTAGAGAAGTCAGCTGTTATTGCCCTGAATAGAGACCGTTTTTGGAGATAATGAAAAAGCCATAATATGTTGTTATGTCCCATGTGTTGCGTACTTGTGTCTCCGCCCCCTTCTTTCTCGCTTTTCTGACAGGTTGTTGCGGAGCTTCCTTATTGGCTTATTGGTTAATTGGTTGCCCCGCCCACCAGTGGTGATGAGACAGTTTGCAGGTGCCATCTTCGAAAGCACCCATGAAGGGGAGATGGCGGAGGTGGTTTCGTTATTGCGAGAGTCGGATGAGTCGAGCAATGAGTGCCGTATGGTAGCTTTAGACCGTGCTTGTGTTCGTGTTTTTGGTGCCATCGCTACTCCGTGGCTGACTTGCCTTTTTCTTCCCTCTGCTCACCTATTCCAAAGCTTGCCTATTTCTTCATTTCCTGGTTGTCTGTCTCTTCTTTATTATTATTATTATTATATCAGCAAAACTACGTTTCATCAATATTATGCAATCGTCATCGCCGCAGATGCTTCGTGTTAAAGCGATAACTCAAAAACTACTTTACAGATCCTTTTCAAATTTTTTATGTCCTTAGATCTTATCAAGACAGAAAACTGGGCTGATTTTAGGCTTTGTATTATTAATAATAACAAATTAATTAACATAATTTCCTGGAACACCTTAGGTCTATTAAATTGCCTGATATATCATCTTGAAATTTTGCCATTTGACTCTTTCACTCATGATTAATTATTGCTAGTGCGACAGCAACAACATCAGTAAATTAAGTGATAAGAAGTTAAATTTATTACTGACCGCATCAAAAATAGTGAAGTGTATTTTGCATTATTAATGAGTAGCTATAGGCAATCTGAGCATGTATAAAATTTGGTTCAGTTTGTAGTAATTTAATAAGTTAAGGGAACAAGTTAAGTTGTTAGATTTATCACTGACCCCATGAAAAATAGGTAAGTATATCTTTTGCATTATTAATGAGTAGCTATAGGCAATCTGAGCATGTATAAAATTCAGTTTGTCATAATTTAATAAGTTAAGGAAACAAGTAGTTAGATTTATCACTGACCTTTTGAAAAATAGTTAAGGATATTTTTTATTAGTAATGACTACATATGGACAGTCTGAGCATATCTAAGATAAAAATGCGGTCAGTTTGTAATAATTTAATAAATAAAAATAGTTAAATAGTTAAAATAGTTAATTCTATTAAATGACTTCAGAAAAAAATAGTTGCGTATTTCCCATCATTATTGAGTTCATATGGGCAAACTAAGGATATCTCAAAATGAGTTCAGTTTATAATAATTGAAAGGGGTATTGCAATGTTTGGACAAAACGCTCATTGTCTAGTGGTATCACTCTTTTCGTCCACACGGTCTGGGGCAATACTGTAGCTAGGCTTTCTTTTTGGGAAGCTTTCGTTCGGGGGCTTTCACTGATATGCCCTTCTGTCTGGGGCAACAGCGTAGGCCTTTCTGTAACCTCAGTTTCACAAGAATTGGAACATCATGTAAAACGATCATGAAACACATGCCTTGCTTCCAACCCCTGAGTAAAGAAAAGCGTGAGAAGTCTGGAGTCATAATGCAGGTGAAACTGATAAACCTCCACGCACAAGGACTTCAATTCTGCCCGAGAATCTCTTACATATGCGTTGATTGAATAATTGCTGACTACAGCAGGGGAATGTAAATATGCCACTAAAACTCACACGGAATGCATGAGAGTTGACAGGTATGCTTTATAAATGAAAACTGGCCACACCTGATAATACTGAGAGTTTTCAGAGTTTCTGTGATGGAAATTTAAATGAGTTATTGAAAACAGGTCATGACCAATCATCATTTTTAAGGGATGGTTTGAGCTTCCCCTATCGCCAGTTCACCAGCTGCCACTGATGGCAAAATAGCTATTATTTTCAAGAACAATGAAATTGATAAATTATGACATAAGGTACTTACTTTATATTTGTGGTGTTTTTAATTGAATACAGGTTAAAAGGGATTTGCATAATACTGCATGCTTTATTTATTTACATTTTACACATTGTCCCAATTTTTATGGAATTGAGTTTGTACTTTCACTCTCCCTGGACAAGGCACATAAAGCAGGTCAAAAAAAATATTAGTTTTTAAAAACTTTACAAGAATCCCTGCAGTGGATTGATGAACTGGCTGACATGCGTTCCTGCCTCTTGCGTATTGTATTTATACCACTTAATGAATTTTGGACCACTCCCTTAGTGGAGGAGAGTGTTGGGTGGATCTGCGGATAGGAGATCGGGGCGAATGTGATGTAGGACTTGGTTGTGATTGTGTGAACGTTGGGCGTCCTCGGGTGGCGAGACTCAGGGTGGGGCTCACATCTCTTGTTGGAGTCGGTGTGGCTCCCTCCCCCCCGGGGTCCCAGTTGGTGGCCGTTTCTTGCTTCCTTTTTGAAGAGAGGGAGGGACGTAGAAACGAGACGAGCAGGGATTGTGGGAATGTAGGAGGTATTTATAGGTGTAAGGACGAATAGGGAGGCGCGTTGGGAGTGGCCCTGTTCATTAACCTACGTTATCGGGAACTCCCTTAAACGCACCTGTAGATCTCCTCTCAGCGTTTTTTACCATACATGCATATTTATCTGGCTCACTCCACACCAGGCGTCCACACGATAAGCCCCTCTGCATATGGATAAACCTGCAGCCTCGGCGAGGAACCGCGACAGCTAATATAGCGCACTCGCGCGGGCACAATGAAAAATTTGCGTTTATGTCCCGTGTACGCGTGCCAGAACGGTGCCAGGGAATGGCGAGCGGTGTTTTAATTAAGTGTTTCATTTGAAGTGGCAATAATGAGTTGGCAGTGATCAGTGGAGGCCACAGGAGGAGGATGAATGGCTGCCGTGCCCTTCGTGCGCTAGCGTATATATTATCTATTGATTGCAGTTCAAACAGCGAGATGACAACTGTTAATCAGTGCCAAGGTATTCGAGATTGGTATCTTTAAATGGAAGTGTCAAGACTGAGCCTGGGCTAACTTTAATAGCTTAACGTATGCATCTGTCCTGGGGGCCAAGATGAAAGACAAAGAGTCTCTCTCTTTCTTTCTTGTCGGCACTGCGTGTGTTGCTCATTGTGTTTATTGGAAGTTGTTGGCTATGAAGGTGAGAATATTATTGTGCGCGCAGTGGGATCAGGATCTTGGCCATATGCTCTTTTATATATTTTATGTATTTTTGTTTTAAGTAGTACTAACTATATTGACTGGAGTCCAGCCTCTGCCCCAAACCATATTAAAGTAAATTGAAAGGACATGATGCCTGCTTTGTTCATAGGTTTTCCGCATTTGATCGGGCAGATTGCTCCACATATATAAGGTCTGTCCAAAAAAAAAGTTGCATAATCAAATATTTAGTTGGAACCCCTGTAGCTTTGATTTCAAAGCAAATTTGTTGTGTCGTCGTCTTGAATACAGTATGAACATTTATTTTCAATCAAATTTACATTAATTTTTGGCCAAGATCTTGTACTGACAACAGGTTAGTTGAACCACTCTGTAGTTTTTGCCAGCACGTCATTGTGGTTAAGGTCAGGACTTTGTATTGGTTAGTTTACGTGTGAATACTTGTTTTTAATCATTCCTCGTTTTCTGCTTGATGCAGGCCAGTAATTTGCCCCTACTGAAACACTGTAACAACTATTCTGCCATCAAGGGATACGTCTTCCGACATAATTGTTTAAGAAATGAGAAGCTACATGCTTCATTGGTTATGGTTAAAATAATTATTTCCTGGTAAAACACAATTATCGGTTTTGTAAAATGACACGTCCGTAAAAAAAAAAAGATTAACTGGACTGTGATGACATATTGGACAGTGAATACATCTTAAAAAGAACATTCCAAACAAATGAATTTTGAAATCATTTTGTGTTTTAGTAGAACGCAAACTCAGAGGCTGAGGGAATACTTTTTGCTCTCCACCATATTGCCTCACCATAACCGAGTGACTGAGAAAATCAAGGAAAATGACGGACATTAAAAGTTCATATTGATAGTGGTGAAGGGCTCAAGGAAACAACCTTGAGGTGTCCGTAAGTAGTCCAAACTCCTCCTCTCTCTCTCTCTCTCTCCCTCTGTATCTTTGTGTGTGTGTGTATCTATTTCTGTCTTTCTCTCTGATTTAGTGTGTCCCTCTCACTCTCTCTCTGTCTCTCTCTCTCTCCCTCTCTCTCTCTCTTCAATAAATGGAACATCCACCAGCTGTTAAAAATACGCCGAAGTGATAAATATCGCCGAGGTGCGAGCAATTCACCGAAACGATTAGCTCTAGAAAAGCCAATACTCTCTCGTCCCAACAAGTGCATTATTAAAAAGAAGTCAAACAATGACATAAAAGTCAATTTCGGTCGCACCGCTAGACGGTACGTGCCCTTGTCTCTCGGTGAGTTGATTTCTCAGGAAGCGCGAGTTTAATTTCTAAAGAAAGGCGTGTAATAACCACCCAGGGGTCCGGTGCAGGGGTGCGTCGGCCCGGGCTGTTGAATGGGAAGTAGAGGCTTATCTCTGTGGGGTCCATCAATCAGACAGAGTCCCCCCCCCGTGCCTCTTCCATCATCACAAAACCCCCTCTCTCGCCCCCATCAACTCTCACGGAGGCCTGTATTGCGTTAGTAAATCGGCTGCTCCAATTCGGCCGCGTTTGTTTACAAAAGCCTCACAAAAGTTGTTGGCGTGTCAGCATGAAGCCGCACCAGGCGGGCGCACCTTTGGACTGGTGTTTGAATGGCCTCCGGTGAATATTCATGAGCTTGAGTACGCGAGGCCCCTCCCGCGAGATCGCCGCCGATAATTGAGGTGATTGTCGGAGCGCGTAACTAGAGCGTGGCTCTGTGTTGATAAACACAACAGGTGAAAGATTTGCTCGCTCCGCCGTGTATTGAGTGATAGAGTCACAGAGGCCTTTGATTCCGCAAATTAGCAGGTGTGTGTATGGGAAGCGGCAGCCAGTGAGAGAGGCCTATATGGGATTTTTTTTTTTTTTTGCTCAGTGCACTATTACAATGCTCTCACACTTTTTGGCAATGAATTCTGGACCAGCCTCTGCCTCTTGGACCTTCATGCCTCCAAATCTAATGTATTAGACAATAGTCTTCTTAATAATCTTGTTTCTTTATGACCTCAGCTTTTTGGCTGAAATAGGGCTCAGCTTGTGGAGCCAGTTCAGGCAGACAGCTGGAGACATGCCAATATTCCTATAGACACTCCCATGCATATCATACACTGCAACGCTCCTCTGGTAGATGGGCTATACAAGCTGCTTCCCTGCTCCACCTCTGCTGTAAAAAAACATGCGTCCACCTGCTGCAGTACTGATCACTCTCTGCTGCTGCTAGTTAACATCCCTCCTCCACCGCAGCATCCACCTGTGGGCTGTGAATCTCCAGATCTCTCTTCTCTCTTCTCAAGCTCAGTAGGCAGGTGAGTGGGTCAGGCTCCGATGCTAGGCACCGAACTATAATTGTGTGTATTTGTTACGGCTACTATTAATGGTATACGTGCGAGTTGGCTGAAGGAACTTTCATTTGCATCAAATTGTTTATTTATTCCTTTTATTTATCCTTTATTTAACCGGGGAGGTTCAGTCGAGCTCGAAATATCTTTTTCAAGGGAGCCCTTGGGGGGTGGAGCCCTGGTGGGGAGGGAGAGGATAAGCTGCACAGCCAATTAGATCAGGGGATGATTAGGTGGCAGGTCGAAAGAGCCAGGTTGGGACTTTAGCCATGACACCGGGGAACCCCCTACTCTTATCGATGAGTGTCATAGGATCTTTTAATGACCACAGTGAGTGAGGACCTCTGTTTAACGTCTCATCAGAATGACGGCGTCTACTTCAGTACAGTGACCTCATCACTGCACTGGGGCATTGGGGATTATTCCACCAGAGGGAAGATTGCAACCCACTGGCCCACCAACACCTCTTCCAGCAGCAACTTAGTTTTCCCAGGTGGTCTCCCATCCAAGTACTAACCAAGCCCACACCTGCTTAGCTTCTGCCTCGCAGATAAAATAGTTGTATGGCTGAAAACCAAAACTAGTGATGTGCTCAAGGAATATAAAATACAGAACCTCAAGGAAAAGGTGCAGGTGCTCTCGAAGGAGAGGGCTCAAAAATCCATGAATGACAAAAACAATCTTCAGGCACTCTTGCATGGAGCAGGGAAAAAAAGTATCTGAAACTTAAAGTTAAAAAGCCTTTATTATATCATGGCTGGTTCAAGGACAAATTTAAAAAACCGACCGGTTTTGACCACTAAGTGTCTTCATCAGGGTTGGGGGGGGGGGGACGTCGTATGGCTGTTTTTAAAAAAGGCAGCACTGCGTTTCACTTCCTGTATGTCAGGTCATTTTCTCCAGCACTAGAACTGTAATATCTGGTTTCAGTATCGAGACCCCTATTGCCGTTCTTCCTATTGAATGTTTATGGCAGTGAGTATGTACATGTTTGTATGCTTGAATGGCAAACCCATATTCTAGTAAAGTGCGCCAATTAAAATGTTATATTTACGACTTTAGTATCCTCTGTCAGGAGGCAGAAATGCAGTATTCCTATTTCTCATGCTGACGGAGAACAGCCAGTTCCTGAAAGAGTTAACCGCTCGTTACGAAGCGCTGACGGAGAACAGCCAGTTCCTGAAAGAGTTAACCGCTCGTTACGAAGCGCTGACGGAGAACAGCCAGTTCCTGAAAGAGTTAACCGCTCGTTACGAAGCGCTGACGGAGAACAGCCAGTTCCGAAAGAGTTAACGCTGACGGAGAACAGCCAGTTCCTGAAAGAGTTAACCGCCGTTACGTTAGCGCTGACGGAGAACAGCCAGTTCCTGAAAGAGTTAACCGCTCGTTACGAAGCGCTGACGGAGAACAGCCAGTTCCTGAAAGAGTTAACCGCTCGTTACGAAGCGCTGACGGAGAACAGCCAGTTCCTGAAAGAGTTAACCGCCGTTACGACGGCGCTGACGGAGAACAGCCAGTTCCTGAAAGAGTTAACCGCTCGTTACGAAGCGCTGACGGAGAACAGCCAGTTCCTGAAAGAGTTAACCGCTCGTTACGACGCGCTGACGGAGAACAGCCAGTTCCTGAAAGAGTTAACCGCTCGTTACGACGCGCTGACGGAGAACAGCCAGTTCCTGAAAGAGTTAACCGCTCGTTACGAAGCGCTGACGGAGAACAGCCAGTTCCTGAAAGAGTTAACCGCTCGTTAAGACGCGTGCTGACGGAGAACAGCCAGTTCCTGAAAGAGTTAACCGCTCGCTGACGGAGAACAGTCAGTTCTGAAAGAGCGTTCCTGACGGAGAACAGAACAGCCAGTTCCTGAAAGAGTTAACCGCTCGTTACGACGCGCTGACGGAGAACAGCCAGTTCCTGAAAGAGTTAACCGCTCGTTACGAAGCGCTGACGGAGAACAGCCAGTTCCTGAAAAAGAGTTAACCGCTTTCGTTCTGGCGCTGACGGAGAACAGCCAGTTCCTGAAAGAGTTAACCGCTCGTTACGAAGCGCTGACGGAGAACAGCCAGTTCCTGAAAAGAGTGGCGCTGACGGAGAACAGCCAGTTTGAAACGAGCGCTGACGGAGAACAGCCAGTTCCTGAAAGAGTTAACGGAGAACAGCCAGTTAACGGCGCTGACGGAGAACAGCCAGTTCCTGAAAGAGTTAACCGCTTTCGTTAGGGCGCTGACGGAGAACAGCCAGTTCCTGAAAGAGTTAACCGCTTCGTTACGAAGCGCTGACGGAGAACAGCCAGTTCCTGAAAGAGTTAACCGCTCGTTACGACGCTGCGCTGACGGAGAACAGCCAGTTCCTGAAAGAGTTAACCGCCGTTACAAAGCGCTGACGGAGAACAGCCAGTTCCTGAAAGAGTTAACCGCTTCGTTAGAAAGCGCTGACGGAGAACAGCCAGTTCCTGAAAGAGTTAACCGCTCGTTACGGCGTGCTGACGGAGAACAGCCAGTTCCTGAAAGAGTTAACCGCCGTTACGCGCTGACGGAGAACAGCCAGTTCCTGAAAGAGTTTAAGCGCTGACGGAGAACAGCCAGTTCCTGAAAGAGTTAACCGCCGTTACGGCGCTGACGGAGAACAGCCAGTTCCTGAAAGAGTTAACCGCCGTTCGTTACGAAGCGCTGACGGAGAACAGCCAGTTCCTGAAAGAGTTAACCGCTTTCGTTACGACGGCGCTGACGGAGAACAGCCAGTTCTGAAAGAGTTAAGAGTGACGGAGAACAGCCAGTTCCTGAAAGAGTTAACCGCCGTTACGAAGCGCTGACGGAGAACAGCCAGTTCCTGAAAGAGTTAACCGCCGTTCGTTAGCGCTGACGGAGAACAGCCAGTTCCTGAAAGAGTTAACCGCCGTTATTTAAGCGCTGACGGAGAACAGCCAGTTCCTGAAAGAGTTAACCTTTCGTTACTGAAGCGCTGACGGAGAACAGCCAGTTTCTGAAAGAGTTAACCGCCGTTACGACGCGCTGACGGAGAACAGCCAGTTCCTGAAAGAGTTAACCGCTCGTTACGAAGCGCTGACGGAGAACAGCCAGTTCCTGAAAGAGTTAACCGCCGTTACGGCGCTGACGGAGAACAGCCAGTTCCTGAAAGAGTTAACCGCCGTTCGTTGACGGAGAACAGCCAGTTCCTGCTGACGGAGAACAGCCAGTTCCTGAAAGAGTTAACCGCTCGTTACGACGCGCTGACGGAGAACAGCCAGTTCCTGAAAGAGTTAACCGCTCGTTACGACGCGCTGACGGAGAACAGCCAGTTTCTGAAAGAGTTAACCGCTCGTTACGACGCGCTGACGGAGAACAGCCAGTTCCTGAAAGAGTTAACCG
The DNA here is from genome assembly GCA_029692085.1 of Gymnothorax javanicus. NCBI lineage: Eukaryota > Metazoa > Chordata > Actinopteri > Anguilliformes > Muraenidae > Gymnothorax > Gymnothorax javanicus. The sequence continues at coordinate 12,516,963 of CM056202.1, read as the reverse complement.
CTCGTTACGACGCGCTGACGGAGAACAGCCAGTTCCTGAAAGAGTTAACCGCTCGTTACGACGCGAGGCAGAAATCGAAATCTAATCAGAAAAGGGTTCTCGTGGGAAGATAATGTTTTTGGAGTAAAATTTCATGTCTTAGAAAGTGTGAAGCAGCCGTCCGTATAAAGTGGGACGTAAATTGCCTGTAAAGGTCCTGCTCCTGATTTTTTTCCTTTCATCGGTGTGGGTGAAGTAATTAGATGGTGCACGTGTCTGAAGGTAAGTGATCAAAGCAGTTGGGTATTATTGGATGACAAATCTTTTCACATTCCTAAATTGCTTATTATGTTATTGTGTCTTATTGTAGCTTATTGCATTAGAATGTTGTTATATTTTTAACCCACCTTATCAAAAGAGGGTCAAAAAGCCAGAGAGTGCGGTCATTTCTGGGGGGGTCTCTGTACGTGTAAATTGCACATGAATTCTGGCCCGATAATACGTTTATCGTTGCAATTTCTGAAACTCTTTGATTGAATCTTACTCAAACCTCCACAGCTGAAATAAGAATATAATACATATTTTTGAATTCATCCAGTTTCACATATAAAAGAACCTAAAAGCCTGGTGTTTGAGGCTTCTTCTTTTGTGGTTTAAAAATCAATTCTTCCTGAAGCCCGGGGTCGACTGGTGTTTGTGGCGAGGAGTGTGGTAGCGATGCTCTCTCTGTGAAAGGTTTAAATGAAGAGGACGGATGTTGGATTGCGGAGGTATATCTGTGCTGTCAGGGCCTCAGTACTGTGTGCATACGGCAGCTTTATTAGCGCACCGGACTATTTAGCGTATCAAAGCAGGAACACGCCAGCGGGCAGCCTGCTCGGTGTGCGTTAGAGGAGCTGTGTGCTTCAGCCTCAGCAGTGGAACAGCATCACAGCAGAGCTAAACTCATTACCGGCCCTTTGTTGTTCTGTTGTGTTTTACTTTATTTGTGTTTGGGTGAGGGAGGGGAGCCTTTAGCATTACCTGCTTCAAAGGAGAGTGGGGCTGTGCTCTCTGTTTACGTATTCATGACTTACTTTCCATCTGTGAAGGTCTCATATGAAGGAGACATTGTCGGACAATTCCATTGGCCTCGTCTGTCAGGGGTCCTCGGAAATAGTGCTGTAGTCTTCAGAGGTGGAAAATTCCGGAGACAGGAGATTAAAGTCCGGCTGTGTTTTTATTCAACCCTCAATTTTATCCTGGTGACGTCGTCTTTGCCCGCTGGCTGAGGAATGGGGTTCATTCGTAAACCCAGGAGGTCGGAACAGAACACTGAGCAGGACTTTTACTTCCTGAATCTGGATCATACACATGCAGTAACAGTGCAGGGATTGGCTGGTCTGTGCTGGTGGGGCCCGACCTCACTTCCTGTCTGGGGCCCAGAGTCTCAGGTAGGACCTGATGAGGTCACTGAGAACCAGACCTTACAGGCTCACACGGGGCTGCACTTCCTTCCTGTGGAGTGTGTGGACCAGCACAGGCCTGCTGCAAGGGCTGCTCGCATAAATATTAATGAACAGGCCGACCAGGACAGTGTTTTGTCCCTGAGTGATTGGCTATTATAACCATTCTGCGCATATCCATGGTGATTAGAATCAGGGCCTAACCAGTAGCGTCTCAGCACTGATGAATATTCATTAGCAGCTGCCTTCACCAAAACTCTGCAGCTTCAACAATGGCAGAGAGAAAACTTAGTACAATGCAACAGAGTCATCTTTCTTCTTACTGCTGATGCAGTGTCTCTGGTGGGGTGAAAATCGTGTGTGTGTGTGTGTCTGTGTGTGTTTGTATGGGTGCGTTCATTCTTGTTCTTTGTGTGTTTGCGCAAGCACGTTTTTGGGTGTGTGTTCGTATGCACGTTTTTTTAGTGCGTTTGTGTGTGCTCATGAATTTTTTGTGCGTGAGCGTGTGTGCGCAAACGTTCATGCGTGCATCACTGTGTGAGTGGACGTGAGTGTGTGTGCATGCTTGTGTGTGAGCATGCATTTGAAGACCACAAAGGAGAAACGATCAGAGTCCAAATTTTGCATTTTTGTATATTTTATATACAAAAGTATTATATATTATATTATTTATAATAATATATAATAATATTCTATATTATTATAAAATGTTGTATATTTTATGTGTTTTACATATTTCTTCAGTGCTTTGTTTCTAAGATGGTTTTGAATTTTTAATTCATCATTTCTCCACAACGTGAAAATGTTACTCCATTGAGGTCTTCATCTGTTTCTCTGTGTGAGATTGTTTGTGGGTTTTTGAATCCTCCTGTATGCGTGTGAGTGTGTTTGTTTGGAGGTAAATTGCGTGCTGTTCATAGTGCATTTAGACTCCCATTATGCAGAATGTTGAACTTTGTGTTTTGTGGTTCAGTAAATTTCTGCTCAGTGTATGTTTTTTGACTTTCTGTTGACAAAATGGAGAATGGAGGATCTCATTTGCGTGGATGTGCAGTACAAATTGTCTCTCAATGGCCTGTGTGAGGCTGATTTGCTTACCTCTGGTTTTGTACACTCATTGCATTGTATTTGACTGAGACGCTGCATCTGGCTGCATGTGCACAGCTCTGTAGGAGTACTGGGCTGCCCTCTGTAAGAGTGGAGAAGAAGAATTCTCTAATGACCAATCGTGGAGAGCAGAGCAGCAGAAAAGGTCAGTCTGTCTTAATCAGCGAGTGGCTTAAAAGGGGTGCGGGCAGAACGGGAGTTTGTGCGGGCCCCACTCCACAGCAGGAGCCGGCGGTGTACCGCCTGTAATGGCTCCTGGAGCCCGAGCAAGGAGACGGGGCACAGCCAGGCGCAGACAGTGAAAATAAACTGAGCCACACCCCATTTTTGGTTGTGACACGGGAGGCCCTGCCGCGAGAGGGAAAGATTGGGGTTTGGGTAAATGGACGCTTGTGCTTGGCTGCACCGTGTGGGGGAATCACGCATTAAGCCCCCCGCCCCCCCCCCCTCGCAGTCTGAGCTTATTTTAGCCGTGTGGCTCTCTGTGCTGTTTGTGTTGGGGCTATAGCGGTATAAATAACAGGGTCTGTGGACGGCACAGGAGCTCCACACCCACAGTGTGATGGGGTATCGATTCTACTCACCGCGCTAAAACTGCCGGCCTCCCGTCTCACTAAATACTCATACGCACACACGCACACACATACTCTCTCCCACAAACATACTCTCACTCTCTCTCACACACACACACGCACTCACTCTCTCAAACACTCACACACACACACTCACTCTCTCAAACACACACACACTTTCCCAAAAACACATTCTCACTCTCTCACACACACACACACACACACACACACACACTCACTCTCTCAAACACACACACACTTTCCCAAAAACACATTCTCACTCTCTCTCACACACACGCACACACACACACGCGCGCACTCACTCTCTCAAACACACACGCTCTGTCTCAAACACACACACACTTTCCCAAAAACACATTCTCACTCTCTCTCACACACACACACACGCGCGCACTCACTCTCTCAAACACTCACACACACACACACTCTCTCTCAAACACACACACTTTCCCAAAAACACATTTCTCTCTCTCTCTCACACACACACACACACACACGCACTCACTCTCTCAAACACACACACACTTTCCCAAAAACACATTCTGTCTCTCACACATGGGTACTCTTGCTTGCACACTTAAAACACGAACACATACCATATTGTCTCTCACACACACTCAGACTGAACCAGTCACATGCTCTCTCTCACACATGCATATTCCCCCACTACTCATGCAGTCTCATGTGCACTCTCTTTTGCTCTCTTACACTTACACACATATTCTCACCCTCACACGTACAGTACACACACACACACACAAGCCCACTCTCTCTCTCTCTTGCTGGGGCTGTACACACACAAGCACAGCCGCCTCAGTCGTGCTCCGCTCTCTGCTTCCGGTATCCCACCTGCTCTACTCTTTAAAATATGGAGAAAATAGGGGAGATATAAAACAGTCGTCTCTACCCTGCGTTTGAAATCGCCGCCCCCAGCTCTGGGTATCCATGTCGGCAGCACACAGCGCTTCCGCACGCAAGCTGTCGGGGAACGGGGACGCGTTTTTACCAGCATAAAGACGGAAGGAGAATAAAATCATGAGTGTTGTTTGTGGACACAGAGCCCGTGGGCCTGTCGCTCCCCAGAAAAGCGCACATCGGGGCCTTAAACGCGGTTTATGCGACGTGACGCTTATCGCTGAACGCCACGCTTTTCACAGCTCTCCGGATAATATTCCCATATTCGGCCAGCGCCAATGTGACACTGTCAATTTGATCTGGGCGTGATTAGGAAAAAATGTATTCAAAGACAACCTTGCCTTACCTTGCCTTAACATTAATAATGCACAGCAGCTGGAGCAGGGGGCTCATGCAGCGAGAACAGTCGAAAATCATTCCACCTCACTTATCAATTTATGAACCTGCCCCGCCCCCCTGTCGGGCCTTCTGGAGCCAATCGCGGCCCCCCGTTTGATCACACCGAGATTTGAGCCCTGTTCTCCGGGAGCCATCTTGAAGGTGAAGTCCTTCAGTTGTGATGTTTGATGTCAAGAGGACCTGCTTTTTGCTTGACAGCCTTTCTACAGGGAAGGTTATTTTACTCAGATGGCTCCTGAGAAGACGGGCCAATCTGAGTTTCTAACTTCCAGCCTGCAAACCAATATATAGTTTTCTGTGTAGCTGAGTGTTAAGCGCTAAATGTTAAGTGATTACATAGGGGTCTGCAGGTTGCTGACGGCTAAGTCCTTAGCTTGTGAGCCCTGTGGTGTGGTCTTCAAATCCCAGCCACACCATTACCAGCTTTGGCTGGAGGTCCGCATGGGCGAGGCAACAATTGGTGCAGGCTTTCTGGGGTTTAGCCAGTTAAAGTTTGCCAGTTCATCGCTCTCTAACAACCACCTCTGTTCGCTGTGCAAACTAAATAGTACTCCGACTACGTGATCCTCCGACGGCGTAGGCAGCGTGTAATTGATGGTGCGACTGCATAGTGCGAAGAGGCGAGTGCTAGTCGTCATATGAGTCGGAGGAATGACGTGCCTCGGCGTCCTCCTGAGTCGATAGGAGCAAGTTGCTTTCGACGGGCTACACTGTTCGGCTGTGTTCAGGGTCGGGGAAAATTAAAAAAAAATAATAATAATAATGATAATGATTACGTAGAGTCCTGACAGTTCTGTCTCAGACCCATCTGCGAGGCTTACCTTCAGCTATACAAACCGTCTAATCACATACTTTTGACCTCATTCCTTAAAGGGTTAAAAGAAGGCACTCTGAGGTCATGTGAAAGGTCGTGTAGGCTGGGATAGAGACAGTTTTTTCAGGTAGCCGTCTTTAGCTCGCCGCACTGGTTATCTATCATAACTGTTTTCAGTGCTAAGTGCAGTCGCCCCACCAGTACCCCTGACGGGTCCCCGGTGTAATCATTCAGCTGCATCCACAAAGCCTCCTCAGCTACTCTGCTAATTACATATCCAGTGCACTTAACCGGCTCTGAGATTACACTAATTCTTCTCTGACAGCCTCGGCTGAGGAATATTTGCCCGTTTGGGTTATTTCGCGGGAAAATCTCCGGAGACCTGAACGGTTCTCCCTTTCAAGCTGAATTAAGGGGTATTATCAAGTTTAGGCAGCTCTGCATTATTTTCTGTGACCTGTGAGGGAGATTGGACCTTTATGTAGATTCGACTGCTTGATCGCTGGTGCCTCGCACTTCTCCTCCTCTCTAATGATGCTGGCTCCAGAACAGAGGCCGTTAGAGTTCTTCTCGAGCCAAGAGTCTCGATTAAACTGCTGAGCTCTCTGAGTTAGCACTGCTCCGGGCGCCCTTTTTAAAAAAACACGGGGGCTCCTCCGCCTTTGGGTCCGACCCGCCCGCGACCCCCTAAAATCACCACTCTAACCATCCATCTGGTTACAGGACTTTTCGTCCCTGGATTTTTCTTTCCTGGACTTTTCGTCCCCGGATTTTTCGTCCCCTAATGATAACAAAACGTGCCACCATTGTTGACAGACGTGCGGATGGATGGACAACAGACGGATAACCATGATATAAGGTCTGGGGTTAGGATTATAATGCAGGAGGAGGGCAAAGCATTATTGGGGACAAACAATCCAGGGACGAAAAGTTCATGGGGGCGAAAAGTCCAGGGACAAAGAGTCATCCTTCTCATGATGGCCCAACTCCCAGCTGGAATACTTGTGCTTGGGGGTGGGAATGCCTGTCAGGAAGAAGGCGGTAAACTTCCTGGTTAGGGAGGAGAGAGGTTCTGGAATGAGCTGCTTCAGGTTGTCCTTGAGAGGACAAAGGTGTGAGAGAGATGGCGTCAGGGAGAGGGAAGAGTGGGCCGTATTTAGGCCTGTAATCAGGAGGGTCTAAAAGCTTCCTGTGAGTGACAGTATCTCCACACTGCCCCGCGATGATAAGGCCCGTCATGTAAAGGGGGAGGAGTGGGGGGTGGGGGAATGCTAAAACGCCAAATGGCTTTTAAGATGGCCGCCTGTCCCCTCCGGAACCTTGCATCCTTTGACCTTAAGTGGCTCTCTGCGGGCACATCTGTCTCCGCTCAGAGTGACATCCGGGGCTGAAAAAATGAGCGAGACGTCTCCAGATCCGTGCGCTCGATAGCGTGAGAGTGAAGATGGAGGACGATTAAAAAAAAACAGCTCGCCCGCGCCAGGTGACAGGTTTACCCGCTAATGGCACCGTGGCCATCGCAAAGCCTCAACGCAGCGGTGGCCTCTCTAATCCCAGCCTGACGTTCGCAAAAACTGTGATGGACTCGTTACCTCAAATTTATTTCCCTTCGTCTGTCACCCGGCCGTGGCTGTCCCGTGCCTGTACGCTCATTAGGCATCCTTAGTGTACTGTGCACTTTGGAAAAGCGCGGATGACGACTCAATTGAGGCCAAGGATAGCGTTCTCAGAAGGCAGAAGCCTGGGGAAAGAGGCATGCTGTGTGATGGCCCTCTGGCTATGCCCTGGGAATAAACATGAGGTAGGAGTATAATAGTGACTTCCACAACAACCTGACTGAAGGTAATTACTCGGCAGACATGTCTGTTATTTTTCTTTACTTGCCTGATCTGTAGTCCCTGAACCTCATCGAGGATTCTCTCATTCACTCCGGTTGCGGACAAGGCACTGGAAGGTCATTGAAGTGTTCAGCAGTTAAGTGGTGCGACAAACCAGAAACCGCACTGAAGCGTTTATGTTGCTTTCGCTTGCTGTACCTGAGCCTGTACTGTTCGGCCGTTTGACAGCTCTTCTGCGAATCAGGGCTCACCTTTGATGCTTGAAAAGACTTGTTGGGGTTGGGGCGGGTGGATGGGCGATGTGGAGTTTCTCTCCTCTGGACCTCGCCCCTTGTCAGCAGGTACCCTCAGACGAGCTGCTTGCGATACTCAAGCCGGTGACCTCTGACCCTTGTTGGTGTGCACCGCGCGGGGGTGGTACACGTTTGCCAGTGGGACGTGTCCTCCTTGACCTCATAAGCGGTGCGACATGCGGCTGGGAAATGGCAGTAGTTTGCAATCCCCTCCATCAGATAAGACGTCTCGTGAACATTTCCCAGAATGCTTGTCAGCCTAGCTGCTCCCAGGCCTTGTCAGCCAAGACCCTTTCCGTTTACTCTGAAACTCAGGCTACGGGATTAGCACAGCCCCGTAGGCCATCAAATGCTCCCGCTGTCTAAAGATTCTTAATGGCAGCTTCTCTATTGCCTAATAAAATTCATAAAGGCTACTTTATCTCCGAGAAAGTGGAAAGTGGAGCTTTCCCCTGCCGCTATGGCGGAGCTAGCAAACGCTTTTAATTATCAGACCCCTCCTCCCAGAACGGCGTTATAGTGAAAATAACGATTTACAGAAGTGAATGCAGAACAGAGAGAGAAATAAATTTGGACTTGCTGTTTCAATCGCTTTGCTGGGTGGTAATCGGTATTGATGAGCTTTTCGGAGAGCGTTTCCCCGCGGAGGGCAATCGCGCCTGCTCGCGCGGATGAGACCCAAACACGCCGGCCGAGGCGCGGCGCGGCGCTCCCTGTGAAATGATTCGTGCGAGCACCTCGCTGATGAATGTACATGTCACGTCTGATCTGGGCTCTCTGTTTGTTAGGAGCGCCTCTAATAAAATCAGGGAGAAGGCTTTGAGATGCAATCAAACAACGAAAAGAAGACCCACCGGATGTGAGAATGACTTCTGAAAGGAGACTTGCAAATGACTCCTCCAAATGTTATTGTGCTGGTCTTTTGAAGACTTGCATCTCATTTGGAATTTGCATATCCCGCTGAACAGTCATTTGTCTTTGAAGATTGGAATAGCTTTTAATGGATTGGTGATTTCCCTCTCTCTCTCTCTCTCATGCTCTCTCTCTCTCTTTCTAGTTGTCTCTCCATCTGTCCATCTCCCACACACAGGTAACAGACACACCGCATATCAAAGAACGCAAACACGTATTCTGTCGGGGGATCAGAGTTCATCTTCAGTGGTTATAGCGCACTCATATTAACGACTCTGAAATGGATGTCATCTGCTGCCTTTACAGACGAACCTGCTTTACAGCTGACTCTGGAGGGAAGACCGAGAGAGTCACTATGAAAAGCCAGTTTTTTGAACGTTCTTAAGTGGCCATTTTAGAACTGCTTTGCTTTCAGTTGCTAGTAGTTATGGTTATGACGGATTTCGTGCAAATGAAATAATTTGTGATCCCTTGTGTGTAAAAGGGTCAAAATAGAGCTATTGAATTGACGCATCTTTCTGATGTTCTACTCCATTCATTACGGTGACGGGGAAGGAAATAATTATTCTTGTGCCATTGAATGTGATGGCGGAATTCCGCACCAATTATTTGTGTTTCGCCATTGGTGGGCATGTGATGCCGCCATGGTAATAGTGATGTCATAAAGGCTGTGCTTGCAGAGGCGGGAGATCAGTGAAATTGGAGGTTCCATTGGTCGAAGTCCCTGGTCATCTGGAATCAGTGAACATGTAAAGCGAGACCACAGTCGACAACACATAATTAATTGTCCCTCATTTAATTTTCTTATTTATGGCTGGGCAGATTATCGCTGTTCCAAATATGTTTCGGATTTTGGCTCGCGAAGTAAAATTAGATTCCTCCTTATTGGACTGTGAAGATCTCTGTCGGAAGAGGCGAGAACAATAGATTGGTTTTATTAGCGTTTCTTGCGTGTGAGGAGAGAAACCATTGCAATTATTGGCCCGAGCGGTTGTAATTATTTTACAGCCATTCATCTTTAGTGTCCATTAAAATGCCTCGCATTTGCATAGGCAAACTTATATCACGAAACAGACCTTACTGCTGCTGCTAGTCTCCCCAGGACCCGGGTAACATTATCTCCTATTGTTAATGCCATGCGAAATTCTCGCTAAATAGTAGCGTAGACGTTGATTTCACTTCGCTGTAGCTGTTAGCCATTCTCATGACTCTCACTTTCATTGAGACAGACTGGGTATAAGCAAAGATGAGGTTCTTTATTATTGGGGAGAGCTAGTTTGGAGGCTGATTTTGTACACACCGCATCCTGAGCTGGATAGCTATCTAATTCTAAAAAGAATCAGTCCAGTGAAAGCTGTAATCTAGTGTTGTTCTTAGATTAGATTGGTGCCATTGTTTGTGTGGGATAGATAAAAGACCAACATGGGAAGATGAGATGATAAGTGTGTAATTAAAAACACACTGAGCGGTATTGGGGCGAATTGGAAACACCCTAACGCAGCGATGCAGTGGAGTTACAGGGTGTGTGCCCCAGCTCCTGAAGACGATGATGTCGATAGTCTGTGATAATTTCATTCCAGGATAGAGGGAGTGCGGGGGAGGGGCAGTAATGGCTTATCAGCTGAATACATTGAGGTGAATTTTTCATGTGGGCGCTCAGGTTTTGTTAATGTACGTTGACAGGAGGTGAATAATCTCTGAGGGGTGGCGGTTGGCCAGGCTGATGGGGGAGATCCCTGCTCCCACAGCGAGGGGTTATATGGGGGTCAGGGTCACACTTGGTGGCGATACTGGCAGGACACAAGTCCTCCCCAATATTGAGAGAGATGCATAATGGTCTAACTGGAGTACAGGGAATCGTAATTTCTTTACCTTCAGTTCTCTGGTAATCAGGCTACATTTATTCACTGTGAACGAGTAGAATTTACGAGTCTAACAAAACATAGAAGTTTGTTGTTTGGCGAATATCTCAAAGCAGACTTCGGTCAGCACCACCGGCCTTTCTAGGGCGGCCGTCTAGGGATGGATGTGAGCTGGGTGGGGGGGTCAGAAGTGAGCGACTCCCGGAGAGATCCCCACACCACTCACAACCGCGCAGTACAACATGCCAGCTACGCATCCGAGAAATCCGCGTCTCCTTTTACCCCGATACCTGTTCCTCCTGCCTCCTCCTGTAAGAGGTAACCCTACCACACCACACCGCCCCCCGCCACGCCAGATTTGGTAGATGCTCAATCGATGGTGGGACGACGCGGCCTCCTTTCCTGTCTGAGATGCCCGAAGGCTGCGAATAAACCCTTGAATTCCAGACAGGTTCATTAAATACCCTCCCCCGAACGGGACATACTTGTAGCAGTTTATTTATAGTATGCACTGAGTAAATATACTCATATGCAGTTGCCAGTGACTGTGTTGATTTCAGCAGCCTGTCAGATATAACTGACGTAGAGCAGCTGAGGGACTGGAAGGTGGTGGCAGTCAGGGAAGTTCACTATTGTCATTGAATAATGGTGCCTTTTAGGCAGAAACGATGGGGATTTACTCGCGTGAGACCTGAAAGAGTTTGTATTTTGCCATTGCTGTTAAATATCCCAGCTTGGATTTGTTTTTTTTTTGGTTTGTGCCATTTAATCACATTTTTGGAAGCGTGCTGAGAGTGTCAGAGGAGGGATTGATAGCCTTGGGCAGTCTTTCCTCTGTTACATGGTCTCTCTCCCCCTCCTCTCCGTTCCAGCTTGAGTAAAATGACAGCGGTGTCTCTGATGGGACGCTAGGCTAGTGTTAGCGCCGCGCGCAGGTCTGTGCAGCGTTTGGGTATGTGCAACCGCTAAAACTGGGATAGGTGCTAGGCTAGTGTTAGCATCGCGCGCAGGCCTGCACAGCGCATGGGGACCTGTAGCCGCTAACACTGGAATAGCCGCTGAGAGGGAGTGCAATCGCGGGGTGAAATCAATGCCAGTGTTACTGGAACGGGCATCTCATTTCAGGACAAGACTCATGGCTCGCTATCGATTATCACTCTTTAGGGAAAATATAAAGAGCGCCCCAAGCCTTTTAAGACGTGACCTTGTGGTTTGATTTTTGAAGGAATGTGACTAGCAGGAAGCCAGCCCTGCCTGCGCTCTTCTGGCGGCGCGATGACAGCTCAGTGTAGTTTGCTCCAGTGGAATGACGCCACACACAGTGTACTTAACCTCCCTTCTTGCTCTTATTTTTTTCTTTTTCAGACTCATCTGTGCAGCTGCCATTTTGGTTCTCCTGTTTATGTTGAACTTGACCTCTGACCCCTGACCTCCTGCATTACCTTGGTAATCATTTCATATTTTATTTATTTATTTATTTATTTTGTTAGCATTTGCATTAATTTCTACATTCATGCATACATTCTGTGTTCCATAATTTGTGAACTTCATTTAGTGTTTTCTGTGGATTTTTATTTGGAAATTATTGTTTTTACTGTTATTTCATTTGCATCGTGTTGGTTTTTGATTTGGGCATGCTGTGAACATTCAGCTCTGGACTGGAAATACACCATGTGACCCGATTCAGCCAATTAGGAATGAGTGCACTACGTGCCTAAATAAAAAGGCAACAGATTTCTCCTTGTCTTTTCTTCTTCATTGGTTTTGACACATTTCATCCTTTGTTGCTTTGATTTGATTTGGTGCTTTTTTTGTTCTGTTTCCTGACTCATTGTCGCCACAGGAACGGACTCAATGGCGTTCTGATTTGGTATTCCTCATTGCTGAAGATCGTTCCTTCACTTTTGACCTGAAGGATTTATTATTATAATTGACCGCAGTTAGAACAGCACTTCTGCAGTGCACAGATAATACTCTCGGCGCACTGTATGTGTGAGTGGAATATGTGATTCTGCATGTCTGCGCATATAATGGAAACACAGTCCTGTGAGTGTGTGCGCGTGCGCGCGCGTGTGTGTGTGTGTGTAAGAGAGAGAGAGAAAGAGCTGGGAGATAGACTGTAGATGAGCTGTTAAATCCATACAGAAAGATGTGAGAACACAAGCAGGATGGCTGTTTTTCTGGTAAGTAATTTACAGAACATGGAGAATGATACAAATTTTCCTTTCCAAGTAGTGTTTCAATGGGAACTTGGTGTCCTATCCATTTGACTGGAGTTTTTGCATGCTTGTGTGAGTATGTGAGTGTGTACCTGTGCATGTGCGTCCGTGTGTGTGTGTGCGGATGTGTGTGTGTGTGTGTGTGTGCAGATGTGCGTGTGTGTGTGTGTGTCTGTGTATGTATGTGTGTGTGCCTTTGTGTGTGTGTGTGTGTGTGTGTGTGTAAGTGCGTATGCCTGTGCGTGTGTGTGTGTGTGTGTGTGTGTGTGTGTGTGTGTGTGTGTGTGTGGTGTGTGTGTGTGTGTGTGTGTGTGTGTGTGTGTGTGTGTCTAAGTGCATATGCATGTGCGTGTTGGCGCGCGTGTGTGTAAGTGAGGGGAGATATACAGTCTGTTTCTGTGTCTCAGTTTAACTCCGTGTCCAGGACTGCGCTCGCAGGAGTCCATTTTGCAGCGTAGATTGGCCCTGTTTCCTGGGCTCTGTAAGCGATGGGGAGGTGCTGAGCCTTGGGCTGAGTGACCTGTTCCCATCTCTGTGATGTTTAATGTTATCTTAATAAGCCTGCAGGAGTGCACACAGGGCTGTACGGGGGAGAAGAGCCGGAGGGTGTTATTACTGCTGCTCACACATCTCAGTGCTGGGGCTCGACCGTGTGGAGTATAAGTATGGATGGATGGATGGATGGAGGGACACGGGGAGCCTTCGTCAGAGGAATCTCGGGCAGGGGGGTTAAGTTAGGCCTGGCCTGGTTTGGTTAAGCCCTTCTCCATTTGATTCAGCTAAACTTTATTCACATCTGGCTCTTTACCGTGCACTGCCAGTAAAACACTGCAGAGTGACATAAGAACTGACTCCAGGTCAGCAGCCCTGCACAGCAAAGGACAAGCCGAACCCACCAGGCCTCTGTCTGTCTCTTGCCTACTGACAGGGCTTCACCTCTGCAGTTTTTACCAAGCAGCGCACAGGAGCGCATGAGCCCCAATTGAAGATTTTATAAGTGCATTGTCCATCCATTCATTTTCCGAACCGCTTATTCCTCATTAGGGGTCAGAGGCAGGCTCATGCCTCTCCCATCGTCCAATAGGAGAGAGGCAGGAACACAGCGGCCAGTATATATAAGAGTGCGCTCCTGTGTCCCGGTCAGTAAATACATGCGTTCCTGTATTTCCTCAGCCAGCGCGGTGAGTTCTCAGGAATATGAGCTCCTGTGACGGAGGCGCTCTGCAGATGTGATGTGGGGGGGTGTAGGGACTCTGGGATGCAGGCAGGCGCACGGCAAGCCCCGAGACGCTGACAGCTCTGTTCTGGGGTCCTGACCCGCGCTCAGATAATCTGAGACCAGCTGCCCTGCGGTCTGACTGCTCCGCTCACAAATGGAGCCCATCACCCAGGGAGCCGGGAGCCGACCAATCAGAGCGCTGCACCTGACGCTGAGGAGGGTGGAGGTGGGGAGCAGGCCTACTGTCTTTACCGGAGGGGCTCATCTCCTGCTGCGTCTTCTCTACAGCCATACACACTCTCACACACTCCCTCATCTGTGTCTGTGTAGGGTTAATGTGTGTGTGCTGTATGTGTGTGTGTGTGTGTGTTTATGGTTGTGTGTGCTCTGTGTGTGCGTGTGTGTGTGTGCGTGTGTGTGTGTGTGTGTGTGTGAGTGCGTGTGTGTGTGTGTGTGTGTGTGTGTGTTTATGGTTGTGCGTGTATGTGTGTGTTTATGGTTGTGTGTGTGTGTGTGTGCGTGTGCGTGCTGAGACTCCTGTAGGTCCGGGGCTGTGTGTATGTGTCTATGGTTGTGTGTGTGTGTGTGTGTGTGTGAGTGCAGTGTAAACAGTCGCCCCTGAGACAGCAGCAGGTCTCGGGGCTCAGTGCCATTAACAGCGTGTGAATAAGGCCTCTTTACAGCGCCGCTCGCCATTTATTTTATTTTTATTTTCCCTCTCTCTGATTGATCGCCGGCGCGCACGCTTCTCAACCTCCCGTCACGGTCCGAGCCCCAAAGCACGGCTCAGGAATGCAAATGACTGTCGCTACACTGGAGAGCTGCGGTCCGTTCCTCTCGCCGAGACCCAGCTCCGCGGCCCACTCACCCACAGAAAAACCAATATCCGCAGGGCAGGTAGCACCTCTCCACGACCAGCACAGTACATTACTGCTCCAGTTTGCGTCTGCTCGCAAATAACCGCGTGCTGAGGCTCGTTTGTGCATCACGACTGAAGAGGTCTGTCGGACTCGAAAATAAAATATTCATTTTTTCGCACAAAGAGTCGGTTTTCTGTGCTTTTCACTTTGTCCTTGTGAGATCCCTGAGCCGTTCGCATCAAAGGCTCTTGCCTCTCTAAAGCTCGTGTAGTCTTCAAAAGCAGCGGTCATGTTCGCTCATGCAAGCGTACCGGGGATGTAGCTCGCCGTCCTTTTGACAAGACAATGCTTCCAATTGAAAAGACTCTGTGGAAAAATAAGCTCGTTCTTCTGGAGAAAAATTACAGCCGCTAATTTCTCTTTCACTCATACCCCCCCGTACTCCCCACCCGCCACAGCTAAACCTTCAGGCTCCCCCCCGACCTGTTCGCGCAGATGCGTCGTTTCGCCTCCTGAACAGACAGGCGCCGCTCAATTTAAAAAAAAAAAAAAAAAAAAAAGGGTTCGTTTTTCCGAGAAGCGAGCCGTCTCCACGGTAACCTCCGCGTGAAAGAACGTAGTGCTGCCCTGAGAGGGATAATTAAAAGCGCTTTCGCCACGTGACCGAGCGCTCGCCGGGGGAACCAAAAAGTTCGGGCCGGATCGATGAGGTCCTGTGTGCCTCTTTCAGTGGAAATGAAATAGAAAGCAAGTCGCCCCAGACCCAACCCCAGAATTGATATGCCCATCCCAATAGTTTCATGTGCCTTCCTCCCGCCCAATCAGGTGAGCCGCACTGACACACGGATTACTTTTAAATACTTCATCATCTCACCTTCACGTTCCCCCTGCGCTACATTGATTTAATTAAACACTGGTGCAACTTCGCCTTCGTTGTGTTGACATTGTTTAATGACCAATTCATAGCTTTCAAAGTTCTCCCTTTTTTTGGTAGTCCCAGCGTACAGTCACCAAGGCATTTCAAGCTGCATTCAGATTAATGAGCCCTGTGTTCAGCGGTCCATTCATTAAATTTTGACCCTCTTTATTTCCTCTGCATTCGTCTGTCATCATCATCCTTTATTTCCATCCCACTGAGACCAAAGTTTCTCTTTTTCTAGGTCTCCCAGTACACAAGCAAAGCCTTCACAAAGCATGATGGCATTTTATTGTATTGTTATACTTGAGTTATATTACAGTTATAACGTTAGTATTAACTCCCCTTTGTGGCCTTTTCTTGTATTGTTATACTGTAGTTATATTACTGTTATAACATTAAAAGTAATGTCCTATTATGACATTTTATTGTATTGTTATACTGTTGTTATATTACAGTTATAACGTTAGTAGTAATACCCCATTAAGGCGTTTCATTATATTGTTATACTGTAGTTATGTGGTGGTTATGTTAATATTAACTCCCCATTATGACGTTTTATGGAATTCTTTTAGTGTAGTTATATTACTGTTATAACTTTAGAATTAACTGCTCATTATGGCTTTTTATTGTATTTGTTATACTGTAGTTGTAATACAGTTATAATGTCAGTAGTAACGCCCCATTATGGTATTTTATTGTATTGTTATACTGTAGTTTTATTACAGTTATAACATTAGTAGCAACTCCCCATCATGGCGTTTTATTGTATTTGTTATACTGTAGTTGTATTGCAGTTATAATGTTAAAAGTAATGCCCTATTATGGTATTTAATTGTATTTGTTATACTGTAATTGTATTACAGTTATAACATTAGTAGTAACGCCCCACTATGGCGTTTTATTTTATTGTTATACTGTAGGTATACAATGGTTATAATGTTAGTAGTAACTCTCCAGAGTGGCATTTTATGGTATTGTTATATGTTGTTATGTCTGGAATTATATTACAATTATAACGTTAGTAGTAATGCCCCATTAAGGTGTTTTATTGTATTGTTCTACTGTAGTTATACAATGGTAATAATGTTAGTATTAACTCCCCATTATGGCGTTTAATTGTATTTGTTATACTGTAATTGTATTACAGTTATAACATTAGTAGTAACGCCCCACTATGGCATTTTATTGTATTGTTATACTGTAGGTATACAATGGTTATAATGTTAGTATTAACTCCCCAGAGTGGCATTTTATGGTATTGTTATATATTGTTATATCTGGAGTTATATTACAATTATAACGTTAGTAGTAATGCGCCATTGAGGCGTTTTATTGTATTGTTATACTGTAATTATACAATGGTAATAATGTTAGAATTAACTCCCCATTATGGCATTTTATTGTATTGTTATACTGTAGTTTTATTACACTAATAACGCTAGTAGTAACTCCCTCAGTAGGATCCGGTCCCTGTTTGCCAGTGTGAAATGATGTCGCTGATGCTGGGGATTATGGGATTGAGTGAGAATTAGATGCTGTCGTGCTCGTATTGCAGCGAGGTCCCACGGTGGTCGCTCTTGCTGCGAAGCCGCCACCCATGTGCTTCTAATCAGCGTCCCATTGTCACGCTGACCTATGGACTGATGGATGGTGCAGACCCACCGGAGAGCAGAACAAATGCGGCAAAACAAAAGTGACATTTATTTTCCCCTCGATTTTTTCCTCCAAAGCCGGGAGAGGCGTCACGAGCGCACGCGGAGGTCTCGTGCCCGGAACCCTGGGGTCCATCGATCAGGGCCGATCCCTGATTGGCTGGTTTGTTTGATCCGGGGCGCAGCGGTCGCTGTGCTTGTGTGTCAGAGCTGAGGAATGTTCGATGCCCGCAGTTTCCGGACATTTCCAAGTTCATAAAATAGTAATGCGCAATCTCCAGCTCAGCACCCCTTCTGAACGGTCACAAATCCACCTCGCAACTTTGACATTTGCTCATAGGCAATCACCACCATGCTGCTCGATGCGAATGCAAAACGCCACTACTGTTCTCGCTTCCCCGTGCCGTCTCCCTGTAAAGACAGGACTGTGATGGTAGTGGTTGAATCACCGCTGCTAGGGCCTAAAATTTATACATGAAGATCTCAGTCCATGAATGTATTCATTTGGAGGCCATGCAGAACTCACTGCATATGTAAGTCCAGGCGATGTTGGGGTTTGGGCCCCTGTGCTTAGGGCCCTGATGCGACCATTACTTCGGGAGCTGGGGGGCCGGTGCTGTGAGAGGTTTTGGGCAGGGCCTGCACACGTAGACCCGCAAGGTGTGGCGAATCCGGGAGGCGGGTGGAAATGAAACCGGCCAATCATTTGTCCTCCCATGGTGCCATATTGATTGTGCTTTGTCTCGCGGTGTTATCTGGGAAGCGGGATCATTTAGAGGTTGCGTTTCAGGGATTGACGGAAATAACAGAGGGGCCAGTGCCACACCGTAAACCGCGCTCTGCAAACACGCACGCAGTGGAAGCCACTGTGTGAAATTCAGCTGTAAACAGGGTGTCAAAGTTAATGTTGAACTATTTATAATGGAATGGAGTGGTGATGTCACCAGCATAGCAACGGCCTTGGCAACCAGGGATATTTTATACACAAAGCATGTAGTGAAAGTGTTAGGCTGTAGGAAGCTGAAACAAAAACGTCTCATGACATGCATACAGAATACCTTTATCCTGCTCTGTTTAAAAGTGTTGATAATGTTAGTGTTTGGGCTTTGTAATAAGTACTGACAATAATTGTCAGAGATTTAATAATGTAATATTTAATAGGAAGGTTCACTGGTGGTAGTATATTTTTCATTGAGCCAAATTTTTCATACATGAATAAAATAAATGCTGTCTTCACAATTTTGCTGACTGACACAACTGTAATTATTACCTCTGCCAAGGAGGTTATGTTTTCACCCGTTTGTTTGTTTGTTTGTCTGTGTGTTAACAGGATAACTCAAAAAGTACGAACGGTTCGGCACGAAATTTGATAGGATGATAGATGGTAGACTAAGGATGACTGATCCAATCTTGGATGTGATCTGGAACATATTCTGGATCCAGGATCCAGAAGAGTTAAAATTTATCTAACGTGGGTCTCTGTGATGTTTCTGACAGGATAACTCATAAAATTACGGGCGGTTCGGCATGAAATTTGGCAGAATGATAGGTAGTAGTGCGGGGAAGAGTTGATTTAATGCTGGAAGTGATCCGGTACATATTCTGTCACCAAAAGAACAGATTTATGGCATGGGAGAGGTATGCGCTCTACCGAGTACCCTCTGATTTCTGTTGTTATGTTTTAATGTTCACGAGATATGTTGTGAGTATCAATATAGCTCTCAAAATGCAATAATTGTCAGAGATTTGATAATATAATATTTAACAGGAAGATTTACTCATTGTAGTATATTTTTCATTTATGAATAAAATAAATGCTTTCTTCGCAATATTGCAGATTGACACCACTGTAATTGTTTCCGTTGTTATGTTTGTGTGTCAGACTGATGTGGAGTGAGTATCAATACAGGTCTCAAAACATAGGCTTGAGCTCGTTATTTTTCCCGCGTTCGGCTTTTGATCATTCAGAACAGCATATGTTGACGCCAGTGCCCATCACACACGCTAAAATACTGCAGTGGGTGCGGTGCGTCTTTACTTTTAACATGCATCCAGTCTTGACCTTTCAGAGGAGTAGTTCGGGAACATGGGTGCGTGAATCTTAGCGTTAAGCCCCCTAGAGCAGTGGAGATCCAGGAATATTGAAATACAGGTCTTCTGGACCAGCCAGGCTACATGGAAATGCTAATCTAACATTTAAAATTGACCATGTGAAATGGATTGAAAGGTACATTCAAATGGACCCGAATGTCATTAATTATGTACACGGGGCGGCTTTGCTAGCGTGGGTCGCCCGGCTTCGTAGCAGCGAGTCGTCAGCAATATTGGAGTAGCCTTCAGTCTCGCTACGGTTCAATAGCTATCAGCTTTATCGACCAACAGAAGGGCGCGCCGCTATCTTCAACACGTGTCACTGCCGCGGGTCATTAACAATTTCATCCCTTTCGCTAACCTTTACCAAACCCGTGAGAAAATCATGTTCCCATGAAATGTCCATGTGTTAGTCAGGCCCCGTGGTCGACCGGGCCGGGTATGGATTTCGCACCGGCGTTTCTTTAGGAATCCGTCCATCGGCGGTGCTTAATTAAAAGGCAACGGAGAGTGGAGATCGGGCATTGCTGATCATCTGGTTTGATGATATCCCTCCCCGCTTTTGGAGCGCGAGAATTTGGACGGAGAGCTCGATCAGGGCAAGGGGGGGGAGGGCGTGGGGTTAGGGGAAGAGGCGCGGCTGCCCAATCGCAGCGGAGTGCATTCGGGCCAATATAAAACCTCATTACAGGGGTGTCATCGAAAATGTGTGCACTTTCTGCTCCATCTAGCAGCAATTTTGCTGGATAAGCAGCGCTCTCATTTGCTCGTTTCGCCCCTCTCGGTTCAGACAGAGGCTCAGCGAACAGGAGCTGGGTCCTCGCTCCATTTGGGCCTCGCAGCCAGAACTCCCCTCCTCCTCCCTCCCCTCGGCCCAGCGTTTGGCCCAACACCTGCCGTGCGGCAGTGCAGCCTGGGTTGGGGGGCGGTGAGACCGTCCCTCGGCGAGATGGAGGTCCTGGGCCGAGCGTTGGGTTTGCTCTTTAATGGATCCCCTAATTGCCTTTTTATTATGTGCAGACAGTACGCCTCAACCACCCTCTCGCTCAAATGCCAGGTCTCCAGGAGGTTGCTGTCTCTCGACATCTTTCTCCAACTCTGTACATCTCTGCCTTTCCCTCTACGGGAATGGCGGGAAGCATTTATTATCGCCTCTGCCGTTCGACGGAGACGGCTGGCTCATGCTCGCTACGGTCCGCGCCGCGGGACGGGCCTCTTCTGTGTGTCCCGGGCACAGAGCTCGACGTTGCGCTGAAAGCGAGCAGAAATGGCGTGCCTGTAAATATCGAACGTTCGGCCAATTCCGCTCCATCTGCCACCGCCGGCCCCCCAGCGTCGGCCTTCGTGCTTCTGGCCGTAACGTCGGAATTTCACGACCGCAGGAAATGGCTCCCACGGGAATGTAGCAACCTTCCTCTCTGGCGACCGCCATTACAACACGGGATCGGCCTGCACCCCAACAGCTACTACGTACAACAAAAAAAAAGAGCAACAACTTAAGCGAGCAGACGCTGGGAAAACCTTGAATAATAAATGTCCCGATAAAAGGCAGACGCACAGAAAAGGAGGCGGAAAGGTCAGTGCGAGCCGCTGCCGTAATTACGCTGCGGACTGGAAACTGGCCAACACCCCGCTAATTAAATCGCAGACAAATTTCCTCCCTCATCCCGACACTTCCAGCAGTGGCTCCACATATTAATCTTTGGTGGAGAGGCTTTTTTTACACGGGCTGGGTTTTTAGTTTGTTGCACACGTACGCCAAGACCCCCCCCCCAAGACCCCACAACACACACACACACACACACACACCCCAAGCCTCTTAGATTCTCATGCCTCCGAGTGTGTGCCAGGCTCCGGGGGCGAGAGCGAATTTGGACAGCAGGATGAAAAGTTGGCCCGTAGTTGGCCGATAGCCGGGAGACCCCCTACTAACGGACCCCGGCAGTCAGCACCCTGCTAATTAGAGGAAGTCGTTTCTGCACAAAGCCTTTGCTTAATTATCTCTTCCGCATTCTGTGCGGTACACAGCAGTGACGTCGTTTCACTGACCTCTTTGTCTCAAGTTTTTACTGTCTGAAAACTTGCCTGCCCTGCTGGGTAAACTGTCCAGTTAAGCCAAGTCTCGAGTGTCGCCGTTCTGTTTTTAGCAACAAAAATCCCATACGCAACGGTTAGCCACAGATACAGACGGGAGCTTCGAAACGTGTAGCTAACATTGCATTCACGTTATTTTTTTTTATCACTTTGCAGTATATTCAGCAGAATGTCCTTATGACATGGCAGAATGTTGTCATGTGACCCACTGCTGGATCTTAACATTCTGTCCAAACCAGCTCAGGGCCGTATTCTGAAGGGCCGGTTCCCTCGAGTCTTGCAGCCATTCCAAGCCACCAATCTTGTAACATAACTTAGCAGATTGGAGAAATGGGAATTTGTTCAATCAGTCATTCATCTGGCAGAGCAATCTCGCGCTAACAGATGTATCGAGTTGGCTGGAAATACGAGAAGGGGCGAGGTCATTCATTTTGCGCCAAAAAGCTACACATTAGCGAAAATGGGCTTTGAGACGGTGCGGCAGCACAGAAGGTCCTTTTCGCCCGCTGTGTCTGTGGTGGTTTGTCACAGGTGGGGACGCAGTCTTCGAGGTAAGTTGGCGATAGCGCCCGCATAAGGCTGGTGAGGAAGCCCAGGCATCGCGGCTCTGAACGAGAGCCCCGTCGGCGCAGGAGATCGCCCATTGTGTGTGCTTGCCCGCGCAGTTAATAATAAGCCCACATATCATGCTACTTCCTCCGGGCGTCTGCAGTAATTGGGTCCTTGAACACAGGCTGAAGAGGCCATAGCACCAGTCTGCTGTTGCTTTATAACTTTTCTTGCGTTAGTAACGCGCTGGGACTTTTCAGAGCAGACCCTGGTCCGTTTCGCCACTCGCCAGGCCTAATTAGTCATGTACTCGCTAACATATGCCTTCACAGTGGCCTCGTCCAGAAATTTCATGATTAAGTTGTCTAATTAGAGTCAGCGGCTCGTGCCTGGCCTGGTAGTGGGTTCTGGTGAAGAACCCTCGGCGAATTCAGACCCCAGCTAGGCAGCAGAGGGATTTCATACATGAGCAGGTCCTGCCAGGCCATGAAATTTTTTTTTTTTTTGCACCAGAGTTCCAGACAGACAATGCTTCTCATTAGCATATGATCAATCCGCGATTGCTTGGCCTCAACGATATGTTACTTCATTCCTCAAGAAAAACATGGTTTTCGTGATGGCCAGGTGTTAAAGTGAGAATGTGAACACCGCACAGTGGGCAGCAAGCGCTGTGATTGGTCGTGTGCTAATGAGAAATATTCTCTGTGCAGAACTGCCAGGCCACATGTCAGGGCCCGTGTCCCACTCTGAAGAACTGTGGAAAACTTGTTGGGGGCGTTGAAATCAATAAATCAAAAGCAATGAAAAGTGCAAAAAAGCTGCTGTAGTGCCTAAACATTTTACAATCTTTTATTTTTGTCGAACACCACAGCCCTACAACTTTCTTTGGCAGCTGCCTAGAACGTCTAGAAAATTTTGTCAACTTTTTTGCGGCCCTGGCTTCCTGTAATTTGATTGGCGGCAGCACATTTCTGATAAGGGGCCTGGTTACTTTGTGGCGGGTTTTCATTTCGTCATAATCACCTCCTAAAACTCCAGAGACTCCCCCTCCCCCTCGTACCTCCACACTGATCTTCCTCGCTTAGTGGAACTAGCAGCAGTGGGTGATAATAACTTCATTCCTCGCTAATATGGAGATTTCGGAAATCTATATTTCTAAGTCTGCCGCTACACCGGATCGCAGTGTTCGTAGCGTCCCTGAGGCCGTTTCGCTGCCTTTGTTTGAACACTGTCGTTTTGAGTTAAGATGTTTTGCCAGCTCGCTGATGAGATTTGGGCGAAGTTGAATCGATCAAAAGTTAGGTTTGCGCTCTGGCATCGAGTCTGGAGTCGGCCGCTGGCGAATGTGGCAGGCTGCCATAACCGAGCGACTCACAGGTGGCTGTGCTGCTGCTCGCCGTCTCCACTCGCTATCGACGGCTCCTGCCAGAGCTCGCGCCCATTAATTCTCACACTTTCCCTCGGACACGCATCCGCATGAGCTCGATTTCCTGAGCCGGAAGTCCTAAGTCGTTGTAGCAACATCTTAAGATTTGACTGAACATTCGGAATTGTGGAGAAAAATAAGAAAAAAAAAACTTTTAAAATGGTCTCTGGGGTTTCTTAATCTTTCATGCCCTGTCTTGTTCTGTGGTGCGGTAATAAGTGGGATGTCAGGATGAGAGGACTTATCAGCTCTCTGTGCCTGTCAGAGAGCAGACATATTTATTGC
This sequence comes from Gymnothorax javanicus, assembly GCA_029692085.1. NCBI lineage: Eukaryota > Metazoa > Chordata > Actinopteri > Anguilliformes > Muraenidae > Gymnothorax > Gymnothorax javanicus. Next base: position 12,493,492 of record CM056202.1, on the reverse strand, counting down.
TAATGGCCAGCGTCACTTTGCTCTCAGATAGGTCGAGACAGTTGTGCTTCAGGAAAATACGGTTTTTGAGTATTCAGCATTTTGCCAGGGTTCGGCTGGCTTGGTCCCTGACACACGGTGGGTTGGTGGTGAGCCACAATTAATGACGTGGTTGGCTGGCTCTATTGCTCCTCAGCCAGCTAAGTAATTCTGCTAGCTTTTCTGGTGAAACATGCAATATGGTGACTGGGTAATTATTTATCAGGCAGGGGTGATCAGTGTGTACAGTGCTTAATGAAGAGAATGTTCTGGGTATTAATCGATGCCTGCCACATGAGTCTTTGCCGATCTGAGATGGTGATTTATCAGAAGTGCTGGTTGCTCATCAATTTTAAACGCATCCACTGTTTGGCGTGACAGTACAGCATTGGAGGGGGAGTCGGTCAGGGGTGCATTTCCCAAAATCACAGATGCTAACTTACATAGTTGGGCCCATTGACTGTAAATGGACGAACTACGGAAGTTGCTAACTTAGTTAGCAACTATGCTTTTCGGAAACGCGCCCCAGATTCAGGTTTGCTCTGTATTGGCTCCTTGATGCTGAATCTCTACTTGCCACAAGGTTACTTAAGATCATCAGAATGCGTGGTACGTGCCAAATCTCCAAAAAGTTCTTGCTCTCCCGTAGAATTGGTTGGGTATATACATTTTTATCAACTTATGACCCTATGGGCCAGTTTTACAGATTCAGATTCAGATTAGTCCTGCCCTAAAATAAGTTTTGCGTGGAGAATCTCGATTCAGAATGTAATTTAATCTGGGGCTTGGTGTATTCTGCGACCGTGATGCTGGCCCTCTTTACGCTTTTTTAAATGCTAAGAATGAGCTGTTATTACCTCCGCCAAGGAGGTTATGTTTTTGCTTCCGTTTGGTTGTTTATTTGTTTGTCTGTTAGCAGGATATCTCAAAAATGGCTGCATTTTAACCAAACTTTGCAGGATGTTAGAGTAGCAGAAGAGGAGTAAGCCTGTTCCGAGCCTAGTGGCCCATCGGGCCGGTGCTTAACCCCAGTTTCCATGGCATGAAGCAAGTAGGAGTATTGCTACTCCCCCTGGATGGGATGCCAGTCCATCACAGGTACTCTCCCAGCTCTGGGTCAGGTTTCACTGACAATTTGCTGGTACCCAATTATACACCTGGGTGGAATGAGGCAGTGTGGGAGTGAAGTGTTTTGCCCAAGAACACATCGCGAAGGCCATGGCAAGGACTCGAACTCAGGACCTTTTGATCCCAAGTCAAGTCTACTTAATCACTGCGCTACCGCATCTCCCAAGCACAAGAGGAACAAGTGATTAAATTTTGGCGTATCTAGATATAGGCCAAAGTTCAAATCCAGCTATGCTGGCAGAAGTATGGGCTCTCGCGCGTCCAGCTCTAGTTCATTATTGTATTCAAAACAGTAATACAGTATATATTATGCTGTATGATTATTCAGTATTAAGTGCTGTGAAAAAAGTATTTACTCCCGTCCTGATTTCCTCTATTTTTGTATATTTGTCACATTTAAATTGAACTAATAACTAATTTAATGAGTAACTAATTTTGACGTCAAAAAAAGATAACCCGAGTTAACACAAAATGCAGTTTTTAAATGATGTTTTTATTTATTGAAGGGAAAAAGTTATCCAACCCTAACTGGCCCTATGTGAAAAAGTAATTGCCCCCTTAGTCACTAAATTAACCAATTTAATGATAATTAGGTACAATTTCACTAGATGCACCCAAACATGATTACAGCCAGCCTTTTTGAATTTACACATCTCTTAAATTGAACCTTTTCAGGCAATGTGAAGGAAGCAAAAAGCATCACATGATGCTGCAATCTAAAGAAATTGAAGAAGAGATGAGAAACAAAGTTTTTGGAATCTGTCAGTCTGAAAAGGGTTACAAAGCAATTTCAATGGCTCTGGGACTCAAGTTAACCACAGTGAGAGCCATTATCTACAAATAGAGGAAACTTGAAACACTGATGAACCTTACCAGGAGTGACCGACCAACCGAAATTCCTCCATCGACGACTCATCCAGAGTCATCAAGAGAACCCAGACTAACATTTAAAGAACTGCAGGCCTCACCTGCCTCAGCTAAGGTCACTGTTCACAGTTCCACAGTAAGAAATGGGCTGGACAAAAATGGCATCCATGGGGGAGCTGCATGGCAAAAACCACTGCTGACCAAAAAGCACATAAAGGCTCATCTCACATTCGCCAAAAGCATTTCTATGACCCCCAAGACTTTTGGGATAATACTCTGCGAATTGATGAGTCAGAAGAGGAACCCTTTGGAAGACATGGGTGCCATTAGATCTGACGTAAAGCTAACACAGAATAAGAATAAGAACATCATACCGAAAAGTCAAACATGGTGGTGGTAGTGTGATGTTCTGGGGCTACGTTGCTGCTTCAGGACCTGGGTGGCTCACCATAATTGATTGAACCATCAATTGAGGATGCTAGTGCTAAAAGGGGGTCAAGTGCCATCAGTGACATTTTGAGAAAATGAGCAAAAACACTTTTTTTCACCTATGTGGGGAAACTGCTCAATGCATGGTCATTTTCATTAGAGTGGTCCATTCTAAGCATAAAGAGCATGAGTTCTGGTGAAGAATCATAAAAATTCATACTTATTAGGCACTTTTTCTAATTTGATAATTCAAGAAGGGGGTCAAGTCCACTTTGGACTTGACCCCCTTCTTGCTTTCACAAAGTTCTATACATGTACAGGAATAGATTTTCAGGCTTATTTTGCCAAAATCCCTGATTAATTTGAGTGTTTTTCAAAACTTATGGATTTCTTGTTCAGGAGACATTTTCTGGTCCACCCAGTATCTATGGCTTTGTTAAAGACCTGCCTGCCTATCTACCCAGTAGGCACAGGCTACAGCTTGATAAGGAAATGGGTCGGTGTGTCAGAAATATAAAATGCACAATATAGGCATAGTATGATAGACTCAGAATCCAAACCTTGAAAAAGAAATCTCTTTCATGCACCATCTTTGTGGGTGTTGGAGGTCTGAGTACATACTGTGTACATTTGTGATACATGCAAGAAGGGGTCCAAGTCCAGAGGGTTGAAAAAGAGGGGCCCTTTTTAAAATCATGTTTCAACAATGGTTTAAACTATTCATTTTACGACTTTACCATCAGAAAAATCAAAATACTTACTTTTCCCCCTCCTCAAGATGGGCCAAATTTGGACATTTGTTGCACACGTCACATGTTTTTCATGGAGGCCGCCATCTTGGATTTAAATGTCTTTCAATGCAACAACGGGCCTAAGTCCAGGCATGGAGTTGACTACCTTCTGGCACAAGTGAAATCCCTCTAAAATAACCAGGTAGACATGCTGCCAGCTCAATGAGACTTACAGGGAAGATGCAGAGAGACATCTAGTGTTAAAAAATGGCACTAACTCAAATTTCATCAAAATGGCACTTGACCCCCTTATAGCACTGGCATCCTCAATTCTATTCTCTACCAGACAATCCTGAAGGAGAATGTCTTGCCATCAGTTTGAGACCTAAAGCGCAAGCGCAGTTGGGTTATATAGCAGGATAATGATCCAAAGCACACAATGTTTCAGAAGAAACAAAGGTTTTGGAGTGGTTTAGTCAAAGTCCTGACTTGAATTCAATTGATATGCTGTTGCAGGATCTTAAACAGGCAGTTTATGTTCAAAAACCCTTTAATGTGGCTGAATTAAAACAATCTGAAGGAAAGACTGGGCCAAAATTCCTCCACACTGATGTGAAAGACTCATTGCTAGTTACCACAAATGTTTGATTGGGGTTGATGCTGCCAAGGATGTCACAACAACTTATAAGGTTGGGGTGGGCAGTTATTTTGATTTGAAAAACTCTTTACCTTCAATAAATGAAATGACAATTTAAAAGCTGCATTTAGAGCTTACTCATGTTGTCTTTGTCCTTTATTGAAATTAGTTGGATGATCTGAAACATTAACATACTTTTTCACACTACAGTATATGTTGTGGAATTATGGACTCGCCCTGTGAGAAATGGCTTCTTGCAGGGATAAATAAATGTGTACATTGTGGTTTGGCTTGTTGAAAATGAGAATCGTTGATCATAGTGATTATACATTATCAGTGTGTTCGCTGAATTAGCACTTCCCGTATGGGTGGCAGTACCACAGAGCAAGAGTTACCCCCGCCTCCTCCCCATCACCCAAGAAAAAGAAGTTGAACAAAAAGAGGTTATTTAAAGATTCTGAACAGGACTGCAATTGGTGCTGGGAGGGTGGGATTTGAGAAGAGAAGGGCCCCTCGGTTATTTTTGCAGAGAGCTTCATAGACTTTGATCGGACCACTAGATATACTTTAATTAAATCTAAATTGAGTTCCACCCCTGGCCTGTCAATAACAGCGGGCCCGTTCTTTGAGATTAAGTCTGAATTAATTGAGATGGACAAGCGCCACCGAGCTGAGGGGGTGTCAGTGAGGACAAACTGGGGATGGGAGGCTTGTGCCTGGGTGTGCAATACTGCGCACAGGAACCCCTGGGGTTTTTTAAAACCTACAGTCAGAGGAAGTAAAAACAGTATTTAAATGAAGCTGTCCCGTCTGAGGAGAAGTCATCGCCGTTTCTCTTGCGCGGGACATTAAACTAAACGTGCGATCGATACCTCCTCTGCTCTCCCGTCCGACCCCCGGTTCAATCAACGGCCCGGCTGTCGTCTTCTCTGATTGCTTTCCTGACACCGTCTTTTTAATTATGGTGACGATGATGGTGATGATGATGGGGGCGATGACCATAATGGCTGGCAGTTTTAATTTTAGATGCGTATTCGTGTGCGGAGACTGTGAGCCAGCCATCCATTTACACGGTTGGATGTTTCATGAATCACGTATTGCGCTTTAAAGGATCTTTTTTTAGCTGGTTCATTTTCTTTTCGACGGTGTTGGAATACAGTCTGAGCCACTTCAGTGTCGCGCGCGCGCGCACACGCACATTTATATGCAGGAAGCAGTCCTCTGTTCAGGTCAGTGGACCATTCAGTAAGTTGATAGCGTGTTTTAGCCCTCATTGCCGATTGTTTCTTTAAATAAGAGGAGGACCTGTGTTCTTCAAATTCGGAAATCTTGCCTACCTCGCCACAGAATCTGGCGGCCACGGCGGTCAGGCCAGTGTTACACTTCACCATAATGCGCTTAAACAATCGTGGCAGTGAAACATAATCACATTGGAGCCCCCAGTGTGAAAATATCTTCCCATCTGGCAATGGGTGGGAGAAAAAAAAAAAAACCAGCAGCAACACAAAAATGGATTAAGGTTTGTTTTGTTAGTCTTGTTGGGAGTGTGTGAGTTTGGCCAGCGGGCTTGTGTCAGAGCTGATAAGCTCTCTCGCTGGCGTTCGCGGCCGTGTGAGGCATGAGTCGGACCCGTTACTCGCCGCGCAGGGATTTTTCCGGCTGGAGCGCGACCCCCAGGCGGACGAGATTAATGTGCGATGGAATGCGGCGGCCGAACTCCCGCCACTTAGCGCGGTACTAGCGTCTTAATCAAAGAGGCGCGTAAATCCAAACGGGTATATTCGGCTTTCGTTTAATCGTACTCGGCAGAGGAAAGTTTTGCCTAACCTTGCGGAGCTTTGCCCGGAGGCGCATTCGTCACCCAAACTGCGGCCGCTCACTTCAGGAACGGCTGTCGCATGGGGGGGGCGGGGGGAAAGGCGGGGCGATTAAAAATGGATGGCTTCCCATTTCACTCTCAAATGGAGTACACAGGGGAAGTGTGTGGAAACGGGACATTATTTATGTGGCCTGTGGTTTCCCACAGACAAAACCTCATTTTCTCTATCAGTGGGATAGAACGAAGGGAAAATAGACCAATTGTATCATGACCCGCTATGGCACCCAGAGGGTAGCTGTCATTGCGTTTAAGGTCAGGGCGAAAAATGGCACTCCGGCTGCTTTTCGGCCGGCGCCTATCGACGCGCCCCCAGCGGGCTTCCCTCCCCCACTGTCCCATCCTGTTACTCTCAGACCTGCCCCTAGGGGGCATCCTGGCAGGGGAGCAGTGGAAATGTGAAGAATCTGTCTGAGGGTGAGTGATCTGTGATCCATAGGCCAGACCAGACATCATTCAGAGAATGATATAAAAAAAATAAAAAAAAAAAAAAAGCCGCCAGTAGACGACATTGAAAAGGCACAATGGCATGTGCATCCGCTGGAAAGGACTCTGTTACTTTTAATAATTAATAACGCTGCAAAAAATAGGTGCAGGGCAGCCCTCTATTAGAGTCAGTGAACAAAAACCACAGAAAAAGAAATGGACGACTTTTGAAGGCGAATTAGTGGCTAAGGCTCGGCGGCTGTCCCTCAGCGTTGGGGTGTCGCTTCCGTCTCGCGCCAGCACCGCGGTGGCTGACAGACTCGTGAATCCCGAGGACTGGGGGGGGGGTTCTCTAGCTTGTGCTCAGTCTGAAGAGCGCGAGTCAGCTGCCGAGACGCCACCACTGCCAGCAAGCTCACTCGTGCTTCTCAGGCCTCGCCGGCTCCTCTTAAGCTAATTATCTCCATTTAAACGTCGGGCTAATTGAATAGGGGAGAGGTTGCGGCGCATTGTGATGACAGAACTGGCCTCTGATTTCACAGATGGGTCTCCCCTAAGGCTTCCGCGCGCGTATCCACGATACGCTACTTCCTCTTCTCGTACTCTATGCTCTATGGGGTGAAAATAGTGGAAGTTTTTTCCAAACATCCCTCAACTTCCGAATACAGACGTCTGCTGAGGCGAAGCCGGCTGGCGGACCGGACTTATGGTGAAGTCATTAGTGTCGTAATGCATGCAGATGCATGGAAATGCCCGCATGGCGCACCCCGATCCGTCTGCTCTGCTTTTCCCCGCTGAAGCGAACCTATTCCGCACCGCTGGGACCCAAATCAGATCCGCATAATTCAGCTCCCTATAGGAAGTGCCAGAGTATTATTATAATGGGAGAGACGGTATTAGAATATCTGGGTCGAACCCTGGCAGATGCACAGGCGCCCCGGGACCGTCGGCGACGTCTCGTACCCCTGCCATTTTGTTTTTCTGTCCGGGGGGGGAGTGATGGAAGGAAGGAGCTGAACGCAAACTGGGAGCGAGAAAGGGAGAGAGAGAGAGAGAGAGAGAATGTGTGAACTTAATATCTACAATGAACTTTGGTAACCCTCAGAGCGCTGAAATACATGAATAAAATTATAAATCATTGTAAATAATCATTATAAGTAAATGATCTTGTGCTGTTGAAAACCTATCGTGTGGCGACTTGTTTTAAACAAGTCGCCACATGATAGGTTTTCAACAGCTTTGATTTTGAAACATCATTGAGCAACAATAGCTGCATTTAGCACTCTAAGGGTTAATAAACGGATATTTTGCGGCTGATTTCTTCTTCATCCACTCTCTCTTCCCAGCGGTAAGGGCAGTATAGGTGTCATTTTGATCAGGAATCGGTCAGTTTTATCTCTTCTGTGAGGGAGGGGGGGTACAGCCGTCGGCCGAGCACCGCGTGAGCTAATTGTTAGCTTTTGTTTTTGTTATTGTCTCCTCTTCCTTTCGTACTGTTAGCATTTTTAATGTGCTCTGCTGCTCCACTGGTGGGCCTGGTGTTTTGTGTAATCTACGGCGCAGGTTTATTAGCCTGTTCGCCACCGTTAGCCTGCGGACGGAGCGCGGGAGGCGTAGGACGACCTGGAGCTCACAGAACTCATTACCTCAGCCCGCGCGCCGTTCCCACGGTTACGCCGGTCGGCGGTCAGCGCTGATTTATCCCGCCGAGCGCTGGGGACTGAATCCTCGCCGTTAGTCCGCGGGGACTTCAACTGCAGTTTATTCGGCTTCCCATTCTTTGTTTGTGCGTGCTTTAATTTTCATATACAGTACAGGCCAGTGCCTCTGTTTGTTGCGTATACGTCTTAGAAAATGGATATGTAGCATAAATATAATTTGAATTTATGACACAGTATCCAGTTTATTATTTACTGAAGCAGTTTATGTTTTCCTGTTCTTATATGTGATGGCAGTGTCCTGGTTAGGATTTGAACCTGCACATTACAAGCAGAGAAATCATTATACTGCCCTGCTGCCCAAATTACTGACTCTGATAGGTCTCAAACCCACAACCTTTGAATCACTTCTCCTGTGCTTAACTAGTCCAGTGCTCGTTGTTCCATAGAGCCTGTACTGTTACTAAATGTGTTAGATATGCTGACTCTCCCAAGTTACAGAGGCAGAGGTGGGTTCATTCTCTTGTGTTTACCTGGCAAATGCTTGCCTCCGCACAGTAAATGATTCGGGCTCCATAATATTTCTTGAAATGTCATTGTTCTGATTTTAAATGGTTGCGAAGCAGAGACTTATACTTACAGTTGAAACAAAACCCCTTCTATTGCTGCGCATGCTCGCGGTTTAGCACATGGTAAATCCCATTCTCATGCAGTGTCCTAATTAGGAATCAAACCTACGACCTTTAGGCAACAATCTAGTCGTGGCCGCACAGAACTACGACCAAAATTAACAACTGTAGTGGGCCTCAACCCCACAAACTTTGAATCGCATCTCCTGTGATTGGCTAAAAGTCACTCTCAACCTTTGAGTCGCACCTGTGGTGCTTGACTGGAAGTCCTATGCGCTATTCATTGCGCCTCAGTACCCATTTTGGTGTTGAAGGTGTCATGTAGGTCCTCAGTTGTTGTTGTGGCAGTTTCCATGCCTGTACAGTACTGCACATAGTCAGTTCCGTACTCATGCATTCAGCAGCTACCCCAGAGACCTTCATACTGCCTTTCAGCTCAAAATAATGACTCTGGGGGTCTCAAAACCACAGCCTTTGCATTATATCTCCTGTGTTTCACTGGAGGTGCAGTGTACTGTCCATTACACCACAGAGCCCATACTGTGGCCAAATGTGTCAGTAAGGTGCTGAGACCACCTGGTTACAAAAGCAGAAAGACGTTCATTCTTGTGTCTTTTAGGCAGACCAATGTCTCTTCACCAATTTTTCCGAGGACCTTTCCTTATTACGTACTTGCAAAATCTACCCGTCTTCCTCCTGAGTGTAATCAAAACAAAATTTGTTTCGCCCTTTGCTTCAAATTAAAGATTTCTTTCAGCTGACTTTTATGCGTTTATTTCACCGCCATCTTCTCTTTTAAGAATTTCCGTAAGCACTGTTGAGATGTAAGCCTTGTTTAATTCTTAGCTCAGGATAAAGCACATTACATTTGGAATAAAGAGAGGCCAGGATCTCCTTTTCAAGAGTATTTATTCTGGCTGTGTTCTCTCTCCCCTGCTCATTCACCTCTCACCTCCCTACACCCAGGTAAGAACTGCAATTACAGGGCGCGGTTTGAGATGGCTCAGACGCTGCTTTCTCAGACTCGGCTCCACGACTGGGGGATTCTCCTGATCTAAGTGTTTGGCGCTTTTCTTTCATTATTCTTTCATGATGTGGGCTGTGAGAAATTAATTGGTCTGCTTCAAAGAAACAAAAATAGGAGGAACGAAAATCCTAGTTTGTTTAACCACAGTTCAAATGTTTTGGCACAGAACTCGTAATGCTTGGTTCTTGAAGTTCTTACTGAAGTTACACGCGAACGCCAATGTTTTTGTGTGGTGTTTATTTACTTTTTAGAAGGAGAGGTGTGTTTTTTTTATGCTGGCATGCTAGCGTGCTTTAAGTTTACCCCTTTGTTTAAAATCCCATTTGAAGTCGAACAGACGAAAAGCTCTTGGAAATTCAATTAGGCCGACATTCGGCTTGCAGAAAACTCCTTGGGCTGCTGTGCGTCTCGTAGCTGCAGCAGTGTCTGGGAAATGAGACTTTCGGATCAAGCCCCATACCAGCGCCTTCTTCCTCTGTGGTATTCACAGGAAGTGGGATGTGGAACGCTGTAACTCCTGGGGTTTGGTGGCTGAGGTGCCATAAAGCGCTCCAGCGCTGGATGTTTACTATGTTAATGTATTCAAGGCGAGGGACAGAGGAGGCGCTGTGTGGAGGGCGATGAGGAAGCCTGCTTGTGACACATCTGTCAGGCGCTGTGACACTTTATTGGTCGTTTTGTGCTATTTTCTGCCTCCTTGAAAGACCTCAGCAGATTACTCTTCAGACATCCATAGATCTGAGTGTCCTGCCGGTGGCGTGGGTTCGACGCACGCGGGAGGGGGGTGGGGTGGCGGAACGCAAGGTCAGCAATAATGGCTGCTGCTCACTGAGCAGTTAAAGCTCCTCCCCCTCGTGCTCCGCCCTCTCGATACCGCATCCATTCCCCCGTCACCAGGACCCTAAAGCCATTGTGAGATGCTGCTTAAAAAAATGTTAAAATAACAAAGGACTAGCGTTAGCGTGGGACCTCCTCAGGCGGCTACAGAGAGGGAACAGATCAGGGGCATCCCAGCGGGCCTCGGGCTATTTAGTGTGGTGTATGAGAGTCCTGACACGCGGCACCAGAGGAGAGCGAGCAGTATGACTTTGCCTTGCCTGGATTTTGACGCCTGGCATACCATTATACACCAGGTGCCTCCAACCTCCTCATCCTCCGATGACAGTTCTTGAGCCGTAATGGCGGTTTTTGAGCCATAATGGCAGTTTTTGAGCCACAATTCGGCAAAGGTAATTTTCTCCGGCGATACCACTCAGTGATATCGCTCATAATTGTTACCCTAATTCACTGGCCGTTGCGTTGCAAGGCAAGAAACAGTCTTTCTAATTGCAGAGCCGAGTATGAACACTTAAAGATGCATTAAGGGTGCTGGAGTTTCTGTGTTTGTCTATTAGATGGTCCTCAGAGCAATGCCTTAGTGCCTGTCTGGGCAGGAGAGATGAATAGCGGCGATGCTTTGGTGATTTCCTGCTGGGGAAAACTCTCCTGCATGACTCAGGCTCTTGAGTGGCACATTAGCCTGAGATAACAAGCCTGTTCCCAGGTGCCGAGAAGCAGGAAACTTTGGCAGCCAGTGACGTCAGGACGCTGTGACAGATCTCCCCCGCTTCACTGCTTTTAATCTCCCCGTGTCCTGCCTGAATCTGGGGCCCTCTGACTTTTTGGGTGCTGGATTGGTTTCTCATAACCTGCGGCGGTAATTCATTCCCTTACCGTAAAACAGTCACCGGGACGATGCGCTCGCTTCCGCGTGCTTCTGCCATCAATATGGATGAGCCTGGCTCGCAGCGAGCTCCTGTACGGCAGCGTGGAGCTGCATGGGACTCGCGGCCGGCCAAGCGCCTGCGTTAATTTATGTTTACTATGTATTTATGCTCCGAGCTCGACTTCACCGCCGTCAGATGGAGCAGCTTCAGTTTACATCTGCGGCTCACTGTGTTTTTCACACTTTACTCTCATTATCTCTCGCTCTCCCCCCTTTCTCTCCCTCCCCTTCTCTATCCCTCTTTCACTCCTGCTCTCTGTCTCTCCTTCCCCATCTCCCTCTCCCTATCTCTTACATTCTTTCCCTCCCTGTCTCTGTCACTCCCTGTCTCTCTCTCTCCTTCCTTCTCCCTCTCTCTCTCTGTTCCTCTCCATTTCTGTGTATCCTCTTTCTCCGGCTCTGTCCCTCTCTGTCTCTCTTCCTCTCTATCTGTGTTTATTTTCATCATTTGCTCTTTGTCTCTTCTTTAACTTCGTCTCTCCTCCATTTCTCACTCTTTTTCTCTCATGACCTCTATACCTTCGTCTCTCTCTCTCTCTCTCTCTCTGTCCTTTTCTCAGATGTGCTGTTTTTCTCCGCTGTTCTTATAACTTCCCAGTGGTTGAGATTACAGTGGCTTAAAGTGGCCTGTTTACCAGTCAGTGTTGTGTGTGTGGGGGGAGAGGGGGGGGGGGGGGTGTATAAGCAGTAGGCCTCTGAATCAGCCTCGCTCGTCCCCAATCCCTGCTTCCGAGTGTCGGGACGCTCTGCGCCTGTCGGGTGATTCCGGGGACACTTCCACTTCTCTCTCTCTCTCTCTCTCTCTCTCTCTCTCTCTCTCTCTATCTCCTCAATCCAAATCCCAGCGTGGCTCAGTCAGATAGGCCTGCTGCTTTAAATAACTCATGAGTCAAACAGGAGCCGGAGGAGCCGTGATTCACTCTCCACACGCCTGCCGATTCCCGCGCGGAACACCGCGGTCTCCCCCGTACGGGAGGGGCATGAGACCCGCCCACCGGGTCCTTATGTAAGTGGCGTCCCTCGCAGTGCCTGCAGGGACAGGGTCAGGAACTCTGAGTGCTGATCCGGCGCGTCTGTTTAGCAGCTACCCGCTCGAGTCTCCGGTCCACACTGAGCTGTAGCCCTCTGCGTGGTGACAACAGAGGAAGAACCGTCTCGGGGGTCCATTCTCAGCCTGATCTGCCCTGTCACAGACTCCAAATGGAGTAACCGCTTTCTGGGATAAGCTGTTCGCAGACAGAGAGCGAGCAGCCAGTGAGGGCTCAGCTAGCAGAACGATGGCCAATTACAGCTCAGATTGCAGACAAGTGACCAGTAAGAACTCAAACAACAGGGAAATGGCTGATAACAGTGCCGCAGCCTATGAGGGCAGCTCAAAGCTTGAGAGAGTGGCCATGTTATCGACTCCAAAATCAAGGGAAATGATTATAAGGCTGAATTCTTCACAGTCAGAGTCAATGGGGAACAGGTGAGAGTGTGGCAGGGTGGAGGGTGAGGAAGGTTGTAGGGTTGCCCCCCCCCATCCCCGCTCCTGCTCCCTGTATCCCTGCCTACTGAAATACTGCTGAACCTCACTTTTCTGTGACCCAAATTAAATTCTCGACAACAAAAAAAAACATAATTTTCTCCGGATGGTGCCTAGGTGGGCTAAAGCCAGTAAGAATTTAAATCGTTTTGAATTAAAAACACAAACAAAGTTCAGCTGAACTTGAAGGAGCTATTTTGGAATATATAAACTTAACCTCCAGCTCTTTTCTGCTGAGCTGGTGAATGACGGAGGGGGGGGGGTGTAACATTAAGGCTGTGCATTTTAAGTGAGCGTTTGCGTTTGCGTTGTTGATGCTGCAAATGATTTTTGCCATCTGTCCTCCCCGGCTGGTTATGCGTCCATTTCCTTTCCCGCTCGGTGTTGTGTCAAACCCTTATAAGCATTGATGTTAAGTGGCTGCGGCAGGTAGCGAGGATATATTATATATGTAGCGTATGAGTGCACTTTTGTGCTGTAAGGATCACCAGCACCGCCTACAGGCTTTAGCGGAATTCCTCTTTTCTCCAGGGTTGCAGTTAGTTTTAATTATGACCTGCAGGAGGTGGTGTAATATTGCACGGCCCACAGTATTTAGTACAAACGGCTGGTACATATATGCAGAGGCCTTTTTCAGCCCCTGCCATGTATACTGTTCGTCTACCTTGGACTCATTATTTTCTCGTTTAAAGGGCTGTTATTCCGAGATGGCTCACTCGACAGAGATGTGAATGAATGAATAAACCTGACAGTCTGCGCCGTGTTTACATCCATACATGGTGAACTGGGGAGGAATTACAGCCCCATATCACTGCTGAAATGTGTGAAGACCTCACTGTAAGTCAAAGGGTCAGACTGGCTTCCTCGTGACTCCGGCGTGATGTCAAAGATGGCGAAGGGCGCACGCGAGAGGAAGCCGCCTGTCGCCGGCTGATGCGTCGCTTCGTTTCGGATGAGCATTATCAGACCGGAGCAGCCAGGCAGTTTGTTATCTCTGCTCATCAGCAGATCGGGATCGTGTGGAGGTAGGCGAGCCTCTCTTTCCGTCAGGGGAAAAAAAACCGGGCTGCGCCAGCCGCCCTGAGACGGAAAATTTAAAACCCTGTTCTGTTCTCGCTCTCCCACGGATATATATCCCAGCCGCAGCAAACCCCTCCAAGTGCTTGAGGTGCCCACTCAGGAGCGGGGGGATAAATTATCCGCCCGTGAGAATACCTTCCGCCGCCGAAAAAGTGCCGGCCCAGGGACAGCGCTCCACGCACTTCTGAGAGACCGCAAGAATAATATTAAATCGGAGATGAAATTAGCGGGGGACGTAATGCTCAGAGCGCAGTCAGGACGATGCGTATCATAAAAAGGCGTAAATTAATCAAAATTATACTCGCAACGGCGTCAACAAAAGAGCACGCGGTTATTGAGCTAATCAAAGCACGCATTTAAGAAGGTCTCTGGTGGCAGATTCGGCTCGAACGTCGGTTCTCATCGCAGCGACGGACCTCGAAGTCTCGGATAAAATCCTAGCCCGCCGCGAGCTGATGTGTAATCGGTCAAAGTGTTGCCAGGGGAGGGCGCGGTTCAGAGAACAGGGAGTTTTCTGGATGACGTGCTAGTGCTATGCTGTCTTTCAGACCGGGGACGTCAGAGAGCGGTTCGAGCCTTCGGAGGAGACATGAAATCCAGGTCCTTAATTGAACTGTGGTCGTTAAGACCCTGTAGCACTTTTGAAGAGTTGCTGCCTTGATCCAGTTCCCACTAAGATGGAGCCACACATCTGGCTCTATAGTCATGCTTCATACCAGAAGTCCCTGCCATGCCCTCTTGGCAGTACCTCTGAAGAGTGCTCTGATTTCACCTTGCTGATAACCTAACTAAAAATGGAATGTAGATTCAGAAAAATGACTTTATTGGAGTGGAGAAAATGTGTTGTTTTCATTTTTTAGCCATGATGATGTCATACACTCTCGTTTGAACCTCGGCGCATAGCCAGTCCTTCCTCAGGTAGCCAATAAAATCATTCCGCTCGAGGTCAAGAGTATGATTTTTCATCTGTTTGCCACATCAGCAAAAACTGAGTGGGATTTTCGACTGTACAGCTCAAATGATAAAAGGCGAAAACATGCAATTCACATGCCATTCAAGCATCACATATTTAAACTATCATCAATGAACACGGTTGTACAAGGATATATCAAACCTAAAATTAAACTAATAATAATAACAAGCAGCCCCTGCAACGCGTTGTCTTTTTGCATATTATGTGTGATGCAACAAGGCTGAAGTGCCACTTGTAAACTAAGGATCTGTTCAAAGAATGTAGCTTGCTAGTAATGGAAATGCCTAAATTAATCTTACCCAGCCAGCATAATTAGACGTCTATAGTAGCCAGCTAGCTAGCTACAGAGCTACATGAAAAATGGGCTGCTCAACGCTACAGTTTTCATGTAGCTCTGTTGCTAGCTGGCTACCGTAGATGTGAAATGAAGGTCTGCGCAAGTGATGTTGATGCAGTACACTTTAAGTGAGCCGGAAACACAAAACATTAAATAATAATAATAATAATAGTAATATGATAATAATAATGGAGCTTAGCTTAGGGAGAGTAGTTCATACATCACTCCCTCTCAAGTTGAGCTGCACTTCCAAGTCCTATGTGGGACCCAGTCACAAACCTGTCCACTCTTTTACATACCTGAGTCAGCTGTTCTCTGCAGTCGTGTCCCCAGCCAAACACTGACGTGCTTCTTCAACCACCACATTTCCCACAACCACCAGCATTCGATCTATATTCAACATCCCGAGGGTGACCGACAGAACAACAGACAGACAGATGTTGCCCGATCATGGGATTCCACCGATGATCATCAGTCAGCCCTGAGTGCAGTCAGTGCTGAAGTTCAATCCAAGTTCGGTCAGTCGAGCGCTGAAACTAGTCTCTCCTGATTGAAATAATAATGAAAGTCTTATAAAGTGCATGTGCCCGTGACTTGTTCTCTTGTAGATAAGCAGCTATTGTCCACCCCCTCCCTCCCCTCCCACCTCTCCTCAGATATGCGGCTCAGAAGCTAACAGTCCATCAGTGAGTGAAAGGGTACAGGCCTTGAAGCGTATACCGTAATGAGAAAGGCACCATGGTGACGGCTGGCGTTTGGCCTGTGACCTCTCAGCTTTGTTTCCTCTTTGTTTTAATGCGGTGGATGGGAGAGACTCCACCAGCCGCCGTTTATCCGGAGGCTGAGCGAACAACCGCCTCTCATCAGGCTACTCTCCGCTTCCCTCCGACCGCCGGGGCCTGAAGGCTCCTCCAGCTAATTTGAGGAAATGTCACTGTGCCCAAGGCGGGGTCAGTGGAGCGTGTCTGATGTGGGGGGTCAGGGGGTAGGGTCAGGGAAGAGGGGGGTACCATGGGATTTGGAAATGAACTGACCCCCCCTCCCACCAGTACTGCACACCCTCATATGTATGCATCCTCTTATCTGCTTGGGTAAATGATGGTCTAATTTCCTCACAGGAGAAGGACGAAAACTTGTATCCCTCCCTTCTCCTGCCCTCTTTCCCATCCCTCTCTCGTTCGCTCGCTCAGGCGTGCCGGATTGCAACTCCGCGTAATCGCTCATGCTTTCCGAAAATAACGCAAGCGGCGGAATTAAACAGGAGCCCTAATTCTCTGATTGAGCAATGAGCGAATGCGGGGGCTTGTGCACACTGAAGACACAGTTAGACTCCCTCCCTCCGTGTCTCTGGCACTGAGCACAGCCATGCAGGTTATAAAAGTGTTGGGGAATAAAAGCCCCCTAATTCCTGCAGCAGGAGCCCCAGGAGTCCTCAGTCCAGTGTTTGAGCCCGAGTTATATGGCCCCGTATAGCTGTGAACTCCCACAGGAGGTTGCTTTTGCTTATTTATTTCGAGGTCCGGCTGGCCTTGTTTGACGCAACTTACTGTTTAGCTCAGAGTAACGTTTAGTTTCACCCTGTGGGTGACTTTCTCCTCTGAGTCTAGTATGAAGTAGGGCTCTGTGGTTGTCTGAATCGGCCTTCTCCGGAGAGTACCCAATCCGGTGTGCCATCAGGTGCGCTGTGTAACATACCGCTTTAAAAAAGCATAAAGGCTCATATGAAGAAATCGCACTCGCTGAAGGCAGCGGAAAAATATAGCGGAAAATAAAATGGCTATAAAATTTGTATCACATATTTTTAATCCCAGAGGAGAATTTTTGGCCTACTCTTACCTCGCCACATCAATTGAAGGTTGAGGGTGATGTGCTGCGTGTAGAATATGCAGATTTTGGCGCTTCATGCCGCAGAAAGAAGATGACTAGCAAGCACCGGCCTATATAGCCTCGAAGACTGACTCCGTTACCATGACTGCAGTAGCTGTGAATCCATCGAGGACAATAATCTCGAGGGAGAGGGGTCCCTGTGCGGACGAGTCGTCGCCCCGATGTCGAGTCGCCAAATTAATGCAAAGTTGCCTCCCGTCACGCCATCAGAATCGCCCTGCGCTATTTTTTTTTTATCCTCCTTGTTCATTAGAGTTCTAAAAGAATAATTAACAAGGCTTTAAAGTGGCTTTTATGGTTCACCTGCTGTCCTCAATAACGCTTTTGTGATTGCGCAGCACAAACGGCGGCAGGCATTGATGCTAACGTCTGGCAGGGAAAAATCGCTACGAGATTAGTTTCACACCTCAGATAGAGCGATATGAATTTACCTCACTGGGCACCGCCTCCCCCCCAAGCCCCTTCAGCCTCTTTGTGTTTGTCCTCACAGTGCTTAGCTGGACCAAGAGTATCCGATTACATCGAGGTTTACGTGCACTGCCCTCCCCGTACACACAGCACTGGGATGATGGATTGATCCAGTCTCCATCTTGGTAAGGTCAGGTGAATGTTTTTAAACAGAAATGCGAATGAAATGGAATTCAGGGTGCAGAACGTTGCCGGCGTATAAGAGCGTGTAGAGAGGGCGAATGTCCGTGACTTCAGCCAGTTATACACCTTTCTAATTTGCTCGCTGCAATAATTTATCCCACCTGTCAGAGCCTTAGTTCTCGCCATCATGACGGAACCCCTGAACAACAAGCGTCGCCAAGCAAAGGAGCCAAACCTACTCAGAGTAAACTTGCTGTCCAACGGGTTTGTCCGTCGAATAAGCCTACAGTCGTACACCAGGCTGGCCACTTATTCTCAAAATGAGGGGTGGGCGGTGTTTCCTTCTGGCGTTGAACCTCTTGCGCACACCGCCACTAAAACTCGCGCGGAGGCGAGGCCGCCGCATTTTAATTACTTCCTGTGTTTCGCAGAACAGTTTCCAATTAAAAGTTTGTGTGGAAATGTAAATAAATAAGGCTCCAATCGGCGTGTGACGCAATACAAAGCGAGGGGAGAATTATCATCAGATGAACAAATACCGCCGTCCCGCCGCAGTCTTTGCCGGCGGAGGAGGAGGGCGTGCCGACACTGCGCCGGGGAGAGCTGGCGGGATGGCGGTATTAGCGCCGTCACTCATCCCGCTGTCTGTGCCGTTCGGGCACGCTCAGACGCGACCGCGTGCCTCCGCCCCGGCGCAACCCGGGGAGAATATCTCGCAGGAGACCCTACGCTAACGGACAAATGAACAAGCAGTGAGAGACAGGGGAGGGGGGAGGATGTCACCAGGAGACTGAGCTTTCAGAAGCTAAAATATGTGAACAAACAGGGATCAGCGCTCTGTTGATTCTGGCTAATGACTTGTGTGTATGCAGAGGCAGCCGCTGTCTGTCACAGGCCGACACGCTGGAGAGGGCAGGAGTTAGCCGAGAGTGTCGGAAAGCAGCCGGAGCTCGGAGTCTTTGTGGGTCAGGGGTCACACCAAAGCACCGTCCCCATTACCCGACCTCAGAGGCGCTGAGTGTGTGTGTGTGTGTGAGATGAAGGGCCGGGTCAAGCCAAAGGTCGCATGCATAATATGTCGCCATAGAAGAAAGGCTTTCAGCCAAGTGAAATAGACGGACCTGAGATGTACCTGTTGGATCTCCTGACATGCTGATTGGTCCTCTTGGCGTGACCCGGCTTGCTGAGGTCATCAGTCCCCACCCAGCCCCCCCCTTTCCTGAGCTTTCACTGAGCAACGCCGAGGCCCACCGATACCCACCCATACACCACCATCAGCAGCAGTGTCAGTCCAACAGCCCACAAGACACCCGCGTCTGCTGTTTCATTACTGCAGTATTTCACCGTAATCGCTATGTAGTGCTGGCTGTGGTACACCATAGCTAATGTACCAGCTTTTTATAACAGTGTTGTACCCCCGGTCTGATGTTCTTTACTGTGGTAGTATTGTACAAGAGTAAGAGCACGATTCAAGTTAGAGCTGCACTATACACTGATCAGCCAAATCATTAAAACCACCAGCATAAAAATGTGTAGAACCAGCTAGTTCTGTCTAAACAGCTCTGTCAAGCTGAACTCACTTGAATTCCCAGACCCAGGGTTTCCCAGCAGAACATTTCCCAGAGCATCACACTCCCTCCACCAGCTTGTCTACCTCCCACGGTCTCTCCTGATGCCGTTTCTTCCCCAGGTAAACAGTGCACATATACTCATCGCATGCACATGATGTAAGAGAGAATAAGACTCTCTGGACCAGGTGACCTTCTGCTTTTGCTCGAAGGTCCAGTTTCGCCGCTCACGTGCCCATTGTAGGCACTTTCAGCAGTGGACTGGGGCTACATCGGGCTCTTGGACTGGTCTGCAGCTACAAAGCCTTTTACGCCACAGGTTACAATATGCAGTGTGTTGTGACGCATTCTTCTCTTTAGTATTATTAAAATTTTAAGCGACTTGTGCTCCAGTTGCCCTTCTGTCAGTTTGGACCAGAGAAGATAGCCTTCATTGCCCTCATGCATCCATGAGCCTTGTGCGCTAAGCGCCCTGACGTCAGGTCATAGTTTGTCCCTCCGTGGACCATTGTTGGTATCTACTCACCCCCGCTGACCGGGACCCCCCCCCCCGCCGGGGCCCTCGCAGCATCGGAGATGCTCTGACCCCCCCATCTCGCCACAATGATTTGACCTTGTGAAGGTCACTCAGGTCCCATTACTGCCACATTCAACATGTCAACAACAAAACCCGACTGCTCGCTTACCATTTAAGGTCTGTCTGCTGATCTTCACATGTGCTGTTGTTGTGAGATAATCAACATTATTTGCGTCATCTGCTAGAGGTTTTAATGTTTTAGCTCATTGGTGTATAGACCTTCACTTCTGTATAGTTTCTAGGATTTACCATTATTTCCCAAACCAGGTGAACACGCCAGCTTTGTGCAGCATTCTCGATATGACTATACTCAAGCATGATTATGAGACATTATACTCCCACTTACATTGACTGCAGTTTGTTATTAGCATTATGCTCTAGCTGCTTTTCCATCCCTTTATTTTCGTGTGAAAGTTTGACTTCTCCTTCAGTCATAACAAAACTGCATTGTGTCCATCACAGCAGCTCAGCCCTGGCTGTTACGGCAGAGGTTGTCAGCCTGGCTGTCAATCACAGCTGCCAGTTTCTGCTGCGCTGTCGCAGTTAATGCGCCCTCTCCTTTCGCGGAGCAAGGTCATCGCTCCACACACTCTCTCCCGCGGGGATTCGCCGGAAAACACACAGCGCAGGGCTCAGATGTAACCGCCATTCCTATCGGCTAAGTGCAGTTAGCGGCTCTCCACGGAACGTGCTAAAGCTAGCCCCGGACACATCGCAAGGGTCTTTCTCTTAGATGAAGGGTATCTTAGCATGACCCGGAGGGGATCGAACTGAGCATGCCCGAGAGGCCTTTCATCAGTGCGTCAGCTGTGCTGAGATCCATAGCTGAGAAGCGGATGTCTGCTGCCACGTTCATCCCCTTCCCTCCCTCCCTTCCTCCCGAAAAACCTCTTAACCCTGGTTAATGGTCTTCAGCGTCACCTCGTATGAGGACCTGTCAAGATGGCGATCTTATACTCACAGAGGTGTCACTGCCCCTCTCAGAAATCAAGTGGGAACGTGGAATGGGGTACCTGGCTGTAGAACCCACCAGAGACTTCTGATTCTGTGTCTCATTTTAACAGAGGGAATATGAGAAATAGCGAGAGGCTGGCTCGGGCTTGGGAATGATGAATATCGCTCCCCACTGCAGGTATCTGGGAGGTGGGGGCATAAATGAGTAATCAGGACCAGGAGTTCAAGTCGTGATGAGGAAAAATAAATCAGAACAAACGGGGGGGGGAGAGGGAGAGAGAGAGAGAGATGCTGGAATTCGCTTCGGTCGTTTCTGCGTGTTTAAGCTCTCTCCTTTTCAAGCGTGAAAATTCTGCATTTCCCCACCAAATGGATTATCCGAATTCTTAATATTAAAAGCGACCCAATTACGGCTGCTTTAATATCATTTGCTATTCATAAGAATAAAAAACTTGAAGTGAAGGGAGGGAAAAATGGCAGCGCGGAGCAGGCCTCCCCGTCGTACATCCTGCGTAGCGCTTCGCGCGCGGGGCTAATTTGAGCGAGTCCTTGTGCGTGACAGGCGATGCCACAGTCGTCTGCAGCGCCGAGCTGCACTGCTACTTATCGTGGCCGGCTCTTTGTGCCGGGACACGGAGCAACATTTATTACTACAATGTGCTGTCAGGATAACTCCCCGTTTTAATGTTGCACGGACTTAACTGCTGACATTTATTTTTGTTTTACAAGAATGTGCCTGCCGTTGCTGCTTGCCATGCAGAATGGGAGAAATCGGAAGATTTGTAAGCGCGGGGGCTTAACGGCGAGGCGCAGGGCCGCGATTCGCGTCTCCGCCGAGCGGCTCGTAACGCTCCCGTTACGATAGTTTTTCCTACAGGAATGTGAGGAGCGTTAAAAAGGCTTCAGAAATCAATGGGCAGTAATAATATTTACCTCCGGGGCAGCAGCATTAAAATGAAGAAGATGCTGTGAACGTGTCGGCCGTGTTGGGGCTTTTGCTCTGAGATTCTGCTCCTGTGAAACCCCGTGAGCATGTCTCCGTGCGTTCCTAAAGTTTGTGCCCTGAAGTTTGGCCAAATGCGCAGTCTAATTCCACTGCGCCAGGTAGTGTTGTTGAGGGAACCGCAATACTGTGAGCAGCCACCGGAATGAAGAGTCCTCAGAGACGTGTGGAGGAGTGGAGAAAAGAACAGGAACAGAGGAGGAATGTATAGGAGAGAGAGGGATCAGAGCGCTGTCAGAATACATATCCTGGAGCGCTTTCCCGCTTGGGAATACACACCCCCTCCCCTTCCCTCCATCCCCCTTCCCCGTTTTTCCCAATCGGCTTAATTGGCCAAGGTCACCGAGGCAGTGACTCTCGCCGCAGGAACGGCAGAAGATTCCGGGCGGATCGATGGCCGGGAGCTTCGACAGACAAACGGGGCACGGAGCGCAGCGTGCCAGCAGCAGATGCAGTCGAACTCTCGCCACAGAACGCCACCAGCGAAGACTAATGCGGAGGCGCGTGCCGGCCAACTGGCAGGAGCTGCTCCCCGCGACCAAAGTTTCTCGCAGATTTTTTCTAAAAGTGTGCAGAGAGTTTAAAGCGGGGAAAAAAAGCCTCGTCTGGAAGGGCGGGGAGAGGGGGGGGTGGGGGGGTGGGTGCGGCAGAGGGGAGGGTGGGAGGAGGGTTTAAGAGAAGAATGGCCTTTTTGCTGTGTTTGTGGTTGCGAGACTCGATTACGCCGCCCGCCTTTGATGACTCGTGCGTTAAAGTGCGAGGGGGTCGTACTTCAAACACGCAGGTGCTTCAAAGGCGCAGCTCGGATCCGCATTCACCTCGTCTCTCTTGTCTCTCCCGGAACATTCCGGTGAAGCATCTCGATAAAGCGCCCCTCTGAGAGGTCTCAGGAGTTCGCTCAAACTCTGATCACGCTTACCCTTCTGTTGGGCGGGGAGTCTGTACATGGTGGGAGTCCATACTCATCTTGGTTCTTGAGGTGATGGTTCAACCCATGTAAGCGCTGCTACCCCAACTGTAGGGCAGAACCTCCTGAGATACCTCCGAGTGCCCCCTTCCCTCCACCCAAGTCCCCCCACCCCACTTCTCACTTCCTGCACCAAAGGACTTTAGGGCAGTGTAAAGGTCAAGGACCTGGAAGTCCTGCCATACCTTTGTTCTGCCCATGAACTGAGCCAGCTAATTTCACTCATTACCTCTCCCATCTGGCTGAAGATGGTGCTAATGGGCAAATCTTGAGGGGTTAGAACGAAGTTCCAGAGGACTCTTGTATGGAGAACCCAGCGTCTCTGACCTCTGCAGAGCCGTTGGGGTAGAGAGAGCCATATTCCTCACAGCTCTTAACCATCACTGTTACAGAGGCTTATATTAAGCAGGAAATGACTCCTTCTCTCTGAGATGACTTTTTGTACATTTGCTGTGCTGGATGAATTCTCCTCATACCTCCAGACATGGATTCAGTGTGCCCATATACTGCATATCTTCCGGCTCTTTCCCTGCCTTCATCCATAGCTACTCGCCAGTGCATCCCTACTGAATGCTAACTCCAAACTACAAAAGAATGTTCTGCTCTGAACACTGTAATGCTGATAGCACAGTCTTGACCAGTATTTTGTAGGCGATTGCATTCTGGGAAATGAACTTAATAAAAAAAAGCCATTCCACCACTGTTACCAGGGGGTGCGCCTCTAGCTAACACAAATCCTTGCTGAGCCTCCATCACCAGGCGTTTGACTGAAGCCGGAAGCAGCACAAACCGTTGGTGATGCTGAGGAATCTGGACTCTGGCTTGTGTTCACCTCTGTTATCTGCTGGGGCGAGAGTCGGAGGCAGTCTCCAGTCCGATCTGATCCAGCCTCTCATTATTTCATTAGCTCATTTACCCGTGACAAACAGACCATCTTCATTTGGAATCACGCAGGCCGCACTTCTAATTCACGCCTTCTCGCTGACAAAACTGCAATTTCCACGGAGGAGGGAAAGCCCATCATTGGAGCATAAAAAATCACAGGGAGGGCCAGAATTTCTCCTCTTAAAGGGCACCTTGGCTCCTTGTGAGAAAAATAAAAACCCCAGGAAAGTGTTTTGGTTGGACATATTGTTCTGAGCCTTAATAAATCTGCTCAGTAAAGGCCATCTGCTAGCCTGGCACGCTAGGCACCTCCAACCGAAAGCTTTCCGTGGGCTTCATTTTCTCATGCATATTAAATCCTTTCAGGGGGACTTTTAGTAATGATTTAAATCTCCCAGTGATATTTAAACACAATAGTACAGTGAGGCTGCAATATATATTTTTTTTTCAGTGAGCAAGACACGTTAACCCTTTGTGGTCTGTCTTTGGTCCCGATGAGCCATTTTCAGAATTGGGACCGAAGTTCGTCGGTGTGACGTTCCCTATTTTTATCACTGCACACAAAAGACGAAAGCAATGCACGCTTGGCCGCTAGCGGTTTGTTTTTGATGCAGTTTTGCAAGAGATAGCGATTAGCGGGGAGGTCTTGCAGTGCTGGCCGCGCTACTCATTAAAGCGCCAGCCGTCTCAGATCCGCGCGCTTAAAGTGTGAACTCAGATGAGCTGCGAGACTCACGTACGCTAGCAGTACCTCGAAAGACCCGACGATGTGCTGTGTACTGTGATTTAGGTCATAAATAAAAAATAAATATGGGCAGTACAAGATTAGCTAAAGAAAAATTACAATGTAAAATACAAGAGGAACAAACAGGCGGACAAATATAGCTCTACGTTCAGTACGTGCCATTATACATATAAATGTGAATTCATTTGAATGCATAACTCACCCGCATACAAAACTATTCTTGGATCGTTACAATAGCTCTCTTATAATTACAATAATTTTATCCCAGGAGTTATTGTGCATGTAATGGTCTGTGCATCCATGTATTAGGGCTGCATATACGAAGTGGTTTATTATTTTTAGTTTTGTCAAATAATTGCGGTGAGTTTTTAGGCTCATTCACAGTTGCACACGCAGGAACAGTGCTCCTGAACAGAATTTAAATGCCCCAATGACCAGAAAGAAATGAAACGTCTCATTAGAGGAGCTACGAGGCATTTCCCATGATGCTTTGCACCTGAAAATGAAAAGTTAGAGCCAGTAGAGACACAGGTAATAGGTTTGCTGCATCATCACACCCAAACGAGTGTCTGCACTGGGCGAGGGGTGTGTGGTATTTTGTTTTTATTTTATCCATGGCAAGGCTGAGCAGACTCAGCAATGGCATCCTTTTATTCTGTTTTCCTCCCCCCCAGTCTCTCCTGATATCAGAGGCCCACATCAGGAGAGCGTCCAGCCTCCCTGCTCTTCATTTGTCTTGATTTCAGCAACGTTCATTTTCTGTCTGCCGAATGGAGTCGATACTCCGCTACCCAGCGCTGCGGCTCCTTCTGTTACTGGGTGGGTGCTGGGAAGATTTGAGTTCGCTTATCTGATGAAGAAATGAAATGAAATAACGTAATTTATCCCCCCGCAGCAAATGGTTGCATCTTCAATTAGAGACCGAAGAATCATTTCCATTTGAATTTTTACAATTAGCCCCCAATAATGAAGTGTTCTTGCCTCTGCTTATTTACTAAGCAACCCTGGAATTGGATTTTGTCGCTGAAAACTACCTAATTACAAAGACAAGTCCTCTGTGGCTGCGGAGGAGAGATGCGGTGCCGTCACCCCCCCCCCCGCGGTTTGCAACTCCTCCCTCCTCCTCTCTCTCCCTCTGTCCTTCCTCTTCCTCCTCTCAAAGTCACTCCTCCACCCAATCAAGTCCAGCTCCTCGCTAACCTCCCACATTTCTGTCAGTCCATTGGTGTGTTCTGCACACGTACTCTGATAAAACTGAGATTAGTGACCCATGTTCAAATGTCCGTCCCCTTAATGAATTCAAATGAGCTGGGAAATATGTATGAACAAATAATGACTCGGACTATCCCTCTCTCCCCTCCCTGGCTCTCCTTTCTCTCTCATTTCTTCTTCTCTTCACCCTCCTCTCTCTCTCTCTCTCTCTTTCTGATGGATTGACCTTCAGTTGCATCCTTATCTGATTCTTGAAAGATACTGAGGACCACATCAGTGACTCCATTCATTCCTCCCCCACCTTCCGAAAACAGTTCAACAGGCTCCTAATCCCTGTCCCTGTTCTTTTGAATAGAGCAACTACTTCCCCAGGAAAAAAAAAACTTCTAGCTTAATAGTTGTTCGCTCAAGGAAGAGCCTGCTCACAATAAATCACCCGCTCAAAAATATCAGCTCAGAGGAGGGATGTTACATGCGACGCCGGGAAAGTCGGCTGAATTTTTCAAAATATGGCTCATAATGCCAATAAATCATCTTTGAATTCAAAAGCATGCATGTAAAATTCAGCGAAGGCTGCTTAATTTTCTGACAGCATGCCCAAAATCCCACTAAACGAGTCTATGCTGAGGTAGCAGGAAGTTCATTTTTGTTTAGCGGCCTAATGATTTGGTGCCGACCGAAAACGGGGCTGCTTCGTGGCTGTTAATCCAAAAGTGAGGTGCTGAAGGCAGAGGTGTAAAATCCAGGATTCAGAAAGTAAAAGTTCTGCCTAGTTTTTCTCTCTCCCACAGAATGAGCTGATCACTCATATTGGCTCTCTCTCCTGTCCGAAGTAAATCCAGGTGGTTGGAATAAAGTTCTGGGGAGGATTTTTACTTTCTAAGCCCGGACTTTACACCTCTGGCTGAAGGTAAAAATATCGATTATGCGAAGCAGTCACCATTTCCTGATCGTTTTCCCTGGTTGCGCGACAGTGTGTTTAATTTAGGTGCTGTTTGTAATTTTTTTTTTTTTTTTACAAATGAAAAGTAATTGTGTGTTTGTTTCCGCGTGATTGCAGTAATAGCAATTAATCCCCTGGCGTCCGTGCTCGGCGACCGGCTTGTCTGCTCTTTCCTGGAGGAAGAGCGCAGCTTTGAAAAGAGGCAGAGCGCTCATTTGGTTCGTGCTTAATTTTTAAAATAGATTCATGTTTCAATATGTCGGGGGATCGTTCGCTCTATGACCTCGGTGGGAACGCAGGGTGGTTTCTGTCAGGCAGTGAACAGAGCGAGGAGAGTCCGCATTATCAAGCACTGGTTCAATGCATCAGCCCGGGGCCTCCTGTGAGTGAGGTGGCGTGAAAATCAGGAAACAGTGTACGCCGAACAAAATACTGGCTTTATAAAACCATGCATTGGCACACAGGCGCGCAGTTTCGCCTTAAAGCATAACCTATTTGGAAGTGTGCGCTCAAGAACGAGCCTCAGACCCTGCCCCCTTACCTCCTGCCATTACCCATAAATGGTCGATGCAAATTACCGCATGAATATATGCATAAGGTACATTCAGTTTGTTCTTGAGTGAATCAACCAAGATTAAATGAGCCTCTCAGAACACGAGTGGTCCAGTTCATTTTTTTCATTTTGGACCACAAATGCACTGAGCATTTCATGCGTGTGGAACATATGGCCCACCTATTGTATACTACTGTAACTACACTAAATTAATCCATTATTGCACTAAACAGATTGACCACTTGGGAATCAATTTAAAAGATTAGAACTTAAAAAAAGAGAAATATGGAGTTAGACCACTTTTGTTCTCAGGGGCTCAAATAAGAAAGGACATTTCGAGGCATGTCTGATAGAGGGTTCTACTAACCGCAATTGAGCAACAAAAATATGAGTTCTTTGATTGCTGCACAGGTGAGGTCTCCAACAAGAGACAATATTTAGAGAGCTGACATTGCATTGTTCATTGAGCTAATGTGGTCAGTTTAACTGGCCACCCCATCACCAAAATGAAAATAAATGGTCCGACATCAGAGTGAGGAACTGTATAATGATAGAGCCGACTATCGGTGATGAAGGTCTCGCTGATGGAGAGAGTACGGGAGGTACGCCTCCTCACGCACTGTGATAGCTGGCATGTCATAGTGGGGGGGGGCGGGGTTTCGTCGAAGAAGCATTGCCCTTGACTATATATTTGATAACCTTCCTTTAGTTACGTGTTGCTGTATTTTTTGTAATTGTCTAGTGGTGCAAAGGCATAAATTTTCATGTCAGAAATGGTGTCTGGAATGTTTTTGTAAATAAGCCCCTTTACAAAAATTTATTTAAACAATTAATTTGTCTCGTAACTCACTCCCACATATATTAAATAGATCTTTCCTCAATGTCTAAATAGTTGCCTTTTAACACATAGCGTAAGTTGATTGAGGGATGGCAACAATCTCTTCTCAACTTCATGAAAGGTTGACCAATCAAAAACCAAACACTTCTTTAAATCCAAAGCACAGGTTGTTTGTGTCTTTTGAGAAAGAACAAATTTCGACAGTCTGGTCAGGTCCGAAAGCCCCAGAAACCGTTAGCTAGGATTGGCCCTCTCACCTTTTAATAATGATTGTCTTAAATTAAGAAACGGCTTGCATTAAGTTACAGCACCTATTGCAGCTGATAATGTATGATGGGGCCTTTTCTATTAATTTAGATAATGGGACATCTTTTAGTTTTCTCAGGGAAAAATAACTCGTTATCAAAATCCTGCAAATGCAATCGCGGTTAAATGAAAAACCAGGGGTGCCTTAGAACCAAAATTGGAAACTACTGCTCTACAAAGTTGTCAGAAACCAGCTTAACTGCCTGTGTCTGCCCAGTTAGCACATCCTGTTCGGAGCCTGCCTTGTAGCACAGACGGGTCAAATCCTGAGGGATGCAGAAAGATTCAGTTGCAGGTCCTCCATTTGACAAACAGGATTTGTTTGGCTGAATGTCTCCTTGACAAACATGTTCTATAACAACCCTTCTGCCCAGCTGGTGCTTCCTGTCTAAAGTGCCTTTTGTGTGAAATGGTTCCCCAAGTGATGCAATTCGGATACAAATCCTCCAACTATATGGGATTAATTGTGTTGAACATAACTGATCAATTCTATTTTGCCTATTTTGGGATTCACGTTCAGTTTTGTGCATTTTATGTCAGTTTTTCTTTTGAAGTATTTACTACACCATTGATCTGTTCCAAGTAGTAAGTTGAGTTTATTTTTTGGGCTTTGATAATTAAGGAAGTCTTTTCAAAAAAACAGAATGATTAATCTCCATGCGAATACATAAAAACATTTACTGCGTCTTGAGTATTTTGGCTAAGCTTCATATTTTTCCTTGCAAAATTTGACTTCTTTCTTACATCAGTTTGATTTGCGCAGAACTATGAGGCTGTTGACGTACTAAGCTGTCAGCAGTGAGTCCACCTATCTGTCCCGGTAGCACATCCTGTTTGGGGCCTGCCTGTGGGACCAAAAGGTTGCTGGTTCAGGTCCTGACTGGCTCCGTAAAGGCGTG
Organism: Gymnothorax javanicus; assembly: GCA_029692085.1. NCBI lineage: Eukaryota > Metazoa > Chordata > Actinopteri > Anguilliformes > Muraenidae > Gymnothorax > Gymnothorax javanicus. Next base: position 12,464,458 of record CM056202.1, on the reverse strand, counting down.
TCTCCAAGTCGTCCAGTTGACGTGGAATTTTTTATGATGAAACTGATGAATGTGCTGGTGCTTTAGCTCCAAAGAATCCAAGCATGGAGACATTTTGTACAAAATTTTCCTCATAAATATTAACCATTTTTACATTACAAAACTCCTCCCTCTTCTCATCATCATCATTTCATTTTTTCCTCTTCACCTTCTGTTTCCTGCATCCCTTCCTCACTCCTGCACTGCCCTGTCACATTTCTGCTTACAGCTGTCATTATTTATTTTTCATATTTTTTTTTATTTTTATCCTTCATTTTCACACCCAATTGCCTCCAATTACCAATCGTGATTGTTGCATGAGCATTAAAATGTTTGCTCAAGAACTTTCCATTCTCCTGTCTGGTTTTCATGCTTTAGCCCTTTAAGCGCTGAATACATTTTCAAGGAATTAAAATGTAGTTATCCTGAGCTGTTGAAAACCTATCATGTGGCAACTTGTTTAAAAGAGCTCCTTCCGGGAGCTCTTTTAAACAAGTTGCCACATGATAGGTTTTCAACAGCATCTGGTTTTGATATCTTACAGCATTGGGCGACTATAGTTGCCTGCGGCGCTCAAAGGGTTAAATGTCAAAGTTTGGAATGAGCTAAATGCTATAGTTGCTCTCGCACTGAGTCATGGCCGCTTAAACAGCGACATTAGCACAAGCTATAGCTGCTCATGTCCTGTATACGAAATTTTGCTGACAAATGGCGAGATAAACACTTTAAGTTTTAATGCTTACACTAGCTGAAATGTGGGTGTTAGAAAGAACATCACGTATCCTGAAGCTTCATGGAAAGAAGAGGTTTTAAACCACTAAAAGTTGTAGTTGCAGGTATATTTAAGGTAAAGGAGCAGAGTTGGTTATGTATAGACATCGCAGTGTGGGAGCCATTTCGGCTCCATCTACAACCTACTGACCGCATACAAGTCATGAAAAAACAATGGTTTCCATAACAACGTTCTGTCATTACCAGCGCAGGTTAAACTGATTGAGAGACACGTGCAGGGCGATGCCCACAGTATGAGTAGTCCTCATTCAAACAGTCGCTGCTAGCGGAAATGCAAACATAATAATTGTTTTTAAAACAGATTCACATAATCGCCCCAGGGAGTAAAATCAAAGGCCCGATGAAAGATTTAATGTGAAATAATGTTTTCAGGAGTATCAGTGTGCAGCTGTTAGGTGTACGGATATTAGTTAAGTTGGGCCCCTGAAAAAGTGGTCATCGTTTTCATATTCACAGTGGATACATATTTCCTTCACAGCTCCATACTTCATTTTTCATACAGCTTTTGCAGGATTGCCGATAGTAATAATACTTTGCATGAGCCCATGACTGCTCAGTTGTGTGTGTGTTTTATGGTAAGTTTGTACGCTGGATCATTCCTGCTGACTACAGGACATGACACTGAATTTTTGGTGTATTTCCCTGTCTGTTTTAAGTGTCATGCTGTGTTCTTATGAGGGGCTATGCATCTATGTATCCTGTTGTCTTGGCCAGAACACCGTTGTTTGAGAGATATGAATCTCATCGACAGTAATTCCTTGGAAAGCATGAAGGTTAGCAAATAAATAAAAATACTCAGCGGCCAAAAACTGAGCCATTTTATTGAGTTACTTTAGCAAAGAGATGGTCATCCCTGTCAGTCTGATAGGGTTCTGTCCTACAGTGATAGTAAGGATAACTGTGGCTGCTGTATTTAATTGTATAACAGGGACTTCCCTTTACTTATCTGCTCTCTCCCGCACAAACTAATATTGTGTTTCCGCTCTACGCTATCCTCAGCTGTCAGGTGGCAAAAAAATGGGAGGGATGGTCCAGTGATCTATGTAGGGCAAATACTAATTAAGAGACGGGTTAGATATGAGATGCAGACACAGTCCTGGGACTGACCTGCAGCGTGTGGGTTAATTACGAGAGGACACATGGGGTAATCAGATGCCAATTCTAACCGAAAGTCATACTTTTATTCGGTATTAAGTTTTAGGAACGAGCAGAGTTTGGAGGAGTGGGGGTGGGGGGTCGCAGGGGTGTTTGGTGGTTCGGGGCGGGGGGATTTTACGTCTGCTTCACTCGATCGCCCGCCAAATTAAATCGCTGGACACCGCACAAGAGAATCCCTGCCCTGAAGAGTACATACAATTAAAATGAGTCATGGATGCCATAATGTTATGAATATTACAAGGCTTTTAATCAAAAATGCATATCTGTTGAAGCCATTGGAATGATCCTCTCTGCATAGGCAGACTGTTGGCATTCCCCGGTAAAATATGCATGTTCCCAGTCCAAAGACTGAAATCCTGTTCTCATTATCGCCCGTGGTCTGAACTGCAACATCTAACAAGCTGGTGTTGCTGTGTTTTCTTGTTTAAAGAAATGCCAAGTCCCAAGACGCATCAGCTATTTAAATAACAGAGTAAGCGACTGAGAAAAAAAAAAACACAATTAGCATGCATGTCTACGTCCAATTAAACCAACAGGAAACAGGACAAGGCTAATAAAACAATTAAAGGCTGGCAATCAGATTTCACACTTCATTCAGCTTAATGAAAACTCAGAGGCCATAGAATGCTTATGCGTCGGTTGATGGGGAAAAGGTGAGGTGAAGTGTGTAGATTACATGTGTACATTTCCACATGCTGCATTTGGACTTGGCGCTCATTGACACCTGTCCTCTTCTGCATGTTTTCTGTGTAAAGATCTGTGCTCTTTCATCACTCTGTACATGCGTACATCCTTTAGTTGTATTTATGGTTAATGAGGTTAACACTGCTCTTACCCAATCAGTAGTGGGCTCTTGTTCTGTCTTGGTAGTCCTGTATTTTTCCTTTTCTGAGTTATGTTCTCCCCTCCTGTAAGTCACTGCAAAAGAGCGTTTTTATAAGGGATGGTGAGGTCGTGTAATGCCCTATGACCTGTGGGAAGAAAAAGTAACACCAGAACAGAGCGGAGCCCGGTTGTCGTAGGAGACGGCTCTGAAGATGTGGGGAGGTCTGTGAGCGAAGGTAATTTTCTGCGATGACTCATCAGATGATCTCTGGCTCCAGCGCCGGGCTCCTGAGGTATTCGAGGCAGGACTGAGGCGGGCCGGCGCAGCGCTAGCTAAGCCAATTGTTCTTCAATTAGGATTTGCTCTTTTAAGCTGGCAGACAATAGACAGCTTTCAGATGAATCAATTTGCCTGCAGGCGTCGCATTACAGTGCGAAACGCAGCTGCGACATCGCCGTGGCTCAGGCCCCCTCCGTCCGTCTCGGCCCGTCCTCATCCGCTGTCTGCCGCCGCTGGACGACAGAGCCGACTCGAGGATTACGGTGGCCCTGAACCAGGGTGTTTGCGGATTAGCTCATCACGGGCCGGTGAACTGATTGCCACAGAAACATTGATAACAATACTACACAATTAAAACACCATACAGAAAACACATTTGAACTTGAATCGTTTGGCCCCATAGTGGTTTCAGCCTTGAATCATGGCAGTAAGCCTTGATGCTAGCTTAATGCTAGCAGCTGGCTCTGGGGGGGAGGGGCTTCTTAACCAAGGAGGCAGGGCAAGACACTCACCTAGGGATGGGAGTGAGAAAAAATAGTTACCTGGAAAAATCATCACACAGAAGCCATTTTGGCTCTAAAAGTATCACCAGGATTGCCAGTAGCTAATCGCCTCCTCTCCCTTGCCAGGTTTTGCCATTAAAGTTTAATTCCTTTACTTGAAAATGCATTTTCTTTACTTCACTTGCTTGCTTTCTGGCGACTCAGGCCTGGGCTCTTTCCCATTTCCCCTGTAAAGGGTTTTGGTGACAGAATCCATGTAGAAAGTGCTATACAAGTGAATCTACAGTCAGTCAAATTCAGTTTCTGCACATGGTAAGCCCAGAAGGCTTGCAGAGTTGCCACCACTGTTGGCGGTAAATTAGAAATGGCTGATGGCTGAATGGGGGGCTGGAGTTTCGCTGAGAGGCCGCAGTCTGCGAAAAGAACCTTTTGACTGGTAGCATTTTAGGCCCCTCGACACTTCAGTCTCGGCAACCTTGTGTACAGAGCCTCAATGACATTGTCAACGGTCGGCTTTCAAAAATCCGGTGCACCATTTGTAGAGCGTGGATTTTTTTTTGTGGGAACAAAGGCTGTGTCGATCGCTTGTGTCAACTGCCAGCGCTTAGTGGTGATGTAGGGCAATTTCCGAGCTGTTAGCTGGCGATTTCGCTCTCATTCGCTATGAGGCTCCATTGATTGAGGCTGCATTGTGACGGAGCAGCTCTAATCTGACCTGTAATGAAAATCTTTGGCTCCTTTCAACATTATACCTGAACGCACTTGAGGACATGCAGAGTTTGTCGTCGCAGTTGCTTTCAACCTGCCAACATGTGCTCGCATTTGGGTGAGTGCGATTACATTTTCTTCTCCTGCAAATCTCCTGGACTAATGGCCTGAAAATGAAAGCAAGGGTTGGCTCATTTTAAAAAGCCGGATAAGAATGATCTGCATCATTTAAGAGCCGCACTATTTGACACCACGTACTCCATTGCTCCCACTTCAGTGCCGGTTCATTTCAGTGCGTAAGATCATGGTAATCTGTAGCACGGTACAGTACAGTACGAGACTGGCCCAGCCATGAGTGAACACTATTATACTCTGAAGGACTCTGAGCAAGTCAGAAACTTCCCAGCACTCTGCCTGCGCAGTTTGCTAAACCCTGAAAGCAAACTGACTTGCATTGACATCCCCGCAAATCCACAGCAGAGAAAATACTCCGTCTTGACAACATCGAAACATAGAGAATTTTGCAGACATGGTGCACTGCACACAAAAACTGATATGTCATATTTACTTAAACTTAAAGAAATATATCATGCGTTTCCATGCAACTGTGTTATGTTCTCTGAACTTGGTCTATTACTTGGGGCTCAGAACATTAGAAGCCATTTCTGCACAGGGGGAAGTGGATAGTGGAGGGTCAGCACCTTGAGTGGGAAGGACTCTCGGAAGGAAGACAGGTTGAGTCATTCTCCAATCCAGTGTCTGCCTTTATTCTGCCAATGCAGTGTCTGCCATAATCTTGCAATTCAATAACTACCCTTATTCTCCCAATCCAGTGTCTGCCTTTTTTCTCCCAATCCAGTGTCTGCCTTAATTCTCCCAATCCAGTGTCTGCCCTTATTCTGCCAATCCAGTGTCTGCCATAATTCTGCAATTCAATAACTACCCTTATTCTCCCAATCCAGTGTCTGCCTTTATTCTCCTAATCCAGTGTCTGCCTTAATTCTCCCAATCCAGTGTCTGCCTTAATTCTCCCAATCCATTGTCTGCCCTTATTCTGCCAATCCAGTGTCTGCCATAATTCTACAATTCAATAACTACCCTTATTCTCCCAATCCAGTGTCTACCTCAATTCTCCCAATCCAGCGTCTGCCCTTACTCTCCCAGTCCAGTGTTTGCCTTTATTCTCCCAATGCAGTGTCTGTCCTCCATCCATTCATCCATTTTCTTCCGCTTATCCGGGGCCGGGTCGTGGGGGTAACAGACTGAGTAGAGAAGCCCAGGCGCCTCCCTCCCCAGCCACTTCCTCCAACTCTACCTGGGGGACCCCAAGCTGTTCCCAGGTCAGCCGGGAGATATGATCCCTCCAGTGTGTCTTGGGTCTGCTTCGGGGCCCCTCCCAGTTGGACATGCCTGGAAAACCTCTGAAGGGAGGCGTCCAGGAGGCATCCGGACCTGATGCCCAAACCACCTCAACTGACTCCTCTCGACGCGGAGGAGCAGCGGTTCTACTCTGAGCCGCTCCCGGATGTCTGAGCTCCTCATCCTATCCCTGAGGGTCAGCCCAGCCACACTGTGGAGAAAGCTCATTTTGGCCGCTTGTATTCGCGATCTTGCTCTTTCGGTCACTACCCAAAGCTCGTGACCATAGGTGAGGGTTGGAACGTAGATTGACCAGTAAATCGAGAGCTTTGCTTTTATACTCAGCTCCTTCTTCAGCACAACGGACCGGTACAACATCCGCTTCCCTGCAGACGCTGCAGCGATCCATCTGTTAATCTCACGCTCCATCCTACCCTCACTCGTGAACAAGACCCCAAGATACTTGAACTCCTCCAATTGGGGTAATAACTGACCCCCCACTCTGAAGGGACAATCCACCTTTTTCCAGGAGAGAACCATGGTCTCAGATTCGGAGGTGCTGATCCTCATTCCGACCGCTTCACACTCAGCTGCGAACCGCTCCAGTGTGCGCTGGAGGTCGCAGCGTGATGATGCCAACAGGACCACATCATCTGCAAACAGCAGAGATGAAATCCTGAGGCCACCAAACTGGACACCCTCCAAACCTCGGCTGCGCCTTGATATCCTGTCCATGAAAATCATGATCAAATCAACACCAACTGGAAACGAGTCTGACTTAATGCCAAGAATGCGGACACAACTCCGGCTTTGGTTGTACAGGGATCAAATGGCTCGAATTAGTGGCCCTGGAGCCCCATACTCCCTCTGCACCCCCCACAGGATACCTCGTGGGACACGGTCATAAGCCTTCTCCAAGTCCACAAAACACATGTAGACTGGATGGGCAAACTCCCATGACCCCTCCAGTTTCCGTGCAAGGGTAAAAAGTTAGCCCACTGTTCCACGGCCGGAACGGAACCCGCATTGCTCCTCCTGAATCCAAGGTTCGACAATCGGGCTGAGCCTCCTTTCCGGCACCCTGGCATGGACATTTCCTGGGAGGCTGAGCTTTCTTGGGTGTGTGTCCTTATTCTCCCAATCCAGTATCTGTCTTTATTCCCCCAATCCAGTATCTGCCTTTATTCTCCCAATCCTGTATCTGCCTTTATTCCCCCAATCCTGTCTGTCCTTATTCCCCCAATCCAGTGTCTGCTCTTATTCTCCCAATCTAGTATCTGCCTTTACTCTCCCAATCCAGTATCTGCCTTTATTCTCCCAATCCAGTATCTGCCTTTACTCTCCCAATACAGTGTCTGCCCTTATTCCCCCAATCCAGTATCTGCCTTTATTCTCCCAATCCAGTGTCTGCCCTTACTCTCCCAATCCAGTATCTGGCTTTACTCTCCCAATCTAGTATCTGTCGTTATTCCCCCAATTCAGTGTCTGCCCTTACTCTCCCAATCCAGTATCTGCCCTTATTCCCCCAATCCAGTATCGGCCTTTATTTCCCCAATCCAGTGTCTGCCCTTATTTCTCAATCAAGTGTCTGCCTTTATTCTCCCAATCCAGTGTCTGCCCTTATTCTCCCAGTCCAGTGTCTGCCCTTATTCTCCCAGTCCAGTATCTGCCTTTATTCTCCCAGTCCAGTATCTGCCTTTAGTCTCCCAATCAAGTGTCTGCCCTTATTCTCCCAGTCCAGTATTTGCCTTTATTCTCCCAATCCAGTGTCTGCCCTTATTCTCCCAATCCAGTATCTGCCCTTATTCCCCCAATCCAGGGTCTGCCTTTAATCCCCCAATCTAGTGTCTGTCCTTGTTCTCCCAATCCAGTGTCTGCCTTTATTCCCTCAATCCAGTGTCTGTCCTTATTCTCCCAGTCCAGTATCTGCCTTTATTCACCCAATCCAGCATCTGCCTTTATTCTCCCAATCCAGTGTCTGCCCTTATTCTCCCAGTCCAGTGTCTTCCTTTATTCCCCCAATCCAGCATCTGCCTTTATTCTCCCAATCCAGTGTCTGCCCTTATTCTCCCAGTCCAGTATCTACCTTTATTCTCCCAACGCAGTATCTGCCTTTATTCTCCCAACTCAGTATTATTCTCCCAACTCAGTATCTGCCTTTATTCCCCCAATCCAGTGTCTGCCCTTATTCTCCCAGTCCATTGTCTGCCCTTATTCTCCCAATCCAGTGTCTGCCTTTATTCTCCCAATCCAGTGACTATCAACCTCACCTGATTCAGTTTATATCAATCTCGCTTATTCTCAACTGATGAATAATCTCCTCCAAACCAGTAACTATCATCCTCTCCAAATCCAGTCACTGTCCATCTAATCTCTGGTAAACATGCACCCTTCGTGGTCACATGACCTTCCTCTCGACATTTCCATCTCTGAGAAGTCAGAGTAAGATGAAATGAGATTAAAAGACTCTTCATGCCTGCGTGAGATACCCAGCCCAAAAGCAGGCAGTGCACACTCACTGTCAAACGGAAGAAACGCATACCAGCAGGCGAAATGAGTGCGTTCCAGCCCTCCCCCCTGATTTTACACCGCTTGTGAATGTTTTATTTTTACCCTCCTGAAAAAAAATGCGCTTGGCTCCCGTCGCTGTCTGAAACCAGCCTGCTAGCAGCGCCAATTGGGGCACACAACACAAGAATCCAATTTTCCAACCTCTTAAATAAATGAAGTGCGTTTTTCTCCTTCAGCGTTCCGACTGCAGAGAGTTCGTTTAGCACCGGACGAGCGCCAAACCCATAGCGCTAACTGTCTCCAGAAGCGCCCGCGGAGGAAAGGACCGGAACGTCCAAGGCCGGGATATTTCAGTGGCTGAATCTGAATTCCCCTTGTGGCTGTTTATGCTAAAGCAAGACAAGGTCTGGAAGGTTTTATTTTTTTTTTAATCTCAAACTAAGCTCACAATCCAGTGAGGTCCAGCACGTTTGCACACAGCAGCAACATAAACATAGCGTAGATCCCCACCCTCCTCACAATACTCCTGCATCCTACCGTCACATGAAACCGAAATTTTGCTCCTGACAACGGAGAGTGGAAAGTCTGGTTTTAATACATGCATGCCTTTGAGGACTAGCAATGTATTGTGGACCAAAATGTCAAATATTTCTCCTAATTACAAATCACAGATTGTGCACTTTATCAGCGAATGTGTTTTTCCGACTTCCCTATGAAATCGATGCCTGACAACATCAAGTGAAGCGAGTGTGTTACGCAGTCACTGTTTGATAAGCTGGCTTCACGGTTGCATCATGTTGCTGCGCAGTATGTGCGTAATTGGACACTGACACAGCTTTAGTTGTTTTGATGATGTACTCTGGCTCACTGGATTAATGAATGTGAGGTAGGAGTGACATCTTTCAATCGTATTCTCAGGATGTTTGCGGCCGTATTGTGCGACCCGTTGCATTTTCGGCCAAATAGTGGAAAAACCGAAAAAGCATCGACATCCAACAGCACTACATGTGATTTGTTTAGTTGAAGCCGTTACTTAGGGCTAAACACAGAAGTTATTAGTGCACACACAGTGCATACATACATTATCATTACTGCTGGTTATTCACTCAAGTAATTTAACGTTGTGTACTTTCCTCAAGATAACAGGCACAAGATGTTCCGCATCCACAAATCGAACCCCAGCCCTCCTTCCCAGCCATTGCCTCCCAGTTCATTCTAAACATAAGATACATCCATTTATCTGCTTAAAAACTCTGATTTTTATTCCTCCATCCTGGAGTTTTCCATTCTACTGTGTACCCAGAGTTTCTGGGGTTTTTTTGACAATACATTTGCACACGTGAAGGGTTGGACCTGAGTTTGGAGGAAGTGTATCTCCTGTGATTGCAGTGTGAAATGTGCCCCCCTCCACCACCTCCCCCCTCCCTGGTGACGAGGGCCTGTTCGCCGGGAGATAATCTGCTGCCTTTGTGCGCCTCTCTCCGGGAAGTAGCTGGAGATCTGTCGACTCAGTCGAATGGATATCCCGTCGCGTCAGGTGACTCGGCTCGCCGGCTCTTCATCGCCGCGTCTCACCGGCTATTTCTGGCCACGTCCTCGTTCAGATGCAAAGAGGCTTGTCGGCGCCAACCCAGCGGCCATCTTAGTGCCTGTCGGGCGGGTTTGCGTGACCGCGGGCCGGCGTGGAAAATCCACGTTCAGCTAGTGAAAGTCCATCCCTGAGTTTAGTTCCAGTGACCTGGATTCACCGCTCAGTGGGTAAATGGTGTAAATCTTAAGCAAGGAGTGAGAAACTGGATAGAGAAATGAGCTGGCTGAGTTTATGGGAAGATGACAGAACATGGCAGTACTTTTCGGTCCCCAAAAAAAAAAAGTTTTATCATCCATTCAATCTGAAAAACGTGATGTGGGCGGTCAAATTTTTTTCTATTTTTTAGAACGTATATTTTTATGTTGAGATATACTTAAGTTTTTCTTGGTTTCTAGACACGTTTTTTTTCCAGTCCTTGACTGAGAACAACAAAGGCACAAAACTTTTTCCAGTAAACAGCTTATGTGTCCGTCCATGGGTACATTCGCGCTACTCGCTGTGAGAATTATGCTGATTGCCAGTTTTTTGATATTAAAAATACTAGCTAAAAAAATAAATAAATAAAAATTGATGCGGCCACGAATTCCGATGCGGGCGGGGATGATAAACTGATATATATATATATATATATATATATATATATATATATAAACCCAATTCCGAAATAGTTGGGATGAAGTGTAAATTGTGAATAAAATCAAAATGCAATGACTTTCAGATCATATGAGCCAATATGTTATTTACAATAGAACATAGATAACATTTCAAATGTTGAAACTGAGACATTTTACATTTTAGTCCACAAAATGAGCTTATATCCAATTTTCCGGCTGCAAAAGGTCTCAAAAAAGTTGGGACACAGGCAAAAAGGGCTGAAAAAGCAATTAATATATAATAAAATCAGCTGAAAGAACATTGAGCAAGTAATTACATTAACTGGCATCAGGTGTGTAACATGATTGGCTATAAAAGGGATGTCTTAGAGAGGCTGAGTCTCTCAGAAGTAAAGATGGCCAGAGGCTCTCCAACCTGTGAAGGCTTGCGTAAAAAAATTGTGGAATACTTTAAAAAGAATGTTCCTCAACGTCAAATTGCAAAGGCTTTGAAGGTCTCATCATCGACAGTGCATAACATCATCAAAAGATTAAGAGAAACTGGAAAAATTTCTGTGCGCAAGGGACAAGGCTGAAGACCTTTACTGGATGCCCGTGATCTTTGGGCCCTCAGACGCCACTGCATCACTCACTGGCATGATTCTGTCATTGGCATTACTAAATTGGCCCAGGAATACTTCAAGAAACCACTGTCTGTAAACACAGTCCGCCGTGCCATCCACAGATGCCACCTAAAACTCTATCATGGAAAAGGGAAGCCATTGTTGAACATGATCCAGAAGTGCCGCCGTGTTCTGTGGGCCAAGACTCATTTAAAATGGACTGTAGGGGCGCCGCGGTGGCTCATCGGTCTAAGCGCGCGCACCATAAAGGCTGTGTCCTTCCCGCAGCGACCTGGGTTCGATTCCGGCTCAGGTCATTTGCTGCATGTCTTCCCCCATTCTTCTCCCAACCTTCCTGTCTCTCTACACTATATAACTGTCAAATAAAGGAAAAGATTCCCAAAAAAATAATCTTTAAAATGGACTGTAGCAAAATGTCCTATGGTCAGACGAGTCCAAATTTGACATTCTTGTTGGCAATAATGGGCATCGTGTCCTCCGAGCTAAAAAGGAGAAAGACCACCCCTCCTGTTACCAGCATTCAGTTAAAAAGCCAGCATCTCTGATGGTATGGGGATGCATTAGTGCATATGGTGTGGGACACTTGCATGTTTTAAAAAGCACCATGAATGCTGAAAGGTATGTAAAGGTTCTAGAGCAACATATGCTCCCCTCCAGACAACATCTGTTCCAGGGAAGGCCTTGTGTATGTCAGCAGGACACTGCAAAACCACATACTGCAGCTATTACAACAGCATGGCTTCATAATAGAAGAGTCCGTGTGCTGAACTGGCCTGCCTGCAGTCCTGATCTTTCACCGATTGAGAACATTTGGCGCATAATTAAACGAAAAGTCCGTCAAAGGAGACCCAAAACTCTCCAGTAGCTGGAAGCCTGTATTAAACAACAGTGGGATCAAATTCCAATGGCTAAACTCAAGAAACTTGTCTCCTCAATGCCAGACGCCTCCACTCTGTGTTAAAAAGAAGAGGGGATGCTACACCATGGTGAACAGGCCCCTGTCCCAACTTTTTTGTGACCTGTAGCAGCCATCAAATTTGAAATAAGCTCATTTTGTGGATAAAATTGTAACATTTCTCAGTTTCAACATTTGATATGTTGTCACTGTTCTATTGTGAATAAAATACAGGCTGGTGTGATTTGAAAGTCGTTACGTTTTGATTTTATTCATAATTTACACTTTGTCCCAACTATTTTGGAATTGGGTTTTATATATATATACTTTTTTAATGGGGCCCTTCATGATGGCCCTCAGACTCGTCGTCCCTGACTGCCAGCAGAGGGCGCTAGCTGGATTGCCCAGTCCCCGCATGAGGGGCTTGGGGGAGCCGAATTGCACCGAGCCCCTCCAGGGACAGCCACAACCCTAACTCAAGAGAACGCTTCGCATCTCACAGCAGGGGGGCTCGTCTCCTCTCCCAAAAATAGCGCCATCCTGTTTGAGCACGAGGAGACCCCCCCACCCCACCCCGCACAGGGGCGCAGCATTACCGCCTCTGGCTCCTAATCTGGTCCTCTCTCCCTTTAACACGCCTGTCACAGCTCTGTTCCCAGTCTCCTGCTGTCTTTCCCTTACCTCTGTCTGTTCTGCCACACACCTCTATTTCACCTTTCCTTTCTCTCCCTCTCCATCCCTCCCTCCTTCCATCCCCTCCTCTCTCCTTTGCATCTCTTTTCTCTCACCTGACCCCCTCTCTTCTCCCTCTCCTTCTCTCCTCTTCCTCTCGCGGTCTCTTCAGCCGAATCTGAATCTGCAGCTCTCGTCCATGTTTCCACCTCCCCACTCCATCCACCTGACCCTCGTCCTTGCCTCATCCTTTTCTCCATCTCCCTGGGAAACGCTCTTTACCCTCCTGTTCCCTCTTTGGGTGTGTGGAGTGCTTCCATCTCCGAAACGCGCAGTAACAACTGCAGGTCAGGCTGGAGCGGACATTACGGCTCTGACTGCGCTGGAAATGAGGAGCCAAGATGGTGCTCAGGAAGGTTCTAGTTCATTGGTCTTTTATTGAGCCTCCCTCAGTTGGAAGAATTCTGTTTACGGCCAACACATTCTCTTCCCAAATCATCATATAATGACACTACCTGACTAACCATCAAAATATGAGAAAAAAGGGGGGTTTTGGCGTCCTTATTTGATGCTTAAGGTAAGGGTTTGGGTTAAGGGTTAGGGGTTACGGTTCATTTTAAACTGGTATCTTACAAGGACACCTAAAGCCTCCTTTTTTTGTTGTGTATTGACGCTTGGTCACGTAGCGTCACTATATGACGTGTCGGGATGAGACTGGGCTCTTACAGCGACTGCATCGCTAAAACAACTTACCAACACCTTTATAACAACACTAATGTGTATTCTGGCACTGGGCGGGCATATGTGCATTATACCTTGAAGGAATGTCAGAAGGGGGCACGGCGACACGGTCATTTATCGTTTATCCTCTTACACTTGGACTGATAGACATTCAGAGGTGATTTACTCACATGCTGAAGCCATGATGAGACTGACACACTCTGCCCTCTGAGCTGCGTGTGAGTACGTTTGCGCTGTTGCGCGTGCCGGTCGGGAAATTTCCCTCCTTCGACAACGGCGGCGCTCGACTTTTCCTGAGGAACGCGCGTAGATCCTGATGCATGATTCAATCCCGTTTTAATTCATTCATTTATTCATGAATTTCAATGGGCACGGCAGACCTGGCGTCTCCCTCCGTCTCTCCCTCTCCGTCCCTTGTTCCATTACTGGCTCTCCGCGCGCGGCGTGTTATTTGTGAAGCTGCAATAAGTCGCACTTGTCTCATCTGAGAGAGAGAAGGGAAAACAGAGCGAGTTAATCACAAACACAAACATCAGAGGCGAGAGGCGCTCCTTTGCATAAATTCCACGGCAGACTCCGCGCCGCTCGCGAAAAAAGCTCCATCCACACAGGACTAGTTTTCCCGGTCCGTCTCCTGGGTATTCCCCGGCTTTTTTTAAACTCACTTCAGAAGGTGTGGTCCCATGTGACTGCGCGAGTCGGGAACGTTTCCTGAAATTACCGCCGACCGTTTTATGCGCGGTTTCTAAACCGTTTCTGCCCGGGAACTCCCCCGGGGGGCTTCGTATGTAGGTTCCCACAGAAGAACTCCAAGACAAACAACAGAATGTGATATTTTTTTGTCCATTTCTCTGTATTTTGTCTAATTTTCTCCTCACCTGGGGTGCGTTTCCCAAAATCACGGATGCTGAATTACATAGTTGGGCCCATTGACTGTGAATGGACGAATGGAAGAACTACGTCCCATTTCCATTTTTGGGAAATGTGCCCCTGTTTTGTTGCTGTTACCTGCCCTGTCATTGCTCCATTTCACCCAGTTTCCTGTGATTTTGGGTCCAGTGTAGTTATGCATTCAGGGTGTCTAATACGGGTAATAACTGAATTTTTTTTGATTTTCAGATTGATCATGTTTAACGGCACCTTCATCACTTTCTTAACGTCGTATTGTGTCAATGTTCATACTCCTACCAAAACAATGTGGAGATCACACTCTATCCACACTCATACTTACGGGTAATTGAGAGTCCCCAGTTAGCCTGACCTGCGTGTCTTTGGGCTGCGGGAGGAAACCGGAGAGCCTGGGGTAAACTCTCAGGAACACGGGGAGAACATGCAAAATGTACAAAGAAAGGTCCCAGTTCTTTTTGCAGTGAGTTAACAGCACCACACACTGCGACACTGTGTGGCCCTTAATTCACTGAGAGCTGGAGTTGTTATGCATTCAGGGTGTATAATAATGGTAATAATTGGATTTTTGGATCACCGAGAGCTCAATAGTGAGCAGTCCGCTGATGAGAGTGGCTTGCGGATGTTACCAAGGCCCTCGCAGCAGGCTGTACTCTGGGTACACAAGGTCACTGAGCGACAGATCTCAGAATCCGCACCCTGTGGGCATCAGGAATACAGGTCTCGTGTGAGTGGAGACAGGCTGTGTACAGTCATGTCCTGCACATGCAGTCTAGAGGAGAGAGAGCAGGGGCCACTGGGCTCGTGTGGGACAGGGGGGCGCAGTTCCCCCCTGCGGCAGGACACCCTCCTGAATAATGAGGTGCGCGCAGCGGTAATGCGTTTCCCACATCCGGTATTTATGTCGCGGCCAGGTGCAGCACAGTACTGCCGGGAGGCAGAACGGAACTGTGGGTCTTGTAGTTTATGGTAATCGCTATGGAAGCAGGTTTTGATTGACAGCAGGTCCCCAGGCAGCATCCTCTTATTCCCTGTGCCTCCCTGTGTAAGAATTATAGAGGTGACCTGACCGAGATTAAAATGGCTCATTTGCTCTTATACATGTGAGGTGCAGGTTTAGACTACGCTGCAAATGGGCATATAGGAGTAAGGTTTATATGTGATGGACTGTAAGTGAGGGCAGTGTGCTGTACCGCACTGTGCTGTTTCTGTGTGAGGGTACATATGCATGTGGGGGAACGGGGACATTAATATGGATTATTTGCTTAGCTGTTCAATTGGGGCGTCTCACGTATACCAGCTTACGTTATTGCGTTCGTACCATCATCGATTCATGCAGTTTGAAATTTACAGAAGGAATCTAGATCATGGGGTCTCACTGAGAGGGAGAAACATGGAGCAGGGAATCCGCCCAAAAAACCGCAGGGCACAGGCCGCTCTCATTAGGGGCAGTAAATCAGTGCTGGGATAATGAAAACCAGGTTATTGTCTGGGCTGAGTAATGACCTCGCTGTTGTGTGCAGTTACAGGGGAGTTGGAGGAGATATGCCTTAATCATTGGAGACCATCCATCAAAATACTGGCACACACACACACGCACGCGCGCACACACACCTGCTCTAAACTTACAGATGTCACTGGCCGTACAGCCGATATCCATCCCGCCGCTTCCCTCGTGGTCTCGGTCAAACTGCCTCCCATTGCAGGATGAAGCCCACGCTCTGTCCTCTTCAACTAAGTGCAGGGCTATTCATCCACGCTAACGGCTATCTGATGATAATCTCATTACCGCATTCGCTGTTTGATTATGGCCCTCTGAGCAGCTCTCAAAAGCCATTCTGACATGGCTGCGGTTAGTGGCGCTCGCTGATGTTTCAAAAGCGCCCTTTATCCGGGAGGCACGTGTAAATAACGCACGCGTTCCCATCGCCACCGCGACCCGGACGGTCGTCTTGGGCGGTTCTGCGCTGGCCGCGGTGCTCTTGGATCAGGGGTGGTCCGTGGTTGGTCTGATCTTTTGGGGGGGCGGGGCTGTGGCGTGTGCTGGTTTTTGTTTCAACCTTAAATACATCAACCGTTTTAGTCCAAAAAGTCCCGGCGAGGGTTACCACCCCTGATTTAGGAGGGTGACTCACTCGGTCAGCTCCCTCGCAGTCTATGTACACCTGCTGTGTTTCAAGTGCAGCCAGTTCCTCAGCTAAATGGCTGCTCAGTTGGGGGACGGCTGGCTGAATAGAAGCAGTGGTTAGGAGTTCACTCACCGGAAGCTTCCGGACTGCCCGGCCTGAATCAACAAAAGGATGGTCCTGTAATGAGCAGCACGGGCCAGAACACCTCACAGAGCATTCAAATCTGTTAGAAAATAATGAAACTGTGTGTGTGTGTGTGTGTGTGTGTGTGTGTGTGTGTGTGTGTTTGGATGCCTGCGACCCTGAGGTTGAAATATGGTGATCACGGTTTTCTTCCCTTTTGTTCTCCTCTCTCCATGCTCGCCTTGGATGTCTGTGACTCTGCTGACCTCCCTCCTGTTCCCAATTCAGGTAAGAAAAAGAAACCGTAATGCACTGTGGGTCGACTCTTTCAGGAATCACCTGAGTGCCTGCTTGATGAGTTGTAAGCGACCAGGGGCTATGCTGTGTAAACAGTAAGACCTGGCGGACGTTTTCTTGCAAAACTTTTTAATTAACTTCAGCTGCTGTTATATATTTATTTTACGCGGCGACTGGCAGGAAACAGCCCTGCGCGGCCTTTACAGTTGCATTGTGGGAGGGCACCTGGTTGCCACGGACCCCATCTGCCTCCCTGCAAATTCGGCAATCGCCGCACGATGTAGCGGCATTGCAGGAGAAGCAGCAGAGGCGCGCACACTCATCGGGTGCAGGGAGCTGTGAGGTGCATGATGGGAGATTTTTCCTCCTGTTTAGCGGGATGTTAAGGCAGGGGAGCTGGTGGGTCGGTGTGGGCTTGTTAGAGGGCTGTGATCTGTGGCGAGGGAGTTGGGGAGGGGGTCTGCTGTGCGCCGTGTCCCCTGCTGCCTCTGGATACGCTCACGTCCCGCCACCGCGAATTCTTCCTCCCCTCGGTGAGGACAGGGCCACTCCTGTCCTGAGGGGGGCGCTGCCCTGCATCCTGTTTGCCTGCAAAATGTCCACTATCCTGATACAGATTCAACGAGCATGAATGGCTGGGGTGCCAGTCCTAGCCAATAATGCCAAGAGTAGCTGCTGACAAAACCTGCTTGAGTCATTCCCTGAGACAGAACTTTTTATATTTTTACAGTTTGATTCTACTGAGACTGATATTTGTAAAAAGTAAAAAGTCTCCACTTGAAATATTCAGAGGGGAGTCCTTTTCGTGTCCTTTTTCTTTTGTCACATAATATTATAGAGATTCTCAGTTTACCTTCTTGGTTAAATAATAGCTAGCTAAAATAAACAGTTTTGTTCTCATATTTGTCACATTTCAAATTCGCAGACAGACTGCATGACTAATTCACTCTATTTTATTACTCAGGGATATCCTGTCTCAGTCTCGCTGCTTTCCAGAGCTTTATTTATGTATGTTTGAAAACTGGGAAATCAGCCACATTTACTTCTTGACAGGAAAGTTGACAAGTGGCAATTTTCATATTTTTCCCTTGTTGTTTTTGCTGAAACATAGAATTATTTATTTTGCGTCCAGCTTTCCCCCACCGTTCCTTTCACAAGCATAGCGAACATAACCGCTTCACCATGTGACTCCCTTGTGAGCATGCCCATTTGCTTGGCCTAGCGTTTGGAGTGTAGCCTGCAATTTATCTCATCATAGCATGAGAAGCCATGTCTTTTTAATCTGCCATAGTGTTCCTCAGTGACAGGAGATAAGCTCGGGGAAAAAGTCTGTATGACTGTAACAAGCGTTTATAAAATGCCATTCTATCAGCCGTCTCACAGATGCATGCGTCATATGAGCAAACGCTTTCTCCTGTGTTTAGAGGTTCTTTAAGTCCTTTTTAGACTACAAAAACAATAAAAATAAATAATTAGTTTCACAAGTATGTAGAAAATTATGAACACTCACATGAGATGAGGGGTCAAAGTGCTTTATATGTAGCAGATGAACTATTTTATTCTACAAGGCGCAGGTCGCCCTACATGGAGGCTGCCGTATTCAAAACAACTAACAAACGTTAACATTCGCTGAAGATGACTAGCTGGGCAATGCATTAAGATCTCCTTAAATTGCACTGTAGACTGTTCGATCCTTGCTATGTAGCTGCTGCCAGGTATCTTGTCTGGATTTCTGAGCCCAATAAGTGTTGTTTCTGCGCCGCAAAATAAATTGAAGATCATCATAGCAGGGTCTATAGCTGTCATGCCCAAAAAGTGCAAGAAGTCTTATGCGATACTAACAGCTTCAAAGTCACCTGCTTTCTGCTGGATACGATAAGTGACATAGTTAATAATTTTTACGACCTCCGCCATACTCTGATGGGATTACTTTTACACGAAAGGAAATGTAATATTTACCGGAGCATCTCTGCTATTTTAGTCCTGTCCGAATTCGCCATCTAGCTAACTTTTAGAGACTGCTTGCACTCTCAGAAAAATTCCACTGTCTTTGACCTGCTGCGAATGAGATAAAATGCTCTGTAAAAATAACCCCAGGTAATATTAAACCCATGCAATTCAAATTGTCATAAAATACCGGGTCACTTACTTGATTTGCAAATGCATCACCGAGGTGCTGCGATAGTCCTGAAAACTTAATCCTGTCTGAATAGGGCTTCAGGCTCCAGGACTTTTTCTGTGCTAACTTAAGTTACAACATTTCCCTCTGATGGTACCCTAGTCTCAGCTGTGTAACTCATTATTTTAGCAAATTATTTTGATTGTCAGAAAAATAATAAAGCCTCAAGGCAAACTATTTGACGTGGGTCCGTTGTAAATAATAGCATTAAATAATAAACACGTATTGATGTTATCATGCAAACTAATAAGGGTCGGAAAAGGTCTCTAAAATGACGACAGCATCCATGCTGGCTGTTTTCAAAGGAGCAGCTGCACACACAATTATTCTAGGGTAACAAAAAACTTATATCTGATTCTGATATCACTGCCGTGAGACAACAACAACGAAATTACGATGGGGATTTTCGGTAGCAATTTAAAGCTCCTGCCAAAATGGAGGTACGAAATAATTTTAGCAGGACAAACCAGTGGTGATTTCTCATCAGCACAGCATTGCAGGTAGTGAAAATGTATGTAGGGTTCTCAGGTTGTGACAGTGGAGGATAGATGCCTGTCTGATCTTTATGGGCCAAACTGCAGAACACTATGGACCAAGCGTGCGTGACATCACCCTCTGATTTTCTATGGGCTTGTGTTAATGTTGGGTTTCTGCACGCTGTCGGAGGCTGCGCTGGAGACAAAATGAAGCCTGGCCAAGTCTGGGCTGTCTACTGAATGTGTGCGGAACATTATCTCGGCTGTGCGGTGAAATTGGCCCGGCTTTGTGTACAAATTATTACCTTATTACGAGCGTAACACAATGAATTAACAAATCAGCAAATGGGAACGTACTTAGATAATAGAAGAAGGGGGAAAATATACTGACGTCAATTTTTTACCGTGGCCTATTGACGCCATTTACTGAGCAACATCCCGAAACAAGGAGGACAGGACAGGAGCTTCAGAAATGAAGCCTGGTTTTGGCTGCTCAGTGTGTGACCTGGGTGCTGAGATATAAGGCTGTACTCCACACTCACACACGCAGGCATGAGAGCGCATCGGCGAGGGAGGCCAGGCACTTACGGGCTGTTAAAAAGGCGTATGGAAAAAAATCAATACCTGTGAGAGGGAGGAAAACAGATGAGGTCAAACACGCCCTCAGACCTGTGTGAAAACAGTTGAGAAGCCCCACCCACCTCTCGCCTCAGCAAGGCCTGTAATTGGGTTAGGCTGTGATGCATTAAGCTCTGTCACAGGAAGCCCGGATTCCATCGGAGCCCGACTCCTGGTCTTGCTGTTTCTCCACCCGGACCTGCATGGCAGATTTGACCCCATCATCGCTAATCAGAACGACCCTGGGTAAATCTTCATTATGAGTGACTGGCTACCCCCACAGGACACGAGCAAACCGCCACACGCAGCGAAACATGCATCAGGGGGACGTTTCACTCACAATAATGCTAATGGAGAAAGGGGAACGGACTGCTGGTCAGTCAGTTAGAGCAGATCTCTTCCCTATACGCGTGCATCTACATGCACCGATACACATAAACATGCATGCCTGCCTACACTGCTGCGAAAAATATTTGTCCCCTTCCCAATTTCTTCTATTTTCGCAAATTTGTCAAATGTTTCAGATCTTCAAAATAATTACAATATTTGACAGAGATAACCCACAGTTTTTAAATAATGATTTCATTTCTTGAAGGAAAAAAAGCAATCCTACCCCACCTGGCCCTATGTGAAAACGTAATTTCCCCCTTAAGTTACTTAAATCAAACAGTTGAACAAATAATTGATAACTGGGTTCAATTTCACCGGACACACCCCGGCATGATTGCCGCCAGCCCTGTTCAGTCTAAACTGCACTTTAATAAAACCTGTCTGGCAATTTGAAGCAGGCAGAGAGCAGCACATGATGCCATGATCTAAAGAAATTCAAGAAGAGATGAGAAACAAAGTAATTGACATCTATCAGTCTGGAAAGGGTTACAAAGCCAGTTCTAAAGCTTTGGCACTCCAGTGATCCACAGTAAGAGCCATTATCTACAAATGGAGAAAACTATGGTGAACCTTCCCAACAATGGCCAGCCTATCAAAATTCCTCCAAGAATGCATGGATGACTCATCGAGCAGGTCACAAAAGAACCCAAACTGAGATTGAAAGAACAGCAGGCCTCAATTTCCACAGTTAAGGTCACGGTTCACAATTCCCCAATAAGTAAGAGGCTGGACAAAAATGGCATCCATGACAGTGCTGCCGGGCAAAAATTACTGTTGACCAAAATGAACACGAAAGAGTACGAAAAGCTAACACAGCATCCCATAATGTGAACATTATACCAACAAACACAGCTGTGGCACTGTGATAGTCTGGGTCTGCTTTGCTGCATCAGGACCTGGGCGACTTGCCGTAACTGATGGAACCATGAATTCTACTCTCAACCAGAAAATCCAGAAGAAGAATGTCTGGCCATCAGTTTGTGACCTAAAGCACAAGCAGAGTTGAGTTATGCAGCAGGACAACGATCTGAGGCACGCAACCAAGTCCACCTCTGAATGGCTACAATGAAACGAAATGAAGGTTTGTAGCGGCCGTGTCAAAGTCTTGACTTGAATTCGTTTAAGATGCTGTGGCATGATTTCAAACACACAGTTCATGCTTAAATACCCTCCAGTGTGGTTGAATTAAAACAATTCTGCAAAGAGGAGTGGGCCAAAATTCCTCCGCCGCAATGTAGAAGACTCATTGTCAGTTATGGCAAACATTTTGCTGCAGTTGTTGCCACCAAGGGTGACACAACCAGTTATTAGGTTTAGGGCAATCATTTTAACACACGGGTGATGCAGGTTTTTAATAACTCTTTACCTTCAATCAATTAAATAATAATTTAAAAGCTGCATTTTGTGTTGACTCGCAAAGCCCTTGTCCTAGGCTATATTAAAATTAACTGGATGATCTGAAACATTTTAATATGACAAGAAAATATAGGAGAAATCAGGGATGGGGCAAAATACTTTTCCATGCCACTGTACTGATGCTCCCATACATGCGCACCTATACATACAGATGATGGTCTAGAGATCAAAATAACCTTTTTAGTAAATAAATCAATGAATACAGCTCATGCTCGCACCCATACACACACTCATATTCGCACAAAGACACTTACATATACCAACACACACAGTCATACTTGAGCACACAGACAATACAAAGAGCCCGCAGTTTCCCATCGTCCCACCTCTGTGTTCCAGGCGGCACATGATGTGTTTTAGGTGGGGTTGCCATCCCGCTGAGACTGCAAGGGGTTGCCAAGAGGGGCATCGTAACATCGAAGCCATAACCGCCATCTGCCCAGAAAGGCTCGTAGCTAGACCAAAGTTCAAGAGGGTGTGGAACACTCACATTGTTGTTGTTTTTTTTTTCTTCTTCTTTTTTTTTTTCTCAGAGCAGACTGTTTTCTCCCGCAAATTTGATTCGCATACGCTCACAGGCAAAGCAGACAGGAGTAAATATTTCCCTTCTGCCTCGGTCTTCAGCTGAGACTCTTGCATAACATCTGCCGTGCATCATTCCACATCGGCATTGAGCGCGTGCTGTATAAAAGACTTAACTACAAGGGGATCTATGCGGTCGTTAACTCCGCGGAGTCTGTCAGCCATCACTGCTTGATGCAGCCGAGAGCTAGTTTCCACTGCCCTCGACTATTCACACGCATTTTTTTGTGGCTTAGCTTTTTTTTTTTTTTTTTTTTTAGTTAAAGGCCTGAAATGCAATCGATGCTTGTAAGACGGGAGCTATGAGCCTGAGAGCTTTTTGATAGCATCCGCGTAGCCTGCATGGTGTCGTTTTTTCATGTTTTATCACTATATCGTGTTTAGTCATTGCGGCGCGCATTATTCTGTTCTTCTGCGTGCCCTGCCGTGCTGTGTCTGGGCTGATCGCCCTTGCCTTCACATTGAACTCCACAGCGTCCCCCCAAGGACCCCCGAGCTGTCTCTCATATCACCTGATTGGCATCTTCTTAAGTTTCCTACTGAGGCGCAATTCTTTTTTCACTCTTCACATTGCCCCTCCCTCCTCACGCGTCTCCATCATATTATCTACGTGTCCTTGTAGAATTTGGTCTTGCCGCATGGCTCAACACAAAATGCGTCAGAAAATAAATAAATAAAACGGCAAGACGTGGATCAACGTGTAAGTCACCTTACAAAGCAACCTGTACGAAATAACAAAGGCAAGGCAGGCGCCTTCGAATTCAAAGCGGCGCCGATCCGAGATGTACTAATCCGCTGATAAGCCTCCCCAACCACGGCAGGCACTTAGTTTTAAAGGTGTGCCTTCCTGCAAATCTTGTCTGTTCTGTGCTTTGTTTATGAAGTTTAACCTTGCTAACTTTAATAAATGTTGACTGCAAAGCGGCGGGTGAAAAATATGTGTAAATTAGCAAAGCTAAGCGAAGCGGGGATATAACGGTGTAGATTAGAGAAGTTTTGAACAATCCTCGAACAAGCAGTTAAATAATGGCGCGCCAGTACAACACAGTGCAACAAAGGCAGATTGAATCTGAAAGATGAAATCCAATTTCAAAAAGCATATTGGAGAAACCATAAACGGTCTGCGCTAGAAATAAAAAGCCCACTGTTTAATTTTGTATTGTCGCGACGGATCAGCGTGCGGTCGAACTCAGTGTCGGGAGGTTGAGCTGAACGAACTACGCTTCGGACATGTAAATTCAGGGTTTTTATCTGACTCGGGCGCTTCGTGTTCTTGAGGGTTTTTTTTTTTTTTGCTTCTGGTTGGTGTCCCAATAGTTCTGTGACTGAGCGGTGAGTCTCGGGCGTCTTATCAACCCGACAAAATTGCTATATGGTGTTTTGAATCTGCAGGCAGCGTCTTGAGGATTTAAACTGCAGACATCGATTGAATAGACCACAAATTTTACGGCAAGCACCAACTGAACAGCGTCAGATTTTTCTTCCCGCATTTTTTTGCTGCTCTCCCTTTTGGGTATTCTTTCTTGCACCTGAAAGATAACATTATCTGCTGTGGCTTCCCCCTGGCGCAGAGCCGTGCGCTTGCATACAGTACACCGTAGGTGCGATTATGTTCACACACTCGCACGCAACGAAGTTTCTGCGCAAGCGCACTAACTAGTATAACAGTAACCACGAATATGCTTGAGTCGGTTAAAAATATTGCCAACTGTAAATGTTATCAAACTTATCACATACTTAGTCGGGAGTTCATGAAGGGACACAGCCATTGTGCCCTCTAAAAAGGGTGTATGCACCATTAAATATATGGCTGATTAAAGTTAATTATGAAAAATTTCATATCTGCTGAAATGTCTGTCTTTCTTGATGAGGGCGTTTTCTGAGTCAATTGCACAATGGTAGCGCTTACAAATTAGTTATTTCTAACTCTCATTTTACACTGAAAAAAATTGTAATTGTTTGATGAATTCAGTTTATTATTTCAAGAAGGAGATTTAAAGATGCAGGTGCAACTCGCTATTGCTGAAGAATTTAATTTATTTTTGATGTGAGCTTGTTTTTAAATTGTTGACAGATGTGGCCAGAGAAAATGAAATGGGGTTAAGCACTCAAACGCAAACATACACAAAGGACAGAGAAGGGGGTGACGGTAAGTAGAAAAGGTAAACAAATAAAAATCAGGCACTTTAATGCAGCAGTTAAGGCCAATTACAAAGTTCACAGCGTCGACCCCACTGTTCAGAGCCGCACGTTCTACATGGTCTTTCGCAAAACCAAGAAATCAAGGAAGCCAAAGTGGCTTTGAATCTCAAGCAGGGTCCATCCATTCCACCATAACTGATTTCCAAAACATATTCAAATCTGCCAATATAGAGTTCTCGTGTCAGAGACTGGCCCAATTTCTTGACGGGAATGGTTTGCTTTGTCATGTGGCAAATCCGGGGACTGGGGTAGGCTTTCTGAGATCAGCTTCATATAAAACTCGGTCATTCCAAGTGCACATGCATGAAGGTCCTCAAGACATCCTGGGAACTTCTGCTGAAGTTCTATCATCTGGAATTCTATATATCAGCAAGGACAAATTGAAATGGAATGTGTGCACCAGGTCTGGAGACATGCACTTTGGCTGCCCTTATATAATAATAAGTCTGAAATTTCTCGCTAGTGGTCTTTGGTTACCATGGGAAATACATTCCTGTAATTTGCTTTGGCCCAAGGAGTCTGCCAAATGACGAAATTGTAGTCTGTAAATTGCGCCATTAAAATGTATATTGCTGGCAAGACACATTTTTTCAGAGGCGAGGATGATATTTTGCCACAAAATCTACGAAAGTAATAAGCATCAAAGTTCCAGAATGTTCCAAATGCTTTTTTTCTCCCCCCTCAGAATTGTAGGGTTGTTATAAAGCAGCCAACACAGGTCATGTTCCAGGGCCCGACAGCGGCACTGATCTTACTGTGGCTCCAATGGGGCCTTGAACCAAAAACTATCGGCGTGCCTCTCACTATATAATAGGCTGAGGTACGCCTGTGAGCGAAGTGACGCCCAATTCCTCTAGCACATTGACACCCCCCCCCCACCCCCTGAGATCATAATCCTTCACCTTCTGCCCCCCCTTCCTTTCCACTGTGCCCCAAGAAGTTCTTCCTCTTTGACATTTTACAAGTACAGAGTGCCATATAGTACCACTATCTGATCAAATGCATGTTTAAACACACCAACACAGAAATGCAATAAAACGTCTCCCCCTGAATACACCCAAGAGTCCGAAACACCAGTCACGCAAATCCCTCGTTGCCGTAACGATGGAGAAATGCCGCGGGCCGCGTAATACCAGTGAGCTATCGTCAGGATCCTCATCATTCGGCTGCTGCTGAATAAGGCATCAGCTGACCTCGGTGAATCGCCAATGACAGGAAACAGTGGTGTGGAAAGGGGATCTTAACAGACGGCCATTATGCGTATGCATTATTCACTGCGTCTCCTGGGTGTCCTATGCATTTATAACGGGGGGACCGAGAGGAGAACCAGCCAGGGCTCTGCACATGGGAATAGCCTGGGAGATTTCAGAGACTTCAGCTTCCAAACACTGGCATTGTAATGCAGTGTGCACAACACCCTATATACAGTACTGAGTGTGAGAACAGCGCTGTCCCACAAGAGCTCGCAGCAGCCCGAAAACCGATACTCATTCTGAGCAGGCTTTTGGTTTGTGATTTGGAGGCTGATTTTTGCATTTACCTGTGCCTATATTTCCTGGCATTTCAGATGACATCTTATTCCGAAACCTCAAGCGGTGGTTTGCTTAACGCTAATTATCATTACTATGCCAGACACCATGCTTGTTGTAACGTTGGTGATGTACGATGAACCGTACAGCTTTGTGGCTGCACGCGTTTGTTTTATGTTCTACCCGTATTTTACACGGCTCTTTCATAGATTTGTTGACACTTGCCACTTCCGTTCGTGACTTTGTGCGAAAGCTGTGCAGCCGTTTCGCCCCGTAATGTGTGTTGGGACCCGCACACTCGTGTGCGTGTGTGTGTGTGTGTGTGTGTGTGTGTGTGGGGACGCGCACTCTGTGGAAGCAGCGGACAGGAGACATAGGCTCTGTACTGGGCCTGCAGTTCTTGTGCCTTTTTTATGGCGGCAGGAAGGGAACTGCTCTCTCCTGAGGGAGATGCCAGAGAAAAACCTAAATAAAACAGCGAACGCCTGTGAGAGCTGATGGGAAAGTCTCGCGGAGAGTGACAGAGAGGGAAACAGGGGGAGGCAGGGAGAGAGAGGGGGAGAGGGGCTGCAAACAGTGTGAAAGTGAACTGATAAAAAAACAGGCAGTGAGAGAAGGATCATGAAAGAAGGAAAGATCGGTAGACGGGGGTGTGGATTTCTTAGCAGGCCAATGTGCCTCCCCTGGCGACCTTTGGATGCAGTGAAACAAGGGGGTCTATGGTCCCGTACCCATCCAGCAGCTCCAAAACAAGCCCTTACCCCCTCGTGAGTGCAGCCCGTGGTGTGGAGCCCACTCACATGCAACACAGTCGTACCCCCTGCAGCAGCGCTAATCTCTCCCACGACTAAATTCGTCGATATTAGCCTTCGGAACCCTGCGGCGCCGCTATGGCTAACACGCATATTATGTTAGCGGAAGTGTCGCATTGTCGCGCGTCCTTCCGCGATACGAACGCTGACGGTCTCCTCCTAATGCAGCAGGAGGTGGACTACCCAACACCGCCCGCCCCTCCCCCTGGCTGCGTACCCCGGGCGTCTCGCGCCCCCCGGCTGGGCGTTGGAGGGAGAGGCTGATAGCGCGGGGAGTTAATGGCCCAGCCAGGCTCCGGGGCCCAGCCCGCGCTGCCTCTCCCAAAGCCCCGCCGCGCATTTCCCGCTCTCCCTCCGCCTCCCCGCGCGCTAGCCGCTAGGGACCGCTGTGAGCGCTACGCCGCGAAAGGAAATGAGCGAGGGAGGGCGGGGGCGCAGCTATCATATTGCATGCGGTCCCATCGGAATGCTAAATAAATGACTCGGCAAACAAACAAGCCCCCTTTCTGAAGGGGGCGGATGAAACAAATAAAGGAAGGTTTTCTTTAGCGTAAGCTTCACGCTTGGCCGCTATCTGTTGGATGTGCACAACAGCAGTCTTTCTCTCTCCTGTCCCCCTCTCTCTCTCTCTCTCTCTCTCCCTCACAATTTTCCTCTCTCTACCCCTCTTCCTCCATTCATCTGGTTCCATCTCTCCTTTCCGATTCTCTCGCGGCTTCGTGATTATGGCGGCCGCAATCTCCAGAACAGGCAGCCGGAGCGAGGGAGGCGTATGCGGCGAGCAGATAAAGCGGAACACGGTCTGATAGAAAACGGCGAGGGAAAAAAAAAAAAAAAAAAAGAGTCCCTAATTACAAATCCGAGTGACACCCCGTTAACTTCGCCCGCCGCCGCTGCTGAAAGATGAGCCGACAGGTTCCCCCCGTCTGTTAGAAGATCGCGCCGCAGTTCGGGTCTTGGCGGCTGCCGCCGGTGTTTTGACAGACTGCCGGCGCTTGCTCTGGAATTAGTAGTATTATTACCGTTCTGTCATTTCCTGTTGTTTTATGGCACGCTGCTGATCTAACAGCATCCACAAATTGCACACCTTGCTGCTGTCCTGCCTTCGCTGAGGGGCGGGGAGAGGGAATTAACGAACCTCTCCCAGCTCAGAGAGGGCGCTAACGTGCTAGCATGCTAACGCACGCTTCTTAGGTGATCGCTCAGCCTGGGCACGCCCATGTGGACAATGTGCTGTACGCAAACCTCCTTCGCTCTCCGCCCACACGCAGCCTGGGCGTTACCCTGATTTTCAGAAGCATTTAAAATCACCCCTGCATGACCCGTATGGCAAAGGAAAACACTTTCCTTGAGGTTCATCTTGCGAAGCATTGATTAGATTATTTGTGGTTACCACGATCAGTCAGGTGAAGTAATGGCAAAATATGTAAGGGCTGCCCTTGATGAATGATGTTGTAAGAGTGGTTTGGTGAAGTAAAACCAGAATATGTGAGGGCTGCCCTGATGAATGATGTTGTAAGAGTGGTTAGGTGAAGTAATGGCAGAATATACAGTATCTCACAAAAGTGAGTACATCCCTCGCATTTTGACAATTAATTTATTATATCTTTTCAAGGGGCAACGTTACAGAAATGAAACCTGAATATATTCTAGAGTAGTCATTGTACAATATGCGTTGCAGTATAGATTTACTGCACTGTCCAAATAACTGAACAAACAGCCACTATTTCCAAAATGGGGGGCAACAAAAGTGAGTAAACCTCACCGTCAACATGCCAAATTGTGTCCATAGTGTTAATATATAGTGTGACCACCATTGCTGTCCAGCACTGCCCTGATTCTCTGAGGCATGGAATTCACCAGAGCTGCACAGGTTGTTGCTGGAATCCTCCTCCACTCCTCCATGACAACATCACAGAGCTGGTGGATATTGGACACCTGCTGCTCCTCCACCTTCCTCTTGAGGATGCCCCACAGGTGCTTAATGGGATTCAGGTCTGGAGACATACTTGGCCACACCATCACCTTCACCTTCAGCTTCTTCAGGAAGGCAGTTGTCATCTTGGAGGTCGTTATCATGTTGGAAAACCGTTTCCGAAGGGAGGGCATCGTGTTCTGCTTCAGAATGTCACAGTACATGTTGGAATCCATTATGTCATCAATGAAGCGCAGCTCCCCAGGACCAGAAGCACTCATGCAGCCCCAGACCATGATGCTGCCACCACCATGTTTGACTGTAGGCAGTACACACTTGTCTTGGTACATCCTCACCAGGGCGCCGTCACACGTGCTGGACACCATCTGAGCCGAACAAGTTTATCTTGGTCTCGTCAGACAACAGAACATGGTTCCAGTGGTTCATGTTCTTGGACTGGTTGTCTTCAGCAAGCTGTTTTCGGACTTTCTTGTGGTCTAGCGTCAGAAGAGGCTTCCGTCTTAGCTGACGGCCATGCAGACCGACTTGTTGCAGTGCACAGTGTATGGTCTGAGCACTGACAGGCTGTTCTCCCGCAGCTGCAACCTAGTTAGCAATGCTGTCAGCACTCCTGCATCTGTTTTCTGAAGCCAACTTGTGCACCTGACGCAGAGCACGAGGACTCAACCTCTTCGGTCGACCCTGACGAGGCCTTTTCCTAGTAGAACCCGTCTTGGAAAACCGCTGAATAACCTTGGCAGTGCTGAAGCTCAGTTTCATGGTTTCACAGATCTTCTTGTAGCTTAAACCATCTTTGTGGAGAGCAACGATTCTCTTTTTCAGATCTTCAGAGAGTTCTTTCCCATGAGGTGCCATGTTGACCATCCAGTGACCAGAATGAGAGCATTGCACCCAAAGCACCACAATTTAAACCTTCAACGCATGTTACACAACCTCATATGGCCCAGTCGAACAGACAAAAGCATGAACATAATGAATAAGACATGTTTCATTGTTTGGTTGACCATTACCAATTGGGGTGTGTACTCACTTTCGTTGCCACCCATTTTGGAAATAGTTTACTTTATTTCAGACATGTAAAAAAGTACAGTCCATATATAGATTCATAACAATAAAAATGAACCAAAAAAAAATAATAATAAAGTACACATTAAACCATCTTGATCATGGTGCTGGTTGACAAACTGAGTGCATATGTATTTGATGTCCATGAGTACATCAGTTTAGATTTTACATATACCTCAGAGTTGAGGATACACTTAATAATTGCATTCTTTGAACACTTTAAACGCTGCATAAAACTGTAAATAACAGTGCGATATGATTCTTGGTAAGATTTTACCTGGTTACTGACAAACATATTACTAGCACTACATCTGTAGTGAAGATTGAGGAGACATCGTTAAACATTATTATAAGCAACACACACAATGTTTTTCACAGCGGTACGATAATTTACCCATAGGTACAGAGATAGATATTACTACAATAAGCAGTGAATAATTTAAATTTCACTTCTGAGGAGCAGACATAAAAGTTACGAACAAGCATATTGCCCCTACCGTATAATGATCTTTGTCTTTCCTTCATATCAGCTTCATCAGACAATGTATTGTCAATTATGTGACCAAGATACTTACATTTATCTGTATACTCCAAACACGTTATCCAACCAAATTTTGGGAAAATTCCATGTTTCTGTGAATCAAATTGCATAAATTGAGATTTTGCATGATTGAACACAATATCATGCTGGTGACCATATTAAGAACAAATGTTTAGAAGATTTTGCAGACCTTTAGCTGAGGGTGCAAATACGACCAGGTCATCTGCATACATCAAATGATTTACGATAAACCCAGCACAGGTGCACCCTGCAGACACTGTATTTAACAGATTACTCAGATTATTCATGTACAAATTGAACAAAAGAGGAGAAAGGATTCCTCCGTGTTTAACAACATTACTGACAGTAAAACTGTCTGTTAATGTTGCACCCTACTTTACAAAATATTCTTGTTTACAGTACCAGTAAGCTATAAATTTGACTATGAACAATGGGACACCAGCAGATTGGAGTTTGAACAACATTTTGGTATGATTTAGCCTATCAAAAGCACGTGAATCATCAAGGAGAGCCACATACATTTGAGAGCCATGTTTGATATAATACCTAATAAGTTCTTTGAGAAAGTAAACACACATTTCTGTACCATGCTTGGCCTTAAAGCCAAACTGATTATTACAAGTTGTAAGACAAGACTCAATGCAATTCGGTAAAACCTTCTCTACAATTTTGGTACAAACATTTGACAAACCAATTGGTCTGTAATTACTACTATCACTGATACGCTTGTTTTTATTTTTAATAACAGGGAAAATAATGGCATGTATTTGACTACTAGGGAGATAACAATGAATTAACAGAGCAGATAATAAAATAGATAATATTGCTGGAAGCTGAATACAGGCATATTTAAGATGTTCTGCAGTTAATGACTGTTTGTTCAGTTATTTGGACAGTGCAGTAAATCTACACTGCTACACATATTGTACAATGACTACTCTAGAATATATTCAAGTTTCATTTCTGTAACGTTGTCCCTTGAAAAGATCTAATCAAATGATTGTCGAAATGTGAGGGGTGTACTCACTTTTGTGAGATACTGTATTAGGGCCGCCCTTGATGCATGATGTTGTAAGAGCGGTTAAGTGAAGTAATGGCAGAATATGTAAGGGCTGCTCTGATGAATGATGTTGTAAGAGCGGTTAAGTGAAGTAATGGCAGAATATGAAAGGGCTGCCCTTGATGAATGATGTTGTAAGAGCGGTTAGGTGAAGTAATGGCAGAATATTTAAGGGCTGCCCTTGATGAATGATGTAAGAGCAGTTAGGTAAAGTAATAGCAGAATATGTAAGGGCTGCCCTTGATGAATGATGTTGTAAGAGCGGTTAGGTAAAGTAATGGCAGAATATGTAAGGGCTGCCCTTGATGAATGATGTTGTAAGAGCGGTTAGGTGAAGTAATGGCAGAATATGTAAGGGCTGCCCTTGATGAATGATGTTGTAAGAGCGGTTAGGTGAAATAATGGCAGAATATGTAAGGGCTGCCCTTGATGAATGATGTTGTAAGAGCAGTTTGGTGAAGTAATGGCAGAATATGTGAGGGCTGCCCTTGATGAATGATGTTGTAAGAATGGTTAGGTTAAGTAATGGCAGAATATGCAAGGGCTGCCCTTCATGAATGATGTTGTAAGAGTGGTTAGGTGAAGTAATGGCAGAATATGTAAGGGCTGCCCTTGATGAATGATGTTGTAAGAGTGGTTAGGTGAAGTAATGGCAGAATATGTAAGGGCTGCCCTTGATGAATGATGTTGTAAGAGTGGTTAGCCAGCCACAGCTGAATGGGTGAGGACTGAGTCTGTCGGAGGAAAGTTCTGGCGATATTTCTCTGGCCCATAACTCTCATCCTGCATGTGCACAAACCTGTGTCGAAGGTGGAGGAGGTGATACTGCGCCTCCTCTCCTGACCGTGCCTCCTCTGGTTTATCTCTCCTCTCCTCTTCCTACAATCTCCTGCGCCTCTCCTTTGCTCACATCTCCTCTCCCTCTCTATCGCTCCATCTCATTTTTCAGTCCTCACATCCTGACGTTCTTCCACCTTCCCTATCCTTTTCTACTCCCGTTTCTGTTTGGAATTGGAGAATACCTCTCCATCCCTCCCTCGCTCTCTCCTCCTCCTGCTCTCCCTCCATCCCTGTCACTTTCTCTCCCCCTCATTGCTCTCCTACTTCCTTTTCTTATTTCCGCTCACTCTTTTCCTCCTTTCTCCCTCCCTCTCCCTACCCCCATCCTCGTCTGCCCTTATGTCGCTCTCTCCCCCTTTTCTCTTTTCATTTCTCTCTCTCTCTCACACACTCTCTCTATCTCTCCCTTTCTCTGCTGCATGTCCAAACTGTAAAATTGACATTTTCTCTCCTGGCTGCTTCATATGAGTACACAGGCCCTGTTTGGATTCCCCTCTCACCTTCAAAGGGTCCCGTGAGTCTCGGCCCCTCAGGAGCTGGGGGCCCACAGGGGGGCAGTCTTGGACTCCTGAGATGACACAGCAGGGAATACAAACAGACAAACTAATCAAGTTCCTCAGAGAGTGTGTGTGTTCATGTGTGCGTTTGTGTGTGTGTGTATGTTTCTGCATGTGTGTGTGGATGCGTGTCTGTGTGTGAGAGGACGTGTGTGTGTGTCTATAGAGACAGATGACAGCAGCTCTCTCCTTCCCTGCCCTCCCTTCCCTCTCTCTCTGTCTTCTTCTCTCAAACTCCCTCCATCTCTCCCTGTGCCTCTGACTTCTTCCCCAGGCTTAATGGAGTGTGGCCATGGGGTCTTGGCAGAGCCTAATGAGGTATCCATCAGTGAGACACTGTCATGTCAATAGCCCTGTCTTATTTAAAGGGGGGGCTGCCTGAGTGGATGGGGCAGGAGGTGCAGGTAATTAGGCGGGGAGGGAGTGCGGTCAGCCTCGGAGTGCTCTGTGGTCACAGGTGCCCAACTGGCACCGACCGTGCCCTCGGAAATCGAAAAGAGGGGCGCGACCTCAGCCAGGCCCAAGCAGCTGCTGTAGAATTGTCTGTGCAGCACAGAAATAGTGTCACATGACCACTACTACGCACTGCACCATCTGCCATGAAGTGAACCCCCACCTTTGTTAATCCTGGATTTGAATATCTCTCTCACTCGTGACTTCCTTCGCTTAAAGTTAATTATCTTCTGGTTTCTGTATCTCAAGCTATCACAGTGACTACAAGTAATCTGATTGGTCGGCCTATTCCAAAGCATTGGGCTGCAATGCCAGTCCTGGGTGGCTTTTCCATATATAGAGGATCTTACATGAGTGGGTGCGTCGTATGTAAGTTTTGAAACGAGTTGATTAAATTTTGCATTTGTCGCAAGCTTTAGAGAGCAAAAAACCCAAAATTTACTCAGCGAGTTTCGTAAGTTTCATATGATATGACCAAGATCAGGTTTATCACATAACAGAATCACGTTATTTAATAGAAAACAAAAGTAATTGTGCCTTAATGCTAATAATCATCATGTTAGACAGCTAACTCCATCACTGTGATACTCTGTCAGCCCAGGAGTTACAGACCTTCGCGTTTGAACTAGCCATGGTTTTTAAATTCACAGTCTACTGAGTTTTATTTATTATATTATATATAATATATAATATATTATTTATTTTATTTAACCAACGTTACACTTGGTATTCAGTTGGTATTATTAAGAGCGTGACACAACTGGGAGCGATATTCCCCCCCCACCACGCTCTCAGCCAATGAAATTTTCGAAAAAGTGATTTTACCCTAGGGTAGTGTCAAAAAATATTTCATGAGCTGGGCTATGGGAAAGGTACTGCAGCTATGTGATGAAGCTTCATAAGTGATAGGGAGCAACAACATCTGTATCGCAGAGTACAGTGAAACTTTGATGAATGCAGATGGTTACATCCTTCCTCAGTTCTCATTATAAAAGAGGCCATAAGGATTAAAGGTAAGATGTAATTACAATACTATTAAACATTCATCTAAAAGCAGCAGATCATTTTCCCCCCATTCTCCCCGCTAAGGCTTTTCATTTGAACATGCAGGCTTAGGGGGATATAGGGGTTAACAATTTTAGCTGCTTATTCCTCGCGGTGGCCGTGTGTGCGTGCGCGGGCGTCTGTGATTGTGCGTTGTGCGCGTGCTTTTCGGCAGAAAGGGTATCGCTAGGTCGCCCGCTTCTTGGTTGTATAGGCTGCATAATAGACTAGGATGCAGTAAATGAAGTATCACATGAAATTACACATTCCATTAATTATTAATCACAATTGATCCTGCAAGGAAATTTTGGAGTGGGGCAAACGCATTTCAGAGAAAACGCTTCCGGTTAAATTTGGCTGGTATTCTGCGTTTTATTGCTGAGTGCAGCAATATAGTGTAAAACCGGGAGTTCCCTAAAGTTAGCTCAGTCATGATTTTTTCTTTTTTTTTTCTTCCCTCACCGATTTCTCCCCCTCTATGAACAGTTACCCCCACCTCAAAAGCAACACATCCACCGATAACTGCGCTAGTGTTTTTAAATTTATTCATTAAACTCCGAGCCCTTCTTTTATGAAACATAATTAAAATATGGTAATGACAGGGAGATGAATGTGAAAACCGTGTTTGACTGGGTTTCGCTGAGCCTTTACAAAGCATGTCAGACACTGATAGAGCAAAATGCACGCCCCGACAGACTGATAGAATGCCAAATCATTTCAAGCCGAAATACAAAGCGCAAACGAGCTTGAGAACACGCGACGCATCTGCAAACAGCACGTTCATTAGGAGGCAATAATTCACGGGGACACAATACAAAACACAAAACAAGACTGTCAGACTAAGCTTGGATTACTGATTTTAAGTTTTCCTCCAAAAATAAATACACGCCGTGTCTCACGCTGTGTTCCCGCAGTTCTGCTTGCACAGTCGGCCTAGTCCTCAAACTGCGCTTGGAATTCCTCATATCTATGCAGTGATTCCACTGTAGTCGTAAGTGGTTGTCCCTTTTTCACAAACGCACGCTTGCTGAGGACAGGCTTATACTGACCTGATTTGATTTAAATGTTTCAGTGCATCTCTCTGAGAGCTAGAAGTGCGCATGGAAAAACACAAGGTTTGAGCAGTACATTTCTATCCATGAAACGGTGCTCGAGTCCTGAATACTAAACTAATCTATACTGGGATCACTCTCTTTCCTTCCTCTAGGTTTATCTATGATGAATATGTGGTTTCTGAATAGCGAGAGAACAGGTCGAGAAATCTGTGCCTATTAGGCTCCACGTCGACTGTTGCGAAATTGCCGCATATAACCTCCCGGGTTTAAGGAATTAGTGCGCAACGCAACAGACGACAATATGCAACTTTTGTATTTAAAGACAGTCGCCTCAAAAATAGCTGGGGTAATCCTTGTAAATATTGACATAATCCTTAAACATGGATTATATCTGGGGATTATGTCATATTTACATTTTTGCTGAAGGGCATTAGTTTGAAAATTATACATTTTTCAGGCTTTTGTAAACAGCTGTCTGTTCATCTGGCATTTGGTCCAGACACAAGCACGCATACATACACACTCATGCGTACATACACGTATACACAGGCTCGCCCGCGCACACACACACACACACGTACATACACACACACACACACTCACACAGGCTCATACACACTCACACATGGGCTCGCACAGCCACACACACTCACACAGGCTCACACACAAATACACACACACACAGTCACTCACAGAACAGTACAGTAAGAGGGCTGGGCAGTGGAGAGCAGGTTGCTGCACCTCTCTGCCTGCTCCGGGGCGGTGGTTGGAGGGTTAGAGTGGAGGAATGTGCTGCCGCGTGGGTCTACACTGGATGGGGTCTGAAGCCTGAGGCAGACCTGCCTGCTTTGCATTTTGCAGGGAGCAATGGGGCTCTGCCCTCCTTATCGAGACAGAGAGAGAGAGAGAGAGAGAGAGAGAGAGAGGAGAGGGAGATAGATTAAGAGAGAAGGAAAATGTGAGAGACATTCAAAGAGAAAGAAGGAGACCGTTTTACATTTGTCACTGTTTTCACCTTTTTGTGTCACCTGTTCCTTTAATCATCCAATAAGTGTTGGCGGTAGAAATGAGGAAATTTCACATAGGCCTACTTATGCTTGTAAAACATATTGAATTAAGTTGACACACAGAGGAAGAGCGGGAGAGAAATTCCGTTGTGTGTATATTTATGCACAGGAGCATTTTTATCATGTGACCTCTATAGAATGACTGTGTCCGTATTGGCAATGGCGATTAAGCATTTTGTTAAGTGAGATGGAGATTTTGGGGTCAGTACGCTGATGACATCCATATCTCAGTATATTTCAGTATACCGAGACCATATGGTGGAATTGCACTGTATGTGTTGGATTTTGTTAAGCTAACATTTGCTAGGTGCTGGCAGTGGGATTGTTTGAAGTCTGCATCACTGACCTTATAGTCCTCTTTCTTGGTTTATCTTCAGTGATTTGGACACGCCGGATTCGCTTTCCGTAAAATGTGCATTGTTGGGAAACGCAGTTTCTGTGCTGAACAAGAGCGAAGCGCGGCTCGTCTGCGCAATTCCAAGGGAAAATTCGGGCGGGAATATCCGTAGTTTTGCTAGGCGGGAGATGAAGGAGAAAGCCGTCCCCTCCCTGTCTCTGTTCATCACAGTTACGCAGTTCGGCCTGCACGGCCTGAAACGAGAGAGAAGTTACCCCGTCCTGATTCAGCTTTAAAATTCGGCAGTTGCTACGGGTACGGCAGTTTTCCAATGCATTTCAATGTAGAGAGGTACGGCAGTCCCAATTTCAAACCCTGCCCTAACCTAACCCTGACCCCTAACCTTAACCATAACCCCTAATCCTTATCCTAATCCCTTCGAATCGACAGCCGTACCCATAAAACTGCCCTATCTCTAGACACTGCGTTAAAATTCTGCGCACAGCTAGTGCAGAAAGGAAATCCAATCGGATTGGGAAAATCTCTTTCGCTGAGAAGAACAAAGACTTGCATTATGAGGGAAGAAAAAAGGACAGAGAAACAAGGAATCGGCTTGTTTGACCGGGTAATGTTTTCTCGCGTCTAATTCTCTGCGGACGCAAAATAACCGCAGTTAGCCAAGGAGTCACAGAACTGCGTCATGCGACTGTGTCTGTCCCAGCCCCCGCCCGATTAAGTTAATTAGTGGTTGCTGATTATAATTACACCTAAGTGGAATACATTTCATTGATGAGTGTGGCGGGTAGGGTGGGGACATGTTAATTGTCACGTGGGCATCAATCGTCGCAAAACCATTTTCCCCGCGCTCCTCCTGAACCTCTTCCTCCCCGCCCTCATCGGCGCGTGTTCAGTCGCCCCACTGGTGGAGGCCGGCAGACAGACAGAGGCGCGCGCATCTATTATTAGCATAGCGGCGGAAGGATTGATGCGCTGCAGAGTTGGTGCGTAAGCAGAAAGTCAGCGACGTGAGAGAAATGTGAATGGCTAGATTATCGGGGTCCTCATTAACATTTTCACACTCCGCTGCCAGGCAAATGAGCTGCCGCGCCCCGCTGTACTGACACCTTTACGACGGCACGATCGCCTCCTCCTCTTCACCCTATCCCGAGGACCGTCATTTGCAAAGCTGCGAGGGTTAATATATGCTACGCAACATCTAGGGAATATGCATTAACATATACGGAGAGTACTGTAATATGTGTTAGATATAGCCTCACCTCCACAATTACCGTCTCCCTTGGATATAGTTGAGCGCAGATGAGGCTGCATAAAATAAACAGTACAGGTAATGAGCTATATTTTATCCCCAGAAATGTAGGGAAGCCACGTTCTTTCATTTAAATAAAATTACAGAAGAGAAAGAAGCCCGGAGGGATTCATGCTTCTGTCTTGAAAAATGGTCAAAGACCTTCCTCAATGTGTCCCTTAATCACTGCAAAAGACCACTTACTGGAGTTATCCCTGAGAAGGGACCATCCACGAGGTACTGCGCACAGGGCATGCCGATAATTCTGACACTTATCTTCTTAAGAAATTAAATTATTACCTGTACTAGTTTTTTGTTTTAGGACTGGTGGGTTAAGGGAACATGAGTGTTGATATAATTCAGTAATTATCCATTTTAATAAGATTTGTGTACGAGTGCAAGAGTATCTGTGTGTGTGTGTGTGTGTGTGTGTGTGTGTGTGTGTGTGTGTGTGTGTGTGTGTGTGTGTGTGTGTGTGTGTGTGGAATACAGTCCCAAGATCTACCAATAAATTTTTGTGATTTTTGTATCCTGTAGGGGACAGAAATTTGTAGTCCTGATCCCACGTACCACACATGCTACTGCAGAGATCAGCACCCCTGGGGTCATTTCTACTGTAACATTCTTTGTTTTATTATTATCATCCAAGACGCGCCTCTTCTATCAAATAAGTGGAAAGCTATCCCTTCCTCGGAGGATCGGACATCGATTGATGTTTTGTAGCATTCTCTGAAATTGGATTAATTTCTATTGGTACTTTGCATTTTGTACATGACCACATTGATACAGGTTGCGCAGTTACAAATGGGCTTGTGTGTGTGTGTGTGTGGGGGGGGGCGTCGACAGTGAATTATCATCGAAGTATCCACCCTGAACTGAAAGATGTTTTGATTTGTTGACAGGATTGAGCGTACTGAGAGTGAGAGCATCCGGCATATTTCGCCCTGCGTGCTCAGTGCTCTTCAATGCCGTGTTCCCCTGTCAGTTACGGATTCAGCATCATGCCCTCTAGTCCAAATTCATCCCTGTTTCTGTGCCATTTAAGAGATGAGAGCAGGATTCCCCCTTTCCTCGGAGTGTGTGATTGAGACGCCACGAGCTGCGGGCTCCACGCAGCGGCGCGCGGTGCACCCTCCCTCTCCGTCACCTTGAGGAATCTTTTTGGGAAAGCTTTTATCCAGAGGAGCGGTTCGTCAGAGTGACAAACCGCACCCCGTTGTGAGAACAACATCAACATCAGACACAACGGAACAAAATGAGGACGGAGTTACACGACAGGGAGTGTTATCTATATACTGCAGAAATAATCGTGAATCGGGGGCTGTTTGTCTTTTGGCTTTTCGTCGGCTCC
Source organism: Gymnothorax javanicus (assembly GCA_029692085.1). Taxonomy (NCBI): domain Eukaryota; kingdom Metazoa; phylum Chordata; class Actinopteri; order Anguilliformes; family Muraenidae; genus Gymnothorax; species Gymnothorax javanicus. The sequence continues at coordinate 12,424,876 of CM056202.1, read as the reverse complement.
GTTTTGCTTCCGTGGAGACTTTCAGTATCCGTTAGCTGTAAGGGAGAGGTCGTGGGCCATGCCCAGTACTGGCTGGCTCAGGGTATACGTGGCGCTTTACCAATGTGGTTCCTGTGGCAGTTTGTTCACCGAGCGGCTCGCGAAGGCCCGCGCGATTGGTTTGGCTCTCTGCCAGCCTCCTCCGCCGCATCGTTAATGAATGTTTTAAAGAATAGCTTAGACGCGGAGCTCAACCAGCTAATGTCCTTAAGACAAGGGGAGATATTGCGCCCGACAGGGGGCTAGAAATCAATTTCCCATTTTCTGCTTTAAATTCTGTGCGATGGGCGGTGAGATTAGGCCGAAGGTGCATGTAAGCGGCTTGCCGATGAGCCTTTACCTGACGCCCCGGGTCTGTAAAGCCCGGCCCCGATGCAAATTTGAACTCCTGGATTTTATCATCCGCGCAACATGAGGCCTTTCTGTCACTCGCAAACCCCACTGTGGCCTTGTCATTACAGCACAATAAACAAACAAATAAATCTGTCCAAATGAAGAATCCCTTGCATTTTATATCCAATAAATGCCCCCTGCCAACCCCCCTCTCTCCCCATGCCCGCGCTCAAACATTTCTTCCCTTTTGGCTGTGCGAGACGAGAATAAGAGCGTGGAAAACGGTCAACTCTCCGAAGGCCGTATGTTAGATATGTTCATTATCAGTCCTGGCTATCGCATCTTTTTCATATCTAATTTCCCCACTTGGAACCGTTTACCAGATTTGTTCTAGTAAAACAAGGCATTTGCATAATAAGCTGCATTAGAAGCCTCCAAAGACCCTTGTCAGGCGGTGAAGACGGGTTTATTCTGCTCTCTTCGCACTGACTTGCACTTAGGCGCAAAGACGCAGGAGAGCAGGGGTAATTCCTAATGTCTGTTTGATAGTCGTTTTACCGTTTAATGGACGCGGAGAGATCTGCTCCCCCTCTTTGTCTTGGTGATGTACTGTATGTGTGGGATCCTTGAGAGACAGAAAACCCATGTTACGAGGCATAATTTGGTGTTAAGTGTTAGCAATGATACTATATCAATAAAGTAAGCGTTTTACAGTGTGAGCTGCTTGTTTTGTGTGGTCGTGTTTTAGGACAGTAACACAGAGCACTGTACTTCTTTTTTGTGTTACTGATGATATACTGTACTTGAATCGTTAGCTCTTTGAAGAGGTTTTCTCATAAGATTATCGCCAAATGTCAAGTCACTCTTAATGAATCCCATTGCTCTAAATTACTTACTTGAGATTAGTCCATCTGTATTTGAATCTTCTATAAAGCACATTCTGTTTGTGCCTCACACCTTAATAGATCAACTGTAGGGGAGAGCGGGGCACCATGAACATGTTTTTAATTTTTTTGCTGTGACACCTGGACAATCGAAAGTGGGCACTTCCCTTGTTTGGCAAAAGAAAGTGTTGACAATTGGCAACCTTCTGCCAAGGTAAAAAATTGTTGGGAGTTTTTCTGTCTATATATCATCTTGGTTTAAAAAAATATTGGAAAGTGGTTCAAGGTGCCCCATGGGTGGGGAACATAGAACCAAACATTGGGGCACTTTTAACCATATAATAAAGACCAGGAATAAGATAACAAATACAAACATTCAAAGTTAACTGCTTAACTTTATTTACAATGGCAAACATACACAGGTATTTTTTGACATGTTGAAAACTTGTATCAATAGGTAACCATGGTGACTACCATCACCTGGGGCCCTATCCACAATCCCTTATCGATTCTAATATTTAGAGTAGCCTACTTATTTCAAAATGGGTACTGAAATGATTTTAAATGCTCAAATGATACTGTCCTCTGTCATGGTTGCGACAAGTATGCTACAGATACAGCGTTTACCATGTGTCCTACAATGCTTTATTGGCAGTGAAAGTCCCCTAGATCAACACTGAATTGTAGCATGGAGGCAAGCCTTTTAGTGCCACCGGTGGTGAGAGGCTTTGGAAGACACATAACAATGTCCTCTCTTCCAACCATGGGCTTGTCTTCAATGTCTGGTTTTATGAATTTTTCGACTGTCTGTAGAAATCTACATCATATGATGCTTCTCCTTCATAAGTTGATAACCCAGTAGCCTATCTATGAGCATAACTAGCTAATAATGTTCTCTCCAAACCACCTTGCTGGGGCACAACGAACCATGGTTCAACCTGCCCCACTTTTTCTGGTTCATGGTGCCCCACAGGCACTCACGTGTGTAATTGCATGCTTATAGTTATATGCACAGAGAAGATTCAGAATCAATAACTACGTAATTAGCATGACAAAAGACACTCTTTGTTTTAATTGATCAGCCAAAGTTTTCCATAATATTTACTGTTGAAATGGAACAAAACTTACCTCAAAAAATTTACTTTGATGGTCTCAAAATGGAAAAATTCATGTAAAATTCAAGAGACAATGGATAACTTCTATTTACTTCTGTAGTTCATCCACTCGCCACCAGGGGCTTATACACTAGAGACATCTAGGAAAAGAAACCTGTGCCAAGGGAGAACAGTGGGGTGGTTCACGGTGAGCGTATGTTCATGGTGCCCCGCTCTCCCCTACCACACTGCATGGTACTATTAGCATTGATATGGTACCATTTATTTTAGCTATGTGTTGGAGTACCAATTAGCTTTAGCATTGATGGTACTATTAGCATTGATATGGTACCACTTATTTTAGCTATGTGTTGGAGTACCAATTAGCTTTAGCATTGACATGGTTCAACTTAAATAGGTGTGTGTTACTGCAATCCTACTACCTGAGTAGCATTAGCCTTAAAATTCTAACAGTTTATTCGGTGTGTGTCAGTGAGCAGCTACCTGTTTAGCACAAGCGTTGATAGTATCTGAGTTGAATAGCCGCGTGGGCTGCTGTATGTGGAGCGAGGTGCTTGCCTGCGGTTTTGAGGATCAGTGCTCCAGGGTGCCTTGAGTTCTGACGTCTGTCACAGTCCCGGCCACCAGGGCCACCTCTGTTTCTTCACTCAAAGTGAGCTGACACTATTATCTTTCCCAGCACACACATACACACACACACACACACACCTTACTGCACCTCCACCTCCAGCAGAGTAACCTTCACTGACATGGCATCCGCTGTATCGCACCCCCACGCCCAACCCCATATGTATAAGTAATGCTTACAAAGGCCTTAGCACCCTACCACTCATGTCCATATCGGCCTGTGGAGAAGCATTGTGCACAGATTAATATAGGCATATATGAGTCTAAGGCAGGTGTTCATAACAGATTCTGACACCCCAATACCCCAATGTCTTCTAAAACTTAGGCCCTGATGCCCGTGACATTTAAATTGGGAATATGATAGAGGAGGTGTGTGTGTGTGCGTGAGTGCAGGTACATACATATTACATACATATATGTGTAGTGTAGGTTTCCTCTGGGCTCTGCAGCCCAAGACAGTGTAATGAATATGTACGCTTAGTGCTGCATTGGTCTGTAATGAGGCTCTATTTCACGGGCCCCTCTGTGGGGTTAATTAAACTGACACGGGCTCTTCAGCCGGAGCCGCTGAGATACGCGCTCCCATCACTGCTACTCTGGCTCTTCCGCATCACGCGTATCCTATGTGCTGTTTCACTGGCGTGATTAGCCCAATGAGAAACACCAGAATTCCCAATCCCCCTCAACTCTGCCACACACACACACACACACACACACACACGAGTGGGCACATACATACACACACACGTACGCGTGCGCACACATGCAATAACCCCCCCCCCAGGACGGGCTTATCCTGCTGATGCACGGCCGGTCCTGGACTCGCTGGTGCCCCGCTGGCCTCGGAGTATAATTAGCGCGTAATTACACACTTAGAGTGTGTCAGAACCGGCTTCCAGCGAACTCCTGCCTGCTTTGATTCATAATTTAACTGGCCAGATCTCCCTGGCAGCATCATTCTGCCGCTCTTTGCCGTGCAGTTTCTGGTGTCTGAATGGAGAGGGGAACGACACGGCTCTCGTCCCTGTAACAGGGTCTAAATTAGCACTTTGCCGCATCTGCTTATTTCCGTGTCACGGGGAATCGTTTTCTAATTGACGGCAGAAATATGCAACCTCTGCTATCAGTGGAGGGCAGTTGGATTGGCACAGCTGATCGAGGCGTGTGTGGGGGTGTGTGGAGGTGTGCGTCAGCAGTGATGACAGGGAAGAGGGAATGCTGCTTGGACATTGCTCGAATGAAGACACTCGAGGGATGGAAGAAACGGCAAACTAAGACCAGCCGCTCATTACTGTTATGATCCCTGAACCACCCCAAACTCACACTGGTCTCCCTCCCTCCTGTCGCCCCAGATCCCTGACGTGCTGTTTAGTAGAGCTATCTCTTCGGAGAACACCGTCCTTACTTGAATAAGGAAAAAAAAAAAGGTGTTGGGGAAAAAATGTTTCGGCAGAATGGACTGTCAAAGCAGATAAGCATCATACGCTCCGCATATACTGCGCGCAACAATTTCACTAACGGAGAATTTTGATTAATAACGTTCGCGGCCCCGGGAAGCAATTTCCTTTTGAGAAAACGATTTACATGCGCCGCTGCCGAGAGAGGGAGAGAGCGAGCCCCGTTTCGCCGCTTCTTTTGTTGTGTCAGCTAAAAATATTGACATTTAAACCAGCGCTTAAGGTTAATAGGTTCTCCCCTCTGCGCTCCCAGCCTTGTCCACACCAATAAAAACATTTCGGCACGGGCTCGTCTGCGCCTGTTTTTAAGCCACGGCACGGTCTGTCTGCTATGCTCTCCGATATCGAGGGAATGTAGGATTTAGAAAATAAGAAACAACGGAAGCATGGTAGTTGTCGTTTTTGTTTCCGCGGTTTTTTGCACCCTCCATTTGGTGGATTTCAGGCTTTGTGAAAGCAGACACTGCAGGGTCACATTTTTGCCCTGAGCAATTATCCGTTACCATTATCCCGCATGACTAACGCGCAGTAGATTGCCGCTCGCGTATTAAACATTTACGCTGCTCAGGGAGTGTGTGCTGAAGCAATTTAGGTTAAATTCTCTCTCCTCCAGGGCACGGTGGGGCTGGCGGCTCATTCAGGATTCACACTTACATTCGACTGGTTACAGTTCATTTCTGCTGACCGCCGTCCTCTATGTGAGGGCAGCTGGCCATATTTCACAAATACATGTGCTTGCACACTCACATCAGGTGCACTTATGTATACATGAAGATGCATACTGACAGACTTGCGCATATATGTGCGCGCGCACACACACACACACACACACACTCATACTCAGATATGCACTCAGGCAGACACTAGCTGATTCTCACATAAATGTACAAACATACACACTCGCGCATACACACACGCTCATACTCTCACGCATGCCGGCTCACACCTCACACATGGACAAAAACGCACTCTCACTTGCACACAGACCCATATTCACAGACTCACACACACATATTCTCTTTTGCATTTACACACTCGCACAGACACTCGCATGCACACACACACACACACACACACACACACACACACACACACACACACGCATTCTTGCATGGGCACGCATGAACGCATAACCGCACACACAGAACAGCTCTCTCTCATACATGAACAGGGAGTGATTATTTATGATTATTTCTCTGGCCTCTCCGAGTTGGGGGGGGGGGCATGATGAAGGATTCACTCTGTGCTAAACTGGCCCGGGCGGGAGAGAGGCTCCGCCTCCTCCAGCTCACGCTGCTCTCTGATTGGCCGTCCCTCTCCACTTTAAGGCTTCCCCCTGTCCGTGAGGTGCTGCGGTGCTGGGGTTGGTGTGCAGGACAGATATTGATAAATGATTAACGCTGCAGAAGGGGTGGGCAGCACTGTCTCTCCGAACACCGCCGCGCTCCCCCCGATGGTGAATATTTCATCACATCGCAGATGTGCCGACGTCTATATAACTGTTTATAGCTCCTCGGCATCCCTCCATAAACTTTTCCCCATCCAAAATTCTCTTTCCTTCCGCCTGCGGCCATGAGAGAGAGTTAGAGGGGGAGAGAGCGAGCGATGCGTTCAGGCATGCCCAATATGACTCATGGAGTGTCCAGGGGAAGGGTTCTGTGGAGGTTATTGATCTGAGAACAAGCTGTGTACATGTACAGAATATGCGCCAATCATCTCGCCTGTCTTTCTGAGCCGGCCCGTGCGTTCATCCTCTCTGCCTCTACTGACTGCTTTCCACATTCCTCCTCTCCCACACTCTCTCCTTCTCCCACTTTCTCTTTCATTCTTCATCTCGCTCTCTCTCTCCACCCCTCCTCCCTCCTTCCCTTCAGTCATTTTAATCATTTATCAGAGATGGCTGATGGGCATGGTCTGATGGAAGCTCTTCAGAAATGCACGTCTTTCATGCTGCGTCCAGGCAGGCCTGTTTGCCAAACTGTCTAATCAGAAACTTTCGTCTCTTATCACGAGGATCTGAAGCCTGTGATGTTTTCCCCATCGATAGTTCAGCACAGAGCTCCTCTCCCAAGCCTTTGCTCACTGCTTCGGCAGTAGCTTATGCCCGGGTGATTGTTGATCAGTATCTCTCTCAGTTAGGGGGTGAATTTTTCCAGCACCCCCTCTTTGCCTACCAGTCCCCATTCTGCTGGTACCAGAAGGGAACACAATAGCCGAGCAACTGCATTCCATACGGTTTGTTTGTTCTAGAACTGGAAGATAAGTGCAAGAGTTAGACTAAGATGAAGGTCCTCGTATTGTGTGTGGGTGTGCACAATTTTCCAGTGCTTTACTTTGCTTGTATAACTCCACATCACGCTGGTTCTCTAATTGCGTGATGTTGAATTTAACTGCCCGGTTGAAGTTTCCCGTGGCGTATATCCACAGCGCTGATCTCGTATGGACTGTAGTCTCAGGCGAGTGGGTTTACAGACCATAGAGAAGCCAGTATAGCTTTGCTTTGAATGGGTTGGAAATATAAAATTTTTTTTCCCCATGCAAGCTGCACAGAAGGCTGCAGTCGAACACGTAATGCTTCCCGGCTGCTGACAATCTGCTGTTCTGAGTTTCTGTACGGTAACATTTCTCCGAAGAGTGTCGTGTCATGAAATTAATTGATGCCCCTGTACCCACCAGCGACAAACTGATTCACAGAGACTCTCACGCGCGCACACGCACACACGCGCACACACACACTCCCACATCCTGGGACCTAGCCTACCGTCATGGAGGCATATAATGCTAATAACAGAGGGACTTGCGTAGATTACAGTTTCCACGCACTGGATAGTTTACTGTGACCGTTGAAGTTTATCGCTGCACCCCTGCTGCCAGTTGAACTTGCAGCCCCAGCTCCTGCATCATTATGCTATGCTCCCACCCGTGATGCTAGCCATGTTGCTAAGCATCACCATTTATTTTTTCTCATCTCATAAGTATTAAAGTACATATTATGTGTAGGTAAGTTTACATTAAGGAAGGATCATTTACAGCCCGTAATTAGTGTAAAGTTTAGCGCAACAATCAAGCTACGGGGAACACTATTGCTTAATTGTTTTGGCGATAATGTAAATGTTTTATAGCACTCCAAGTGGTCGTTCTACCCACCCCCTTCTTAAATGTAGACTCCTTTAATGGTTCCTAAACATAACAGATATGATGGTACGGACTGCATGATCCTGTTCTCTGTTTCAAAGCACGACGGCGGTGAGCGAGGTTTTCAGAGCTAAGCGTTCGGCGTCAAGCGAAGCTACGCTTCCCGCGGAGGTGTGCGGGGCGCCTGAAGCGTTTCTTAAGCGCCGAGGCTGTCGACGTATGCAGACGAAACGCTTAATGTTGCCAGATGCGGAATTTGTCTGGAGGAGAGAGGAGGAGCGAATGGGATTTCTCCTCGATGCGGCCGACGTTCGGCGCGGGGGAGAAACGCGCTTCAACGCAAAGGCAATTACACTCCTGATGTTCCCATCCCCATACCTGAAAGATGGAGTCTCATAATGATGTACGAACATAACACTGCAACTATAGGGAATGTGGGATAAAAGCCATGAGAGATGGGTAAGAAGACGCAGAGAGCTGAATAGAGAGAGAGAGATACGAGACAGACAGAGGGAGGGAGGGAGAGAAACAGATGGGTCTGGGGAGGAGAGAGAATGGGAGTCCGGATGAGGGGAAGTTGCAGGAAAAATGACTAGATGGAGATGGAGGGAGGGATCCAAATGAGAGGGGTGGAGACAGAGAAGTGAGCAGGAAGAAGTAGGGAGAAAAAATTAAAAAAGAGGCAGAACGAAAAGGGAGATGTGAGGAGGGCTGAGAAAGAAGTATGGGGAGATATATCAGTGAAGAGAGGAAAAGAGAAGAGACAGCAGTAATGTGTGTAGAGAGTGAATGGCAGTGTGATCAGCAGCAGTAATGTGTGAAGAGAGTGAATGGCAGTGTGATCAGCAGCAGGAGTGTGTGTAGAGAGTGAATGGCAGTGTGATCAGCAGCAGTAATGTGTGAAGAGAGTGAATGGCAGTGTGATCAGCAGCAGTAATGTGTGAAGAGAGTGAATGGCAGTGTGATCAGCAGCAGGAGTGTGTGTAGAGAGTGAATGGCAGTGTGATCAGCAGCAGTAATGTGTGAAGAGAGTGAATGGCAGTGTGATCAGCAGCAGTAATGTGTGAAGAGAGTGAATGGCAGTGTGATCAGCAGCAGGAGTGTGTGTAGAGAGTGAATGGCAGTGTGATCAGCAGCAGGAGTGTGTGTAGAGAGTGAATGGCAGTGTGATCAGCAGCAGTAATGTGTGAAGAGAGTGAATGGCAGTGTGATCAGCAGCAGGAGTGTGTGTAGAGAGTGAATGGCAGTGTGATCAGCAGCAGTAATGTGTGTAGAGAGTGAATGGCAGTGTGATCAGCAGCAGGTGTGTGTGTAGAGAGTGAATGGCAGTGTGATCAGCAGCAGTAATGTGTGTAGAGAGTGAATGGCAGTGTGATCAGCAGCAGTAATATGTGTAGAGAATGAATGGCAGTGTGATCAGCAGCTGTAATGTGTGTAGAGAGTGAATGGCAGTGTAATCAGCAGCAGTAATATGTGTAGAGTGTGAATGGCAGTGTGATCAGCAGCTGTAATGTGTGTAGAGAGTGAATGGCAGTGTGATCAGCTGCAATAATTTGTGTAGAGAGTGAATGGCAATGTGATCAGCAGCAGTAGTGTGTGTAGAGAGTGAACGGCATTGTGATCAGCAGCAGTAATGTGAGTAGAGAGTGAATGGCAATGTGATCAGCAGCTGTAATGTGTGTAGAGAGTGAATGGCAGTGTGATCAGCTGCAATAATTTGTGTAGAGAGTGAATGGCAGTGTGATCAGCAGCAGTAGTGTGTGTAGAGAGTGAACGGCAGTGTGATCAGCAGCAGTAATGTGAGTAAAGAGTGAATGGCAGTGTGATCGGCAGCAGTAATGTGTGTAGAGAGTGAATGGCAGTGTGATCAGCAGCTGTAATGTGTGTAGAGAGTGAATTGCAGTGTGATCAGCAGCAGGAGTGTGTGTAGAGAGTGAACGGCAGTGTGATCAGCAGCAGTAATGTGAGTAGAGAGTGAATGGCAGTGTGATCGGCAGCAGTAATGTGTGTAGAGAGTGAATGGCAGTGTGATCAGCAGCTGTAATTTGTGTAGAGAGTGAATGGCAGTGCAATCAGCAGCAGTAATGTGTGTAGAGAGTGAATGGCTGTGTGATCAGCAGCAGTAATTTGTGTACAGAGGGAATAGCAGTGTGATCAGCAGCAGGAGTGGTGTGTGTAGAGAGTGAATGGCAGTGTGATCAGCAGCAGTAATGTGTGTAGAGAGTGAATGGCAGTGTGGTCAGCAGCAGAAGTGTGTCTAGAGAGTGAATGGCAGTGTGATCAGTAGCAGTAATGTGTGTAGAGGGTCAATGGCAGTGTGATCAGCTGCAGTAATGTGTGTTGAGAGTGAATGGCAATGTGATCAGCAGCAGTAATATGTGTAGAGGGTCAATGGCAGTGTGATCAGCTGCAGTAATGTGTGAAGAGAGTGAATGGCAGTGTGATCAGCTGCAGTAATGTGTGAAGAGAGTGAATGGCAGTGTGATCAGCAGCAGGAGTGTGTGGAGAGTGAATGGCAGTGTGATTAGCAGGAGTAATGTGTGTAGAGAGTGAATGGCTGTGTGATCAGCAGCAGTAATTTGTGTACAGAGGGAATAGCAGTGTGATCAGCAGCAGGAGTGGTGTGTGTAGAGAGTGAATGGCAGTGTGATCAGCAGCAGTAATGTGTGTAGAGAGTGAATGGCAGTGTGGTCAGCTGCAGTAATGTGTGTAGAGAGTGAATGGCAGTGTGATCAGCAGCAGTTCTGTGTGTAGAGAGTGAATGGCAGTGTGATCAGCAGCAGTAATGTGAGTAGAGAGTGAATGGCAGTGTAATCGGCAGCAGTAATGTGTGTAGAGAGTGAATGGCAGTGTGATCAGCAGCTGTAATGTGTGTACAGAGTGAATGGCAGTGTGACCAGCAGCAGTAGTGTGTGTAGAGAGTGAACGGCAGTGTGATCAGCAGCAGTAATGTGAGTATAGAGTGAATGGCAGCGTGATCGGCAGCAGTAATGTGTGTAGAGAGTGAATGGCAGTGTAATCAGCAGCTGTAATTTGTATAGAGAGTGAATGGCAGTGCAATCAGCAGCAGTAATGTGTGTAGAGAGTGAATGGCTGTGTGATCAGCAGCAGTAATTTGTGTACAGAGGGAATAGCAGTGTGATCAGCAGCAGGTGTGTGTGTAGAGAGTGAATGGCAGTGTGATCAGCAGCTGTAATGTGTGTAGAGAGTGAATGGCAGTGTGATCAGCAGCAGTAGTGTGTGTAGAGAGTGAACGGCAGTGTGATCAGCAGCAGTAATGTGAGTAGAGAGTGAATGGCAGCGTGATCGGCAGCAGTAATGTGTGTAGAGAGTGAATGGCAGTGTGATCAGCAGCTGTAATTTGTGTAGACAGTGAATGGCAGTGCAATCAGCAGCAGTAATGTGTGTAGAGAGTGAATGGCTGTGTGATCAGCAGCAGTAATTTGTGTACAGAGGGAATAGCAGTGTGATCAGCAGCAGGAGTGTGTGTAGAGAGTGAATGGCAGTGTGATCAGCAGCAGTAATGTGTGTAGTGAGTGAATGGCAGTGTGATCAGCTGCAGTAATGTGTGTTGAGAGTGAATGGCAATGTGATCAGCAGCAGTAATGTGTGTAGAGGGTCAATGGCAGTGTGATCAGCTGCAGTAATGTGTGTTGAGAGTGAATGGCAATGTGATCAGCAGCAGTAATGTGTGTAGAGGGTCAATGGCAGTGTGATCAGCTGCAGTAATGTGTGAAGAGAGTGAATGGCGGTGTGTTCAGCAGCAGTAATTTGTGTAGAGAGGGAATGGCAGTGTGATCAGCAGCAGTAATGTGTGTACAGAGGGAATAGCAGTGTGATCAGCAGCAGGAGTGTGTGTAGAGAGTGAATGGCAGTGTGATCAGCAGCAGAAGTGTGTCTAGAGAGTGAATGGCAGTATGATCAGCAGCAGTAATGTGAGTAGAGAGTGAATGGCAGTGTGATCAGCCGCAGTAATATGTGTAGAGAGTGAATGGCAGTGTGATCAGCAGCAGAAGTGTGTCTAGAGAGTGAATGGCAGTATGATCAGCAGCAGTAATGTGTGTAGAGAGTGAATGGCAGTGTGATCAGCAGCAGTAATATGTGTAGAGAGTGAATGGCAGTGTGATCAGCAGCAGTTCTGTGTGTAGAGAGTGAATAGCAGTGTGATCAGCAGCAGGAGTGTGTGTAGAGAGTGAATGGCAGTGTGATCAGCAGCAGGAGTGTGTGTAGAGGGTGAATTGCAGTGTGATCAGCAGCAGTTCTGTGTGTAGAGAGTGAATGGCAGTGTGATCAGCAGCAGTAATGTGTGTAGAGAGTGAATGGCAGTGTGATCAGCGGCAGTTCTGTGTGTAGAGAGTGAATGGCAGTGTGATCAGCAGCAGTAATGTGTGTAGAGGGTCAATGGCAGTGTGATCAGCTGCAGTAATGTGTGAAGAGAGTGAATGGCAGTGTGATCAGCAGCAGTAATGTGTGTAGAGGGTCAATGGCAGTGTGATCAGCTGCAGTAATGTGTGAAGAGAGTGAATGGCAGTGATTCATAGCTCCTGGCTCATCTCTGGAGTCCAGGCTGCTATTGGAAGATTAGATTTTAATACACAGCCCCCTCTCATTCTTCATTGCCTGCAAATAATCACAGGGAACCAAATGAAGCATTATTGTAATAAAATGTTAACCTATTATCCTGTTCTAGCTTTGGATTGGGAATGGAAGGACCTTGCTGTTTCCACTAAAGATGAATTAAGGGCAAATTAAGAAGGGAATACTCGCAAATTATTAGTACTCTGTTCATTTCAGACTTTTTTTTAAATCATGGCACCATTTTTGTGTTCTGTTAGATTTTAATTACATTTCTGAAGCTATAATAAAAAGAAGTACAAGACTTAGTTAAGTTGGACTCCTTTCCTGAATCTGGGAATTGGCTATCATGTTGAGGGCTTGAAATATAATGGTGCAGCAGACAGTTAAATAGCTGAACAGCTGACCTGTTAACTCTTGAATGTACGGGTGAACAGATGGACAGCAGAAAAATTAAATTGCATGATCACTTATTAGTTGGAGATCTGGAAAGCAGAGCAATGAATGTTTGTAATAGTGAACCCTGGAAATCTTTACCTGTGTTGAGTTTACGTAACCTTTTCAGTTTGAAATTGTGAGGGCGAAACACAATGAAATATCTGTTAAAATAAGAAATGCCCAAATCTTCCTTTATTGAGCATTATTCTCCCTCCCAATGTGTGACACTTCAGCTTTTACACAGATGTCTTCCAGATATAGGGCTACTTTTACTGAGTCAGTGCTTAAGGCCATCATGTGTGTGTCATCCAGCATTTTAGGTATACTCCATAAAGCTGGCAATACGCTGGCGCAGACATACATAAACTTGTTATAACTTCTCATAACAGCAATTTACAGCTTTTTGCTGTCGTCATTATACAGTCACTTTTAGACGGTTATTTTGACATCTTTTCAAATTCGATAGGCAACAGGCATTTTTAGAGTCATATGATACCCCATGAGATGAGCTCTAATGGCTGGTAATAAAAGTTATTATTCAGGTAACATTATACAAGTAATTTAACGGACATTTCTTTTGTGCGTGATAGTTTATACATCCTACCTTTTTCGGCCAATTAATCTATTCTGAAATAATTTCTTCTTCCAATCAAGTGTTCATATAATTGCATTTTTCATATTATCCCCGCAATGCAGCTCGTGGTGTGCTTCAAATCTCATCAGATTTCGAACAACTACGTGAGCGAGCTCTTGTACTTTTTTTTAATTTTTTTTTAACAGTACATTGCAAACGGCAGCTGGGTTGGGGGCAGGTTTGGGGTTGGGGGCAGGTTTGGGGTCGGGGGAGGCGGGGGGTTGCGTTGATGATTGACATGATCGAAGCGCCCCCTGATCAGTGAGGGGCTTCTCTCTGGGTAAAACACGCTTTACTTGTTGAGTGCCTTGATGTGGGTAATTGATCTTTCCCAGATAGGCAGATTTAAACGTCATTTCGAGTCTGTGTAAATTTCTTCATTTCCTCTCCGGGAAAGTGCCGCAAACGCACAACAAGACGCCTCGGCGGCCGTAATTTACGGCAGACGCGCCGCGGTTTGACAGCTTTAATGTCCATCGACGAAGATGCCTGGTTTTCCGTGACAATTCATGGCTTATGAGTCTGCCTTCCATCAGGGCCGGCTGTTAAAGTGCGCGAGGCGCGCATGCGCGCTCTGCTCTCTCCGGTCTCGCTCTGAGGAGGCTTTATTTAGCTCGCTGGAGGTGCACAGTGGTGCCGGTCTTTTTATTCCTCCATAACTGTGTTGCATAGCTATGAATCAGATTTGGCTGAAGAGGGTGATCTCAGGACTATGCCATGATCGGTTTGTGCCTTCTGTGCTTTTTAGAACGTGTTTGAAGGTGTCAGTTGACCTTAAAATTGAAATATTTAACGACATGGATGATTCCACGACAACAAGACTTTTTTTTTTTTTTTGGGATTTGACATTTTTAAACACATTCAAATCACGAAAGGCGCGACCATGTTGTGTTATATGCAGCCCATTTGCCTCAATGACTCGTGGTAGGCCACAAAACGGCCTCCCTTCCTCAGTTACCTACGTAAGTTACAGAATCGAAGCTCCTGTCCATCCACTGTCCATGCTGAGTTTGTCCCTGTGTGGAAGAGGAGGCTAATCTTCGCCCTCCATCGGCCTGCCTGTCGACGGAAGGGTTAGCAGTTCACTTACGGCCCCACAAAACTCACCCCTCCCTCCAGCCCCATTCTTCCCTCGCTCTCTGATAGCTGTCCAGCCGCCAGCCCCTGCGTAGCAGAGCAGCGGAGAGTGAAACGGAGGCTCCTCGGTCCCGGGGCCGGCCTGTTGTCTCCCCGTTAGCAGGTGAGCGCAGCGGAGATGTGCGCGGGGCTCAGGACTGACTGGATAATAGTCACAATAAAAGTGTAATTGAAAGATATGTTATCGCGACTGACTCCTCGCAGGGTTCGCCGGGCCACGGCGGTATCAGCGTGACACTCTGCTTAAAAGGAGAAGAAAGGCGGCCCATTTAATTAAAAAATATCACTGAAAGGAGCCGGCGGAAAACTTGGGGCTTGGGGCCTGTTCAGCATGAGGGTGACGCTCGTCTATCGGGATACGTTGACTTTGACGAATAGAGCCGCCGTTTTTTTCGGCAGGGAAGCCGATCTTTAATGCGCCGACGCGCCGCCGAAGTCTTAAACTTCTGTCAGTTTATGTTCTCAGTCTGCGGGTCGAGAATTTGTTTAAACTGTGAAGCCCTGAAGGCTTTTAGAGAAAATCTTAAGACCTTAAAAAGGAAACGGGCTTGACGGTCTTTTCACGGCGCCGAGCTGGTTTTGGATGAGCGTCGCTGAATTTGAAGCTGCTGACTCAACCGACTCTCTGGTGCTTGTCTGCGTTTACCCTTGTCTGGGTAATCAGAGATTTTAATATTACATTTTATACCTACATTCAGTCTCACCAAGCATTAAGCCAGTAGTGATACACTTACTGATGTACGCAGTAGTGTGGCGATGTCAGCCATTAAATAAGCGAGCTCACAGTTCCGCGGCCTAGCGGGTCGTGTGCAAAAGGTCAAAGGTCAAGGCACATAAACAAACCTGTGTGTCCATTGCCACCATACTTTGTAACAGTAGTTTGATAGCAAGCTACTCAGTAGTCTGAATTTAAAAACCATAGCTCAGTAAACTGTGAATTTAAAAACCATGGCTAGTTCAAATGCGATTTTCCATGACTCAGGGACTGACAATGTATCACAGTGATGGAGTAAGCTCAGCACTGACATAATGGGAATTAGCATTAGGTGCTAACGGGAATTGTGTTTGTTTTCTCTTAAATTACATGATTCAGTCATGCTAAAGCTTGCAACAAATGAAAAATTCCCTCAACTTATTTCATAACTTTAATATGACACACCCACTCATGTAAGATCCTCCATATGTTCACCACTTCGCGCTCGGAGCCGTGTTCACTCGTGAACAATCGCCGGGCTTGAGTCTCGGATCCGTCTATGAATGATAGCTCATGCGAGTCGTGTTTAACAGGGCAGCAGTGACTGCTGCCGTGCACGCTGGCCCGGATTATTTTCACTGATGGTCGTTGGCGTAATGGGTGTTAAGAACTGTGCTTTTTAGCATCTAAACCATCCAGACACTGACTTGAGTTCATGTGATGTATGATAAGGAAGCAATCAATTACGCTATATACATCTTTTACATACAAAGAAACAGCGTGCACAGGGCTTTTCCCTGAACCTTGACCTTCTGTAAAAACTCGCCGAATGATGACGCTGTACCATTCACTGTGAACTCTTGTTACATCCAGGCCCATGTGAAACAGTTCTTCACATCTTTGTGGATCTTGCAAACTCGATCATCATCTTTCCGTTCTATTGTTTTGGCCATGTTTCAGGCTGAAATCTTCGCATGAACGGTGTTGCTTTTTTTGCAAATGGCCACGCTTTGATGAAATAGCGGTAGACGACTGTTAGCCTCCTTTGCCATTATTCTCAGTGCCACATTGAACACTCGTGCCCCATGCACAAAAGCTCTAAGCTCCTTTACCATGCCAGTGACAGGTAAGCCCAGGTAAAACAAGTACTGCTGCACTTTATCTCTTTTCCAGAGACATATATCGCTGTGAGACCGGTTTGCCACCATGGTGAAAACACCAGCACGTGCATTTGTTTATGTGCCTTAACTTGTGAACTGTCCTGACATGCGCGCTCGAAACTGCGAGCTCGCTTATACTGATCCCTCTCTTCCTTCGCTTTTACAGATGTGAGCTCATGGTGACCTTCCTATTAGCATTAAGCCGCTTTCACACAGGACGCGAAACAAATTTTTCAAACAGCCGACAGATTACATTCAAAGTCAATGCAAAGACGCGAATACACGCGAAACAACGCGTGTATTCGCGTCTTTGCATTGACTTTGAATGTAATCTGTCGTGCGAAAAATTCGTTTCGCGTCCGGTGTGAAAGCAGCTTTAGCCTTCGCAATAACAACAGTCCATGTAGAGCAGTGTTTCTCAACCCTGGAGACTCACCGTAGAGGCTGGGTTCTGCTCCAACAATAATAACAGAGTCTGCATAATAATGAGTTTCTTGCTGTTCTTAATTAGGCAGCTCCCCTTTAGATTATTTTTTGCATTTATTGAAGGATGCGGCTATGCGCGCCATAAAAATAAATGTCTCATATTCGCATCCCAGGAATTTCAATCGATCAAACTTATGAAACTTGCGCTCTCATTTAACTGCGCTGTATGTTCTATTGAGTAATTCCGCTTGAAAGAGGTTTGATTTTGAGTGGAATGATCTGACTGGTGTAATCGCTGAGGTGCCATTACTGACGGCATGTATACTGGGTTTGAGACACATTGGCGTAGAGGAGCTGGTCTCTGGTGTTTACTGATTCGGATTACGATTGGCATCCATACTGTCCCCCATGTTTGAGTTTCTGGTTTGGGACATGCACATCAGCCGTTGAGCCTGTATGCTTCATGACATCAGTGTTGGAGATGTCTTGTGCCCAGTTTCTGCTTGGGGGGGGGGGGCTTGGAGTGGGTCGCTAATTAAAAAAAAAAAAAAAGAAGAGGGAAAAAAAAAAATCCTGGACTGGATTTCTACTGGTCATTTAAGAGCTTTGTGAATTAGTGCCTCTTGATTTGCTTGCAGCTTATTTTTATATGCACTTTGGCAAGGCTGTTAATGCTGGGATTACGGCTACAGCATTTATTTTTTTAGTTTTCAAATATATAGCTACATTTTTTTATGACCTCAGGCAGAGCCACCATTGCAAAATGCCAGTCACGTCCTCCCCTCCCTCTCAAAAATTAATACATGATTTTTTTTTTAAATGAGAACAAAGCAAAAGTATGAAGTAAACAAGCTCAGCATGTTTCTTGTAACTGGTCTCAAATTAAGAACTGAGGGTGTGGTGGTAAAGATTTATATCTCGGCTTTATTTGTGTATTAAGATTTTTAAAAACTAATTTGCGACAATAGGTATTATGATCATTCAAATTCCAGACACAAATGAATCACTTTGGCTTGCAGTAGCGACCGTTGTTTTTCTGGTATTGGTGCACCGGTAGGGAAAAGATTCACTTATCTCTGAGATTTGAAGCACCACTCTCGTTAAGGATTATATTTTATCATTCTCGTCTTGCTCCTGCCTAATTTTGTTTTTCATCTGTATATTCGCTTTCGAGTGCCGGGTGATCATTACCAATGTGGTTGATTGTGCACTCCTGCCATAGCGGGGCTTTTCAAAGCCAGACAAAATGAGAACCCGAACCACGTCCCCACACGTCGTATCTATCACCGTCTCAGGGCATATCTCATTACGTCCGGTCAGCAGAGGAGTTTGCGCTCGCTTGCCGCGAGTGCAGTATTTCAGCTGTCCAATCACAGTCCATCACGGCCGGTGACTCGAGCAGAATTGACCAGTCGCGTCTCCCCTTGCCAGGTCCTTAATGCTGGTCACAAAGGGTTGGCAATTAGTGAGGACAGTTGGGTGTGGAGGCGCTGGTTTTGGTGAAGGAGGGCGTGCTGGCATGCTGAGCGTGTATGGGAGAGGGGGAGTAACGCACTCCTCATTAGCAGCTCTCGCGGAGGCTTGGGCTCGGGGCTGCCGCGGGGGCTTGGCTGGGCGTCCCTTAAAAATGCTGTAAAGATGGCTGGTTGTTTAGATAAAACCCGCCGTTCCCGGGGGTCCCTTTGAGTGTGTTTCTCATACTGAACCAGGCTGCCGGAGCGTTTGAGAGAGGAGGAGGTGGCAGAAATGGGGGAGTGTTACTGTATTAGATTTGTGTGCTCAAAGCCTCCTCGCACTGCATTGTTTATGCCCTCGCCCACCTTTGTTGTGCTGAATTAGCTGGGAAATCTCCATGACCTGCTGCCTCTGAAATACGTTCCCAACCATCCTGCGGTGTAGCAGCTTCGGAAGGCTGCAAATGTACCCGCTACGCGATCCGATCGATGTCGCGGAGTTTCTCTTAAACTTCTTAAACTTCACAACTTGGAGAATGTAGCCCCGCGCACCGCACCCCACCCCAGCCTGCCCCGAAAACTCAGAGCTGTCCCAGAAAATGAGGCGGCGTGGAGAATGGTTTTTAATGGCGCAGTGCGGGCCATAAAAGCGGCGGGAGCGCTCGTTCCTGCCCCGACGTGAAGATTGAAGGTTATGATTCAGAGCGCAGATTTCCTCCGCACGCCCAGGAAACGTCTCGGGAATGAGGAGATCTCTCGGGGGCGCCGTCAGACAGACAGATGCATAAAATGAATCGGGCATTATTTAGCTGCATTAATGCCCTCTCCTTCAGAGCAAACTGGCATTTTTTTGGTCGAGGGCACCGCCTCGTCAGGAGTCCAGTTCGGGAGGGCCGAGGGGTAGATTCGACGTGCGTCTGACACAGGGACGAGGAGAATTGAGGTGGCGGTAGAGTGACCCGGGGGGTAATGAAAGGTCTGATGTATAAATGCAGGGGGACTCCTCGCGCTCTGAGCACCCCCTCTCTGTGGAGGACGGGGGATAAATGTGAGGCTGGCCTCTGACTGACAGAGATGGATGTGACGGGCTCTCCTCACGCTGGAGGGGCCAGAATCCCGGCTGGACTGTTGGGGGTGGGGGGCTAAATGGAGGGGGAGTTAGAATAGGAAATGACAAAACCGGACAGATCCTACAGGTACTGTCTTAGCCAACCGAAGCTCCCTTCCCCTACGCAACCGGCTGGTCTCTGTCACCTTGTCCTCTCCTTGTCCTCAAACCAGGGAAAAATCCGGAAGTTCATCCTTTTCCTCTCAGCTTTCTGTGGTGGTGGTGGATGGGAGGCGGTTTGGGGGGGCGGTCGGTCACTTCATGGGAACAGATGCCTCCAACCTTCACCTTTTTGCCAGTCAAAGATCATCCACCCTCATGAAAAATTACCACAAAATACTACAGTAAAAATACTATAGTTTTCCATAGTAACTATGGTATTTTTGCGGAATTACTATAGATATACTATAGATATACTATAGTAACTCTGTAGTTTACTATAGTGATGCTAAAGTAAATCACAAAAGTCAAACTCTACCATAGTAAACTATAGCAATGATATTCAATTACTGTAGGATATTTGCAACAAACTATAGTTTACTGCAGTAAAGTGTAGTTTACTATAGTTTACATCCATTTTACTGTAGTAAACTATACTCAACTATAGTAAATTTTCATCAGGGCATATCTGGATCTGAATCTTAAAAACTCGCCTGTCATGAGGAGTTTAAATTCATCACCCCTGCCGTCTCCCCTCGTGCAGAAGTCGTTTGACGAGCGGTCGGTCGGCGCTTAGAATGGCCCATTAGGACAAACATGTAGCGGGAGAGAGTCGATGGGCAGCGGTGATGATTAAGAGGCCCTCTGTGTTAACACAAGGTGGTATTGGTTTCTATTGAGCCGCTCCTCTTTTTTCTGTGCGGCTTCAGAGACGAGGCCTCTCTCGCGTTTGCGCTGGGCTCGGGCCTGGTTATTCATAGGCTATTGATCAGTATTGACCTCCGACTCCCACGGCGCGCGGGATACAATGAGCGCCAGTTCCCGGCGGTGCGACAACGTCATATCTTTTCACTTCGCTTCAATGACACGTTATTATGAGGAGCTCCGGAAGGTAACCAGCCGCCTCGGCAAGTGCGCGGAAAGACTTGTATTCATATATTCACTCGAGGGCTCGCCTGCTAGCCGACTCCGAGCCTCAAAGCTGTTGGAAAAGAATGGTGCGAATGTTGAGATGAAGCTGACTATAGCCAGTGAAAGGCTTTTCTATTCACCTGCGCTAGCTGATGAGCGCAGCTAAAAAAACAACTCTAAAAAACAACTCCGCAAACCGCCGCTCGGCCACAAAGCTCAAAACCACAGAGGAGGGAGGCGGAGCGAAAAAAATACAGAACCAATTTAATGGGGGCGTAGCCACG
The DNA here is from genome assembly GCA_029692085.1 of Gymnothorax javanicus. Lineage (NCBI taxonomy): Eukaryota > Metazoa > Chordata > Actinopteri > Anguilliformes > Muraenidae > Gymnothorax > Gymnothorax javanicus. The sequence goes on along the minus strand of CM056202.1, from coordinate 12,404,305 downwards.
TAATGGCGGAGTAACTGAGTCCGAAACTCCAAGGTTGCTATTGGGTCATTGCCGTTGTACCCTTGAGCGAGGTCCTTAACTAGAGCTGCTTTGGTAAAAATATCCAGCGGTATAAATGGATTTCATGTGAAGATTTTAAGCCCTGCAAGCCGCTCTGGGCTAATGGGTGAGATTTACATGCAAGTTCTGCTGCAAAGCTGCTACGCGCAGACAAGCTTGTGACATCAGCGAGCCGTTAGCCTTACTGGCGTACAAGTTAACCCTCAGCTATGTTAAGCAGAAACTCACCTCATAGCAGCAGCACATGCATCTACATCTGAAAAGCTTTAAAGACAAATTAAAAACTAAATAATAAATGAGGAACCTGGGCATGTGATGATGTCAGGATTTGGGGTGGGGTGGGGTGGGGGATAAAGAATTGCAAGGGCGTTAGCATACTCGTTCGGGCGAAACAGAGGTTACCTTGTAATGGGCTTGTTTACAAGCGAACGTGATTGTAGAGGGAGTTGATAGTGACGGGTGGAGCTGGGGGTATTGGGGGGGACAGGGAAGGGGACCTCTGGAGACTGAAAGCTGGGGATCTTCAATTAGAGCTCGCCACTTGTTTGCGTCTTCGACGGCGAAACGAGTCCTTTCACGGTGTCGGCCTGGGCAGTGGCCCTCCCAAATCCGAAGGGGGAGAGGGGGAAGGGGGAGGGTGCAATTAACAAGTGCCGTTACCGTGGCTCTTGAAGGTGTGGTGGACGTGGTGGACATTTGTTTAGAGATCGCCCTTCGTTTCCCGGGGTGCGGGGATTTGCATAGATTTCAGCGACTGCAATCTCCTCGATGAATTGTGGCAGTGATCTGAGAGTAATTTCCCCACGGAATTAGCCTCCTTAGCGCTCAAGAACAAACAAAATAAATAAATAAATGAATGCAGATAGATTGTTTGTTCTCCTTCCCTGTTAAGTATTTGTTCTTCATCTGTGTGATCTTTCATTTAAATAACAAGCCAGTCATGCACTCCCATCAATTGCCATCTCACAGTAAGCAGTGGCTGTCACTAATGAGTGATTTAATTATCGAACGTGCTTTGTCGGATAGAGAAGAGTCGAGAACGTGTTTTTCTTCGGTTTTAATAGCACTGGTAATGACAACCGGCAGGATAGTACAGTCAGCATTGCGAACGACTATCTGCATATCAAAGACGCTCAGGTCCCCCATAGAGGAATGCTCATAATTCCACACAAATATCACTTCCTGGAATGCCTCTGAGTTTTCGACGGTGCCACGCTACCCTTAATAAATATTAAGTACCACCAATGTCAGAATCTCACTGCAGCCCCCCACAGTTCATCCTTTAAATATTGCTGTGGACTGTGGGTGGTCTGACACAAAAAGCATCCTGAAAAGCAATTTATTCGCATACATCAAGCATTACTGAGGCAACTTTTCAAGGGTCATCATAATGATTTATACAGTCGGAGTATCGGTAACTACAAAACTTTTTTGTTTTTCTTGAAGAGCTATTTTACTTTTGGTGCCTGTTTGACAAAAATGCAAAGTTGTATTTTGTGAAGAATGGTCTCGATATTTTTCTTTTAAGTGCCTTTTTAACCCCTTAAGGTTTAAAACCAAAAATATGTGCTAGCAATGATCTTAATGGACAAACTTTTAACTGAGCATTACGATGCTGATGTGACATTCCCTACCGATACTTGAAAGCATTTATTGTTCTGGAAAACTGACAGAGAATCTCCTGTGATCTGGAAAAACCTAGTGAATTTGTCAGTGGCAAGGATTCTCGCAACTGAACAAAAACCTTTGGATTCTGGACTTCTCCTAACCAAAAAAAAATAATAGAAACTTGATCTAGACAGTTCAAATATCACTAGTAGCTAGTGTTTTAAGATCTTCACCACTCTTAATTTCTGCAAAAGAGGGTCAAACTTAGTTTCTCCCAAAAGTGACATATGTACTAGGTTTTTCCAGATCGCAGGAGGAATGTAGAAAATATAGTCCAAAATCCTACTCTTCAGTGGGTTACGGAAACTTAACCACGGACCTTGACTTTTTTGGGGGTTATAGGTGGGACGAGCCACTCTCACCCTCTCGCATGATATTTTTCTCAGGCTATTGCTGCCGTGCATATTGCGAACAGCTCTTGAAATTCCACATTTGGAAATTTCTGTTCCTTGGGAAGTTTTCTGCAGTTATATATTGCTTATGACCTTCTCGCCCTTTCCCTCCCACCATAACTGAGTACATATTCTCCTTCATTTCTTAATGATAACGAGAGACAGCACCTCCTCACTGAAGAATAATGTGGATCCATTGGTCAAAAGAAGCTCCTGGAAGCTAAGCCTTCCAATTAATGGAACCAATCGTTTCAGTATTAGAGCGATCCTGTTTTTGCGTGTAAGTGTCTGTACAGTCAGTGTGTGAAAGGGCCAGGCTAGCAGATATACGACAGACGTCCCTACAGATCCACGGCTCATGAAACTTTCAGGGCCGTTCGCAGGCGGTCGAAGGTATTTCGGGTCGCGCCTGGAGTCCGCTGGCTCCTTTTAGCTTTGCGTGTTGCCGGAGGAAGGTGTGAGAACTGGACATGCGTGAGGATGCTCACAGACAGTGGAGGAGGGGGTGGTAAATCTCGGAGCTAAAGCTGTTCTCCTCGAGCTCAGCCTAGCCCACCATCATTGCCGCCCTGTCCTCTCTGCTCGTTCGGGCCAATTCATGCCCATCCTCACAACGGTCTGAGAGGAGCGATCCAACTCCGTCCTCCAGGATCCACTGTAGAATATTCCAGTCCTGTTGTGCAGCCCAGGGCGCAGAGCATCTCACGAGGAGCTGATAGTGATGGAGGAGGAAGTGAAATCTGAGGCTGAGGCGTCGGGGTGAAAAGAAAATAACAACATGAGATTCGACTCTGGAAATGTGGTGCTCAGCAGATGATACCCCCCCCACACACACACACACACACACACACACACACACACCATGGTGGAGATTACAGCAGACTGTGGTCAGATTGACAGTCGTAATGGTTGTGGGGAATGAGTCCAGATCCCCTGGGCTGTTCTTCTTCTGACAGTTACAAGCAAGATTTTAGGGACCTACGAGTCCCGGCACAGAGCCCCAAGACCGAAAACCCACCAATCGCAGGCCTCGGCTCCATGTCTCCGTGCAAAATGTGGTCGTGGAGCCGTGTCACGAACTGCGATACCTTGCCGCTAGAATCGCATTACCTACAGGCAGGCTGAACAACTGAACATCTGTCGCCGCGTTTTGTTCCGTTCCAAATGGGGGTAACGTCTCCGGCGCACGGTGAATTACAAGTGATTTCCCTCGCGCAGGTACAAAATTTTAATGATGCACCCGACACGGGGTGCCGTGACCAAATTTGCAAATGGTTTGACTCTTTCCTTCCTCTGAGAGAGTGACATATGCAGGCAGCGATAGTCTCTTGACAAAACAACCCCCACAAAAAAAAAGAAATAAAAACTGCTTTTTCCCTTTTCTCTTTGGTAATCGATACGCCTGCTGTGGGAAGGGCAGCAGTGCTGGAGGATGAAAGCTGTGCCCCGGGCGTCCTCTCTGTGCGGACGGGAGTCAGGAGACCTCAGGCCCTCTGGGTGCGGCTGCAGCGGCTTCAGTTTAACCAAAGCCTCTCTCCCTGTAACACACATATTACAATTTTGTTTGGGATATATAATCGCAGCAATGTTGTGAGAAGATTTGGGTTCGCAGGGAGCCCCCTGAAGGCGGGATGGACACCCCTAAGCAGTGATGGCTGTGTGTGGTGGCAGTTTGGGACCTGGGCTTGTATGTCGGAGGTTAATGATACTCCACCCTGGTGGGGTTAGTGCAGTTGTGCCCTTGCGTGGCGCGGTGCTCCACCCTAATGACCTCAGCAATGTCCTGACCTGTGTAAATGGATGGTATGTTAATGAAGTAACTGTGTTGTGGAAAGAGCATCTGCTAAGTTTTTCACTGTGGCTCACAGACGAAGTCGGCCGGCTTCTGTGGATTCGTGCTTGTCATCTCCGCTGCCTCCATGTTCGCGTCCGCGTCCGTAGACACTTCATTGTGGACGCTCTACAGGCTGTAATTTTTGACCAATTACTTTCATATTTGGTATGGACATGTGCTATGCTTCAGTGATGACGCCTGTCAATTTTGGTTGCCATGCGACAGTATTGGCTGAGTACTGCGCAAATTTGTGCTGAAACTCAGAGATTACCATGTGGACACAGTACAGGCTGGAGGAGCGGGCTTTCAGGGGCTACACCCATGCGGTCGCGGGTGACTGGACTGTCTAGTTATTTAATGAGACTCAGGTTTGGGTCAGCAGTGGGTGGGCGAAGCATGTTGTTGCCGTGGCGATGGAGGTGGCGATGGCAGCCTTTGGTCCACACCCGCTTCCCGTTTCTCTATGTTATTTGTGGTGTGATTGGACATGGCGATACATGGTGCCGTGTGAGACTCGAACACGCGTGCTGCTGTGTTCGCCCCCCCATCCTCGCATGCGTGACCTTGAGCTGAACGTGAGAATCGTATCATCAGGCGAGAGGCGGCCGGGGAGGGGGGGTCAGGAGTTAGCTGAGGCTGCGGTCCGGAGTGCAGTCGGTCCATTGATCACCTACCAGCTGCATCTGGCTCCAAACTGAAATCAGGTTTGGCGGGGGAGGAAGAATGTCAAATATCTGCTGATGAGAACCATGGGAAGGTTTCAGCGAGATCTGCTTGCCAGAATCAGCGCAAATCACCGAGTACGCAATAAATGCTCAGAGTTAAGTCGACTCTCACTGAGTCTGTTTGATCCCACTGTGAAAAGAGTGGTCTCAGATGGAAGTGTTGGAGTTCATTTGACTATGCTGGAGTTGATTCAGCTACGCATTTAACTGTGTGTGCCAAGGCCCAGCGAAATCCTGGCCTGGGGACTTACCTCCGCACACTCTGTGTGCGGTGTGAGTGCAGGCGTAATGTTCCCTGGCCTCAGGCAGAAGGTTCTAGCACTGTTCCTGCCCGTACATTAATTTCTCACAGGGTCAGAGTTTGGTTCTGTGCTCTTTCAGATGAAAACGATAGGAGGAGGCGGCCATTCATGTTTCATAAAGTCGAATTTGCTCACCGACCCTCTCACCTTGCTGCCGCCGAGCAATCGATTCCTCCCGCCAGGGCTTGGGTTGAATTAGCAGAAAACGCATCAATCCATTAAACCCGGCGATTCGAAGGGAACCAAAAGAGAAGGAGACTAATGACTCCAATAAAGTATTTTACTTGTAGAAGTGAGAAATAACCCGGGCTCAGTTTTTCACAAAAAAATCCCTGAGTGATTTAAGGCAGGCACCTCTGCATCGACCTGATTGGCTGCTCTCGGAGGCCAGGCCCGTGTAATTCGTCCTCTCGCTCGAGGCTCGGAAGGCCGTGATGTTGTCCTTGCCTCAGCAGCCCGGTCCCCGCCTGTCACATCCAGCCGCTGTAATTGGGCCTGACCTGAGAATGGTGATTTATGAATTTATGGAGCGTGCTCCGCCGCACTTGTTAGGCTGCACAACATCGGCTCTCCGGGACAACAGGGCTCGGAGTGCGACATTGTTATGGGCGACCGTGTCGCGGCAAAGAGCCTTGGTCGCTTCACCCCAGTCAGAAGAGTTTGGGTGAGCACTGGCAGAATTTGTGTCTATCTTCCGGGCTTACCTTTATCTGTCCGTCAGAGCCTGACAGTGACACATCCCGGGGCCTCGGATTACAACTGTGCCCGACTCCCCCCCTGCCCCACGCGCTCCCCATCCTGCCCCCCGCACCACCCCCTGCTGCTGCGCTTCGGTTATAAAGCTTGGGGCGCGTGTGTCACTGGGATCAAAGAGCAGGAAACCGCCGACTCGATTAAGATCAATCGCTCTTAAGCTCCTATGAAACATGAAATGATACAAGTCGCGATACAAGTGCTTTTTGTACACAGACTTTGATTCTGTGTATACAGGGGCAATGTGTTCGCTCCTCGCCCTTCCTCTGAGATATATAACGTATCAGGGAAGAAAGGCTCTCATCCGCTTGTGCTGCCCTGAGCTGAGCTGCTGATTAATGTCAGTTAGACTTCTGTCTCTTGCTGGTTTATATTGGTCTGTAGCTGTGCACTGTGTCCACGCTAGCCTGGGTTATCTATCCTGTTTTCAGCCCAGGCCCTGTTATGCTGATGGTGAGAGCAGGGCTGTCTTTACAGCATATTTTGCAGGTTTCTCTCAGCTTTACTGGACAGCACAGTGTAGAACTTCCCTACTCTGTCTTGATAGGTTTTCCTTTCAATTCTGACAGATTTCAGCTTGTTCAGGAGCTCCTGGTCTCGTGTACCTGTTACTCTTTGCATCAGGTGAGCCAGTTTATGGTTGAAGTGAGAGCCCATGTGATGATAGATCTCCGGAAATCGCAATGGGTGTAGAGAGATAGTTAGCATAAAAGCGGGTGAGGACAAGTGATGAAGGTCACGTGGTCAGATTCAGTCTGCCGGCCGATGTTGCAGATCACGATTAAGACCTGGACAGTTCTCTGCAGTCCACATCACCACAACCAGGAGAACCGTCAGCAGTAGCTCACTCCTGGGTGGCTCGCCAGGTCTGCCGGTGACGTATTGCTGAAATCGGGAGGGCGGTTTGGGGATTTGGGCTTGCAGGTGTGGTGAGGAAGGTCCTGTGTGTTCTGTCTCTCCCACACTGTCAGTGTTGCCAACTTGGCGACTTTCTCGCTAAATCTGGCGACTTTCCAAATCATCTTGGCGACTTTTTTTAGTGAAAAGCGACTAGCGACAAATCTAGCGACTTTTTGTGATGTAATTGGCGACTTTTCTGCTGTTTTGGTGACAGACGTGAAAGCACGTTTCGTTCTGCAGTTACTGTCCTCAACGAGCAGCGGGTGCTGCCCTGAGGTCCTCCCCTGTCCCAAAGCACTCAAAGACAGGAAGATGCGCGATATGAATGAAATGAACCGCGTCTCACACACCCCGGTCACGAAACACTGTTTATGAAGCTCAGGAAGAGGAGAACTGGATACAGACCTGTGAGCATCTGGGAAACGTTTTATTCTTCCTGACCCTTAAATAAGGTCATCAAATACAGCACACTTAGCCTTACCTCAGCTTGGTGTTGCTTTATTCAACTGTAATTATTTAAATGTTTTAAAGACTGGTTTGTGCTGTCAGAAAGCAGAGAAGCAGAGCTATCGCACACTGCTAATATCGCACACCGTTAATTACGCATGACCTTTGAGGGATGGCGAAGGTGTTGAGTAAAATTGCCGCGCGAAAGCCGACCTATATGTCAAACTGCTCACAGTGAGAGCACAACGAACGCGATGTCAGTGTCGGCTTGACTTACATTAGTTTCAAAGTTATTCTTGGAATATGCGCTCATTCCTGATCGCATGCTAATGCATCTGAAAAGATGACAGGCTAGTTCTCTCACATACATTTTACATACTTATGTCCTTCCGAAAAGTGGTGCTGAGTGAATTTAGCGCTTGACCTAAAAGCAGTAGCTTATGTAAGTGGTAGGTACAGTGCTTAGCAAATTTATTAGAGCATCTGTCATAAAAAAATTAGAAAACATGAATATTTAAGAAATTTCTCGAAAACTTGTTTAAAAACTAAAAATTATTTTGTTATTTCTTTGGCAAATAATGAACTGAAACCACTAAATTGTCCTTATTCACACATAAAAACCAAAAAAAAAAAAAAAAACTATATTTTGTATGGCCTCCTTTGGCCTTGATAACAGCTTGCATTCAACCACTAAAACTAATTTTTATGTTCAGGAATGCAAGAAAATAACTGTTATTTGGCATCTTAATCAAAAAATAACAAGGTGTTTAACTATTTTTTCAGCTTTTTTGTAAAACGGTAAATACGAAAATTCATGGATAACAACAATAATTATATTTTAGCATTAAAAATATCATTTCAGTTAAAGAGCTTGCATACACTGGTGGATTAACCATTACAGAAACATAAAAATAATTTTGGTAATTACCAACAGTGTTACTTTAGGGCAGCTGTGGCATAAACCTTATATTGGGTGGTGGTCTAATAAATTTGTTAACTACTGTGTATGGCGTTGGGTCATTATTTGTCCCTGTACTGCAGGGTAAAATTGAATGAAGGGCTTCAGCCTCCATTCTCTCCGTCCTGCTCGGCGTCTCCCTCGCTGTGACTGGCACTGGGGAGGCAGAAGGGCGACTCTCCTCACCTGTATTGTCCTAGCTCGTGTCACCTTTTACTGATGTGTCTAAGTCTCCATCGCCGCGGTAACGGTGATGCATGGCCAGGAATTTCATTACTCATTGGCAGCGGCCCTCGCTTTCAGATCCATCTTTTCACTCAACGACTTATTTATTTATTTTCTCACAGATTTACCGCCATTTGTCAAACGCGATTTTTTTTTTTTTTTTTTTTTTTTGACCAGGAAAAATAAAGGCGGCAGTTATTTTGCTTCCGAACGAATAAATCTCCAAACTGCTCTATATTCATACTGACGCCCGCTTGTGAATTTCTTTGCGAGACGAGCGAAAATTGCTATATTAAAAAGAAAACGTGCCGACGTGGAGAAATGCAAAGTCCGCGACCGATGGGCAGCGGCTCCCATCTGAAATCTCAAGGGGTGAGGGTGGGGGGGGGGGGGGGCACCTTGTACTTTGGAAACGTCCCATTATTTGCTCTTTGATGGAAAGTTCCGGGCTTCAGGGCTTCTTTTGTTATTTCTAGCCACATGTGGAGTGGGCCCAGCTTTCTGGGGTGTGTGTGGGGGGTTTGGGGTTGGGGGGTTGGTTGGGTGCGGAAGGTGCGGTGTCAGCGGTGAAATAAATGGGCATGGCCGTAGACGCATTGAAGGTGCTGTGAATGGCTTTGTCCCAGTCTGACGCGAGTGTCTGATTAACGGCCGAATCTAAAGCCTTTGTTCCGGGACCCATCCCAGACAGGGCCACATTCACACTCTGACCGAGGAGCAAATTGAACGTGCTGGGCAATTAATAGCCCTGGCACATGTTTAATGAAATGGGTCAGAGCCAGGTAAGGTAAACAAGTGCAGGAGTTACAGGAGAGAGGCGCGAGACGGCCACTTCAGAGGCCTACAGGCAGACACAGGCGGCTGGGACTGTGGTACACTACACACTGGGTTGTCCAGATAATGAATCTCATACAGTGTGAGGAATGAGCTATACAGCCAGAGAACTGAGTCATACAGTGTGAGGATTATTTTCCTACAGTGAGGGGAATATGAGTCATTTACAGTGTAATAAATGAGTCACAAAGTGTGAGGAATTATTCTTCAACAGTGATGGGAATGAGTCATTTACAGTGTAAGGAATGAGTCACATACAGTGTGAGGAGTTATTCTACTACAGTAAGGGGAATGAGTCATTTATAGTTAAGGAATGAGTCACATACAGTGTGAGGAGTTATTCTCCTACAGTGAGGTGAATGAGTCATTTATAGTTGAAGGAATGAGTCGCATACAGTGTGCGGAATGAACCATACACTCAGAGGACTGATTCACTCAGTGTGAGGAATTATTCTCTTAACAGTGGGGGGAATGAGTCATTTGCAGTGTACGGAGTGAGTCATGTACATTTTGCTTGGAATTAATCACACACAGTGTAGCATATGAGCCTTGTACTGTGCTTGGTATGAGTCACATGCAATATGAAGAATGAATCCCTTACAGTCCAAAGAATTAGGCACATTCAGTGTAAGTAATGAGTCTTACAGTATGATGAACGAGTCACGAACGATATGAGGAGCACGTATGATTTGTAGGAGTCATGTATAGTGTGGCAATGAGTCAGAGGCAGTGTGAGGAGTATGCCACTCACACAGCGACGCGTGAGTCACGGACTCTACCATGCAAGGAAAGAATCACATACATGAACAAGTCACATTTTCTGACTGCTGAATGGTGACAGGTTTCTAGGGGGCGGACGAGGAATGATGTAGGACAGGAGCGCTGGGAGAGAGAGTCGGAGGATACAAGCCCAGTTTTGTCGAGCCTTAACGGGCCATCATTGTGCCATAACCATACAGAATGTATTGGCCATAAAAAGCACCGGGGAATGTCTTGTGGAAAACCTATCAGGTACAGGCCCAGCCATCACTTGGGGCTTTACATTAATGCAGCTTCCTGCGACATTAAAGTCTACAAGCCCTGCATCAAAATCAGATATACGAGCTTAGAAACGCTTCAAATCCCATATTTTGACAGTATATTGTGGGTGAGATATGTACAGTACGCATATTGTATGTGTACTTGCGTTTGATCGTAGTATCCTTTAATAATGCAGCATATGTAGAAGGAATGCAAGAGAAAGTTCTGGAAGGAAAAGGTGCAGAGTGGCACTGTAATTGTCCCGCTCGCTGCTGCCCTTTGCTGATGATGTCATTCCCCAGAAGTTACACCCTGACGTCCCCTAGGAGACCGTTGCTCATAAAACATCAGCAAGAAGTGAAGGCGTCTTGGCTGCTGAAATATCTGGCGAGCGTATCCCAGCAATCTTCCCTCCCTCTGTCTTTGAAGTTGGCTTCAGCCATGGTGCTAGGCAACCAGGCCTTCCCTTTTTTCCTGCATGACCTGGGGTGTTTTTTTCTGAATTAATCAACAGTCCAGTTATTTGGAGAAGCCTCTGCTTTGCATATGTTTGTTCATTAATCCAGCCTGTAACATAGTTTGGTCTGATACCTAAATGTATTGAACAGTGCTTTAGACAGTATTTTTTTTTTTTTATTGTGGAATATTAGGCACACAAATGTAATGAGTTTTCATAAATGCGTGAGTCCACTTGCTGAAAATGTCATTGTGTTCGCTGCGGGGTTGTTGAAAAGGGGTCGGACATTGATGTGGGAGATCTATGGGAAACGGTTGACTTGCGAATGCTCGGTCTGTTCAGCTAGATGGTGGCCCTCCGTTTTTCTCCAAGGGCGACACCGGTCTCTGTTCTGAGTGGTGCTGACACTGCGGTCGATAGGGTAATGGTGTGCGGTGGATGCTGCGGCCTGGCGAGGGTTAATCCTGAGACAGCGGCTGACGGTGATTCAGGGTCTGTGAGAGATGTGAGTGGATATTACTCTGCCGGAGCGTGACCTTCACGCCACACATCCTCCATACTGTAACGTCAGCACAAAGAGCCCCAGAGCAGGTCGCCCGTCTGCCTGTCAGCTCGTCCCTCCGCCAAACAAACATGGCTGACTGATGCTCCGGCCTGATAGCGCCCGCTAACGCTCTTAAATTAAGCCCTGCTCTCCAGAAAGGAAGAAAAGAGACAGGGTGAGCAAGAGAGAGGGCTGGACTGACAAAGGGAGGAGGGAGAGAGGGAGGGAGAAAGAAGGAGAGGGTGATTGGGAGGTGACCGTGGGAGAGATAGATACAGAGAGAGAGGGATGGGGAAGGAAGGATTTATGCAGGTAGAAAGGGGGCAGGAAGGAATGAGAGATGGGGAGGATAAGAGAGGGATTTAAAAAGAGTGGGGAGGGAAGATAGGAAGGGAGTAGGCCGACATCAAATCAAATCAATTTTATCTGTGTAGCGCTTTTTACAGACAACTGCCACAAACATGCTTTACAGAGAAACTGAAGGAAAACTGTACCCAAACCCAGAGAGAGTGAGCAGTGTGGGAATGACAGGCTGATGGGAAGTAAAAACACTCCAGCGGTGGTGAGGAAACGCTCCCTGATGGGCAGAAATCTGCGGAAGAGCCCGGATGTAGAGGGGAGACCCCGCTCCTGCGGCTGGCTCAGTGTAGAGTGGATGAGCAGATGTAGAGTGCGTGTAACAGGGATGTAATAAGGGCTGTAATATGGCGGAGGGAGTCACTCCCACTGGGGTAATGAGCCAGGCTCTGTTTGGCTTTTCATTAGAGTCCAGTGTATTACCCTCCTAACTGGAGCGGAGCCGCTGTCTCAAAGCTGATCGCCCACTCAGCGCTCCTCAGAGCCCTGCTCTTCCTCCTCTCGGCCTCCTCTCCCTCAGCCGACATGCTCTGCTGCACGCGCTGAAGTATATCCACGGTGTGCGAGTACTCCGTCTTACCGTTATTCCTTTACCTGCGTTTGTTATCCTAAAATGTGCTCCGTCTGGACAGCTCTTGTTGGGGCGCGGTGTCTTGTGTTGCTGAGGGGTCAGTGCAGAGGTTAAAGTCAGGCCATCACAGCCTCACATCGACTTTATCCCGTCGGCAACAGGTACTGTATGGACTAACGGCAAGGTCAGGGATGTGAAACGGATGGGGATTTTTAAAAATGCGTGTGGAAGAGGTTAAAGATGGCACCTCTGTGATTGTAAACTGAGAACTACTGAAAGGTTAATAATCCAGCCTATAATGCTTTTAACAAGTGTTTCGCTCATGTTTTGTTTAGCGCCTTTTTGTATTATCATGTCTGCGCCGGCACTGTAGGCAGGAGGAATACTGTTTTATGCTTGTCCGTTGTCCTTCAGAAATACCTTGTCTGTGCAACGTCTACTGACGGATTTTCTCCAAATTTTGCGCGGTAACTCCCCATTGAAGGTAGCCAAACTGATTAGGTTCTGGAGGCTACCTGGTTGAGGTTACAAATGGTCAGTTGTGTGTGTGTGTGTGTGTATGTCGGGGGGGAAGAACTTCTATGAAGCCATAGCAAGCTGAGGCATAGCAATTAACGCTCAAGTTTTACCTTGTTTATTTGCTGAAGTGTTTGAGTGCTGAAGGTCGTTTGACTCATTTCAAGATTTGCCCTCCGGGCTTGAGCTGACCGAATCATCATAGCCATTGCCCCTGTAGCAAACACCCACCTGTGTGTTTCAGATCTCCGCACGCATCATGTATCTTGCTCCTAATTTATTGATGTCATCTGGAGATTTCAGCTAAACAAGTGCGTTTTCCTTTTTAGAGTCATCTGAAGCGTTTGGCTCTGGGGTCCCTGCGTGTGCACTTTTTGTGGAGCGATTGAGCGCTACAGTTTGTTCCTGCATCAAAACGTGTGGTGCTGCTCTCGGCCAATGAAAGCACAGGACACTCAAGGCCAGAATAGGTACGCGGGCACGAGTCTATGCCTCAAAGGCTTAATTATTTGAATCGTGCCATTGTGATGGGCTGATACCAGAGTTTGCAGTGGTCACAAGGTGTTGGATGGGTTTTTAGTCCAATACATTTTATACTTTCTATTTGTGTGATGTTATTCATGACCTCTCTGTGCAGAGGTGGCTTTATGAGAGTCATATATGGAGCTGGTGCTGGTTCCTGGCAGGTCATGTGATCTGGATACTGGAGCTGCCCATCCAAGATGAGCCCAGTGAAGCAGTAAGGCTGGGGTCCAGTTTCACAGATAGAGATTAAATTTAACCCTGGACTACGATGAGTTCTGAATGGAGATATTCCATTGAAAACTGAATGGCTTAAAGGAATCCTATCCCAGATTCACTCCTTGAAAATATTGTAAAACCGCTGTGCTCAGTCATTACGATAATGCTCAGCCAGACTGTCTCTGCTCAATACCTGGCTTGTCTGCCTGCATTTGCTATTCTAAAAACTGTTTGGACCATATCTGGGCTTGGCGTTCTTGTATTTGTGTGCTCTATCTGAAAAGCCAGAGGCCAACAGTGGGGTGCGCGTACGGACTGGCAGGAACTTGAGCGGGGGTTTGTGAAAGATAGCTTAGCATTAGCGAGGAACGAATCCCTGTGTAGTAGGCCTTTGGTGTGTGTATGTGAAACTGGTGTTGGGAGTTCTGAAGGTAGAAAAGCAGTCCCGAGACGGCCGGACACGACGGGGGGAGTCCTGAGAGGGCGGGGGGGGGGGGCGGTCTCTCTCTGAGTCTCCTGCTCGCCTCTTTATTGGTTCTGCTCCAGCTCATCAATCCGACCGGCAAACTACTTCTGTCTCCAATGGCATTTGTTTTCAATTCAGCGCGGTGATGTTCAATTAAATTCACCGAGTTTAATCTCGCTGAACATCTGGATTCCGCTCTCCCCCCCCAAAGCAGCCCTGGCAGGCGAGAGCGCTGCCTTCTGTTCCCGCGCCGATGAGTCCGTGCTGGGGTTGGCGAGAACGATCGGCACGTTGCACAACTCGGATCAGGTGCCTCTGCCACCCTTACGCTGGCGTCGCCCGCGCATTATCAGAGCCTGGCTCGACCCGCTATGTATCGGGAAGGCCATCGGCACCTGCTGCCTTTTATCTGCCAAGGCTGGTTACCACGGCCACCTCCTTTCTCCAGAACCGTGACCTTGTGGAGGAACCTTGTGCAGGTCTGCTGTGGCCCTCTGACACACACTCTCCGGATCCTTCCGTGAATGATTCAGTACACTCTGCCACAGCTGTTGCTAAATGTGTGTGACAAATTTGAACTTGAAATTCATTACCCCTCTCACAAAAAGGAAATTAGCCCTTCGGTGTCAGCTGCTGTTTGTGTGGATTTTAAGGCGGAAACTCCAGATTTATGTAACCCTTTATTCACCGTCTAACTCCTAACCCTGTCTGTAACTCTTGTACCTGTAAGCCTGACTGTAACCCTCTCACCTGTAACTCTGACTCTAACCCTCTCACCTGTAACCCTGACTGTAACCCTCTCACCTGTAACCCTGACTCTAACCCTCTCACCTGTAACCCTGACTCTAACCCTCTCACCTGTAACCCTGACTCTAACCCTCTCACCTGTAACCCTGACTGTAACTAACCCGTCTCACCTGTAACCCTGACTCTAACCCTCTCACCTGTAACCCTGACCCTAACCCTCTCACCTATAACCCTGACTCTAACCCTCTCACCTGTAACCCTGACTGTAACCCTCTCACCTATAACCCTGACTGTAACCCTCTCACCTATAACCCTGACTCTAACCCTCTCACCTGTAACCCTGACTCTAACCCTCTCACCTGTAACCCTGACTGTAACCCTCTCACCTGTAACCCTGACTGTAACCCTCTCACTTGTAACCCTGACTCTAACCCTCTCACCTGTAACCCTGACTCTAACCCTCTCACCTGTAAACCTGACTGTAACCCTGTCTCACCTGTAACCCTGACCCTAACCCTCTCACCTGTAACCCTGACCCTAACCCTCTCACCTGTAACCCTGACTCTAACCCTCTCACCTGTAACCCTGACCCTAACCCTCTCACCTATAACCCTGACTGTAACTCACCCACCTGTAACCCTGACTGTAACCCTCTCACCTGTAACCCTGACTCTAACCCTCTCACCTGTAACCCTGACTCTAACCCTCTCACCTGTAACCCTGACTCTAACCCTCTCACCTGTAACCCTGACTGTAACTGTCTCACCTGTAACCCTGACTCTAACCCTCTCACCTGTAACCCTGACCCTAACCCTCTCACCTATAACCCTGACTCTAACCCTCTCACCTGTAACCCTGACTGTAACCCTCTCACCTGTAACCCTGAGTCTAACCCTCTCACCTGTAACCCTGACTGTAACCCTCTCACTTGTAACCCTGACTCTAACCCTCTCACCTGTAACCCTGACTCTAACCCTCTCACCTGTAACCCTGACTCTAACCCTCTCACCTGTAACCCTGACTGTAACCCTCTCACCTGTAAACCTGACTGTAACTGTCTCACCTGTAACCCTGACCCTAACCCTCTCACCTGTAACCCTGACTCTAACCCTCTCACCTGTACCCCTGACTGTAACCCTCTCACCTGTAACCCTGACTGTAACTGTCTCACCTGTAACCCTGACCCTAACCCTCTCACCTGTAACCCTGACTCTAACCCTCTCACCTGTAACCCTGACTCTAACCCTCTCACCTGTAACCCTGACTGTAACCCTCTCACCTGTAACCCTGACTGTAACTGTCTCACCTGTAACCCTGAGCCTAACCCTCTCACCTGTAACCCTGACTCAACCATCTCACCTGTTGGCCTGACTGCAACCCTCTCACCTGTAACCCTGACTTTAACCCTCTCACCTGTTGCCCTGACTGCATTCCTCTCACCTGTAACCCTGACTAGAACCCTCTCACCTGTAGCCCTGACTGTAACCCTCTCACCTGTAACCCTGACTTTTACCCTGTCACCTGAAGCCCTGAGTCTGACCCTCTCACCTGTAGCCCGGACTCTAACCCTCTCACCTGTACCCCTGACTGTAACCCTCTCACCTGTAACCCTGACTCTAACCCTGTCACCTGTAGCCCTGAGGCTGACCCTCTCACCTGTAGCCCTGACTCTAACCCTCTCGCCTGTAGCCTTAACTCTAACCCTCTCACCTGTAACCCTGACTGTAACCCTCTCACCTGTAGCCCTGACTCTAACCCTCTCACCTGTAACCCTGATTCTAACACTCTCACCTGTAACCCTGACTCTCTCACCTGTAACCCTGAGCCTAACCCTGTCTGTTTTTCGCTCCCTGCTACACACTTATCTCTCTCTCTCTTCTCTCGGCTATCTCTCTCTCTTTCTATATCCCCTCCTCCTTAGTCCTTCTGTCACAACATCTCTATCACTCTTCCTCCTGCACCCTTCTATGCTCTGTGTCAGGCTGTAATGCCTCCCATCTATCTCTCCATCTCTCCTCTTCTCTCTCTTTTTCTCTTTAGCTCTTTCTGTTGCCTGTGCCCAGCCATTACTCCTCTCCCTCTGTCTCTCTCCCTCCCTCTCTCTCCTCTTTTTCTCCCCCCTCCCCCTTCTCTCCTCTTTCCCTCTCTCCCTCTTCCCCCTTTCTCTCTCTCCCTCTCCCCCTCCGTGCTCTGTCCATCCCCTGCTCGGGGCCTGCAGTAGCGCTGGGCTCCTGGATCAGCAGGTGTGCGTGTGGGACTCATCAGAGAGCCATGAGTTCACTCACACCCTGCGCAGCCCGAGCCAAATCCATTACCTCCTGCCTGGCCCCCTGCGGCTTTCTCATCATCTCCTGCGACTGCAGATAAATGCCCCGGGTTCCACCTTCACACCTCCCCCCGTCTCCCTTTAAAGGACACACAAGATTTATCTTATCGTTTAGTTATTTATCCGGCAGATTTTTTTAAGCGGCTGCAAACGACGAGCGCTGGAGCGTTATGCTGAGCGCGCGTGTTTGGTCTATCCACCACACTGCTTTTATTTTCGGAAAACAAGCAGCCCTGCTTCGGAGTTATGCTCGCCTCCCTCCTCCCACAGTGGTGTTGAAGTGTTGGGCCCCTCCGCGGGGGCGGGGGCGGGGGCAGGGGCGGGGGGTCCCCTGGAGGCAGAATGGGGGCTCAGTAATGTGTCTCTGGGGTGCATAAACAGGCTATGCAGGAATATGCACACGATATGAGTCTGAGCCCCCCAAACAGCAGGGATGTCCTGCTGCCGCCGAGCATAAAACATGACCGCGTTATCCACTCTGCATAAAAACTCCCTCTAAACAAGTGTTTCCATCGCACTGTGAGGCTTTTAAAACATGTCTTTTCTGCGCAAGCTGAGAATAGTGGCTTATTTTAACTTACTGTTTGCTTGATTCCTACATTTTCTCACCAAGTTGGCAAAACTTGTGTCAAAAGACCTCATTGGTATACATTCATGTTTTACATAGTCGTAAAATTACACCAAGAGAAAAAAGCTTTTTAGTCCAAATGTAAGGCCAGAATGCTTTTCGAGACACTTTTGATTTTTGTAGCGTGGGGATTCTGGCCTGGTGAAATTCTCTGCTGTTTTTTCAATGAAGTGAGTACTGAGCAGGTATTTGGACATCGACCCAATTTTCGGTTTTTGCCTTCAAACTTCAGTACATTAAAACAATACATTCAAAGTAGAAACTGTTAGCTCTTTTGTGGGAATATAGTACATCAATACTGCCTGAGCGTATAGGAATTGTAATCATTTTTCTGCAGCATCACTGTTAAAATGCTTTGTGAGCATTCTGTGTCCTCGTTATGCATGTGTCTGTGTGCGTCAGAGTGTTAGGGTGTATGTGCACACACACATGTATGTGTGTACTAATTCCCATCTGTGTGGTTTGAGTTTAAGGGGCAGATTCCGCAGATCTCCAGTGAGTACACTGCGCCCCCTATAGGAGGACGATGGTACAGAATATTTGATGCGCTGCTCACTGCTGGTAAGGAAAAATCTGGTGTCCTATAGTGCTCAGTCGAAGCACCGTCCGAAGCATTTCCGCCGGGGGTAAAACAGAAGAGCAGGAGTGTTTACTGGAGCGGTTCCCAGATTTAAGCGTGAGTGTGTGACTGATCCCGTGGTTTCCTCTGATCTGCTAATCCCTGACGAGCCACCGTAGATTCGCGCCGCATCCTGCCGCTTAGCTGCAGTCGGTCAGCCGCTTGAGTCTCCATTCCCAGAATCCCCCACGCAGACCCCTGCGCCACGTCTGAGTGAGGTGCGCTCTCGCTTGCTGCCAAATCCCCGCCCTCACCTTCATCTCAACCCGTCTCGACCTTCCGCTGCATCCTTCTCTCATTACCGCCAGTTGTTACCATGTGATTTGAGCACTGAAGAAACAAAAAAAGTAACTCCAACTTAACAGGTATGTTTACCCTTAAATTCTCATTTCTCATTTTTTTTCTAATAAGACCAAGGTCCAACATAAACCAATGGCCCGCTGGCGTGAGGCCAGTGAAATGAACTTCTATCAGTAGATTGGCCAGTCACTGTCCCGACTGGACCAGTTAGTTTTTAGTTTTTTTTTTTTGGCTCCAGATTGTCCAATCAGCATTAAAGTATTTTGGCTGATGGGCCTGTGAAAATATATTAGGGGCCAGTCTATCTTGGGCCTCCTTGCCAAATGGGCTAGTTGGAGAAATCTATATGTTGAACCCTGATTGGACAAAAAATGTTGCGGGTGAATTGAGATATTGTGACTCATTGTGCCTGTAGGGTGGGAAAATGTAAATGGCCTCGAAAACACTGACTTAAAACCGACAGATTTTGTACTTTACTTCACTACCACTCGCATTGGTTCTTGTGAGACTAAAACACTTGCTAAATGCTGTTTTTATAGTGAGGCAATCAGTCGTTCTCTGAGTCCGAGTGTGGCGCGTTGTTTTTATAGTCCCTCGATTTCCTTTTATTGTTAGTCTGCCCGACCGCCTCTCCGACGATTCTTTTGAGCTGACGTTTGTTTTTCTGTTGTTTTTTCCTTGTTAATTAATCGTTGGAGGAAGCTATTAATCGCCGTCACTATCAATTGCATTTCCTGGCTGCGACTCTGCTGAGCCGCTTGCTGCCTGATTGGGCACTCGAGAGAGGACTTCCCGTCCGCGGTTAACAAGTGGCCGCGCTTTGAACCGAATGAGCGCTGCCGCTAATAGAACCTAGCAGATAAGATCATAGACAAGGCGTAATGGCTTTTGATTATAGCTCTTAAGGAATCTAATACTAGGGGACGTGGAGCGTATTGCAGACAGCACTGTGTCTTAAAGCCTGAGATGGACCGTAAGTCTGCTTGGCTGATAGCGCAGAAGCCCCGATAAGTCCAGTCTTGCCAGTGACTAACTGACAGCATGGAGCGGGGGGTTATTTGACCAATGAGGAGACGGACATTTGGGCATTACCCCGTCTGGATCCGTTTGACCCTCCGCACTGCGTCTCAGTGGGTCGGCATTCATTTCATTCTACTGCTGCCTTCCTCCCACCAGCTCGAGCGCGGCATCGGCCCAAGTTTGTTTCTGCTCGATTTGTACCTGGATGTGAGACCTGGCTGCCACAGGAAGAATTAGCACGTCAGGAAGATGGGCCAATCAGAAGGCTAATACGCCTGTGCGTCCTTTAGCGATGGGGATGCTGTGCCGCAGGAGGTGCGTCCCTCAAACTAAACTGAGACTCTTGCTCAGTTCAGTCATCAACAGCACCGTTATCCTTGTCATTGGGTGGGCAGGATTTCCCTGGTACACCTGCCAGCCTTCATGCCAGGCCTTTTGGCATGCCTGCCATCTGATCGCCCTCTAGTTTCATTCAATCACAGTCTTTTCCAATGCAGCTCGCGTGCGGTGGAGGGTCTGGCACACAATGGCCGCTGTGCATCACTGTGGCGGGTGCTGCTCGTTGTTACTGGTGGAGGTAAACCCCATTGTAAAGGAGTCTGAGATGAATGGCTGTGAAAGAGCCGTTATCATCACTCTTGCTTATGACTTTGGACTAAACCTGGCATGAGTTTTTAGAGCAGTGTAGAGAGAGGGGGCGCATGCTGGTCATATTTTTGTGTTTTATGGTGGAAATCCAACTCTTTTCTCTTTCCTCTCCTCTACTTTATGTCTCTATTCAGCTCTGTCCTTACACAGTCTCGCTGACTCTCTTACCCTCTATCTCTTAAACCCCTTCATCGTCTCCTTTCTTTTCCACTCCATCTTTCTTCTTCTCTGACTTCTTTTCTTGACTGTGTCCTGCACACATTGCCGATTGCCTGTGAGATTTTGAAGGCTGTGCTGGATAGGTGGTGAAATCAGTCATTCACATGGGTGTAGTAATATCAGCCCTGGCCCGGGACAGAAGGGAAAACCGTCGCAATAATTGCCGTCATCTTCATCAAAAGGCTCTGTGATGTCCTGTCCTTATTACCATGGCTTGAGACAAGTTTTTAAAATGTCGAACAGAGCAGGCGGGACCTGCCCTCAAACACTGGCTGAATAAGTGCTTTTCTTAATCTGTATCCTCAGATCATTTCCCATCTCCTGGTCTCTCCTGCTCTCTAACTTTTGCTTTCTTTGATTCCCTTATTGTTTTTGTCCCTCTCTTGCTTTTGACACTCTTGTGCTCTTATGTTTTATGCTCAGAGGGGAGAGGTGAGCTATATTTTTCCCACAACAGCGAGCTTAGAGAAGTTATTGCGACTAATTAATCGCTCAGTTTTGGTTCATTTCATCATCTTAACCCTTTGAGACATTGCAATGTACACAACTTTTTTTTTTTTTTTTAATGCTTTGTGACATTTTTCACCAAATGAGGGCATTAGTCCATCTGATTGGACCTTCAACGGTCAATTAGGCAACAGCTTGCTCCCGCCCCTTTCTTAAAAAAAAAAAACATAGCAATTTGAATTTGCAGTACATTTTTTTGGATTGAGTCCTATTTTGGATGCATTTGGGATGGGGAAAATGCGTAGCTGTATTTCTGCCATCCCTGGACCATAATTCTGGTCTGAAGAGGTTAATTTTTATGCATTGAATGACACTGGTTGGTAAACATTCTCCCTCAGTCCATGTGGCTATCTCTGACACTTTGAGTCTCTCTCTGTCTCTTTTACTCGATTTTGTCGTCTCCCTCTTTCTTCTCCTCCATCCCTCCATCCTCTCTCCTCCTGCAGCTGTTATATGCGAGTGTTGTTGTGAGGGTGCAGCACAGCCAGTGGGGGATGTATCAGAAATAGGCTGTTCCAGATGGATCAGACAGTGCTGTGCAGTGCAGGCCAATGCTGGGCTGGTGGACAGAGGCTGTGTGGTCAACCACTGAAGCAGCGAGTTCAGCTCAGTCAGACGAACTGTTCTGAATGGGCGAGATACACACACACACACACACACACACACACACACACACACACACACATGTTTTAAATATGCTGCTAATTTCTCAGTACCCCAAGCTCGCATTCATAGGAGGCAGCAGTGACCAGTCTTCCCCAGAGAGATATACTGTACTGGTCCATGGGACACAGTCTCTCCTCCTGTAATGCACAGCTGTGATGTGGTCAGTATGACAGTCTCTCCTCCTGTAATGCACAGCTGTAATGTGGTCAGTATGACACAGTCTCTCCTGTAATGCACAGCTGTAATGTGGTCAGTATGACACAGTCTCTCCTGTAACGCACAGCTGTGATGTGGTCAGTATGACACAGTCTCTCCTCCTGTAATGCACAGCTGTGATGTGGTTAGTATGACACAGTCCTCTCCTCCTGTAATGCACAGCTGTGATGTGGTCAGTATGACACAGTCTCTCCTCCTGTAATGCACAGCTGTGATGTGGTCAGTATGACACAGTCCTCTCCTCCTGTAATGCACAGCTGTGATGTGGTCAGTATGACAGTCTCTCCTCCTGTAATGCACAGCTGTAATGTGGTCAGTATGACACAGTCTCTCCTGTAATGCACAGCTGTAATGTGGTCAGTATGACACAGTCTCTCCTGTAATGCACAGCTGTAATGTGGTCAGTATGACACAGTCTCTCCTGTAATGCACAGCTGTGATGTGGTTAGTATGACAGTCTCTCCTCCTGTAATGCACAGCTGTGATGTGGTTAGTATGACACAGTCTCTCCTGTAATGCACAGCTGTGATGTGGTCAGTATGACACAGTCTCTCCTCCTGTAATGCACAGCTGTAATGTGGTCAGTATGACACAGTCCTCTCCTCCTGTAATGCACAGCTGTGATGTGGTCAGTATGACACAGTCTCTCCTCCTGTAATGCACAGCTGTGATGTGGTCAGTATGACACAGTCCTCTCCTCCTGTAATGCACAGCTGTGATGTGGTCAGTATGACACAGTCTCTCCTGTAATGCACAGCTGTGATGTGGTCAGTATGACACAGTTTCTCCTCCTGTAATGCACAGCTGTGATGTGGTCAGTATGACACAGTCTCTCCTGTAATGCACAGCTGTGATGTGGTCAGTATGACACAGTCTCTCCTGTAATGCACAGCTGTGATGTGGTCAGTATGACACAGTCTCTCCTCCTGTAATGCACAGCTGTGATGTGTAATCAGTATGACACACACAGTCTCTCCTCCTGTAATGCACAGCTGTGATGATGTATGACACAGTCCTCCTGTAATGCACAGCTGTGATGTGGTCAGTATGACACAGTCTCCTCCTGTAATGCACAGCTGTGATGTGCTCAGTATGAGATCCTCTCCTCCTGTAATGCACAGCTGTGATGTGGTCAGTATGACACAGTCTCTCCTCCTGTAATGCACAGCTGTGATGTGGTCAGTATGACACAGTCTCTCCTCCTGTAATGCACAGCTGTGATGTGGTCAGTATGACACAGTCTCTCCTCCTGTAATGCACAGCTGTGATGTGGTCAGTATGACACAGCCCTCTCCTCCTGTAATGCACAGCTGTGATGTGGTCAGTATGACACAGTCCTCTCCTCCTGTAATGCACAGCTGTGATGTGGTCAGTATGACACAGTCCTCTCCTCCTGTAATGCACAGCTGTGATGTGGTCAGTATGACACAGTCCTCTCCTCCTGTAATGCACAGCTGTGATGTGGTCAGTATGACACAGCCCTCTCCTCCTGTAATGCACAGCTGTGATGTGGTCAGTATGACACAGCCCTCTCCTCCTGTAATGCACAGCTGTGATGTGGTCAGTATGACACAGTCCTCTCCTCCTGTAATGCACAGCTGTGATGTGGTCAGTATGACACAGTCCTCTCCTCCTGTAATGCACAGCTGTGATGTGGTCAGTATGACACAGTCCTCTCCTCCTGTAATGCACAGCTGTGATGTGGTCAGTATGACACAGTCCCTCTCCTCCTGTAATGCACAGCTGTGATGTGGGTCAGTATGACACAGTCCTCTCCTCCTGTAATGCACAGCTGTGATGTGGTCAGTATGACACAGTCCTCTCCTCCTGTAATGCACAGCTGTGATGTGGTCAGTGTGACACAGTCCTCTCCTCCTGTAATGCACAGCTGTGATGTGGTCAGTATGACACAGTCTCTCCTCCTGTAATGCACAGCTGTGATGTGGTCAGTATGACACAGTCCTCTCCTCCTGTAATGCACAGCTGTGATGTGGTCAGTGTGACACAGTCCTCTCCTCCTGTAATGACAGCTGTGTCCTCTCCTCCTGTAATGCACAGCTGTGATGTGGTCAGTGTGACACAGTCCTCTCCTCCTGTAATGCACAGCTGTGATGTGGTCAGTATGACACAGTCCTCTCCTCCTGTAATGCACAGCTGTGATGTGGTCAGTATGACACAGTCCTCTCCTCCTGTAATGCACAGCTGTGATGTGGTCAGTATGACACAGTCCTCTCCTCCTGTAATGTGGTGATGTGGTCAGTATGACACAGTCTCTCCTCCTGTAATGCACAGCTGTGACAGTCCTCTCCTCCTGTAATGCACAGTTGATGTGGTATGACACAGTCTCTCCTCCTGTAATGCACAGCTGTGATGTGGTTAGTATGACACAGTCCTCTCCTCCTGTAATGCACAGCTGTGATGTGGGTGACACAGTCTCTCCTCCTGTAATGCACAGCTGTGACATGACCAGTCCTCTCCTCCTGTAATGCACAGCTGTGATGTGGTCAGTGTGACACAGTCCTCTCCTCCTGTAATGCACAGCTGTGATGTGGTCAGTATGACACAGTCCTCTCCTCCTGTAATGCACAGCTGTGATGTGGTCAGTATGACACAGTCCTCTCCTCCTGTAATGCACAGCTGTGATGTGGTCGGTGGGACAGGCCTGCTGACGTGGTCCTCTCCCCATTAGCCTTCCGCTCACGCAGGACCGGCCCGTTTTGTCAAGTCTGCAGGTTGCTGGGCCGGCAGGGATGGGGGAGGAAACAGAGTGGCTTGTGGGTATTAAACAGCCCTGACAGGACACTGGCTCCGGAGTAATAAAACACGGCGGCTCGGCTTCCTCTGACCAAGCGCTCCCCGGATTTAGCGGGCGTGCCGTGGCGCTGGAACGCACACCTCTTTAGCTCCGCTCCGAGACCCGCTCGGCCGCGATCTGCTGCTCTGGCAACTGCAGCCGACAGCTGGAAAATGGGAGCTGGCGCGGCCACTTTATTTTTTCCCCTCTCCCCCCTCCCCCCATCCTCTCCTCTCTCTGTTCTTTCTTCCCTGGAATCCCACAATGCCTTTCTGTCTTCCCATGCCAGGGCAGTAAATGCAGTCGGGGCTAGATCTCACACACACACACACACACACACACACACACACACACACACACCTTCCCAGCTGCTTGATTTCCTCCTGAGCTGTAATTTAGCAGGCCCGACACCTGTGCCCCACTAATCAAATAGAGGAATCCACTGGCATTCCCCCACAGTGCCCTGGGAGCATCAGAAACAGTGGTAAATGCCATTTAAGGGGATTATTTATCCAGTGAGTGCAGCAAACACAAGCCACTCTGGACTGAAGCTGCCTCTACTCTCCGAGATGGGCTGGGGAGACTCAAATCAATTATGAATGATGTGATTTCCTCCTGCTCTCTCTCTCTCTCTCTCTCGAACAGTTGATGGTAGATTGGCTCATGGTTGGGATGCTCTCTTTTGGCCGTGGCTTGCGTGTAAAGGCATCCTGTACTTGGTCTCACTCCAAATGGCATGTAATCCCCGCGGGAGCCTGCTGGACGTGTCACGCTCATTTCAGTTAGCAGACAGGACATAAAAGAGCAGATGCACGAACGCATGCACACTCGCATTTCTCCTCCCTCTCTCGTTCCCTCGCTCCATCTCTCTCCTTTGGGTCCGGGGAAGTGAGCTCCACTGTTATGCCCATCGCTGAAGTTATTTGTCACCGTATCCATCCCTTCGCTCTTGCCATGCGATGCCCAGTGTTTACTGTAATGTCTCAGCTCTCTCTCTCTCTCCATCTCTTCTCTCTCCTAATTGCTCTTGCGCTTCTCCTTGGGGGGATCCCATGGCATTTTTGATCCTATCCTCCTTCCCCCTTCTCCTCCATTTGCACCCTCGCCATTCGGGTGGGTTTTCGCGGGTCATCCTGGAGGAAATATCCGATTATCCCAGTGTTAGGGAGAGGGAGGAGGAGGGGGGTGGGGGGTGGGGCGCACAGAGGAAGCTCTTTCTGCCGTCTCCAGAAGCTCAAGTGCAGGACAAGGTCACGCGGCGGGACGGCTGGCTGACCATCCCGTCCCAGGAGCCTCTACTCGGCTCAGTTTCCCGCGGCCGTA
The DNA here is from genome assembly GCA_029692085.1 of Gymnothorax javanicus. Classification (NCBI taxonomy): domain Eukaryota; kingdom Metazoa; phylum Chordata; class Actinopteri; order Anguilliformes; family Muraenidae; genus Gymnothorax; species Gymnothorax javanicus. Next base: position 12,378,522 of record CM056202.1, on the reverse strand, counting down.
TCTTGGGGTCGCACGAGATGGAGCGCTCGAGGAGGATATGAAGGCCACCCACCCAGCCTCCGAACATCCCCAGTGAAGTCGGGGTTGAAGGAATGGGGTCGATGTACAGGATGTGCTACCTATAAAAACTTCACCTTGGCGGATGACTCCTGTTTGACCTTCTTTCTTCAGTTAGGCTGTCAAGTTAAAAAATAGAACTTCCAAGTCTTATTAGGACATGACAGAGACACGGCAGCCAACAGAAGGCTAACCGTATTCCTATTCAACTGCATTGTGGTTTCAAAATCATTTTTCAGTCTCTCGGATCACATGTTGAAAGGGCTTTTGAGTCCGAGCTTCTAAGGATGGATTTTATTGGCAGGTGATTGATGGACTCAGAAACGATGACTCGGACACTTGTGTTACCCTCGCTATAGAGGGTCTACAATTGTATTTGAGGAAACCTGATTTTCTGCTTTAGCAGATATTTTTGTCCCTTCAAAGCCACTGTATGCTAATAAAATGTGTGTACCACAGAGGAAGACTCCCGACCGGAGGTCAAGGAAGGACGTTAACACAAAGTTCTTGACACGCAAAATAAATGTCAGGAACTTTGAATTAGAAACGGGGATAACGGACCCGTGCTATCTTCATGTATTCACTTTATTTAATCAGTTCTGCAAAGAGGAAGCTAAATTTATGTAAACAATCTATTTTGTTGGTTTAACGCCGCAGAAAAAAAAGAAACTTGTCAGCAAGTCAAATTATTTCAGGTGCACTTATCAGACGCCACAGAGGGCAAAGCCTGTGAAAAGAAGGTTGTTTGTTGATGGCTTCTTTCGCTGTGAGACGTTTCAAAGCTGATTGCCCCAAGAGGCCAATTTGCATTTCACAGAGCTGCGCAGCATTGAGACACAAACGCTAGAAAGGGGAGATTCTCCTTTGATAAAGAGGGAGGAGAGGAGGGGAGGAGCACTTCGTCTGGAGCGGGTTCCCTGCGCGTCGCCGGTCTTTGGTGGCATCATTCTCTCCCGGGCGTCGGCAGAGAAATTAAAGCACTTTGATGAGTTTGGGATCAGGGCTATCCCCACCTCGACTGCGGCGCGGTCCCTCTGAACCTTCAGTAACAAGCCTGGGCGGCCATGACTTTGTGTTTCGGCACCGAGCGTCACCCCGTGGCTCAGATTTTCGACATGAAATTGAGGGCGAAGTTCATGTGCGGTTTGCCGAATGAAAAGAGGGCCGTCGGAGGCCTCCATCTGAATGTTAAGCGCGTGACACACGGCTGCACTCAGGCGGAGGGCTTCACCTGAATATTCATTCTGCTTCTGACACAGAGGCGCAGTCAAATATAGCACCTCTCCCCCTTGAGTGTGCATCACATGACACACAGCCGCACCTATGTGCTGCATGTCTCTTCTGTAGTTTTTTTTTGGTAAATGGTAAATAGACTGCATTTATTTTGTGCTTTTCAAGTCACAGGACACAAAGTGCTTTACAATTATGCCTCACATTCACCCTGATGGCACCAGGCTGCCATACAAAGCACCAGGCTGCACATCAGGAGCAATGCAGGGTTCAGTATCTTGCTCAAGGACACTTCAACATGCTCTCTGGAGGAGCCGGGGATCGAACCAGGAACCCTCTGATTCGACCACTCACTCTACCTCCTGAGCCAAGTGTTTCTGAAACTTGCACTGCTGCAGCCAGGAAGAAGAGGTGTTGCATCTCAACCAACCTGGTTAAATGTAGAATAGATTTATTTAAGCCGCACTCCAGTTCAGAAAGCCCAGAGGATGTCCCAGCTGACCCTGCAGAAACAGCGCTGCCCTGCTGGCTGGTTGGAGGTTATAGAGGCTGTTGGCCTTGGGCTGGCTGCTCAGTCAGGAGTCAGGTGTCAGGGCGGGGCGGGCTGGGTTTGCGGTGGTGGTGGTGGTGATGGGGGGTGTTTTGGCAGTGGGGGAAGCCGCTCTCGTCTGCAACACACATTCATCTTCATTTCAATACCAAACGACTTTGTCATGTACTCTCTGCGGCCGCAGTGTGTCAGGGATGGGGACAGAGGGAGAGAGAGAGAGAGAGAGAGAGATGGAGACAAGCCTTTGGGGAGATGGCTCCATCTCTGAAAACATTCTCCCAAAACCCCTCTGTTTTTCTCCCTGCTCTGACTTTTCACTCTCTCACTCTTTCATTCTCTCCCAGTGGACCATTTCCTGTCTCTTTCAATTTGTCTTTAAGAGGTTATCATTTGTTCTGCCTTCTTCATCTGTGTTTATGGAAAGAGGTGGAGTCGGGACGGTGTGCTGATCGTACCGACGGGTTTGGAAACTGCCCTGTTTGTCGCTCTGCAGCTCCCTGCCTGCGATAATTACACCATTGTACATTTGGTTTGTTCCCCGGCCAAGGCCAATAATATTTACAGCACGTTAATTTGTTTACGAGGTCAGTGCTCAGTAAAGTAAATGAACGTGCACAGTGAACATTTCTGAGAATGTGCCATAGTTAGGCCGAGTGGCTCATTTTCATAGATGGTGGGGTTTATAGAGTTTGTTTTCTCCTCTGAGACAAGAGCAAAATACCCCAGGAAAATCTACTGTGACATAAGTTGAACACAAGGACTCCACTCATTCTGCCCTTGCTCCCAATATAAAGGGTATTGGGTTCTCAGACCTTTAGTACCCCTCTCCACCACGGCCTGGGACCATGTACCCAGCATGACAAGGAAAAAAATCATAAAACGAGGATGGGGCGCTACCCTTGTTGACTGGTGTGCACCACATGCTAGCAGAAAGATACCCTTCAGCAGGGTCTCGGTGGAGAAATGACTGGGTGTGGAGTAAAATTTTGTTGGCATATTAGTGCAATTATATCATTGGGCCCTTACACTGCTCCCTTTAGGACCTGGGAATTGGCACGCAGATGCCCCCACCCCACCCGGAATACGCGCTCTTACCCTCCAGCATTGCGACAGGAAAACTTGGCGTGGGAGCTCGGGGTAAGCGTGAGAGGTCTGGCCTGATAAACAGAAGGTTGGGGGTTTATAATGGGCTGGGTGCGTGGGGAGCGATGCAGTTTTACCCTTGAGCAGCCTGGCCAAACCCTACAGACATCCCCACACATCCGGCTTCATAAATGTCCGATGCGTAAGCACGGCAGCTGTGCGCGTCCTGCCCTCTCAAGTCAGGGCGGTCGGTAAACATGCGATGTCGGGCCTCGCTGACGGACTCAAAGATGGCAGGAGCCCAAGTGTCACCCCGGTGTCGCAGAATGGCTATCGCCCGTCTCTGATTGGCTGAGGTCCATTTCCGCCTGCTGACGGGACAGCGCTGCGTCATAACTCCTGATTAAGCCTCCGGCAGCCTCCGTCTCTCGCAGCTGTTTCACCGCCGCGCATCTATTTTTATTTGTTTTCCCTTCACAAGGTTATTGTACCTTTATGGTTGATCGGGGCTTTGTTATGGTGCTCGACATCTGTTTTGGGTGGGGCGGTGCTGTGGGGCGGGGTGTAGAGGGGGAGAAGTCGCGTTAGTTTTATGAGTCGATCCATGGCTCTTGTTTAATATCTCTCCAGTGAGGTCCAGATGCTGACTTAATATGATTAAGATAGAGCAGGGATGGGTCCGGAAACTCGGGGACCGGATGCCACCTCTGCTGTCGTCGGAACAGTGCGGCCCGTCCCAATCGAGCGCGCTGAGGTGCTACAGCTCCGCCGCACGGACAGTAATTACCCGTCCCTGCATCTTCTGGGTCTCCTTTCTCTCAGCCTCGGCAGGAAAACAGCAGAAGAATGATCCTCTGGTAGATACTGAGGCTCACTATGGTGTGTCTTATTTTAGCTGCATAAATATTTCATTGACCTTTAGGTGGCTGGAGGATTTGAGAACTTTCCCCCTGTTTGCCTCTCTGGCTCCTGTTCTCTCTCTCTCTCTCTCTCTCTCTCTCGCTCTCTCTCTCTCAGCTTGCTGTTCCTCAGTTTCAGTCTCGATTTGCACAATGAGCGTACACCAGTGTCAATGTGACAGCTGCAGCCGTAATAGCCACCAAGCTGGCAAATAATAATAATAATAATAATAATAATAATAATAATAATATTTTGTCAGAGATTTTGAGGCTGATACCTGCATTTTTGTATTGTGCTGATAAAGACAACCAAGGTCTTTCCGAGGTCTTTGCTATGACGACGCTGGACAGTGACCCAGACATGAACCTAAACAAAATACTTACCCCTGTTCCTTTGCGCCAATATAATCTGCAGTGTTTACGGGTCATAATACTCACAGAATCTCAGCCAAGGCAAGATCCAAGAGTGATCTTGCAATGAACAATGAACTTGATATCGATAATCTTACGATGAACGTGAGGTCGACATTGTGAGTTCGCGTTGATGCTTATTCTTACGAAGAAGCATGTTGTTTCTGCACGTTTTTTTATCCCTTGGCGCCGTGGTCCATGCGTTGCAAAATGTGGTCACTCGCTCACTCACTCCTGGACGTTGCGGGGACGTGGATCATCGATGTGCTGGTTTTAATTGATGCTAATTAGAACTTTATCCTCAACACACAAGGACATATCAAAAACTTAAGCATGTTAAAAACTGCAACCAAAAGTTGCTTCTAATACTGTTATTATTCAGTTGTCTTGTAACATGTTACGTGAATTCCGAAGTAGCGTTGTTCGCGAAAAGTCATCCTAACACCATAGCCGTCAATGTTTGTCGCTGTGCGAGAGGATACTATATTGTACACTAGACCGCTTGATCCTTAGGTTAATGAGTCAATAGTCTCGTTCAGTCGTTAACTTGGTAAACCACATCTCCGCTGTTCGCGTTAAGGTCAGCATATTTTGCTCGGGCTGGGAGTTGAGCGTGCGTTTTCCCCGCAGACGCGTGCATCGTGGAGCGGCGCTGCATCTTAAATGTAGGTATGTGAGGGGACGTTTGTGCTCTCGTTGTGCAGTCGTTAGTCCTGCTAAAGTACTCATTTTAAAAATAACCTTTTTGTTTTGGTGGACGAATGAAAATGACTGCATTACTGTTAAGAATACACTACTGCCATCGGAGCGCTGTCAGGCATATATATAGCCTATAGCATATATCGGCATATATTTTCAGAGGGCAAAAACGAAAAAAGAACCGTGCAATTTTGAAATGGAAGAGGCTATTCGCCCCGCGGCGGTTCAGCGCGAAAGATCAAAGAGCGGGGCGGATTATAAAATGAAATCTCTTATTGGCCCAACTGCGGGGCAAAAAGCGGAAGTGCTTCTCTTGTTGGCCTCGTTGCGGGGCAGATAGCCGATCTCTTTCCCCCAACTCACCCTGCTGCGGGGTGAATAGCCACTTCCTTTTGAAATAGCACGTTTTAAGGACGAAGCCAAACTAATGGATGATTTTTACCTGTCCTTCAAGTTTCATAATCAATTACAAAAAACATACATCTATTGTGCCTTTAGCTCCAGTTGGAGTTTCACGGCAAAAAAAAAAAAAAACGTGGTTGTTTCATCAAGCTTATGTGAATAGGGCAAAACGCTGGGGGGTTCCGCCGTATTCCCTTTGCTGTCAGGGGCGACAGCGTAGGCCTTGTTTTCCAATCATGTTGTGTCCCAAAGATGCAGAATGAATGACAGGACCCACCGCGCCATCTGCAAGAAGAGTAAGTATCCAGTGCGTTTGTGCGCTGTAGAGATAGGGAAATGGCCAGCTTTGTTGCATTTAATGGCCTTTTCTTGCAACTTTGTTGTGGTGATGATGATGATGATGATTATTATTATTATTATTATTGTTATTATAAGAAGAGTGCAAACATCATTATCATCATCATGCATTTGTCAAGTTCTTTTTCTCAATCTTTCTGTTGGAACAGAGATGACTGCAGAAGTAGCCATTATTTGTATGAGTGGGGGCTAGGCTATTGATCAAGGTGCATTTTTTGATGCTCATTTGTTTATTTTTTCACTGGGGTTCTATCTAGACAGCCATTTATTTCTTTTCATTGTATCTTGCATATCCTTCATTCGCTACAGTACAACACCTTTGATTTTCAGATACTTTCAATCAGTTTGTTATTTCGTACAACATTTGCGCGTTCTTTAGAGTTATGCTCCTGTTTACACACCCGTAAAATATGTGTTTTTGTCGTAATACAGGAAGTGTTTCAGTCAGTAAAATTTGGCATTTTGACTACAACACCCACAATTCCGTGGCCTCCACATCTCAGACACTTGGATACACGTGCACACAATGAGTCAAGTGAGAATCCTTATAGTCTCCTTCCGGCTGAATCCACCTCCTAATCTCAGTCTCTGTGTGCAAACCCCTCCTCCGGATGTTATTTTTTTGTATGGTTTGAGGGTTATCAATGGTGCATTATCTCTTCTCTGGCACCTGGCTCTGGTTGTGTGCTTCCTCTTGCTAGTCCTCTGCCAAATCTGCCGGCTCTCCTTTCACGCGGGGGCAGAACAGTCACTGATGTCCAGCCAGCCACAGAACCATCATGGCCCAGACCATTATCTCACCAGCCCCTGGCGTCTGAATTTACCAGCATGGGATCTGCTGAACAGTGTGTGACATTTATGATGTTGTGATTCTGCTACGTACCTATTTCTTTCACGAGTACTTTATATTTCCCTTCTTTTTTATTTTGCGAGTATATGCTTATGTTAGCCCATGGTTAATTTAGTCAGTTTTCTGACTGAACTGAAATGCTAGATGTTCATTTTTGATGTCGTATCCATCTCTGTTTTGCCTGTGTGGAATTGTATTTTCAGTAAGTGCTGTGGAAGGTGTTGACTGCACCAGCGCAGTCCTGTCAAGCAGTTTTCGCTCTCGCATAGGCAAGTCTGTCCCCTGTGGCCGGAGTCGGTACTGCAAGCAGCTCATTTCTTCATTGCTGGCTTGTGAGGGACACATGCATTCAGTGCGTTTACTGAGGAGTATTGAGCGAAAGATTAACCTATTTAGCTGTTGCAGAGTCTCATATTTAAAGTGTCTGTGATATAGTATAGAAAGCAAACTGTAAAAACAATTTTTAAAAATTCAAAATACAATAAAATCATATTCAATACAGCACTATTTTCTCATTAATTCACACTTGAAAATACACTTGGTTTTCCTTTATTCAAACCTAAAAACTACGAACCACTTCAGAACATTTAATGAAAATATTGTGAAGTTTTAATTGAGAGTTTATTAAAACTCAAGAAAATTAGCCACTATTTGGTATTTAATGCAAGATGTTCTTTTCTGGTGGTTCTCCATGTGCCCCTGGGAAATGAAAATAAGTCCCCTCTGTTTTTTTTCCCATTTTCTCCTCTTTCTCCGTGAGAATCATCCCTGTCTGAGAGAATTAAGGAGATTTTTAAATAGTGATGAGCACATCGGGCCGAGTGGCTGATGGCAGTGTGCTTGACATCTTGTTGAAGGGATTGGGCCGAGCGCGGTAACGGCGGTGACGGGCTCTGTTGTGACAGCCCGCTTGTTTTTCTTCGCCACGTGCTGGGGAGGGGGGGGGGGTGGCAAAGCCTCCCTCAGTCACACACACACACACACACACACACTTCCTTTACAGCTTGTTCTGTGGTATTCGCCGCTCTGTTTAAATATTAACCGATAAATGTCATATTTGCTCACAACACTCTAAGCTCCAGGCACCGGCTGTGTGCAGACACGGCTCCAGGAGATCTCCTCTGATGCTGCTGGCAGGTGAGGACTTGTGATTGGCTGTCTGCCTGTGATTGACAGACAGATCCCTCTGTCTTGCAGACATCTCAGGGGACAGCCCTGTTGGTTCCTCTGTCTGACTCACAGCAGTGGCACAGGTCTCTTCCAGTATCTCAGGGACAGAGGGGGGACTTGTGCGCTGTCACGGGTGATGATGTGCTTGTCACACTGATCCTGACATGCCTTGGTTTCCTCTGGTTGGCTGCCAGTGGTAGAAATGGTTGGTTGTTTTGAGAATAATGACCCTAGGTTTGGTCTGGTCTGTTCTTTAGGGGTTGGACAGCACTGGGATCCTTGGCTTGCAAAAGTGTCTAGACTGTGGTTACACTTTGCCCGATCGCAGCAGCAATTCAGGTTTTTTTCCTGTGTTTATCTGGGATAATTTACAGCAGGACTGGCCAACTCTGTTCCCTGAGGTCAGATGTTATTTTAACCAGTATATGCAGTGCTGGGAAAAAAGTATATGCCTCCATCCCCAGTTTCTTTTATTTTTGCTTATTTGTCATATTTAGATTTTTCATATGACCTAATTTGTCTAATTTATCTAATTTTAATATCAGACTAAGACAATATGAGTAAACACAAAACGCAGCAGGGCAATTCCGTGAAAGGAGGGACATGATAAGCAAAAATTAAATCTCTGTTGAACATCCAGCAAAGGGCCTCAATCTATTCACAAAACCCCTAACTTTAAGAAACATATATATTTATGGCTGAATCACGGTTTTTCAGCAAGAGTTTTGCATCCAAACAGATGGTGCGAATTTTACCCTGAAATCAGCCCAAAACCGGGTAATTAGGGCCTTTGAAATAACCAGTAACTAAATGGGTCTTACAATTCATATCTTTCAATTTGTTATACCAAGAGCATCAATTTAAAGTAGAGGGGAGCTTGAACCCTCATGTGGAAGTTTGCTGGCCAGAAGGTAGGGGTGACTTAATCATTCCAGTTAATGTAACGTCCGTCACGGAAATTCTGAATAATTTTTATTAGAAGAAATGGAGATAGAATATTGACTTAACCTTTTCAATTCTCTTAGCTGTAGCCAAGGCAAAGTCAATCATGGACAAAGTCTGCCTGAAAGGTTGGCACGTAAGATTTGGCTGGGGATCAAAATCTGTAACGTCCGTCACATGTAATGTCCGTCACGGTGGAATTGTCCAACCTTTAAATGATCATTTTATTTATTAAAGGTAAGGAGTTATTCAAACCCCTAAACCTAAGAACTGGTTGTGCCACTCTTGGCAGCAACAACTGCTATTAAATGTTTTCAATAACTGGTAATGAGTCTTACACATCTCTGTGGAGGAAGGTTGGCCGTCTCTTCTTTGAAAAATAGTTTTAGTTCAGCCACACTGGACGGTTTTCAAGCATGAACTGTTTATTTAAGATCACACCACGGCACCACAATCGGATTCAAGTCAGGACTTTGACTACTCTAAAATATTCTCTTTGTGTCTTTCGTGTCACTCAGAGCTGGACTTGTTTGTTTGCCTCAGATCGTTGTCCTGCATAATCCAGCTGCGCTTGAGCTTTAGATCGGAACCTGATGGCCGAAATTCATCTTCAGAAAATTCTAGTAGAGAGCAGATTTCATGGTTTCATCAGTTATGGCAAGTCGCCGAGGTCCTGAAGCAGCAAAGCAGCCCCAGGCCATCACAGTTCCACCACTGTGACTGTTGGTATGATGTTTTCATTGTGAAATGCTGTATTAGCTTTACGTCAGATATAACGGGACTCTTTTCTTTTAAAAAGTCTCACTTTTGACTTATCAGTCCACAGAACATTACCTCAGAAGTCTTGGGGGTCATCAGGATTTTTTTGAAAAATGTGAGACAAGCCTTAGTGTTCTTCTTAGTCAGCAGTGGTTTTTGCCTTGCAGCTTTGCTGTGGATGCTATTTTTGGTCAGTGTTTTTCTTGTTGTGGCATCATGAACTCTGACCTTAACTATGGCAAGTGCAGGTTTGAGTTCCTCAGATGTTAGGCTGGGTTCTTTTGCAAACTCCTGGATGAGTCATTGATGGACTCCTGGAGGAATTTTGGTCGGCTGGCCACTCGTGGGAAGGTTCAATACTGTTCCAAATTTGCTTTATTTGTTGATAATGGCTCTCACCATGGTTTGCTGGAGTCCTAGAGCTTTTGAAATGGTTTTGTGACCCTTCCAGAGTGATAAATGTCATCAAATTTGTTTCTCATCTGTTCTTGAATTTTCTCTGATCGAGGCATCGTGTGCTGCTTTTGGCCTACTTCACATTTCCAGCCAGGTGTTATTTAAGTGGTGTTTAGATCCAAAAGGGCGGGCAGTAATCATGCATGGGTATGTCTCATGAAATTAAACCCAATGATCAATTTAATTTGTTTAAATATTTGATTGAAGAACTAAGGGGGCAGTTACTTTTTCATATAGGACTGGTGGGGTTTGATGTCTTTTTTTCTGTAGATTAATAAAATTACCATTGAAAAAACTACATTTTGTGTTTGCTGGGGTTGTCATTGTGTTGTATTAAAATTAGTTTATCAGAAACGTAGGACAAATACGCAAAAATAGAAGAAATTTGAAAGGGGGCAAACACTTTTTCACAGTGCTGTGACACCCTGGATCTACAAATTAGCAGCTCAAGATGACATTTCACTATTTGGTTTATTTGGTCGGGGTTAGAATGAAATACGGCACTGTTGATCTTTAGGGAAGGGTTGCGTAGCCCTGATGTGCGCATTCTGAAGCTCAACCACGCTTGTGCTTGCAGCTCGGCTGTTTGTGCATCCGCTCACGTTAAGGAGAATAACTGATTTGAGTAAGGGCAGCACGACTCCTGAATCTGACTTTGGCTGTCCAGCCGGGAGCTGTTCAAAGACCAAAACGCTCTGATGCAATGATTATGTTATGAAAAATGTAGTTAAAAAGAAAGTAAAAATAATTTGACTGGTCTCTGTTGTCAAGGGCAAATGGTGCTATTTATATTTTAAATATTTTTATGTGCTAACAAGGGTAAAGAAAAGAACACAAATTGCCGCTGCAGAAGCAACTTAATATGAAACCTGAGTTTTGCTCCTTGAAGTGCGCATCTTTAATTTGATCAAAGGACTCCGGTCCATCAAGTGGGAATTTTAAAGTCAGGCTGTCCTTGTGCAAAGCCCTGCATTCAGTGCTAATTCCTCAGGTAATACTGAGGGCCTCTTTGAGCAGCCATTTTCCTCTGCTCCGGAATGTTCCGCACTGTTCACTGCATCTCCACTGTTGAGCTATTTGGTGGGATGGAAAAATTGGGGAGATTTTCAGACTATAAAGCCTCATGCTCTCTTTCTCCTTGTGTTTTCTCCACAGGAAATCGCGGCGTACTTGATAACGTTCGAGAAGCACGAGGAATGGCTAACGACATCGCCTAAAACACGGTGAGTGAATTATTCCCCTTTAAAGAAGCAGAGAAGCTCACCCCCTTCTCTCGGGCTGGATCTTCTCATCGCTGTAAACTCCAGAAGTGGGTTGGGTTTTTGTTCTGACCTCAGAGATAAAAGGCCGCCGAATCCCTCCCTTCCCATTAGGAGTCGGGCCTTTCCCTCTCGCCGGCTCGGAGCGGCCGATTCAAACGGGCCGACGTCCTCTCACTCGCTCACGCCGAAAGATAATGGAACACTAATGCCCTTTCTTTGAGCCCAGATTGTTAGCCGGGCCTATTAGCGCAACATGCTCTTTCCTCATTTGCACCGTTGATGTGGTGTTAATGCGTTCCGTGTCGGTCTGTCAATAAAAGGCTGGAGCCAGAAGCTGCAGTTCATTCCGCACTCGATTGGTCTGGCCTGGAAACACAGCCTAGCCCTGCTGAGATCGCGGATTGGGTTGGAATGCTTTCAGCACATAAGCTCAGTGCTCCTGTATGACAAAATGGAATGAAAAACCAGAGCAAAGTGGCATTTGCGACAGTCCGGGTTTACGCATTTACTCAGAGGAGCTCTGGCCCCTGTGAGGGTGGTGTGATCTGGCCCCTGTGAGGGTGATGTGATCTGGCCCCTGTGAGGGTGGTGTGATCTGGCCCCTCTTAGGGTGGTGTGATCGGGGCCCCTGACACCAGCAGGTCACAGTCATTACTAGAGCTCTGACCCACAGTGTGGGGACACGTGCTTTACAGCGATGCTTAGAGGAGTCAGGTCATTGAGTTTCACATAGTTCAGGACGTGATATTTAGGGAAGAAAGGGGGGCTTGACGGTAGAGAGATGGCCAGTTGTTTGCTCGATCCCAGGCAGCTGAATATGGTAGGCGATCGAACCCCTTGTTTATTTGCTGAAATGCACCAAGGGCTGCCCCTTCTGCCCTACATGGTGGAGATCGGTATATGTATGAGAGCTGAGTGTATGACAGAGCAGGTCCATTCAGAGCTGTGTGTATGAGACTGCAGGTCCATTCAGAGCTGTTTGTATGACAGAGCAGGTCCATTCACAGCTGTGTGTATGAGACTGCAGGTCCATTCAGAGCTGTTTGTATGACAGAGCAGGTCCATTCACAGCTGTGTGTATGAGACTGCAGGTCCATTCAGAACTGTTTGTATGACAGAGCAGGTCCATTCAGAGCTGTGTGTATGAGACTGCAGGTCCATTCAGAGCTGTTTGTATGACACAGCAGGTCCATTCACAGCTGTGTGTATGAGACTGCAGGTCCATTCAGTGCTATTTGTATGATAGAGCAGCTCAGTTCAGAGTGTATGAGATTGCAGTTCCATTCCAGGCTGTGTGTATGACAGAGCAGCTCCATTCAGTGCTGTGTGTATGAGAGTGCAGCTCATTATATCAGCGTATCTGAGTGTATAGCAGTCTGCTCTGACCTCATCTTCCCTTCTTAAAGCAGGGTTAATGCCTGTCCTGACAAAACAACGGGAGATGAGCTATCCAAACGTGTCCATTCCATTTTCCAAAAGTTTAATATAGCTGATCTCCTTCATCCCTCCTTCTTCTTCTTTAGTTTGGGACTGTACGGGTGTAATTAACCGGCCTCATTCAAGTGCAAATCTGTGCTAGGCCCCTCGGAAACCGCGCTGAGCGGAGATTCTCTTCCTGCCCTTCTGCCCGTGAAGGAAATTGATAACGGCGAGGCGTAGAGGGAGTGCCAATCGCCGAGAACATTTTCTCTGCCTCGTGGCAAAAAGAACCGGAGAGAGAGAGAGGTTCTCCCCAACAAATTACAGCCCTCCGTTATCGCTCAGAACGTGGAGCAGCGCGTACACAGTAATGGCTCCTCGCCTCCTAGCTGAGGGCTGTTGGCACAGTGTAATCTGTGAGAGGCGGTGTTTGGCCGATCTGTTGTGTGTGCCGTGGAGAGCCCCTACTGTATGTTGGAAATAACATGCAGCGAGCGCCACGTGACGCCAGATGATTGGATCTCGGTCCCGGAGTCCCTCAGCTCCGGTCCGCAGGGGATGTGCTGGGGAATACCGCCCGTTTGCAGCGTTCCGGCTGTCAAAACCAGAGAAGAAGAAGGAGGAGGCCGAGGCCTGAGCCGAGAAACCCTCCGGAGCCTCAGAGCAGCAGTGCAATTATGGTTGGGAGGGTAGGGGGTTGTGGTGGTGTTGGGGGGGCAGTTAGGAGGCGCATCTCGAGGGCGGGGTCAGGCGGATGATTGGCGGCGGTCCCTCGGTGCTCTTTTGAGAGGGGTCATGGGTGGGAGGTCAGGTGTAAGGGGGCGGGACTGAGCAGCAGTTTGTCAGGGCTGGGGTGGGTGGGTGGGGGGGGGGGGGGTTTGGGATGGCTGTGGAGGCCCTGGGCTGGGTGAGAGCATGATAGATTAGCTCCAGCTAAGTAAGGGGGTCACACTCCGATGGCTGCCCACCCCGAGGCCCTGTTTCCTGGGCTTATTCTGCTGGGCAGGTCCCTCTCTGGAGCTCATGGGAATCCCTCTTCCACATGACACGGTGGAGCAGACTGGCTCTGTTTACATGTGCTCACAGACGCGCTACGCCGCTGAGCGCTTTACAAATGAGCCATGGAGACGTGCTGAATTCACTCAGATAAACGCGCACTTTCACAGAGACGCACGCTTGTACAGTGTGTGAAAATGCAAACGGACACGCTCCACATGTCTACACAGAAGGGAATATGCAGTGTACACATGTACACATGTCGACACTGGCACACTCGTGAATAAATGTATGAACACGGAGAGAGGAGCCCGTGCCCAGCCATGTGTGCAGACATTCATTCACGCTCACACCTGAGTGAACATATGAACACAGACTCGTGCGACAGCTGCGAATAATCACGTATGAGCACACGGACTCGCACACGGCCATACACACGCATGCGCACATACACACATACACACACACACACACACACATACTTACACACGCACACACGCACGCACGCGCGCACATGCACACACACACACACACACACACACACACACATACATGCATACACACACGCGCACACGCACCCACACACATACACACACACACACACACGCACACACACGCACACACACACACACACTCAAGCCTCAGTTAACGTCATGGTGTATCCTCATATTCCATTACATCAATAGCAGACTCCTTTGGTCTTGTTGCTCAGTGTGTGTAGCCAGGGAAAAGTAGCCGAACACCAAGTGATTGATTTGCACAGGCAGTGTGATATACATGTTAGTTCAGACAGGAAATGCAGCTGTGGCTAAAATCAATATAGAGGCTCATATGTTGACCGCCAGAAGGGCACAAGGACTGATTCAGGCCAGGTCTGTCACAGCTGTGAGAATGTTTCCCCACTTCCAGTCCTTCACTAGAATTTATGCACCTCGCCTCTCCCAGCCCATCTCCACTGCTCTGTGTGGTGCCCACAGACAGACATGCGCTGTGGGATTATACAGCGGCGTGCCTTTACCTGCTTATATGGTTCTCTGATTAAAGTTAGAGGTGACTGGTCCTGGGCTCAGAGGGTTAAAGCCCTGTCAGCCAATGAGCATCCATTACGCATCTTCGGCCATGACAGTGGCCCTTTAAGCAAAAAACTCAGCACGTTCGACACTCTGTTGACTCATTCAGTGTTTCCCAAACCTCTCCTGGGCTGTATTTCATCCCATAGGGTTAATCCCTACACCTTACACCCTGTGAAGTCACTTCCCTTCGTAGTGAAAACTCTGAAGGGCAGTGGGGAGTAGGATTTTTAAATAACGGTCGTTTGGAATGTCCTTCGGCATATTTCGCGGCTGCCGCTTTCTGCTTAAGCTAGTGTAAACAAACGCCACCAGTTCACTGGAGAACTGCTTTCAGTGGCCATTTATCGGTTTCGCAAAGGCTTTATAAGCAACCGCACAGCTTTCATAAGGCAACAAATAGCCGCGGGTAAAAATAAAAAAAACGACATAACTAGCATTAGTCAGTCGACTGTAGTAAACCATCAAGCTAGGTTCGTCAGCTTTCTGTGCGCTAGCTAGCTATTAGCCACCGTTGTTGTCATTTTCTTGAATGACATTGAATCACACACGTCACTAGGCTCGGGTCGTCGCACGGCATTGTGGGAGCAAAGTGACCATGGCCTGCTCACTTCGGAAACGGCCATTTTGTAGGGCCCTTTGAAGGGATGAGTTTTACACACTTTCAATTGAAATGGCCTTTAATACGGCTTCGGTGGGCGCGGCCCTCATTATGTGCATTTAATTGAAGTGAACGACCCCAGCTTTTGGAACACAGCCCTGGAGCACCGCTGGTCCTGCGTGTTTTAGATCTCTCCCTGCTCCAGCACAGGTGATTCACATGATCAGGCTGTTGTAAACCCCTGAAGCTGCGTGATTACGAGTGGAATATTCCGCTCGTAATCACGTATACAGCCTGATCATGTGAATCGCCTGTGCTGGAGCAGGGAGAGATCTAAAACACGCAGGACAAGTGTTACCTCAGTTTGAGAAGCACTAGTTTAACGTAACGTCTTAGCGAGACTGACGCTGTACTTCCCTCTACCTCAGCTGTCTGTTTTAATCGCAGGCATGTAGCTGTCCTTGTCGCATTGAGAATGAAGAAAATCTCCATTAGCTGCAGACAGAAGTGCGGCTGTCCTGCTCGATGTACAGGTGTGGTTAAACATCTCTCGGCTTCTCCGAGATTTTTACTCTCAGACCTTTGGAAACTGCTTGACAGGACAGGCAGGGTGCTAATGAAACTGCCTTTTGTTGGAGCCGCTGCCTCGCGTGTTTAATGCATTCTGACTGACTCTCCCTCGGGCTGATTTTTTCAAATGCTAACGGACTTCTTCCTGAGCGGAGCACACTCCTCAAACTTTATATCGAGCTCCCGTCCGACCCACGTGTTAAATAGTGTTTGATAAGGTGAACCGCTAAATCCCCTTTTTGTTAAAGGAATTGATGTCCTTTAAAACTCCTCTGCGGCGCGTATCTCTGTAGGAACGAGATAAGAATTGACATGGCGTCTGGGGACATCCTTAACACGGCGGCGTGGAGGAGGCCGCTGAGAGCCACTCATTCGATTTAGAGAAATCCCCCGCTGGAAGCTCCCAGCCGGCTCACTGAAAGGTCCTCCGCAGGAGTCGGCTGCTCGGGGAGGTTTAACGACGAAGGGTTTTCATCAGCGAGACGACCGTCGCCGCGGCCTCCATTTTGAGCTCTCCTCTGTCCCTCCTAATAGACTGCGGGGAGTATAAACAACCCACTGCTTCCCAGACACTGCTGCTGCTACAAACTAGTTTTTCAACAATTGGGAACAAAAAAGGAAAAAGAAGGGAATAACTTTTTTTTAAAAACGGGGTGAACGTGTTTACAGTGATGTCTGTGACCTACTCCATCCAACACTAAGGCTGTTCTGTCGTTCTTCTCTGTGAGGGAGGTAAAGAGAGACGGTGAGCAAAAAATTCTGGGTTCTTAAAAGGGAAAAAAACTTGTTGAAAGTGTTTACAGTGCTTTTTATGCGAAGGAGAGAGAAAGTATGAGGGAGAGGGAGGAGAGAACAGAAGAGAAGAGGAAAAGAGGAAAAAAGTTATTCATTTTAGTTTGCTGTATGAATATGTTTGTATTACTGTGTTTGAGATGTGACTGTAATTTACGGGAGTGTTATCTGTTCTAATGGTGTTCTACTGCTTGTTCTGAATGGTTCTTGTTCACTCTGGCGGTGCGTACTGTGTGAATACTGTACAAATACAGCACAGTGATGAAGGAGAGAAACTGAAAGAGAGAGGGAGAGATTTACAGAGAAGGAGGGAGGGGGAGAGAGGGAGGAACAGAGATGGGGAGGGAGGGAGGGAGAGGAAGAGGGGAGCAGGAGAAAAGGAGGGCATGAGAGAGATGGAGGAGGGAGAGGGACAGAGAGGGTGGGAGAGAGATTAAGAGACAAGGTGGAAAGGCGAGGGTGTGTGTTGTTTGGAGAGAGAGAGTGTGTGTTGAGCCTGCCGTTGGGGACTCTGGGATAGGGGGACAGTAGTGTGAGCAGAGACCCCCCGTGCGTTTCTCACACTACAGCACACTGAGCAGCAGTACAGAACAGGTTGGGTTGTGAGCAGCAGTACAGAGCGGGTTGGGTTGTGAGCAGCAGTACAGAGCGGGTTGGGTTGTGAGCAGCAGTACAGAACAGGTTGGGTTGTGAGCAGCAGTACAGAGCGGGTTGGGTTGTGAGCAGCAGTACAGAGCGGGTTGGGTTGTGAGCAGCAGTACAGAGCAGGTTGGGTTGTGAGCAGCAGTACAGAGCGGGTTGGGTTGTGAGCAGCAGTACAGAGCGGGTTGGGTTGTGAGCAGCAGTACAGAGCGGGTTGGGTTGTGAGCAGCAGTACAGAGTGGGTTGGGTTGTGAGCAGCAGTACAGAACAGGTTGGGATGTGAGCAGCAGTACAGAGCGGGTTGGGTTGTGAGCAGCAGTACAGAGCAGGTTGGGTTGTGAGCAGCAGTACAGAGCGGGTTGGGTTGTGAGCAGCAGTACAGAGCGGGTTGGGTTGTGGGCAGCAGTACAGAGCGGGTTGGGTTGTGAGCAGCAGTACAGAGCGGGTTGGGTTGTGAGCAGCAGTACAGAGTGGGTTGGGTTGTCAGCAGCAGTACAGAGCAGGTTGGGTTGTGAGCAGCAGTACAGAGCGGGTTGGGTTGTGAGCAGCAGTACAGAGCGGGTTGGGTTGTGAGCAGCAGTACAGAGCAGGTTGGGTTGTGAGCAGCAGTACAGAGCAGGTTGGGTTGTGAGCAGCAGTACAGAGCGGGTTGGGTTGTGAGCAGCAGCACAGAGTTGGGGTTGAGCAGGGCTGTTGAGTTGTCAGCAGCAGTACAGAGCAGGTTGGGTTGTGAGCAGCAGTACAGAGCGGGTTGGGTTGTGGGCAGCAGTACAGAGCAGGTTGGGTTGAGCAGCAGTACAGCACAGAGCAGCAGTACAGAGCAGGTTGGGCCAGAGCAGCAGTACAGAGCGGGTTGGGTTGTCAGCAGCAGTACAGAGCAGGTTGGGTTGTGAGCAGCAGCACAGAGCAGGTTGGGCCAGGGCAGCAGTACAGAGCAGGGTTGGGCCAGAGCAGCAGTACAGAGCAGGTTGGGTTGTGGGGCAGCAGCAGTACAGAGCAGCGGGTTGGGTTGTCACAGAGCAGGCAGGTTGGGTTGTGAGCAGCAGTACAGAGCAGGTTGGGTTGTGAGCAGCAGTACAGAGCAGGTTGGGTTGTGGGCAGCAGTACAGAGCGGGTTGGGTTGTGAGCAGCAGTACAGAGCGGGTTGGGTTGTGGGCAGCAGTACAGAGCAGGTTGGGTTGTGAGCAGCAGTACAGAGCAGGTTGGGTTGTGAGCAGCAGTACAGAGCAGGTTGGGTTGTGAGCAGCAGTACAGAGCAGGTTGGGTTGTGGGCAGCAGTACAGAGCGGGTTGGGTTGTGGGCAGCAGTACAGAGCGGGTTGGGTTGTGAGCAGCAGTACAGAGCAGAGGGCAGCAGCACAGGCGGGTTGGCCAGAGCAGCAGTACAGAGCAGGTTGGGTTGGAGCAGCAGCACAGAGCGGGTTGGGTTGTGAGCAGCAGCACAGAGCAGCGGGTTGGGCTCAGCAGCAGTACAGTACAGACGGGTTGGGTTGGGCAGTACAGAGCAGGGGGTTGGGAGCAGCAGTACAGAGTGGGTTGGGCCAGAGCAGCAGTACAGAGGGGTTGGGTTGTGAGCAGCAGTACAGAGCAGGTTGGGCAGAGCAGCAGTACAGAGCGGGTTGGGCTGGGCAGCAGTACAGAGCAGGTTGGGCACAGGGCAGCAGCACAGAGCGGGTTGGGTTGTGGGCAGCAGTACAGAGCGGGTTGGGCAGGGCAGCAGCACAGAGCAGGTTGGGCTGGGGCAGCAGCACAGAGCGGGTTGGGTTGTGAGCAGCAGCACAGAGGTTGGGCGGGTTGGGCCAGGAGCAGCAGCACAGAGCGGGTTGGGTTGGCAGCAGCAGTACAGAGGGTTGGTTGGGCAGCAGTACAGAGCAGGTTGGGCAGCAGCAGCACACAGAGTGGGTTGGGTTGTGAGCAGCAGTACAGAGTGGGTTGGGTTGTGAGCAGCAGTACAGAGCAGGTTGGGTTGTGAGCAGCAGTACAGAGCGGGTTGGGTTGTGAGCAGCAGTACAGAGCAGGTTGGGTTGTGAGCAGCAGTACAGAGCGGGTTGGGTTGTGAGCAGCAGTACAGAGCAGGTTGGGTTGTGAGCAGCAGTACAGAGCGGGTTGGGTCGTTCCTGTTGCTCCCTGGCGGATGCTGGGCTCAGGGCACCGGAGCGCCGCGTCGGCTGATATTGAGACCATCAAACAGTTCGCTGCTGTGTTCTGAGGCCCAGCGGTGACGCTGCAGTTGAGCGCCGCCTCGGCTGGGAACTCTCCGTGCTCCACCGTGCTGCGGCGAGATGAGAGCCGCCTCCCACATGAGCTCTTCTACAGACACGGCCTTTATTACATCCCCTGCCCTCACACTGGGGCCCCCTCACAGCACTGCAGAATAACCCACCGGAAACAAATGGCCCTTTTTACAGAACATGGGAAGGCACTTTGTGTGTGTGTGTGTGTGTGTGTGTGTGTGTGTGCGCGTTTGTGTGTGTGTGTGTGTGTGTGTGTGTTTTTGTGCACGCGCGCATGGAGGTATGTGTGTGTGTGTACACTTTTGCATGGAAGTCTGTGTGTGTGTGTGTGTGTGTGTGTTTACTCGCCTGTGCCTAAAAATGTATGGATGTTTGTGTGTGTATGTGTGTGTGTGTTGTCATATGTGCGTTTCTACGTACGTATGTGTATGTGTTTGTGTGTCCGTGTTCGTGTATGTGATTGTATGTATGTATGTATGTGTTTGTGTTTGTGTGTAAGTGTGTATGTGTGCTATCTGTGGTGGGTACATAGACAGTACACACTGGCTGCTGCTCTGCTGTGTGCTGTTACACTCATGTCAGCACGTCTGGCACATTCCGGCACATTCTGCAGCAGCATGTGCGCAGGAGTGGGAGAGAGTGGGGGTTTGTGCGGTATCTCTGGGTTCGTGTGGAGCACCTCACTTCCTGGTGTCTTGGAGGGCTGGCCTGCAGCCAGCTTAGAGAGGTGAGGGATGGGAGAGGGAGATGAGGACGGAATGTTCTGGAAGAGCTACAGTATCTGTGACTGTATGACCTGTAAGGGCCAGGGGAAGACTTCTGTGAGCACAGGTTTATAACGCAGAGTTCTTACCTCAGCCTGTGAATCTCGACAGAGCTAGTGTTGTTTGGCGCGGTTCTTTGAGCATGTTTAAGCCTTCAGAAAGTCTTATTGTTACGTTTTAATGGATGTAAAATAGTTTTTACTCTTTTTGAGATCGTGTGCTTTTATTTATTTTAGTGTTGGTGCAGTGGTAATGTCCTTCTGGGGACATCGTGATTATCCAGGTTAAAATGAGTTAAGAGACATTCCCTGCTCATTTTGCTGAAATCATATGCTGTAAACCAGATAATCCCATTGTTCACTCCTGCCCACAACACGGCAGAAACAAGTTGCATTGTGGGGGAGAAATACCGTGGAGACGGGGAAATAAATAATGGATCACTGTCTGTCATGCGTAAAATGAGACAGTATTTTGCTGCTGCAGTGTAAATTGGTTAATTTCTCCATGACAGCCATGTGCTCGTAGCAGGAGTATGTACACCTCGTTCAGCCTGTCTTCAGCTGCTGCAGGGAAAGGAAAGTAGAGCAGCTCATTCAAACTGTAATCCTCGGCTGGCGTGAAGTCTGACTTCTGCTGAGAACCACTAACTTATTCTTCTCATATTTTGAAAAGTTATGGTGGCGCGTCTTATGATTTTTTTCTTGTCTTTGCGCGCAGTTTCTATATGTTGAGCTGTTAAATAATGTAGCTAAAATTAGTTTGTGGGGAAACTTGTTCACAGAGTCATTGGAAGGGGTTGGATCAGGGTGTGTCATGTGACAGCATTACTGGAGTCACCTGTATAGGAAGCGTACTATGTGAAACCCGAAGCCCTTCTGAAACCAGAGCGGCGCGGTGATTAACACTGTTGAGTCGCAATAAGCATGTTCCAGGTTTGCGTCCTGGTTGATTAGCATGTTCTCCCCGCATACGCGACGGTTTCCTTTGGGATACTCCAGTTTCCTGCACCCACACAAACATGCAATAACACTTCACTTGGATACTCAGCTTCAGATAGTTCATGGAATACTTGCAACATTTCAACAGTTGAACATATGTAAGTTAAATATTAGTTGAACATGAGTCGAACATTAGGATGTTCAACACATTTATACAATTGTTCACCAATTGTTTGTTGAATATTTGTTTATACACTGTTGAACATTTGCATAGCATAGGTGGAGTGAGTTAAATTAAATTATTCTGAGAATATGTAAGTATGCTGATGAATCTTCACATATACTCTGTTTATAATCCATTAAACATCTACAGACAAAGTGAAACAGTTGAATTGTTGAATCTCACCTAATAAGCTGATGAAACGTTGCAAATACTTTATAGGTATGCCGATGAATTGTCTTATATACTTTGTGGATAATTGTGGAACATCTACGGTCAAAGTGAAACAGTTGAATTGTTGACTATCAACTAATAAGCTGTTGACATGTTTCAAATGCTTTATGAAGTATTTGTAGCTGAATATCCAAGTAAAATGTGACCAAACATGCTGTATAGGAACACTCCTACCAGTACCCCTGACCAAGGAACTGGCTTTAGAACTGGAGTTGGTCCCCAGGCGCTACTCTGTGGCTGCCCACTGCTCCTAACTATAGGATGGGTTAAATGCAGAGGATGAATTACCCCATGGGGTTCAAAATTTCTCTCTGTAGCATTGGCTGAGGTGAGGTAACAATAGCTGTCCCGAGTTTAACTGTGGAAATCTATATGCACACACACACACACACACACACACTGTATGGCAAAAATCACCAAATCCATGACACCTGTAACTTCATTAACAATTACCCCTGTTCAATGACCCCAGCCAACCAGTCATAGTTCATCAGGCACCGGACCCTGAATAGAGAATAAAGGCACAGGTAGGGGAAAAACAGAGGGAAGGAAGCAGGAAGGAGAAAAACAAAGGTTTTGAGGGACAGAGGGGAGGATTGGAAGAGAAGGACACTCCAAAAATGGCCGCCCCAGCAGCGGTGAGGAAGATGGAGTGAGAGAGGTCCGGGAAATGGCAACATGTCGATATGAAGCCGGGAGAGAGCGAGAGGGACAGGGGAGGGAGAGGGGGAGAGAGAGGTGATGGATGTGGAGAGGGACGGAGAGAACGAGGCAGGGCCCGGGGTGGAGGGGAGGGAGAGAGGGAAGGCAGATGGAGGAGAGGAAAATAAAGAGTGGGGAAGAGGATTCGGGGGAAATGAGTGATGGAGACTAAATGACAGGAAGAAAAAGATGTCTGTGACAAATAGTGGAGAGGGGTGGGTATTGCCTATAAAACATCATGGAAGCTTGGCCTGGCTTAGAGCCTTCATCGCCAGCTACAGGCCCCGTTCTCCCTCCGCCTAATAAATAATCTCTCCTCGCTGCAAACTTCAACTTGGAAGCTCTCAGCCAAGCGCCAAACTTGAGCGCACAAGCAGGAGTGCGTCAGTAGCCGTTCATATACGTGCGCTAGATACTTCTTTTTAAAAAAAAAAATAAAAATAAATATGTAAATTAATAAACGCCTCATTTGAACAGGTCATTCAGATAAACCACATTTACACAACGTGAATACGCATCTGTGCTAACGCTTACCAGAGACCGCATTTACACTCTACCAACACCGGTGGCGCTGTGACCGAAAGTGCATCCATCTGTGGGACTGGGGCACTGGGATGGCCTGGACTGGATTCAAAGCTGTGGGGCAGATCGCTCATCGGAGAGCTGGTTTTATTTCTCCGGATGCGCTCCTGCAAGGTCCCAGTTATGTGATCCAGTTTGATTCAGTGCAGCCTTACAATGCTATCAGTGTACAAACATACAGTCCACTCGCAGCGCTGTTTTACATTAATCACTACCCCGCTGCAGCGAAGTCTCCCCTGAGTTTGACCTGCCTGGCTGGGTTTAATATACGTGTGCATAAATATTAATGTCTCGATTCACGTGGCCACTACTGTACCGAGAGGAGGGAATACGGCCGTGTAATTACTGTGGACCGTCATCGCCACGAGCAGAAGTGAAATACTCTGAGCTCTGATGTAAGAGGTGTTCAGCAGCTCTACACTAGGAAAGTCTGGGGAGGTTTTTTATCAATCTCGAGGAGGTAGCACCGGTTGGCCATCAGAGGGGGATGGAATGAGTGCCGATGTGGCATTCACAGACTGTGGCCAAGTATCTGTGACCTTTGACCTTCCCGGGGCTTGTGACAGGCGTTTTGAGTTCGCTGAAGTGTAGCTAGCAGGCACCACCGTGTCGAGCTGGAGACTGTGAGCTAGGAAAACATAGAAGTCTTGAGATTTTTTGCACACGTAAAACATTTCAGCATCTGACAAACCAATAAACTGGCCAGTGATTGGCGCTAAACAGATACTCTGGTCAATCACTGGCTATTTTACTGGTTTTGCATGTGCTAAAAGGTTTTGAATGTGCGAAAGGTTTCGGTAAATCTGGCCCTAAGCCTTTGAGATATGTAGACTCAGCAGCAGTATTAAGTGTCACGGATTCAACTGAAAAATATTTCTGTACCCCCTGAGTAACACAACATATTTTCAAACCAGAATGCAAGAAAAGTCACGTATTGAGACTAAATGTTCTTGGGTGGAAAAGTGGCAATGCATTTTTACTGTATTACTTCTAAAACTGACACTGGTGGTTGGTGCCCCAGGGCCAAATGCAGTGGTGCTTTTTAGGTAAAAATTGATTCAAGGAACCAGGAACTGAGAATGACAAAAAGAAGCCAGTATTGGCCGGCTGGTGGCATTATGGGAAAGGGCTAATTAAATTACTGTTTCTGCTCCAGCGCGCCTGCTGCTGGCCTGCTGACAAGCGGAGGTCACCGGCCAAAATCACCTCCCTACATGCAAATGCTGTGACAGAAGGAGGGCAGTCAGCTGGCCTTGTGCCCCTCACTATCCCCCTCCTTTCAAACGTATGTTCAATATCCTAATCTCGGACTGCATTTCCCATGATGCCCTTGAGGTTTTGCACCTCTGTTCCTTTCAAGGTTCTCTGCCCACTTCCCTGGCATATGTGGAGCTACATTTCTTTCCAGTGTCTATGGCAGACAGGGCTATTGGGCCAGTCTTTATTTCCTGTGCCCTCATTGGTTGACATCTCACAGGTTTCAGTTGTTTTTGATCCTTGGTTTCAAGGATATTTCAGGATTTATACCAGGGCCCTGTGGCTCCCACTCCGTTTAGGTACTGAGTGATGAACTGAACATGCAATGACAGAGTGTGCAGCTTTGGCGGAGTTACGGTCAGGCTGGATGAAGGTTAGAGGTGTACCGGACATAAGGAAGCGTCCTGTGTTTGGAGGACTGTCGCCTTGTGCAGTGGATGCCTCGAACTGCCGGACAAGGCCACAGACACGGGCCAGTACCTCGAGAGGCGAAATCATCGAGAGTCCAGGACATGAATAAACGTTTTATCAAAGCGAAGGTGCATTCAAGAGAGATGAACTGGCCCTGAGACAGACACCTCTGCCAATTTACAAGTCTATTTGTCGGTGAGAAGATCTCCACGCTCTTCTGGCAGTCGTATCCCAGGCCTCGGAGGGTAAGCGCTGGACCGCCGGCCTCCTCTGTACCAGACCCAGGCAGGGCTGGTGTCCAGGAGCGCAGCGAGCGAACGGGAGTGTTATGTAAAGAGAGGGGCGGATGTTCTCCGTTATGAGTCATAACATACGCCTCCTGCCCCGCGCTCCCTGTCTCTTCTCCTGCCCCACCCGGCGGGATTCAGAGGCCGAGAGAACAGTCCGTGATCCTCCTACACCCCCGTCCTGTCCTGTCTCCTTCAGACGTCCACCCCCTCTCCCCGGGTAGAGACGAGAGGCAGCTCCCCGCCACCGGTCCGCGGGCTCCGTGGAGATGAAACGCTGTGCTTTGTAGATGTGATGTCGCGGCGGTGGGTGGCCGTACGCGCCCTCTCTCAGTCGAGGGGGGATCTGAGCCCGGATCAGGCCGATGTTCTCCCTCCTCCTGAGGGGCCTTCATCCCTCTATCACCAGCCCTCAGCTCCCCGCCCCAGCCTCAGAACAGAAGGCCTGAGCCTGCTTTCCCATGATGCAATGCTCAGAAGAGGAGCATTCCTGCCGGAGTCTTCACAGCTTTCATCCATTTTGTTTTTTGTCGAGTCCGGGCTCGATTTCTGAAGCAAACTTCCAGGTCTTTGTTGAGTCGATGGGTCTTTCAGCCGTTTCAGACTCAGTGTAAGACAGGGACTGGCTGCTCTGGTCCTGGTCGCAGTGTCTGCAGGCTTTTGTTTTCCACTCTCAAGCGGTCTGTGGACACAATATGCAGAGGATAATTAGCCTTCGTGATGTAAATAAATCACTCGTGCAGGAAATGCACCTAAAAACACCAGACGCTGCTACCCTCCAGGCCCTGAGTGGCCCATTCCTGCTGTTTGTCAGTTGTATCAGAATAGTCAACACACTATTTGGTATTCATTTTTTAATGTCATGTGTCAAGTTCTAAAGTTATAGTTGGAGCTCTTTTTATTGTCATTTTTCTTCATTTGCTAATTCATTGCATCAGTTTGATTATATTTTAATCATTTATTGACAAATCAGGGACAGTCGACTTTTATTGCAATGAAGGCAGAATCTCACGCATGGTAATAATAGCTCCCGCCTGTCACTCGCACCCTGACCAGATCCACGTATTCCCCCCGCCTCTGCACTTCCTGCTTCCGATGCGTTCACCGTGGTGGCTTCAAAACGCTTCTCTAAAGCCTGTGGAAAATCAATTACCGATTACGTATTGTCTCTAATGTTTCTACTTTCTAAGGATTTTCAATTTTCTCACCTCACTTGCATACATGGTTCTACAGAGTCCCCTTCTTTGCCTGCCTGAGTGTGTTTTGGTACAGCAGAACCTCTGCCTCTTTGGACTGAGCCTCTGATCTGACTCGTCATTAATTCAGATATATTCAGACATTAATGCACAGGAGCTCCTGCAGTGTTTACCTGAGACGGGCTGATGAAGGTGGGTGCCATGGCGACGGACAGTGCCCATATTTGCCCTGTATCTGAGTGCCCTGCCCCCCCCCCCCCCCCCCCCCGCCGTGTGCCAGGATGGGAGAAGTGAATTGGCAAACTGAAAAGAAATTATCCCTTCATGTTCAGCCAATCTTCTGACGAACGTCCCGGAGAAAATCCATCAGCGATCTGCGCAATATATCATCATGCGTTATCTCCCTGATACATCATAATCCTCCTTCCAGTGCCTCAACTCTGGCCGTAAATAAGCTTCTTTAAAAAGCTTTATTATGAGGAATGGGGGAGCAGAAAGACAAAAAAAACTATCCCCTTATAAATTTTGCATCACTGAATTAATGCATGCAAATGTATAAAGTTAATCGATAAATTATTCAAGCCCTTTTGTGTGTGTTTGAGGAGGAGATAGGAAAAGTGAGGTGAGCACCATTTCAAATTGGAAAATTAATATTCATAACTTTTTTAATGAAGTTACAAAAATGCCTGTCAATTCAGGGTTTAACGGAGGTTTAATTACCGAGCATGGAAGCGGGAAACTCTCGTGCATCGAGAATGGGGGAGAGCACGACTTATTCACGCAATCCATTTCATTCAAACAATTCCACCTCAACGCACACACAAAAATAAGTGTGTAATCTCTGAGCGGCGTTTGATGGAAATGTGGAAATAATTAGGGGCCGTGAAGAGGTTAGCTTTACGTAATTTTCCATTCTCAAATTAACCAAATGAAAGCATGGGAGTTTTAATACGACTGTGATGCTGTACTATCACTGATAACTCTATTAGTGGTGTCCGTCAATTTAGAAATTTGTTTCCATTCTGGCGTATATGAACAAAACTCTCATTCCCGTTTGATGGTCTGATTCAGTTTCAGGTCCAGACTATCACAATACATCACCGATACTTTACATCAACTGCAGCGTTTCCACTTTAGACAACTTGTATGTCTTGTGACTGCTTCCAATAAACCACAGAAGACGATTATCTTGTGAGTGCGTTTTTCGTTATTCATTAAGTTTTTCCTTTTAACGCACCCAGAAACGTGTCTCTTATATTCTTGGAGTTGAGCGCACCTTTTTTTCGCTCGCACTTTAGGCAACTGACTTTATATTTTCCCCCTCTTAAATAAGGCAACCTGTGCATGAGTATCCCCCAAACGACCTCGTTTGAATGCCAAAGCTTAATGAGGTTTGGTGCCCAATATATTTTCCGTATGACGTTCGTGTCTCTTGTTGGAAGTCGCAGCTGGCAGTGCACATTGATGAAGATGACTTCTGTACGGAGTCAGCCCACCTGCCAATAAGCAGTCCATGCTATTGCTTATAAAGATGACGGAGCCTGTAAAGACAGTGGAGGGAGCGCCCGGTCGAAGTCTAATGCAGCCTCTCTCATCACCCTATGGATAAATGCTGCAGTTTGATAGTGACGTCAGACCTGACGCGCTTCAATTATTTACATTTGGCGAGCTCTTCCCATCGCCCGTGGGGCCTGTTAACGGACATCTCGCTGTAATCAACCCCTGAGGAAATAATGTAAATATGCGCGGCCTGCTCTCGGTCCGAGATGGAGTGGATTTCTCAGCCCTCTTCTTGAGATGGAGGGAGAGCAGAGGCTTGTGGTGGTGAAAGGCACTTTCGTTCTGAGAGGAACTCGATGGAAAAATTGCCCAGCGAGTGGCGTTCTCTTTAAAGGGGACCTTCTGTCCAAAATTTAAACGCAGTTAGTTTAGGGGTACGAATCGATTGGTTTATGCCCACCATACGCTCGAAGATTTTCAAAAAACTTACAAAGGGCTAATTACTGACACCCTCTCACATCTAAAGACAATAGGAGTTTTTACTCACAAACTGTAAGATTATGCAATGAGTGCGGATCTCGCAGAGCGCACCTATTAGTTGGTGACAGTGTTCACCTCATTGAACTACATAGTTTGCATGAGCTAAGGCTAAAGACTTAAGATATTATTCAACACGTTTGATTTTATCGGAACGTTAAGAGGTGAAAATGACTGAATCAAACTGAATTTTAAGACCTCCTTACATCAAATGATTGAGATGATGGGAGTGCCCCAACTCAAGCAAAAGTCTCATGATTTTGTTCTGATATTGGAAATTTGTCTGCAACGGTTAAATCGCTTCGGAAGTCCTTTGGTGTGAGGGTGGCTTAAAGCAGCTGAGAGGGAGTTCTGAGTCTCGTCCTGTACAAAACAGCCTCCTGATCACTGAGAGTCAGACAGAAAATCCTCTTACAGGGGACAAAGAGAGAGGTCCTTGCGCACAACCCAATATCTCAAGGTGCTGGCCCATCGAGATACAGATCAATCTGATGGAGGACGCTGATGTCCTTACCAGCTAAATCCCACTCCGTTCCTGCAGAGCTACTACCTTTTAGGTTTTTAAATCCAACCTTAATTCAGCTCACCTGATCCAGCTAATTAGCAGCTCATCAGGATCTCTAACTGGGAGGTGAGGTGTGCTTTGCTTTGGTTGGAGTGAAAACCTTCAGGATGGTATCTCTCCAGGATCAGGCCTTGTGCCACTGAGGTAAATAATTTTTGCAGAAATTCAATTTTATCTGCCAACTGAGGCACAACAAACTGAAATAGTTTGGAAAATTACTCATGATATTTGTATACCTGACATACCTTCAGGTGGCTCTGACAAAATTGTCACCGCGCTGAACGTCTCTACACCGGAAAGAATGACCTCTGTGGTGACTATCGGCCATTTTCCTTCACATACCGTTTTTTTTTTTGCCTTCATTCGAATACTGGTTTCTGAGAAAGGTAGCAACAGCTAGTGTTCGGGGTTCTGATCAGCAGCCGCTGCTGGCTGTAGCATGCTCTTATGAGTGTGTTAATGCCGAGGCTTCAAGAACATCTGTTTTTCGGTCTTGTGGTGGGACATCAAATCATATTTTTCTGTCATGTAGGAAATGTCGCTTGCTCTTAGTTCTGCTTGGACAGTTACATTTTTTTACCCCAGTGATATACCTTGAAACTGGTATGGCGGGGCATTGGGTATCACTGCCATCTCACCGCTAGAGAGTTGTGAGTTTGAATCCAGCCTGGGACCTTTCTGTGTGAAGTTTGAATGTTCTCCTGTGTTTATGCAGATTTCTTATGGGTACTCCGGTTTCCTCCCACAGTCCAAAGACATGCATGTCAGGCTGACTGGAGACTCTAAATTGCCCATAGGTACGAGTGTGTGAATGACTGGTGTGTGTGCCCTGCGATGGATTGGTGAGCTGTCCAGGTTGTGTCTCTGCCTTTCGCCCAGTGTCAGCTGGGATAGGCTCCAGCTCCCCCACGACCCTAGTGAGGAAGAAGTGGTATGGAGAAGGGATGAATATATTCTGAACTTAGAAAGGCCCTCTCAGACAGAGTTTTGTTGTATTTCACAAAAAGTAATAGAATTATGTCTAAATATGAAACATATCACCGGTTCTTTTGTTATCAAAGTGACGTTGCCTGTTGTGTGCGTGATGACATTAACTGTTTGGAAATTCTGCAAACCAGCTTATATTGAAAGAATTATTTGTGATGGTCATCTTTCTTGCTTAAATTAAACCTTGTTTGACTTTATTTCAGCTTACTTTTTGTTCGTACTCAAGAGTTCATCGACATGCAAAACACGGCCTAATGCTCTAAATCTACTGGATTTAGTTTCGCTGGTGTTTATTCTTGAATTGTTACTGCTTTGAGATTCAGCAATTTTAAGTACTTTGTGAAAAATCGGGTGTTTACATAAAAGTTTAATATTGTGCTAAAGTTGATGGAAACACAGGTTTCTATGCTTTATTGGTTCATAAAAGTGTGTAATTTAGGGGATTTCATCCGCATTAGCATTTGCTATCAAAGACATTAACGGGACGGGAAAGAAAAAAAATCGCAATCCCTTGTTTGCATATCATTAAACCGCTGCAAGGAAGAGCAGGCTATGGCCACGTGTGATGTATGTTCTTAAATTCCAGCCGCTAACGATTGTGTACACGATGTGCTGAGTGTGATTGCGCGTTGTTTGCTTCTGACTGCGGATGATGGTCATTTAAACAGAGATGATGTGGAAAATTCCAGTAAATAATGAGCGCGTTACTCTGCCGGTGATGAATGCTTCTGCAGCTGAGCATAAATCACTGAGTGCTGCTTCCGCGCTGAGCGTTAAGCCTCTGTTACCTGCCTGTTATTACCGTATTTAAAGTCATCCAGGTCAGAGACGCTCTCATCATGATGAAGCACTCGGATCTCTCTCTGATTACCCTTTTTGACACAGCCACGTGCCTGTTGTTTGCTGCAAACCCAGCAGCCATTTTCAGCACGTTCGAAAAAACGGAGTGCCATTGGGGCTGAAGAAGTTACCTCCCATGCCTTATTAGGTAGAGATTTTATCTTTTTTTTATTTAATGCCCCTCCCGACACTTGTATCTCACTTTTTTGTGTGATTCTGTCAGCGGAGTTTAATTGGGCTGTTCTGGAGACTGTCGTGCCCTCCTTCGAGATGGGCGGGTGGAATCAGACCTGGCTGTTCCGGCCCCTGCCTGCCCCCCTCTGGCTCATGGAGCAGCAGCTGATCAAGCCGCCGAGAAACAGGAGGGCCGGAGATGAGGGGCAGGTGTCCGTGCCGCTGTACTGGCTGATTGGAGAGAGATTCCCCGCACCTTTCAGGTCCCGTTTTTAACGCGTCTGCTGCGAAACTTGCACGTCCTCGCTGTCCCTGTGAGCGCTTGCTGCCATGCTGCATCTTTGTGCCTTTTCCTCCTCATGGAAAAGAGAGATAGAGAGAGATGGACGGAGTGAAAGAGGTAGAGAGAGGGTGTCAGCCTGTCCCAGCAACCTGTGCTGAATCACGGCCCAGAGCAAAGACTGGGTGTTCCCCTCGATACTCAGAGAGATCTCCCACCAGAACTAACACTGAGCGCTGAACAGGAAGTCCCTTCCAGTGGTCTCTCTCTGCAGTGTGAGGGACGCATACATTGGCTTCACGCACACACATGCTCACATGAATGTTCCCACAAATGCGCGCATGCATGACCACGCTCACACACACAAACACACAGACAAACTCATACACGTGAAAAATCCACACGATAGTAACAGTTAGGGTTTGATAGAGGTAGTCCATTTGACTATTACTGAAGAAGGGTGGACACACACAAACACAAAAACTCGCATGCAGGAACCCACGCTCGTACAGCGGAGCACACACATTAACAAAAGTGAAGTGTCACGAATGTTTGAGCTGTCTGTATGACTCTGGAGGACAGAGGGGAGGACACTCAACCAATTTTGTTTATTACTGACCTGTTTCTCAATACTTAGCTGTGACAGACAGACAAACACGGCTAGTTTAGCCTATACACAGGCGCGTAGGGCACGTCCCGCTAACTCACTGTTCCATAATTAGGGGAACACTGTGCTGATGATGATTATGTGCGCGGTTGTTGGAGCAGGAGAAGAAGAGAGTGCTGTGGCTGATAGAGGGTGCTGCCGGCCGCTCGAGAGAGAGCCAGAGAGTAAATCACACCCACATAAAAGCGGCTGCGGCTCGGCCCTTAAACCTGTGCTTTCTTTCCTCTCATCTTAGAAGGAAGTAAATCTGTGCAAAGACTCGCCTCCTCCGGCCAGGACTCTCAGTGTGGCTAGAGCGGCCTCTGTTTAGCTCCTGTGTGCATTTGACCATCTGTATACGCGACCAAAAAGCACCAAACTCGGTATCGTTAATTGAAATCGGCACAATAGCACTGAGGCAAAGCTGTTCAATCGAAGCAGCAAAGACCTCAAACAACCGAGACAGAGAAACAATGAGCTGAAAACAGTCTCTTCTCTCTGATATCTGTGTGGAGATGCCTGTCTGTTTTCTTTATTCTGTTAGCGTGCCAAACGGCCTCTTTTCGCAATGATGATTGATCACTGAGCGTGGCGTCTGAGAAGCAAACTGCTGTTTCGATCAGACCCGAGTCTAACAAGCCAGGCTTTATTAACGGACTCCACTCCTGTGAGCCGCACCGAGGCGTCACGCTCGCACTTCTGATTGACTTTGAAGCTGCGGCGAGGGTCAGTGCCCGCGGACATGACTGCCAGCTCGTAATATTCAGCACCTCTGCGACTCGGGGCGCAATCAGCGAGCTTTTAATTGCACCTGCTTCTAAATAATGGAGATGATGATAATTTGATGGGTAATATGAGTGAACCTGAAAAATGAGACGCTGTGCCATTAGCAGAAGTCAGCGCATAAACAACCCAAAGGGCATTAGCAGTTTCCACGAGCCTCTGAGGCAGGACGACTGTGGCACCATCGTTATCATGCTCGAAGGATGACTCTGTGATGCCGTCTTTATCGGACTCTGAGGACAGCCGTCTGTGACATCATCTTTATTCGACTCAAAAGACGGTCATTTTTTATCAGACTCTGTGACATCATCTTTATCAGACATGAAGAGCTGTCATCTTCAACATCATTAATATCAGATTAAAAGGATGGCCATCTGTGAAATCATCACGATCGGACTCAAAGGAGAGTCATCTGTGACATCATTATTATCGGACTCAAAGCATGGCCAGCCGTATCTTCATATTTATCTGACGGCCATCTCCGACTTCATTTCAGTCAGCTACAGAGGACGTGACATCACAAACTTCATCAGACCGCACTCGGTAAAGCGAGCACTGGAGTTTCTCCCACGCTGCGAGTCCGTCTCGGAGGGCTGCCCTTCATGTGAGAACACGAAAGCGTTCCCCAGATCTCACCTGTGAGTCACAAGCTCTTCTCTCCTCTGGAGATCCTCCGCTCTCTGCTCTCCTTCTGTTCTTCTGCTGCTTTTATTACCGATGTTTGCTCCTCAGGCCCTCCCACCAGACGGAGGGGGCGTCAGAAGTCAGGATAATGTGAGTCAGGCCTCCCTGAGGGGGTGTGTGATGTGCCCCTCCTGGTGCCCCTCCTCTCTCTGCCGGTGTTATATCTGCAGCCCGCAGTACAGACGCACTAGGACTTTCCTCGCTACGAGTCACCTGGTGCTGCTTATTAACTCATTCCCTCATCGGTCTGCACCTCATGTACGGTTATTTGCTTTTTTTCATGACCCATTCAAATGGAAGGGCGAAAGTCAGCTTGGTTTGTGTCCCCTGCCAAGATGAGGGCCTCCTCTTGGCTTAGGATTCGACCCTACAACCTGCTGGAAGGGACTTACACTTTGCACTAGATTCTGTTGGTCTGCTTGTGTTACACAGAGCCCAGGGTTGACTGGCCTACCTCTGCCCGTTAAGACTTAATCCAGCAGTTTTACCCCGTGGCAAGGGTGTGTGGAGGCTGGGAGGCGGTTGAGTGCTTTTCCACCATTCCTGGGGTCTCCCAGTGCATTCTGGGCCGTTACGGAGGATGACCACTCATCCCTGCACTGCAGCTTGTTTCTCTCGCCTCTAAGTTCCCGCCAGAACCCGCTGGGCCCTCATTGAGGCTAATTAAAGATCTTTCATTTAATCCATCTAATTGAGTGTTGAGCGGCGGGGACTGCGTGCGTGGGGTGTGTTCATTACCTAATGAGAGGGTCTGAGATACTGGCTCATTTACACTGTCTGACTGTCGGTGTTGCTAGACAACAGCATGGCTAAGACAATGGAGCTCTACTGTTTAGCTTTGGTGAATGTGTATCTTTATTAAGAGTGGACTACAAATACAACTGGTGTTGACATGATGTCATCACATGGTGCCAATGGTCTTACTTGTGCAAAAGTGGCAGTTTTTGTTTGGGTCATTCTTTCGGGCTCCAAATGAGCTGGACCTGGGTTTACTGTCCTTGCAATCCTTGCAAGGGTATCAGACCTGCTGTAAGTGGATTTCCTGTTTGTCCAGGTGTGGCAGTCTGCTATCATTGCAATTAAAATTTGGTCCATAGTAAGACATAGGCCTATTGTAGACCTTTTCAAAAGGGCTGCTGAACAGGAAGTGATGATAGGGATCAAAATGGCTGCTGACAGGAAAATTTTTTAGAACTTTGGGCGCATCTGCGTTCTTTTAAGGGCACAAAAACTTCCTCGCAAACAGACATGAACTGGAAATAGGTTGGGTGACAGTCATGACAAAGAGCGCTGAATCGTCTATTACATGAAGGAGAGGAGGCAATTGACCTTTCCGACTTGCTCCGACCAGCTCCGCCCCCCCATAGTTACTGTTGCTATGGGCCCCATGCAGCGCATCTAAGTTCCGCATTGAGAACAGCGCAGCAGAAGTTTGAGAAACACTCTCTCACGTGTATTCTGAAAATATTGCAGTTTGTTTCTTACAGAATGCATCCAACTTGACCGGCAAAGTTGTCCAGAGAGGACTTAACTATTTTACGCAAGGATATATCCATGAAATTCAAATTTTTAACGGAATGGGTGGAGATACAAGAGTCACAGTGAAGTGCTGGCAATCAATGCTGAAAAGCTAAACGCCCCATAAACGGCACATTGAGATAAAACCGGACAAAATTGTGGAATCGTACTGTGCTTATAAAGCAGGGTAAGTAGTTTTCATACGTTTGTTGCCATCACTGAGCTAAAAATAACACTGGATCCAGTATGCTGTCTAACGTCAGTTGGCCACGAGTCAGACAGTACGCTAGCTAGACTTTGTAATAAATCATATTATGCAATGCAGCAAACCCTTAAACTGGCTACATTAGACATAATCGAGTGATTAATCCAACGTTCGTTATATCGACGTTTTCCTCCAAGCCAATTTCGATGACAAGCTAACTTTACTCATTTCGGCTAAATGACTGACATTCTGTATCCGATTGTAGCTAGTTTGCTGGCTTGCTACCAAGCTAACTTAAGTATCTAAGCAAATTACATCATGCCATTACAAAATCCTACACCATCTGGATAAATGTTTATATTATCTAGTGTTGTGAATGCCTGTGCTGGGTGGCATGAAGGAATCATGTTCTCAGCAGAATAGCTACTGGTTTGCAGCTACATCTGGTATTGCGTGCAGAAGTCCACTGGGGGAAAAAAACAATACTATGTTAACGTATCCATCAATGATGACATTGGTGTAATTCTGTCTTCTCAGCAATAACATATGCGTAGCTTGTTGGTAGCT
Organism: Gymnothorax javanicus; assembly: GCA_029692085.1. Lineage (NCBI taxonomy): Eukaryota > Metazoa > Chordata > Actinopteri > Anguilliformes > Muraenidae > Gymnothorax > Gymnothorax javanicus. The sequence goes on along the minus strand of CM056202.1, from coordinate 12,343,195 downwards.
TACTAACTAGTGAGGGCGAAATGGCAGAAAAACAGAAAACCAGTCTTGTCTCCCTCTCACAGGCAAATTCTCGGATTTTCAACCTACAATAGGTGGACGCGGGGCCTAAAATACTGGTTCCTTGCAAGAACAGGTAGCCAGTTGGATCTTAATGGGAATCGTGACGACATGCTTCATGATGAGTATGTACTTTACCCATCAAAACAAACCAGACTGGAGTATTGAACTCGTGCTGCAGTCAAAATGCATTGGTTTGCTCCATGGCGATTGGTTTTGTGGTTCCCAAACAATTCTGGTGTGCGAACAGGAAACTCACCACTCCCCTGTTGGTCGAAAAGTCGCATGCAGGTGTTATGGGCCCTGTCTGTTTTTACCCAAGATTTTATGTCTTACAGGGATGATTCACTTATTGATATGAAGTTTTGTGTGAATTTTCACTTGGCACAGAGAGTGTTTGAGTGTGGTAAAGGATATTTTCGAGATTAAGTGCAGTTTCTGTTTATTTGCTTTATTATTTGGGAGTTTGTAGCATGAAGTAGGAAAGTTCATTGAAGGCAGCTCTGAAGCTGCATAAGCCGCAGTGGTTCCTCTATATATGAACATAATCATTAATGTGTTTATTTACAATTATGAACTTTGGGCATTATTAGTCTCTATTTTGTGCTGATTCCTCTCTCCTAGATTGCGTTATTCTCAGGTTGCATACTCTGTAGGACTTGGTTTTTGCCAAAAATAAGATGAAATATAATTTTTGAAAGAAAAATGTAGTAATATACCTGTCTCTAACCTCTGGAGGCACAACACCGCTGTGCTAGCTGCTGGAGGTGCATTTTCCCGCTTTAACCCACAAACCCCCATATGCCTGATAGCGGCCATTTTAAAGCCGGCAGGCCATAGTCTGAAACACTGCAAAGTATTCAGAAATCACCTCACTTTTCCTCGATGGCTTGCGTTTTGAGGTTTTGTCCTTGTGTTTTCTCAGTCGTCTTTGTGTAAAGTCGTTTTGTGAGCATTGTGACTGTAAAACGGCCTCCACAAATAAATTTGATTTCATTTTATTTGACATATTTCATCACGCAGAAAGACCGTCTAGGCCAATCGAAGTCAATTTTAGACGTTTATAGACTGCAGAAGGTGAGCTGGTCCTTTGATATTGTGGCTTTAGAGAACCGCCGGAGATTAATGGTAATAGATGCCATATTTCAGATACAGTCTGCTGTGTTTGGAAGGGTTGCAGTGCACACGCTCCGTCACCGTGCCAACAGTGACACCTGTGCTAGCGCCCTTGTGCTGGTAGAGGGCCCAGGCAAGCTGGCTGCAAATGTAAACGAGTAAATATACTGGCTCCGATAGCCCTTGTGCACACATCCGCGCACGTGCATGTTGCATGCGCGCTCACATGGAAGCACGCATTGGCATGCACACACAAACGCACCGCTAATGCACCAATAGACACGTGCACGTACATCTCTCATCTACTTCCATCCTCCTTCTTATGTGGGTCTATCATGTAAGTGCACCCATTTTAGAGTGCAGCTGCTCTTTAAGCTCGAATGTTACTGAGGGAAGGTTTGTAAGTACGCAGTTGGGCCGGTCACGTGCTGTTAAATTATAACCAGTGTAATCATTGTGTCATGTTAAAGGTTCAGTTACATTTTCCAAGATGTTATGTTCCTAACTCAGAGATGGTCTGGCCTGTCTTACAAAGCCGAGGTAAGAATCTGACAGTCAGGAAGGTGCCACTCAGGTGGTTTGATTTAGCTGCATGTGGTTGGCATTCGTGTATCTTTGTGTACTTTATTTACACCAATCGCCCAGTGTTAAGGCCGTGCAGTTGACTGATTGGTCGAGACCATCCCAGGAGGCCCGCAGTTAAAAAGGGCTCACATGAATGCTGGTAGGATGAGCAGCCCAGAGTCAGGGGCCCATAATTCCCTGCTATGGCCCTGGCCTGTGCCTTCCGTCCTAGAGCGTGTGTACCGACCCTGAGGATTGGGAAGGATGAAGGAATGATTCACCAGGAACCTTTGTGACTATTCCCCGTCTTCCCTTCCCTTTCACCTCTTTTCCCCCCACCTTCATGACTATTCCCCCTCATCCCTCTCAAGGGCCTTCTCCGTTTCCCCCTCTCCCTCTTCTGCCTCATCTCTGTGACAATTCCCTCTCTTCCCCCTCACCTCTGTGACTATTCCCTCTCTTCCCCTCACCTCTGTGACTATTCCATCTCTTTCCTCTCACCTCTGTGACTATTCCCTCTCTTTCCCCCCACCTCTGTGACTATTCCCTCTCTTCCCCCTCGCCTCTGTGACTATTCCCCCTCTCCCTCTTTCCCCTCACCTCTGTGACTATTCCCTCTTTCCCTTCACCTCTTTGACTATTCCCTCTCTTTCCCCTCACCTCTTTGACTATTCTCTCTCTTCCCCCTCACCTCTGTGACTATTCCCTCTCTTTCCCCTCACCTCTTTGACTATTCCCTCTCTTCCCCTCACCTTTGTGACTATTCCCCCCCCCTCTTTCCCCTCACCTCTGTGACTATTCCCTCTCTCCCTCTTCCCCTTCACCTCTTCCCCTATTCCCTCTCTTCCCCCTCACCTCTGTGACTATTCCCCCTCTCCCTCTTCCTTCTCACCTCTGTAACTATTCCCCCCTCTCTTCCCCCTCACCTCTGTGACTATTCCCCCTCTCCCTCTTCATTCTCACCTCTGTAACTATTCCCCCCCCTCACCTCTGTAACTATTCCCCCTCTCCCTCTTCCCCCTCACCTCTGTGACTATTCCCTCACTCCCTGCTGCATTCACTCATCTGTTCACGTCTGTGGTTACTCTGCCTCGTGTCACTCCAACCCTCCCCCAGATCTGCACGTGTGTATCTGAGGGTGACAGAAGTGAGTACCGGCACTGATGGGGCCTGAGGTTATGATGAAGGGGACTGGGCACACAGAAAAGGCGGGGCGATGAAATGAGACGGGGCCTCAGTATGTTTTCACATGGAGGTCTGGGACGCGAAGCGTCTGCTCCCCACGGGCACACGTTTGCGGTTCAGCTGCAGCCGTTGGGGGCTCACAGCGCTGGGAGACAGAACTGCGCGGGGAGCCTCTCTGATTAAAAACGCGCTCATCTCCTGCCCCGCGGACGGAGTTACCACATTCAAATCTGCTGTCATTAACTGCTTCAACTGGCCTCTCCACCAGCCTGTAATTGATTTTTTTTTAAAGGTGCATTTATGTATCGCATTTTAAAGTTTGAAAGCAAACTTTTCTAAGTGAGATTGATGGTTGGATCTGAAATGACGGTTGTTTTGGTTTTGCTGTTAAGACGTAATGCTTTCAAAGTGGCATTTGTGCTGGGCTGACACTGCGCTCAAACGTGAACCCAACAAAGCTTTTATTTTAGAGAACTGAGGTTAGCTTCAGATTTATTTTTCACAGCAGCAAAAAACCTCACCATGTGTACATGAATATATGCATACGTGTATTACCATATTTATTCCAGAATGTGTGCGTGTGTGTGTGTGTGTGCGCGCGCGCGCGTGTTTTGCAGAACACGACGGAACCGATTTGATATAAAATTGTCTGGTAATCCAGAGGCGGTTGTGAGACAGAGCCGAGCTCATGGTACTTCAGAACATCGAGAGCCTGTTAGACCGGTCCGGCTCTCCATCACCGACGGCCCATTAACCTAATGCTGCGAGCCTTCAGCCCTCCCGCTTGATAATCAAAGTCTGCGGTGGAAGAGCCGGCGATCGATAATCTATAACTGCGCTACAGTGTATAACTTCAGGTGCATTAGCTATTGAAAGTTCCCATTCACTTCTCTCCGTCATGTCAACTAAAATAGCAGTCAATGGAACGCTGAAGAATATAAAATGGCCTCTCTTCGCCAGCGTTTAGAATGAAGAGTGTGATTGCGAGGCGATGTGGCAGATCCCATCTGAAAATGTTGACGCGGGGCTTCATGAATATGCCGTAACCTTGATAACTCCACGCCATCGCCTCATTTGTCATAGTCAACGTCTGAAAATGACACTTGCCATTAATTCTGAAGGGCTGGCTAGTGCTCGCTCTTGTTTGAAATGCACCCAGGCTGTTATATGTGAGAAGATTATACTCGTGGAATGTGCACGGTTGGACACAAGCAAGGTTTGACTGAGGAACCAGAATTTTAAGAGGCCGTTTCCTCAGTATCTTTCGGCTTTGTACCGAATGGCGTTAATCTAGCTTTCTTTTTGAGGATTTATTTCCTGGTCATTTTGTTAGACTGCGGATGGGACCTCAAAACCCATCGAGATCTTAGTGTTTATTCATATGAATGGTAATTTTACCATTAAAATATGACAAGTTCGTTTCCAAAATGCAATATATCCGTTTTACTCATTTTGAGTAAATCCACTTTTTCTATGTTGGCGCCTATTGCATTTTATAGAAAAATACAAACTTTGACCATGAAAAAATATATCTTATAGTATGAATTTGTAAAAATGGATTTTCACATCATGTGTGAGAAGCACGGGGCTATCGCTCTATGCCATGGTATTATCTCAATTTTTGTTCTTTTGCCGCTTACTGCGTTTTGGAAACAAACTCTTCATATGGAGTATTTACATTTTTTTTCCCCACATGAAGATTTACATTATTTTCTTTGTCTAATTGTCTCCCTGTATGCCAGTTCATTAAATTAGTCACTTATAATGTGATCAAGAGATATTCTGGGCGGGGGGGGGAGAAGATATTATGGGACTTTGAAAACAATAGCTGATTTTCAAGTTCCTCGAAAACAGTTGTCATACATGACTACATCCAGGTGATCTCATATCTCACTTGTGTGGCACGGTAGACAGGGCTACGCTAATAAAGTTTTTGTCATTTCTTACCTTTGTGTGGTGAGCAGAAACAGTTGCGAAGCCGCGGCCGCTGAGGTGGAGAGTTCGGGCCTCAGAATGTGAGAGTGTGTTGCTGTCCCTCACAAACTCAGCCAGGTGATTTCAGAAATGAACTGTGGAGCTGAGGCGCTGATTGGTGGGTAGGTTGTTAGGGTAACGGCGGGAAGTGTCCATATTGGGGAGCTGTCTTACTTTCTTTACCTGGATTTCCTCCTGTACTCAGTGATATTGCTTTAAACTTTGTTTCCGTTTGAAAACAGAGTAATAATACTGCATTTAGCTCCAGTAAAAGACCGAGTATGAATTTGTCCTGAGTGAAACTGGGCCAGTCATGTGACAGGTATCTAATTTGCAGATGTGACATTGCTCAGACCTCCGAGCTCCAGCTGGGGGGGTCCTGTCTGCATTAGGTGTCCTAGGATGGCCCGTCTGGACGAGCAGCACTCCAGGTTTCTAAGTGAGCGGCCATGCAAATCGTCCTCTCCTCTCTCACACATCCCTGAAATGTTCGATCCGCCGGCCGTTGTGCAGTTCATTACACCACAGGAAGCTGAAGGGGGGGAGGAAGGCCTATTGCCTATTTTTTTTTTTTTTTTTGGGGGGGGTTTTGGGGGGATGCGGTTATCGTCAGGGCGATGTCCTTAACGGCCCATGCAGTTTTCGGCGACCATCTCCGATTCCGTAATTAAATCGGGGGGCAGCGTGCAGCCCTGGTGCTGTGGCCTCGGCAGATGCGGCGGCCATGTTTAAAACTTTATGTAGCTTGAAAACGGGCCTGGAGCGCACTGAAGACAGAGGCTGTCGGGCTGTAAAATCATCTGTTTTATTGCGCTGTCATTAATTCCATATCTCCTAAAGATGCAGCTCGCCATACGCCGTTCTCCCTTCATAAACAAAATGTGGAAATGGATTGCACCTCGCCGCCTCCAAAAGTACGAGTTGGAGGAATGGCTCTGAAAGGAACGAATGATTATCGCAGCAGTAATTGTATCCTCACCCTTCTCCTGCAATGGTAAGTATCACTGAGGCCACAAAAGACTAATGGAGATAGATACGCGGGTAGAGATATGAATATGCAACAGCGTTCTGCAGTACGCACGGCTCATTAAATTCTAATTTGATGCATGTTACGCCATACCTGCGTGCCTGTAGGAAGGACTAAAATGCATACTGTTGCATTGGCTTTACTCGCTGCTCATTGATATTACTCCTCTTGCGTGCACACACACAAAGACAAAAGCTCACACGCAGTCACAGATACGGATGAAACACTTGCGTACACACTCAAACACGCGCACACTTGTAGTTACTGTGGAAAAGTGCACACGCACACAGTTGTGTTGAAAAGCCCACATATGCCATTGTCCTCTGCTCTCATGTTCATGTATATCTGTAAGTGCTTGCTGTCAGGTGTTAGTGCCTCTCGCGTGTGTGAGGCCAGTTTCTGGAATCACCCCCCCGGCCTGCCAGAGTCGATCGATCAGCCTGTGAAATCTGGTGAGAGCAGGGAGGGACTGCTGGAGAAACAACAACAACAAGAGGGGAGGGATGGTGGGGGAGGCGACAAATGGGATTTGGCTATTTGCCTGGGAGTTTTCGGAAGAGTAAATACTTATTATTCCTGCCGTCCCGTATCTGTTCATTTATTTTCTGGGTGATCATCATGTGCACTGGAGGTTTAACCCCCTGTGAGCCCTTTAATCCCTCTGCTGGGGGATGTAGCTAAGCTAGCTATGCTAACTTTAGCCAAGCAGACGCGGAGTCATCAGTGCAATGGTTTGTGTAGGCCAGGTTGGTTTCGAGTCCTGGTAGTGGGCCTTTTTTCCGGTTATTTACTGAATTGAAATAATTAGTTGTGGCACAATAGAGAGCACCAATCCTGGCTGAGGTGGTTGCGTGTTCTCTATGTGCCCTTATGAATTTCTGCTGGATACTTGTTGTATTTCCTCTAGTGCTCCGCTGACATGCGCTAGGCTAATTAGAAACTAAATTACCCATCGGTAAGAATGTCTGAGTGAATGGTGCATGATCCCTGTGAAGGGTTTGTAATATGTAGAGGGTGCACCCTCACCTCTTGCCCATTGCATGCTGGGATATGCTCCCGTTTTTCTTCTTGCCCTGACCGTAAATGGGCATATTAAGGTAATGGAGGTCTGTGCGGGTGGTTGGCAGCTATTTGCTATATTATGTTTGGATGGGCAGGATGTAATAATGGCACTGTCTGAACCTTCTTCGCACTGGAGTTAGCCGCTTGAACTCTGGTGTGTGCACCTGCAATTTGGCAAACATTAGCAATGCGATGAACTGCTAACTACTGACCTCCTGTTCACAGACTCCATCCAAACACAGTTTACAATATGGCTAGGAGACAGCGGTGATCACACACAGGATGATGGGAAGGGTCTGGGGGTTTGTTTGTGGGGATGTTCATGCGGAATGGGAGAGGGTTAGCTTTTGTCCAAATAGAACCTCGAAAATTCAGGCTCTCGAACCTGATAATGACATCAGCTGTGGGGAGCTACGCCCCTCTAGCCTTCCTTCTGCAAGGAACCATGGGATGCCTCAGCACAAGAACATTCAGGCTTTTTCTCCCCCACGGAAAGCCTGCCATTAGCGATCTTGGCGGTAAGAGCAACAGTCAAAGGAAGCATTGAGGGATGAGTGTGAAGAGCATGTCGGGAACAAGTGTTTCGGCACATGCTTAAACCGCCAGCGAAAAAAGCCTTCGTTCACTTTCACTCACTCTGGGAAAGTGATTTTTCACTGCTATGTCCCTGAAAGAGAAAGAGAAAGGTAAAACAGCGATGGATACAAGGATGAAGCGCTACATGGCTTTGGGTCCAAACAGCAGTTCATCACCTGTGATCAAGCGCTCCTTAACAGAGGAAGAAAAAACCAGAACTCTCTTCAACACAAAATGATATAAATTACAGCAGTTATGCTCTATACATTTCAATTTAACGTGCCCGTAATGATAAATTATTTCGGCTGCGGACTCAAATGAAAAAATGGCCGAACGCAGTTGGACTGGTCGGCATGTTGGAACAATTGTGGCTGTCTGCAAAGGCGGCGGCCATTAGTCAATAAATTGAAGAGTAATTACAGGCCTCTGGGCCAGCGTGTCTCCACGTGCAGGTCCCCACACACAGGTGTAATGGAAATGTATTAGCGTGCTTGATTGGGGGGGGGTGGGGAGAAGTATTTAATGAAAAACGACCTCACCTCTCGCTCCTCTACTCGATCAACACTGTGCACTGGGAGAGTTACAGGCCTCTGTGTGCCCAGGATAGAACAGTCATGAAGAAGGCTTATACATCTTCCACCATTACATCCATTTTAACCACCATTTTGTGGTGTGAGGTCACAAATATGTCATTAACTGTTAATGTCGTTTACTGAACATTTTAATGTTGGTGTTCCAACAACCACTGGCTATTGTGATCAGTTTTAGCCCAGGCACTGGTTTTGAATTTGGAAAAAAAAATCCAGAATAAAAATGCACTTCTTAATGTTGAATTCCTTGAAATTCAACATTATTTTTTCATGGCAATGGGCTTTGACAGGCATTTCATCATTATGAGTTGTTTTATTTGGTTTGCCTCAGGCCTGGCTAATGCAAACCTCTGCATTCTGCTCCACTGTGTTTAGCGGAGTGCTTGTGGTTCTCTGGTGCTGTTTATCCTGCGGATTATAGGGATGCAGCAGTGAGCAGATCTGTATTCTGCCACAGGGCAGCTGTGATGATCAGTGACAGGTAGGGTCAATCACCTCCTGATGTGACTCTGTATATTTGCTGTTTTGTGTCATCTCTCTCTCTCTCTCTCTCTCTCTCTCTCTCTCTCTCTTCTCTCTCTCTCTCTCTCTCTCTCACCCTTCCTTTGGGGTTTCTCTGTGGGCATGAGAGGCTGTGAGCTCTGGCACATGACTGGTGCATGCTGGGAGAAATGGCGGAGGCAGAGAGGTGAGGGTCAGGGGAATGTAGAGGAGAGGCGGGGCTTGAGAGTGTGTGGGCCGTGTGTGTGCTCCTCTGTGAGTGAGCTGCCCCGCCCCTGAGGCACCACTGACCCCTCCCCCTAAGACTGGAGCACATTCACACACTCAGGCTGATCTGACCTGATGAGACAGACTGAAATGGGCCTGTGTGTCGCCCCCTGTAGTCCTGCAGCCTGGGCGGGCCTGAGTCCACCGACCAATAACATCTCCCCACTGTGTCTGTCCCACCCAGGGTTTCCTCTCATTTGGCCATCTTATTCTTCACCTCACTTCCTTTCGGTTTTCTGTGTGTGTGTTAGTGTGTGTGTGTGTGGGCTTGTATAGCTGTACCTTTGAAAACTAACGCTCGAGAACCCACAATGCTGTGAGGATGTTTTGGGTGGTCCTCGCAGAAGAGTACAGTGGATTATGGCTCACTGGTTAAAGTTAGGGTTCTGGGGTTGGGTCAGGGTTTGAGCTGAGGAATCATTTGACTGAGCAGTTGGGGTTTGGGAAAGGCTGTTCAGAATTAATATAGTCAGTTGCAGCGTCTCACAAGATTAGCCATACAGACGTGTATGTGTGCGTGTGAGTGCGTGTGTGTGTGTGTAGGGGTTCACTCTGAGGTAAGCAGTGTGACATATTGCTTTCAAAAAAAATTTATTTTGGCTCCATATAGATGTGTTGCATTCAAATAGTGTTAGTTTTATTCAAATGAATTTGTATTCAATTAAGTCAAGATGAGTCCTTTCCATACAAGTGTTTGCTTTGAGTTGGTGTTATACACTTATACAGTTCGCTACTGGGTAGGAATCCTATCTGAGCATTTTGCAAAAATTACTCAGAAAAATTCGATTTGATTTCAGTGTCATTGGAAAGCGGGTGGGCTGGGAGAAGGTGATTGGAGGGAACATTCCAGCAGCCAATCACAAGGAGCCTGAGCCGTTACCACTCAAGGGCCTCCTACGTTAGCCGGGATCCTGGATAATGAGATCCACCTCTCTCCCCTTCTCTCTGTCTCTCTCTGACAGCATCTCTCTCACCCTATCCCCCCCTCCTCCTCCTGTACCACCCGCGCCTCAATCCCTTCATTCTTCCTCCTGTCTCCTCTCCTCTCTCCACGCTGTCTGACAGTGTTTCTGTCTCCTCGCTTCTGTTTTCCTTCCTTCTGAGTACCTGAAACGCTCCCACCTTCCGCCCCTGCCCTTCTTTCTTCTTCTCTCCCTCCGTCCGTCTCTGCACCTGCCCTTCCCTGCCTCTGTCTGTCAGTGTTTCCTCAAACCCAGCCGCACCGCCTCTCCCCGCTGTCCATCTGACTCACATCTCTGTGATTTCTCTGACGTGCTCTCCATACCCTCCGCCCGGGCATTTTGAGGACAGCGGAGACGAGATAAGCTCTGCTGGTGAGAGATCTGTACAATGCACGCTAAGCGCTAAGATTTATCCCGGCGCACCTCGTCCCTGTGGGTTTAAAAACACCTTTATAAAGCGCAGTCTCTCCTCCGTGAAGTTTTAACCTGCGTAAGATCAATCAGCTGAGTCATCTTTAAACAGCCTATCGTCTCCCTCCGCAGTTACGAGCGAGGTAGCCACCTTGACCGCGATTGGCTGTCGGCTCCTGTCAGGCATCCCGCCCTCGCGTTTGGAGGTTGCTAAGGGCGACAGCGGGTTGGCGGAGTTTGTGAAGTCGGCAGATGGGCGTTCGTTTGAACGGGACGGAGCGGCCGCTGTTTGACTTGGACGTAGGTGTGTTCTGAGCGGCCCACGGCGAGACCCCGAACATGACCTCCGACCCCCACTGCAGGAGGAGGAACAGTGTGGTGCAGGAATATTAAATACAATGGGCGTTAAACATGTACACAGACATTATCCAGTGTTTCTGAGTCTATAGAGAAAGCTCTCCACCACAGCGATGATCACCATCTGAGGATAATGATGCTTGGTTGTATTGGCTGCCACAGGAATATGGGGGCGAGAACACCAAAGAAGAAGACTGTCCTTGCTATGGCAGCAGTAGGAGGAGGATTGTGGACTGATGAGCGAGCTGAGGCTATGCAGTGTTCTGCCAGTTATTACTTTAATAATACATCACAGGAAATTATGTTTGTCTTCCCTCAACATTCCAGCACTTTCCGAGTCACTTCTCCTGGCTTAACAGCTCTGGGTGTCGAATGAAGACCTACAGGCGGAGTAAATTACCTCGCCATTGGTGAATGAAGGTCACATGGGTTGCTGTACCCATGTTCACAACCAAAAAAAATTGTACCAAGCACTTTAATCTTGTATTTTGACTTAAAACAATTACAAGTATTTTTATGACCTTTTTTTCTCAGTGAAACAAAAATTCTGCCACTGATGTGAGATAATTTTGACCCATTTCCAGGTTTGTCCATTGGACAAGGGAAATTTTCTGACCCCATGGAGAGATGTAGAAGTGTGAAAGTGATCTCACATCAGAGGCAGAATTTACTTTAGTGAGAACACAGGATTAAGGTGTTTGGTGAGATTTTTGTTTGTTGGGGATTTCAGACGGTTACGGCTCACTTCCCCAAAGCCCCCATAATTCCTCAGAAGTGGACCTGTCCTGAACTTTGTGACCTGAGCAGAGCAGATAGGCAGCTGACAGTGGGATATCGGAGGAGAGAGAGGGAGGGAGAGAAGGATGGAGCTGGGAGAGCGAGGGAATAGGTATCAGTGTAGGCCAGAGGTGAAGGGGGAGGTGGATGTGAAGTGTAGATGTGTCCGTTGGCACTGCTGTGTGTCTGTGTGTGTGCGTATGTTTGCGTGTGTACGTTTGTGTGTGCTTTTGTGCATGTGTGTTTGCACGTATGTGAATGAGCGTGTCTGTGTCTGTGTTATGTGTGTGCATGCCTGCTTGCGTATATGTGTGTGTGTACCCCTGTGCATATGTGTATGAGTGTGTGTGTCTGTGTGTATGTGTGCGTGTCCATGTGCTTACGTACATGTGTGAGAGAGTATGTATGTGTGCGTGCTTGCATATTTTGTGTTTGTTTGTGTGTGTGTGTGTGTGCGCATGCATACGTGTGTGTGACTGTGTATGTGGTGTGTGTGTGTGTGTGTGTGTGTGTGTGCCTGCATATATGCATGTAAGTCCATATGTCTGAACATATGCATGTGTGTGTGCATATTAGCATATGCGTACGCGCGTGTGTGTGTGTGTGTGTGTGTGTGTGTGTGTGTGAGAGAGTGAAAGCCGCCGACCAAGGCTGAACATCTGATCAGCAGTAGCTGCTGTTGCCACAGTTTGGTGTTCAATTGAAAAGTGACTGTGAGGGAGGGAGTGATTATTTCTCTCTCTCTCTTTCTTCTTGTCTCTGTTTGGTCTTACTTTTCTCAGCACACCTGATTTAGCCTCCCTCGCTTTCTCTATCTGTCCCCCTCATTTTATTTCTCTGTTTCTCTTCCCTTGGGTCTGCCACTCGCTCTCTCCTGTGTGTTCAATCTCTGGCCACATCTCTCCGTTACACTCTCTCTATCCCTCGCTTTGTCTGTGCCCTCTTTCTTCTATTCGTTTAGTCCTGTTCCCTTCGTCTCTCTCCCTCTCCCATTATCTCTCCCCGTCTCTCTCTTTCTCTGTGCATCTGTGTCTCTTTGAATCTGTCTCTGATGGTTGGGTGATAGTAATGGTAGAACAGGGATTCCAGAATGTTCCCTGTGTGCAGTACTGGAGCACAGGGGCACTTGTGCCACCCTGGGAATGCTGTTATGTGTGGAGTCACTTTTGGCGGAGAGCGGAGGGCACGCGTCACCCCCGCTATCCCATCATGCTCTCTGGCAGCCTGCCGCGCTGGCGGAGAACAGACAGGCCCCAGCGTCAGGGAATCTGACGCCGTCGTCATGGAGACCCGGGGGAACAGTGGGCAGATGGGCTGCTGTGTGTGTTTGTGTGTGTGTGTGTGTGTGAGTATGAGGAGGGCACAAAGGTGTGTGTGTGTGTGTGTGTGTGAGTTTGTGTAAGTATGAGGAGGGCACAAAGGTGTGTATGTGTGTGTGTGTACGTGTGTGTGTGTGTGTGTGTGTGTTAGTATGGGTATGAGGAGGGGCACAAAGGTGTGTATGCGTGTGTGTGTGTGTGTGTGTGTGTGTGTGAGAGAGAGTATGAGCATGAGGAGGGGGACAAAGGTGTGTATGTGTGTGTGTGTGTGTGTGTGTGTGCATGCGCGTGCATGTGTGTGTGTGTGTGTGTGAGAGAGAGTATGAGCATGAGGAGGGGGACAAAGGTGTGTGTGTGTGTGTGTGTGTGTGTGTGAGAGAGAGTATGAGCATGAGGAGGGGGACAAAGGTGTGTGTGTGAGTGTGTGAGAGAGAGTATGAGCATGAGGAGGGGGACAAAGGTGTGTGTGTGTGTGTGTGTGTGTGTGAGAGAGAGTATGAGCATGAGGAGGGAGACAAGGTGTGTGTGTGTGTGTGTGTGTGTGTGTGTTTGGGTTAAAGTTAGAATTAGAGATAGGTTAAGGTCAGGATAAATGTATGGGGTAAGGTAAGAATTAGAGATAGGTAAGGTTTGGGTTAAGGTTAGAATTAGAGATAGGTTAGGTTAAGGGTTTAGGTTAGGCATGCATTGCTTTTTAAGATTAGGGAAGGGCTGTAGACTCACAAAAATAGAAATACTGGGATGCGAGTGCGTGCTTGTGCGTGTGCGTGCGAGAGAGAGAGGCGGTGTGTGTTCCTGTCTGTAATTGTGAGTATATGTGCTGGGACAGGTTGCTGGCTGTCATTTTATCCCTCTCTCATACATCGCCACCCCACTGACTCACCCTCTATGTGGCATCAGTGTCACCTTCACATATAATAATCCCCCACAATCCTCTCCCCGTCCTCTGACACAGTCTCCCTCCGCACTGCCAGCAAACACACTCTACAGGGTCTTCTAAACCGCCGTCACCGCAAACACACACAATCACCATACAGTCCATACAACCGGCGTGCTCACACACACTGTGCAGCTTCAGCATGGACAATATTACCAGTGCCGGGAAACAGCCCGTCTGAGACACCAGTGACAGTCTTCCATCTGCAGCCAAGTACTTTCACTCGTCTCATCAAATGCAGAACCCAGCTTTGTACATCAGGCTTAGTTCCTGGATGCAATGAGAGAAGTCTCTCTTCAGGGGCACTGCATCTAAATCCAGTGTAGTTTGTACTGAACCCACTCTCCATTCCCATTCCAGCCTCTTGTAACTGTAACACAGAACTACAAAGCCCATAAGAAAATGTGCTTTTCAGTATTTATCTACTTGTCTTGCTTTATACCATGTAGCTAGGCTACTGAGCAATTTGAACAGGAGAGCAATATTTTATGTACCGATAAGTAGCAGGATAATCGCTGCATCCAGTGTGCTTCTTTGACTTCTAAGATTTGGCAACTGTTAGGCTTTTGCCCGAAATGGTGCAACATGGCACTGCCCAAAAACTGCACTTCTGCGTGCCAAAATGGTTTCCTGTGGCCGTTTTAAAGCGAGTGACTAAGATTCTAGTGACGTGATCCGAAGATTGTCGACAGTGTGGGCAGGGTCGTCAAATCTCTGTCCTCGAGGTCCGAGAATATCTGCTTTTTCACCCTCATCTCCCCTGGGAGTCACGACAGTCTGACCAATCAGGAACACTAATTGAACACCTGCGTGAAAAAAGTACTTAAGTCATCTTTTGCAAAAAATGAGCTGACACCAGTATTTAAAGCCACAAAGGCCAGAGCAACATCTGATACCAAAGATTTCTCTGAAGAAGTACTCAAGTCCTGTGTATTGGTGTGTTTCCATTGTCAAATTCACTAAACTTTAGTGCAAGAAGCTCCTAATTTTATGACTGTCCAATCAAAACGCTAGTATGTGTCATGTGACTGACTGTGAAAATGGCCCCCATGGAGGCTGGACAGTTGGCTTCGTCTGTTAAAAGTACTCAAGCCCAGCCATTTAGAGGTACAAAGTACTTGAGTCCAGGTATTTATCAGAAAAAGTACTTAAGTCCAGAGCTAATTTTCCTATTAACTTCGTAATACATGAGTATTTTTCCACAATAAAAGGTTTGTCAGCTCTCTATAGCCCATAGAAGCAGCAGTAGGCTCTAGAGTATACTGCCATTAAAAGAACTTACCTGCAACATGTTTTGAAAACTTTTACCCCCAGAATGTGAAAAGTATTGTTTTGTGGCTTTGTGTACTTGCACACAGGTCTTCATTTACTCAGTAAATTGCCTGGGAGAATGGAAAACCAGGGCTGGATTCGGACTTTAGGTCATCTGGTCTCATCACAGCTGCTCAGTGCGCTGTATTTCCCTCAGCCTGTTATTTATATTTACAGGAACACTTTTAACAGCAGCTGACCTGTGTAAGAGGTGTGAAGGGGTTTTCTCCAGGATTCCCGAGGTCTGCAGAAACCGTCCTCAGCACAGGCCGGTGGTTTGGGCCCTCTGGAGCAGGCTCTCGTACCCCGTGCCTTTTTAAGAGCCGTGCAGCGTAATTAAAGCGCTGCGTTACGGAGACGAGGAGGCATAATTATGGGACATCATAGGCGGAGGGTGTCGGGGCCTTAACGAAGGGCATAAATCTGACGTAACGAGGCTGCGGAGAGCCTTGCGAGCCTGTTATACTCCGACACACAAAGGCGCTCGTAAAACACGGGAGGGGGGAAAGTTTAACGAGGCTCTTAAAAGTGTCAGGGGCGCCTCCGCCTCTCCCCGCTCCGCCCCTTCTCTCCTCCTCTGATCCCCTTTCTTCTTTTCCCTTCATCCCAACTCTTCTGATGTTTTTTCCATCACATTATTCCTCTGCTGAAACCTCAGGGTCCATTCATGTCCAGTATCATGACAAATATGCCAACAGGCGCCACCATGCGCTAGAGCACTGCTCTGATAGATAACGGACTTCGGGGCCGATCCATATTGGGGAAGACTGCCGTAACGGGTACGCGTGGTGTAATGGACTGTAGCAATCCCATGATGCGGTGCTTAACGCAGGTTGACTAAGCATTTGTTATGCAGCCCGGCTCCAGGGTAACCAAGGTAACAGACCACAAGGCAGGATCTGGCGCCGCTCCAGCGATTTTGCAGCTGTCGACATGATGTCAGACCTGGGTGGAGACCTCGCTGTGGTCACTCACTCATTTTGCAGTCTTAGCTGATGACTACCTTCCAATTGAACCTTTTCTGATGATGAGCATATAAAATAAATCAAGCGGATCGATTAGTTTTGCCTAGAACTGGCCCCGGACAGCATGCTGGTCATGTGAGACTGGACCAGGAAAATGGCCTGGCGAATATGGCCGCGCACCTGCCGCAGTCCTTACTGTGGCGAAGACAAACTGGCAGTAATCAAGCTCTGTCTAACATGATGACCGTCAGAAAAAGCAGCCTCTCGTCTCATACTTTGCAGTGTATAACAGTTGTTCCCAAACATTTCAGGATTTATACTGAAAGTACAATATCTCAAATGTTCAGGGACCGCCACTCATTGTACAGTCAATAGCATCATGCATTCCTGCCGGACAATTCAATGGACTCATGTGTAGTGCTTGTATTTACTCTCCTTTTATTCCTGACCTGACCTGGCCATCGATCGAAGTCTGCCATCATTAAAGAGATTCCAATCCTTTACACGATTTTTAGAGAAATTAACGTCTGTGTGTCATTCTCCCTGAGGTAACGTCAGCGTTGTTGGAATGCGGAGAATATCCATTGCGGAGGTATTTCCCAGGATGCGTGACGCGTGAAACGTTTGACCAGTGAACCTCTCTCCATTTGCCACGCATCTGCCAAGGCTGTAATATCGGTTTTTCAGGTTACCTCAAAACGGCTTATGAAGGAGTAAAAACATTCCATTTAGCTAAGTGACATTATTTCAACTCCTCCACCATCTCTACTTCCTTCTCTTCATTGTGTTTCTTCTTGTGATGGGTGGAACGAAGCACCAAAAATGCTATTAGGAAAATGTGGGCAGGACCTGAAAGATTTGAGTACAAAATGGCGGAGGACTGGCGGCCATTTCCTCAGGAACTAGTGCTGAACCGTGGAGCAGGCCTGGGTGCCACAGGCCTGCAGAACTTCCTGTCAATCATCATGGAATTCTCTGGAAGCTTGACTGTGCCACTGCCTGTAGTGCTGCTTGGGGCTTTTAAGAGGCTCAGAATAAATTATGCAAAAAAAAAAAAATCCTGTAGCATGTGCTGTATATAACTTTGGTTCAGGGGTTAGATTAATAGCTGTGAGGGAGAAGGTACAGTTTAGGTAATTCCGATTTTCTGTGCTATTACATAAAGTTGGAAGCACATATTCGGCGGAACATACTTAAATGTCCCTGTGAAAATATGTTGGTGCT
Source organism: Gymnothorax javanicus (assembly GCA_029692085.1). Taxonomy (NCBI): domain Eukaryota; kingdom Metazoa; phylum Chordata; class Actinopteri; order Anguilliformes; family Muraenidae; genus Gymnothorax; species Gymnothorax javanicus. The sequence continues at coordinate 12,326,013 of CM056202.1, read as the reverse complement.
GAAGTAGCTGCACATCAGTTACGCAGTAATTTGAGTGTAAATTTGAATGTGAGGGGTGATATTAGGGGAAAGGCTACAGCGGATCAGCGCAGCCTGTATAATAACAGCTTCAGATTACTCTGGAGGCTGGCAGTGGGGGTGCGCGCATGGTGCTGTCGGTTTCCTTCATCTGTACATTTTTCCTCTCCTTTCTGTGTGTTCTGGATCACCCCTGGGAGCAGCGAGAAATGGGTCTGTAGTAGGAGCAGTGAGAGATGGGTCTGTAGCAGGAGCATTGAGAGATGGGTCTGTAGCAGGAGCAGTGAGAGATGGGTCTGTAGCAGGAGCAGTAAGAGATGGGTCTGTATTAGGTGCAGTGAGAGATGGGTCTGTAGCAGGAGCAGTGAGAGATGGGTCTGTAGCAGGAGCAGTGAGAGATGGGTCTGTAGTAGGTGCAGTGAGAGACATGGGTCTGTAGTATGGGCGCAGGGAGACATGGGTCTGTAGTAAGAGATGGGTCTGCAGGTGGGAGAGATGGGTCTGTAGCAGGAGCAGTAAGAGATGGGTCTGTATTAGGTGCAGTGAGAGATGGGTCTGTAGCAGGAGCAGTGAGAGATGGGTCTGTAGCAGGAGCAGTGAGAGATGGGTCTGTAGCAGGAGCAGTGAGAGATGGGTCTGTAGTAGGAGCAGTGAGAGATGGGTCTGTAGCAGGAGCAGTAAGAGATGGGTCTGTATTAGGTGCAGTGAGAGATGGGTCTGTAGCAGGAGCAGTGAGAGATGGGTCTGTAGCAGGAGCAGTGAGAGATGGGTCTGTAGTAGGTGCAGTGAAAGATAGGTCTGTAGTAGGCGCAGTGAGACATGGGTCTGTAGTAAGCGCAGGGAGAGATGGGTCTGTAGCAGGAGCAGTGAGAGATGGGTCTGTAGCAGGAGCAGTGAGAGATGGGTCTGTAGCAGGAGCAGTGAGAGTGGGAGAGATGGGTCTGTAGTAGGTGCAGTGACAGATGGGTCTGTAGTAGCAGTGAGAGATGGGTGAGACATGGGTCTGTAGTAGGAGCAGTTAGAGATGGGTCTGTAGTAGGAGCAGTGAGAGATGGGTCTGTAGCAGGAGCAGTGAAAGATGGGTCTGTAGTAGGCGCAGGGAGAGATGGGTCTGTAGTTGGAGCAGTGAGAGATGGGTCTGTAGTAGGCGCAGTGAGGATGGGCAGTAGGCGCAGTGAGATGGGTCTGTAGCAGGAGCAGTGAGAGATGGGTCTGTAGTAGGTGCAGTGAGAGATAGGTCTGTAGTGGGGTCTGTAGCAGTGAGTGAGACATGGGTCTGTAGTAGGAGCAGTTAGAGATGGGTCTGAAGCAGGAACAGTGAAAGATGGGTCTGTAGTAGATAGGTCTGTAGTAGGGGGAGATGGGTCTGTAGTTGGAGCAGTGAGAGATGGGTCTTTAGCAGGAACAGTGAGAGATGGGTTTGTAATAGGAGCAGGGAGAGATGGGTCTGTAGCAGGAGCAGTGAGAGACGTGTCTGTAGTAGGAGCAGTGAGAGATGGGTCTGTGGCAGGAGCAGTGAGAGATGGGTCTGTAGCAGGAGCAGTGAGAGATGGGTCTGTAGTAAGTGCAGTGAAAGATAGGTCTGTAGTAGGCGCAGTGAGACATGGGTCTGTAGTAAGCGCAGGGAGAGATGGGTCTGTAGTTGGAGCAATGAGAGATGGGTCTGTAGCAGGAGCAGTGAGAGATGGGTCTGTAGCAGGAGCAGTGAGAGATGGGTCTGTAGTAGGTGCAGTGACAGATGGGTCTGTAGTAGGCGCAGTGAGACATGGGTCTGTAGTAGGAGCAGTTAGAGATGGGTCTGTAGTAGGAGCAGTGAGAGATGGGTCTGTAGCAGGAGCAGTGAAAGATGGGTCTGTAGTAGGAGCAGGGAGAGATGGGTCTGTAGTTGGAGCAGTGAGAGATGGGTCTGTAGCAGGAGCAGTGAGAGATGGGTCTGTAGCAGGAGCAGTGAGAGATGGGTCTGTAGTAGGTGCAGTGAGAGATAGGTCTGTAGTAGGCGCAGTGAGACATGGGTCTGTAGTAGGAGCAGTTAGAGATGGGTCTGAAGCAGGAACAGTGAAAGATGGGTCTGTAGTAGGCGCAGGGAGTGATGGGTCTGTAGTTGGAGCAGTGAGAGATGGGTCTTTAGCAGGAACAGTGAGAGATGGGTTTGTAGTAGGAGCAGGGAGAGATGGGTCTGTAGCAGGAGCAGTGAGAGACGTGTCTGTAGTAGGAGCAGTGAGAGATGGGTCTGTGGCAGGAGCAGTGAAAGATGGGTCTGTAGTAGGCGCAGGGAGTGATGGGTCTGTAGCAGGAGCAGTGAGAGATTGGTCTGTAGCAGGAGCAGTGAGAGATGGGTCTGTAGAAGGAGCAGGGGGAGATGGGTCTGTAGCAGGACCAGTGAGAGATGGGTCTCTATTAGGTGCAGTGAGAGATGGGTCTCTATTAGGTGCAGTGAGAGATGGGTCTGTAGTAGGCGCAGTGAGACATGGGTCTGTAGTAGGAGCAGAGAGAGATGGGTCTGTAGCAGGAGCAGTGAGAGATGGGCCTGTAGTAGGTGCAGTGAGAGATGGGTCTGTAGTAGGCGCAGTGAGACATGGGTCTGTAGTAGGAGCAGAGAGAGATGGGTCTGTAGCAGGAGCAGTGAGAGATGGGTCTGTAGTAGGTGCAGTGAGAGATGGGTCTGTAGTAGGAGCAGTGAGAGATGGGTCTGTAGTAGGAGCAGTGAGAGATGGGTCTGTAGTAGGAGCAGTGAGAGATGGGTCTGTAGCAGGAGCAGTGAGAGTTGTGTCTGTAGCAGGAGCAGTGAGAGATGGGTTTGTAGTAGGCGCAGGGAGAGATAGGTCTGTAGTAGGAGCATTGAGAGATGTGTCTGTAGCAGGCGCTGATGGGGGTCAGTGGATCAGATAGCAGGGCGGTTAGTGGGGCCTCAGGAGGGGCGGATCGGGGGCGGGAGGTGATTGATATTCTGCACCAGTACTGTAGAGGCTCCCTGTGCGCACACACACAGCAGGCCTCTGTTACAGGTCCTGCCCTCTGCTGATGGAGCAGACTTATCCTTCTCCTGCTCTCTGAAGCTCCAGCCGCCCCCCGGCCCGTTTCAGCAGGTCACCCACACACACACACACACACACACACACACACATGCACATACACACGCGCACCGCCAGCCTGATACCACTGCCTCCAATCCAGCCCTGCTGAGTGGGGTCTGTCTGCTGCGACCCCTGCAGCCTCCCTGGAGAGTTCTCTCTCTCTCTCTCTCTCCCTCTCTCTCTCTCCCCCCCTCTCTCTCTCTCCCTCTCTCCCTCCCCCCCTCTCTTTCTCTCTCTCTCTCTCTCTTTTTTAGCTTACCGGCCCTATGGGCCGATAAGCTATTGTCGTGGTGTGGCGTCCGGCTTCCGTCGTCCGGAACATTTTTTATCTTTTTTTTGGCCTGATGAATTTTCGTGTAAATTTGCAATAACATACTACTAGACCACATCTCCAGACGTGTTTCTCGGATTTTTGATTGAATCATTTTTGTCCGTTTTATGGGCCCTTGAAATTTTGGCTCCAATGTTAAAGATAAGGCTGAGAAATTTTAAAAAATTAATTCTCAAAAACTGCGTGATAAATTTTTTTCTAAATCAGGCAATCACCTTACCTTGGTACCATCAATGTACGTTGCGAGCGCCATTTTGACTGAATCGATGGAAGTGGGTCTAGTGGGGGCGCTTACTTCATGAATATGCAAGATGGCCTGTGGAGGCCAAATGGTTTCAGATAGAGATTAAGTTTGTATATCGACATATAGGAAGTCATAGATGACCTATATTTTGGCAATATTAAATTTGACCACTGATGACTTTGAAAGGTCAAACTCGAGGTCAGGGAATATATTAACATTGTTCGAAGATATGACTTGAAATTTCAAAAAATTATTTCTCAAAAACTGTCTGATAACTCTTTTCTAAATCTGGCATTCAACTCACCTTGATACACTTTATGTACAGTGCGAGTGCCATTTTGAATGAATCGACGGAAGTGGGTCTAGTGGGGGCACTGTACTTTAACATTGGGTCTTATGGAGAGTGGGCCAAATCACCTGTGGAAGCTAAATGGTTGCAGATAGAGATTAAGTTTGTATTACTGACATATAGGAAGTCATATATGACCTGTATTTTAGCTGTGTTAAAGTTGACCTCAGATGACCTTGAAAGGTCAAACTTGAGGTCAAGCAAAATGTTACAATTTTCAAAGGTTTCTAGGCTTGAAAATATTGAAGATTGGGAACCTATGTGCATTGAACACTTATAGGAAGTCATGTATGAACTTTCATTTGGTGGCCTTGAGCTTGACCTTCAGTGACCTTGAATGGCCAAACTTCACAGAAAAATTTCAATGACTTATATCAGCAAAATGGTTACAGATAGTTTCGGTTTGTATTAGAGATGTATAGGAAGTCATACATGAACTTTCATTTGGTGGCCTTGAACTTAACCTTCGGGACCTTTGAAGGTCAAGCTTCACATAGTGAAATTTCAATGACTTCTTTCACCAATAGAGCTTAGGTTTGTATTGTGGCCATATAGGAAGTCATGTATGAAGTTTCATTGGGTGACCTTGAACTTGACCTTCAGTGACCTTCAACGGCCAAACTATACTGTGATATTTCAATGACTTATATCAGCAAAATGGTTACAGATAGTTTCGGTTTGTATTGGAGACGTTTTGGAAGTCATGGATGAACTTTCATTTGATGACCTTAATATTGACCTTTGAGATCTAACTTGACCTAGAGAAAATTCAATGACTTCTGTCACTGAAAAGGTCACAGATGGAGCCTAGGTTTGTGTTACTGACACGGTTTTTCCTGGCTCAGAATGAGCTGGTGGTGGTACTCGGTCGTAGGCTCTTGCGCACACTCAAAATGTTGTTAAGCGGGGCAGAGGGGGTTGTCCATGCTTTTCATTTTGTTGAGCGGGGGGTGCGGAGACTTAGGTGATGCCTACTATTTTGTTGAGCGGGGTTTACATGCTTCTCATTTTGTTCAGCCGGGGGGGAGTTGCATGGTTCCTATTTTTTTAGCGGAGGGGCTATTCCATAATTATTAGTTAGTTTAGCAGGAGGGAGGGCTGCAGGTGCTGCTTTTTGTTTCTTTTTTTTTTGTTGACCACAGGAGCATGGCACTAATATTGCGCAAATTTCGTGTCTTCCACTACTCTTCACTTTACCGGTGTCTTTTTTTTTTTTTTTTTTTCACGCACGCAAATGAGAATGTGATACAGAAAATCGCGTTGGGAGCTGGTGGCGGTAAGAAATTAGGCGGTGGCGGCTGCCACTAAATTCTCTATGCAGGAAAACCCTGACTGACATCTAGGAAGTCACATATGAACTTTCATTTGGTGACATTCCCCTTGACTGTCAGTGACCTTTGAGGGTCAAACTCGACAGTGAAATTACAATGACTATCACCAAAATGGTCACAGATTGAGCCAAGGTTTGTATAGAGACATTTGGAAAGTCATATATGAAGTCCATTTGCTGACCACAACTTGACATTCTGTGACCTTTAAAGTTCACAATTGACATATTGAATATATATTGACATATTATAATGACTTGTGTCACCAAAACTGCTTCAGAGCTTAGGATTGTATTACAGAAGGTCTTATAAATGTATGTGAACTTTTATTTAGTGGCCTTGACATTGATTTTCATTGATTCAAATGACAAACTTCACATGAAATTTTCATAACTTGTATCATTGCTGTAAGACTGCATGCCGGTAAGCTACATGACCCTTGGTCCTATTTATTTATTTAGTTATTATTTTTCTTTTTCGCTTGTTTTTGATTTCTTGATTTGTCTTTCATGTCCTGATCTTTTGTTTGCTATGATTTCTCTGAAGTTTGAAGTTCGTTGATTTTAGTTGAATAAAGTGTGGTTTTAAATTCAAACTTCTCTCTCTCTCCCCCTCTCTCTTTCTCTCCTTGTTTCTGTCTCTCCATCTCTCTTTCTTTTTCTCTCTCTCCCATTCCTCTCTGCCCGTGCTCCACCCATATCTTCACCTGCTTTTAAGTGCAGTCAGTTCTTTCATTTTTTTGCCGTTCAGCCGGACCGTCTGACTCCTTCGTGTGTACATGTTTTATGGCTGGCGGACGGAAAGGAAGATTACGTGGGGCTGTGCGTTAGTTCCTGCGGAGCTATTTGCGTTGTGCGCGACCGGTATGCTTGCCCGTTATAGCAAAGAAGCCATTTCGAGAGGAAGGGACAAAAATAGGCCCCTCGCTGTGAAATGAGTTCTGCTGGACTATATTTATCAAAAAGTGTCTCAGTGTTTTAAATTAGCTGTTGGGGTTCAGTTATGGGTTGATTTGCGTAATGTCTGACAGTATATGTGCGTCTGTAAGGATTATGGGTCACCGAGGAATCTTTATTTTCGTCAGATATGCTGGAAAGTGCGAAAACAACTCAAGCCCATATGTGTCTCTTCTTGAATCCCAATTTTATTGTCCTGGTCATCTAATATGGTAGCGGGTACGTGTGGAACTTTCCGGTAGAAAACTCGTGTTGACTGTAAAAGCTGATGCCATTTGAGGGTGGGGTCGGTTACCCCAGCAGGAGAGTGGTAAACCGCACACCGGTGCTCGGAGGTGAAGTTCTTAGCGTGTGGAGGCCAGCACTTCGGCCTCTTATAGCTCCCAGTGAGAGACGAGTAAAGAGTCATGTGACCTTAAGGTCCCACGGTGAGCCCGTAGCAGTTATGGTGGAACCTGCGGTTTCCCAGGTGACAGGCAGGAGATAGGTCCTCTGATCGACTCTTCCATGGGAGAGGTTCGTTGTCTTTGTGTTATTCACTCAGATTTCTCTGCCAGCTGTTCACTGTTGCTCAGTCTTTATCTGTCTGTCTGTCCTAATTCATTTTTAAGCAGCCTACTTCCTCGCCAGGTGCGAGACATTTCTTTGATGTTGAATTGCATTATTTTTTTAGTTAGTGCACTTTTCAAAAAGAGTCCTATCTCAGTCTTACCTGCTGGGATGATCCTTAATTTATGTCCATGGTCAAAAGGTTATGCTGTCTGTAGGGGGAGCTACAGGTGTGTGGTCCACCGGCGTTAGGAGTAATTGCTTTGTGTCAGATTAAAATTACCCCAGAAATTGATGAGTTGTGTTTTTTCTTCTTGTTTTAAATTATGTCCTTTTCAGAGTTCTAAATTGGAGCTCCTTCTACTTCAAAAGTAGAATTCTAGTCCTCCTCTGCTTTCAGATTCTGGTAATGATTGCTAATTCAGCACTAGATAATTACAGTTAAGGACATTCTAATAACATATTTGCCGGTTCACACTGTAAAGGGTCAACTCAACAATTGTGTAGATCTGGTACTTTCTATCAGTTATGGAACAGCAAACTGCATGTGTGGACACGTCTTGCCCAAGGTTGGAAGAGGAGGAGAAGACAGGAGTGAACCAAACAAGCAGAGAGAGAGAGAGAGGAAGAGAGGGAAAAAAATTGAAAAATCTATGGTAGCTTGGAGAATGAATGAAGAATCTGGGTTCTGACGGCTGTTGCGCTGTGACAGAGGTCCGTAAAGCCCCAGTCCAGGCCGATGTTCCCAGTTCATACCCTCTCGTGAGCGCTAGCGTCTTGTGTCTTTGTTGTTGGCTTGAGCAGTGATGGCCTCTGTGGCCAGGTTAATAACCTGCTGTTCGCTCATCGCTCTCTGCCGCCACTTCCTGAAATTGGCTATTTGCAACTGCGTGAAAGATGAAAGGCATTTCATTTGCCTGATGATTTTTTTAAAACATTTTTTATTATTAGGTCCTGCTATTAAGAGGAGGGGGCCTTGCTACAGATCATAGGCCATCTGTGACTTACATTTAAAAATGAAAAACAGAACAATGATCACAAGCTCTATCTCCCAGGTCAAGAGGTTTGAATTTGAGTCCATAGCGGACAGCTAACCCATCCTCCTTCCTAATCGCATGCCCAAATTTGTCTGTCCTTTTTTATAGCCAAAATATTTTCTGTATTCTTAGTCTTGCTTAGTTTATTGTTCACCTACTAAGTTCACTGTGTTTTTTATGGTACCTTCAAAACAATGATGGAAGAACACAACCATCTTCGCTGTGTTCGCTGAGAAAACTGTCAGTTTAGACCCGGTTCCCATTTTCCTGTTCTTCATATTAGCATGCAAACCCTTGGTTAGAACAGTACTTTCAGTCCACCCATGTAATTAGCAGTATGTATTTCCTGCACACCCACATCTTATCGAGCGTAGCATGAATCTATTTCAGCAATATGCCATATTTAGTAACCGTTCAGCGACTGCCGTGCACAGTGAACAAACACAGGTCTGTCATATCAATGGCTTTGGCCCCATACCCTCATTGCGGTCTCTGTATTTAGCCAAGTGGCCACCCGAGCCACGTATTTCCTTTATGTGGCCAATGTGAGGCTTTGCAATCTTACATTGGGACACACTTGACAAAAGGAAAAAGTTTCTAGTTGAAGTAGCAGTTGGTAGAGTTGATGAGTCATGAATGAAATAAAGAGGATATATAATCTAAATAAATTTGTGAATTAAGGCCCAATTAGCGATCCAAACATTAAAACAACAAACATTAAAACATCGTCCAAAATCATAAGTACATACAGCGATAAATTGGCAAATAAAGGTGTCAATAAATAAGCAAGCAATTAGACCACAGTTGCTTAATTTACACTGTGCATATTGCCCAATAACAGAAGCTTCAGTAACCTGATATAACTTTATTTACATTGGAATATTTTTTCTACCATCATCTTGATAACCACTTCTTCCTTACTGCATACAGAATTCTGATGCAGTGTGGGATACCAACCCATTCTCATCTCGACTCATCATATAGTGACGTTACCTGACCAAGCGTATATATATATGACGCAAAAGGAGGCTTTTGGCGTCTTTATTTGACGCTTTGGGTTAGGGATCGGGTGAAGGGTTAGGGGTTAGAGGGTAGGGTTCATTTTAAACTGGCGTCAAATAACAATACCACAAGTGTTGCCACTAAACGTGGCCATGTCCCCCGCCAGGTCACGGAAATTGCCTGAAGTCGGTGTATCACATTAATACGCACTGAAGCCAAAGACAAATGAAATCAGTGAAACCGTTTTTGAGATATTGCATTCGCAACAAACGGGACGTGACGGACGGACGGAGCTGAATACTGTGTCCCCCGCTCCATTCGCTACCGCGGTGGCGGGAGACAACAAACGGGCCGTGACGGACGGACGGAGCTGAATACTGTGTCCCCCGCTCCGCTTGCTACCGCGGCGGCGGGGGACAAAAAGCCTCTTTTTGCATCATATATCGACGCTTGATCAGGTAGCGTCACTATATGATGTATCGGGATGAGCTACATTGAGCCCATGATTGCACTTCGAAGCCATATCACGACAAGCGTTCATACAGTGAGGATAAAGTGCCCCTGAGCTTGGGCATTTTCAGAAATGGGACCGTATTACATACTCTCTTGGTGGCGCATGACAGCACGCTCAAGACTGAAAGTGAGCGTATTGGGACGAAGCCAATGTGCACGTCAGGCACATCAGCTCTCCTTAAAAAGACATATTCTAGTTTACTTTGCCACTCAATGAAGACACTCTTTTGGTGGTGAAGAGATGCTTTTAATCACCTTCAGCACCTCTTTGCTGGGCCTCTCGAAAATCCTTTCATTTGGAAAGATGACTCAGTGGTTGGTATGGCTATTATTCACACATTTTGCGTCTCAAAGCAATCAACCAATGTTCGGTTTACAGCTTAGCAAATAGTCATTATTTTCTCGAAGGGATCCTGAAAGTGATCTTCTCATTTCTGCAGGAAAGGATTTTAATATTTCATGAGCAGTTTTATTCATATATTTTGCATTGCTTGACATCAAAATAGCATAAATTTGTATCAATAAATTATTGATAATACAGAAATTATTACTGAACAAATCTATGTCCTCCATTTATTAAGCTTCAAGATAATGTACGCTATATCGATTAGGAAATGGGTGAAGACTTTCACCAAAACCGCTCAGAGAATGCCATCCACTGAAGGGTTAAGCGGGGATGGCACTTTGAAGCAGGGATACTTTTAAACAGGGGCATCTGAAGGCTGGAACATTCTTAAGCAGAAGCACCTTCAGGCCGGGGCTCTTTTAGGAAAAGAGATCTTTAAAGCGACTAACGCTGATTGCGACTGAACGGAAACAATGCCTCCGTCGCCAGCAGGGGCCGCCGCTGACGGTTTGACGAGCCAACATGATGATGTCACGGAGAGGCGCGCTCGTCCGAGCTTCCTTTCAGCGAGCCCTGCCTGTGAGCCGCCGTCTTACAGAAGCTTCAGAGAAATTAATTTGGCTCCTGTCGGGAACCTCTTTCGAGGGGCTGCCAAAGAGGTATCGTGCGATTTGGACCGAGCTCAAACCCGACGCACTTTGCGTTGATAGCCGGCCGGGGCAGAGGGAGGCAGTGCGCGACTGACGAATAACGATAGTCCCAGATTCAGAGCGATTTCTCCACAGTCTTATGCAAGTCTTCAGGAGGCTTAATTAAGCCTGTGTGCAGGCCTCGTATGCACTGTTCTCACTCAGCTGATTATAGCAGAATTACTGTAGCGCAGACGTCTGCCTCTCTGTCTGTTTCTCAGACTCTCTCTCACTCCCCTCGCCTGAATGATTGACAGAGGCTGTATTTTATGGAAAATATCCAGTCATGTGGGCAGTCTGTGGAAAATACAAAACCCGTCTTATGCTAAAAATAAGAGAAGTAGGGTGAAATTTACTGACAGGAGTCACAACCGCAGAACTCTATACTGCCTATACAGTGTCCCATTATCCAATGTCAATCAATATGACAGTGAGTTACTGGAACTGTATAATCAGACATAATCCGAGCAGGCGCTTTGGACTGATGCTGTGCTTTACATGACAAAAACATTTCAGACTCTGATAATAATCCCTAAAAATGCAGTCGTTCATCACGTGGAACCCCAATCCTGTCCTTCCAAGCACTAAAATACAGGGAAACGCCAATCGATACCGATACTGATACCTGGGCTTTGAGTATCAGCTGATACTGAGTGCAGATCCAATACCAATGATTATGAATGAGCTGTATGCCACAATTTTTGTCTTTTTGTGTCTGCTCTTGACCATCAGCTCTGGGTAGAGGCTGATAGCTTTTATTTATGGATTTATTTATCCGTATCACATAAACCATGAAGGGATTGCTGCCCATTTTGTACAGAGTCACTGTCCCAACACTTGTGGCCTGATCTGGATTAGTCAGGGGGGCTGAGAGATATCTCGAGATGTGTGGCTCAGTTGTGGCTCGTCCGCTCCATCAGATACCTACAGAGTGTGTGCGTCACCTCTCCAGTCCTGCTGCTGTAGCCTAATAAAAGCACATTCCTGTAACAGTGCTGTTAAATCAGGGTCGATGTCTATCTTTCACACCGTCCTGGTAACGCTGCGGAAGCGGGTCCTCCAGCCTGTGAAGCAGGAGATCCGGCCGCGTTTTAAATCTGCAGCGAGCAGGTGCTTGGCGGGGCGGGGCCAGGACGTTCGGGAATGCTGTGATCCGTCTGCGATCATCACGTTGCAGGCTGCTGATGGCCATTTCGAGCGGGAGAGCTCCACCCAGTCCCCTCCACCCGTCTCGCAGACCCCCCCCCTCCTCGTCGCCCATGCTTTCCTGCCAGTGCTGATGCTGGGCCGCGCTGCGGTAATTTATATTGTTTTTAAATTGTTCTTTGGGTTTTCCATCGAGATAAGGGCTGCCGGGAACATCTGTTTCTGCTGGAGGCCGTCAGGAGGAGTTCAGAAACAATCACAGGGGAGAGATAGAGGAGAGGCGTGCTGCTGCACACTCACACACACACACAGACACACACACACTCTCACACACACACCTGACCACTCACAGGCACACACACACACACACACACACACACACACCTGACCACTCATACACACACACACACACACACCTGACCACTCACAGGCACACACACACACACACACACACACACCTGAACACTCATACACACACACCCAATTACCTTCACACATACACACACACACACACACACACACACCTGACCACTCACACACACACACACACACACACACACACACGGACCACTCACATGCATACATACACACACACACACCTGATAACTCACAGGCACATCCACACTCCTGATCTTTCACACACATACACATTCACGCACTCACACATACCTAATCACTTGCGTACACACACACCTGATGACTCACACATGCGCACATGCAGTCTCACACAGACACACACTCACCTGCTTCCACACAGACATTCACACACCTCAACGCACTCATATACTACGCACACCTCCCTCATGTACGCACACCACTCATCACACACACAAACAACCCTGAACACTCATACAGCTCATCACACACCCTCACACCTACCCCCTCCACACCAACATAGATGTAAACTCACTCACCCCACCACACAAATATACACAAACACACTGTACACACCTACGCTCACACTGTTGCAGCCTGTCTGCTGTCCTCCTCTCCTGTCCACAGACCACCCTGGTCTACAGGGGCACTGTCTCTGTGTCCTGATGTGAAGGAGGTCTCTGCAGAGCGCTCACTACATCCGTCCCATGTCCCCACGGTGACCCCGTGTGTCACCTCCCTACCCCAGGGCCATAAATCTAAATCCCAGCCGCACCGCGGATTTACATTTAAAGTAGTTTCCCCACACGCGTCACTTCCCGCCATCGAGCGCCAGACGCCGGGCCGATGCCGGCCCATGTCACCAATATCAGGAAACCATCGGCAGCGCACAGAGCGCGTGGCTGTCCTCGCCTCCGATTCGGTTTATTTAGATCGGGGAGATTTGAGGTACGGTTAGAAAGAGTGACACAGGCGCTATGTACAGCAGCGAGCCGAGCTATCTAACGGCTCTCAGCGTGCACCAGTCTCGGTCAGCAAGCCTGACGAATCACATCGTGAGTTAACTGGAGTGATTTGGTGCATTTTCTTCGTATTCTGTTGTAAGTATGAGGTCAGTTATTAATACTGGTGAAGGAAATACATGATACTCAAATGTGGGAAGGGTATAGTCCATTGTGGATGTTATGTGGTGTGTGTTTGTGTGTCTGTGAGCATGTGTATATGTGTGAGTGAGTGTGTGTGTGTGTGTGTGTTTGCATGTACACGCTCTGAAATATCACCAAATGACAGTGGCCCGCTGTGAGACCTGCTGTAGCTGAATCTCGTGCCCTGTCACCTCCAGCTACAGTCAGAGCCGGAACAGTTTATCCCATCCTAATCCCAACTCTCTACTCTTATACCTCATTCAGATGCAAAATATTACCAAACCCCATGTAAATTTACCAAACACGCAAAGCTGAGATTGCTTCAATTTCCAGTCATGCTTTAAAGGAGAAACATGACAAATGCTCCTTGTGCCAGGAAATCTGGAGGTTAGGAGGGGAAGTCTCCGTATTTTGCAATTTTGCTGTTTCTAGGCGAACTCTCGACAGCTCCGAACTGCGGCTATCTTTGCATTTTAGTCTCCTGTGGAAAAGTTCTGGACAAAAAGGCGGTTTGCGAGCTCCTTTGAGGCGACAGAAGGCCTGTGCTGTGTGTTTGTGAGTCGCACTCTCTCCCTGTGAGGAGCTCCAGCTCATCTGAATATCACAGGCTCCTCGGGATGTGTGATGTCTTATAGGAAGAGTCCCTGGGGTCTCTCTTTGTGGAAGATGCAGGGCGACTCGGTGACTCTAATCTGTCGGGGCGTGTCCCAGCCGTCTGAGCTCATTTCACTGAGGTGTCGATCAGCGCTGCCCCAGCCGTAGCCGGCTCTCAAGTATTTAATTGCTGTAATTATTTTATTCACCGGATGACGCCATATCTCTGCGTATCTGAGACTGTTTTTATGATTAGGGCCACGCTGCCATCCTTTGAGGTACGCTTGCTGTTCTCTCTCTCTCTCTCTCTCTCTCTCTCTCTCTCAATCTCTTCATCCCTTCCTCTCTTTCTCACAAACTCTCTCTCTCTCCCTTCCCCCTCATGCTCTGTCCTGTATCAGATACGGAAGATGAAGAATGGATTTAGAATCTCTCTCAGGCCTCTTATCTATCTCCGTATCTCTCCCATTCCCTCTGTTTCTCGCTCTCTCGCTTAATCCCTCCCTATATCGCCCTCCCTCCATCTCTCCGCCACTGCCTCCCTCTTCCTCTCTCACTTCCTCCCTCCTTCTGTTTCTCTCTCCTCACCTTCTCATTCACTTCCTCCCTACTTCTCTTTCTGTCATTTGCTCTCCTTCTCACTCACTTCCTTCCTCCTTCTGTTCCTATCATTCGCTCAACTTCTCAATCACTTCCTCCTTCCTTCTGTTTCTCTCTTCTTCTCACTTCCTCCCTCCCTCTGTTTCTGTCATTTGCTCTCCTTCTCAATCACACCGTCCTCCTTCCCTCTGTTTCTCTCTCTCTCTCTCTCTCTCTCTCTCTCTCTCTCTCTCTCTCCGTTCTGTCCCTCGGTCTCTCTCTTTAATTGCCTGTGTGTGAGTGATAGTGAAATGCAGCAAGATTGGCTACTGAAGTGAGAGATGAAAAAGGCTAATGGTGAATGAAAATAGCCGCCTGCGGACAGGAAGGTCACTGAGGGAGATGGGCCGGCACGTCGCGGTCGCACCGCATTTTAGCCTCAGGCTGAATCTCCGGATTTTCCCGGGGACTTTTTCCGAGAGCGCCCATTTGATTGAGGGAAACGCCATTACCGAGACTCGATCCAGCGCGCCCTTGATTACCACCACCGAGCAGAAAAATCTCCGCCGCCTCTTTTTTTAAGTTTTCATTTTCCGCCGCGATTTCCCGCCGGTCTAATCTGACGCACTCGCTCTGCGAAATAGAGGCCCTCCTGTCGGCTGCATTCGATAACGAGCCACTTAGCATTCTCCCCACCCTCCATCGCCATCACGCATAAATATGTATTATTCAGATAAGATTAATTGAACCGCCTAAGTATACAATGCCAGAGGGTGTGTGGAGAAAACACAGAGCTCGCACTTCAGGCCCACCACAGATATGATGACAAAAAGAGCGCTCTGTCCGGAACAATCTGCCTCCTATTAAAGCCTGACATACCTACAGTGCCCCCCCGTCACCACTATTAAAATATGAGATAAAAATACTGCGTCATTTGTGGCTGCAAAACCTTTTGCTCTGCTGTTTGCACTGATTAGTATATGTCAAAATTTCTCAAGTCCGTTATACTCATATACTCATTCTGTTATACTTAGTCGCATTTGCTCTCATCGGCAAGCAGCTTTGTTTTTTTATCTTTTTTTGTGATATGAGTGCTGTAATCATTTAGTATGGGCTGTATCGGTTATGTAGTCTATTGTGCATTAGTAGCAATAACAGCCTGATTTGCCGTTTTCAAGATTTGATGGACTGCGTGTCTTCCACGGAATGGCGTGCGTTGGCGATCACTGCAATTTTATCTGTTCGTAACAATACAAAAAAACGGGCTGAAGATTACGCCGAGATGCAGTTTATCGAAGAATTGCCAACTAAATGTCAGACTCAAAGTGACAAAGCGGGGCGACTCGGGAGAAATGCTAAAATTCGCGGCGGAAAATCCTTGCGGCTCGGCGCGGATCTCGCGGTGGGCGAAATGCCCGAGAGAACAGAAGTTGTGCGGCGTCTGTTAAACGCGCTGTTCACCTTGCCGAAGCGTGTTTGTATAAATCCAGATTGAATTGCGTGTGGGCGCTGCGCTTCCGCCCCGTGTAAGTGCTGCAGAGATTCTATTCTTTGCCGAGCTTAGCTCCAGCTGTGGTGCTGAAACAGCGTGTTCCTGTCAAAGGCCTTCTCAGGAACTCCTTCAGTTCATCACACAGCCGGAGTGCGACGCTGTGCTCTTGCTGGAATTTTTAATGCTTTTACGTGGTGACTTTGCATCCTCAGCGACCAGTCGGGAAGCGTGACACCAGACATAGTAAATTGACCTGTGGTGTACTGAACAAAAAAGGGCGACAAGAAAGGAAGAAGGAAAAGAATGTGTTTTGGTGGAAGGATGAAAGTGCACAGGGAGAGAGAGATACAGAGGAGGGAGGTTAAAGGGATAGAGGGACACTCCACGCCGAATGCAAACCCTCTGATGACGAAATGAATGGAAGTAAATAGCTATAAAGCAAACTGTTGCCTTACCTAATGACTTCAAGGACGAAAGTGGATGAACCTGGAGAGAAGAGGGGATGTAGTGGAGGAGTGCTGAAGCTGAGGATTGAGACAGTGGCAGACAGAGAGAGGGATGGGAGGAGTGAGAGTTGAAGCAGGAGAGGAGAGGTGGCAGAAGTGGCTCAGGGGTGTGGTGGGCAGCAGTACTGCGTGTGGGCCAGTGGAGGAGCAGGCTGGGTGGGGTTTGGGGTGAGGGGGGTTGTGGATGGAGTTTTAGGGGTCCCTCTTGGACCATTACCCCCCCGGTGGGCTCCTGAGACTCCTCCCCAGTAAAGATTGATGAGCGAGGGGAGGATAAACACACGCCGGCCCCTGGAGCTCCTGTGGATTCATCTGCCTGCTGCTCTGAATAAAACCAGCCTGGAAATAAGACTCAGCAGGACAGTGCTAAAGCAGGGGCAGGGAGTGGGGCATTAGAGAGCAGGGAGTGGGGCAGGAGAGAGCAGGGAGTGGGGCAGGAGAGAGCAGGGAGTGGGGCAGGAGTGAGCAAGGAGTGGGGCATTAAAGAGCAGGGAGTGAGGCAGGAGAGAGCAGGAAATGGGGCAGGATAGAGCAGGGAGTGGGGCATTAGAGAGCAGGGAGTGGGGCAGGAGAGAGCAGGGAGTGGGGCAGGAGTGAGCAAGGAGTGGGGCATTAAAGAGCAGGGAGTGAGGCAGGAGAGAGCAGGAAATGGGGCAGGATAGAGCAGGGAGTGGGGCATTAGAGAGCAGGGAGTGGGGCAGGAGAGAGCAGAGATTGGGGCAGGAGAGAGCAGGGAGTGGGGCAGGAGGGAACAGGGAGTGGGGCATTAGAGAGCAGGGAGTGGGGCAGGAGAGAGCAGGGAGTGGGGCATTAGAGAGCAGGGAGTGGGGCAGGAGAGAGCAGGGAGTGGGGCATTAGAGAGTGGGGAGTGGGGCAGGAGAGAGCAGGGAGTGGGGCAGGAGTGAGCAAGGAGTGGGGCAGGAGAGAGCAGGAAATGGGGCAGGATAGAGCAGGGAGTGGGGCATTAGAGAGCAGGGAGTGGGGCAGGAGAGAGCAGAGATTGGGGCAGGAGAGAGCAGGGAGTGGGGCATTAGAGAGCAGGGAGTGGGGCAGGAGGGAACAGGGAGTGGGGCATTAGAGAGCAGGGAGTGGGGCAGGAGAGAGCAGGTAGTGGGGCATTA
This sequence comes from Gymnothorax javanicus, assembly GCA_029692085.1. Taxonomy (NCBI): domain Eukaryota; kingdom Metazoa; phylum Chordata; class Actinopteri; order Anguilliformes; family Muraenidae; genus Gymnothorax; species Gymnothorax javanicus. The sequence continues at coordinate 12,308,619 of CM056202.1, read as the reverse complement.
GAGAGCGGGGAGTGGGGCAGTAGAGAGCAGGAAGTGGGGCATTAGAGAGCAGGGAGTGGGGCATTAGAGAGCAGGTAGTGGGGCATTAGAGAGCGGGGAGTGGGGCAGGAGAGAGCAGGGAGTGGGGCATTAGAGAGCGTATATATATACGGTCTCTAATATATATATATATATATATATATATATCTGCATGTGTTTGTTTGCATGTGGGTGTGTGCTTGTTTGTGTTAACGTGCTGTGTGTGTTTATGTGCATTCGTGTATGCGTGTGTGTGTGTGTGTGTGTGTGTGTGTAATTGCTGGAACATATTTGTGTATATTCTGATAGAAACCCATGTTCATGCTTGATTTCATGAACCAACACGTGTGTGCGCTGTGCTTGTTTGTGCTTTGTGAAGGAATGAGTCTGTGTGTGTGTGTGTGTGTGTGTTTTGGATCTTTTGTCCACAGCTCACCACAAAAAGTGTGCCGTTAACTCGAGTCTCTTCACATCTTTGGCTAATCTGTTCCACTATTTATCAGCGCTCGAGCTCATGAATGTTTTATCAACTTACAATAAACGCTTAGTAATCGCTTTCCTGAGTATCAACATGGCAGTGCAGATTATCAGAGAGAAGTAGAAACACATTATATCATTATCAGCCAGCCGTTTGGTCGCTGTGCAAAGTAAGAGGCCGTGATGAATTAGCTGTTGGGCGGAATGTTAGAACAGAGAGTTGCGCCTGTGATGTTTGTTTCATTGTGTTCCTTCTGCCTGCTGCATCCAATTACGCCGTCTGTGCGCCAGCGAGAAGAAAAAGACGCTTTGTGGTCTTTGCTGGGCGCTCTCTGCTCTGAAGATGCCACTGTAAGAAATGTCACCGGCAGCGCGGTTCTGTGGCTGAGGCGAACGCTGGAGATTGTTTTGTTCATCCATCCACAGGCCGTGAATACCAATGCAGGCTTCGCCATCGGGGATCTGTATCATCTAAATCGCTGGGGCAAAAAAAAAAAGAGAAAAAACTCCACTCTTCACATTTGGTGTTGTTCTGGGACTCTGTAGTTCTCTCAAACGAGTCCCATCGCAGTTCATTTGACTAACTCCCATCTCTCTCTCCCTGTCTCTGTCTCTCTCTATCTCTCCCTCCAGGCCGCAGAATGGGTCTATGATCCTGTACAACAGGAAGAAGGTGAAGTACAGAAAGGATGGATACTGCTGGAAGAAGAGGAAAGATGGGAAGACCACCCGGGAGGATCACATGAAGCTGAAAGTGCAGGGGGTGGAGGTGAGGGCGGAGTTTCATCATCAGGGGAGGGGCTTTGGTGGGAGGGCGGTGTTTGACCGTAAAGGGCGGGACAATGTTGTGGGAGGCGATGTCTCACCGTAAAAGCGCGGGGCCATGTTGTGAGGGCAGTGAGACATGGTTTTGACGGTGCAGTCTACTTGTTAGGCACACAACAGGGTTGTGACGCAGAGTCTTGCCGTTAGGGAAAGGACATGGCTCTGAGGGCGGAGTCTCTCCATAAGGGGTGGGACATGGGTCTGAGGGCGGAGTCTATCCATAAGGGGTGGGACATGGGTCTAAGTGCGGAGTCTTTCCGTAAGGGGTGGGACATGACTGTGAGGGCGGAGCCTCTTCATAAGGGGTGGGACATGACTGTGAGGGCGGAGTCTCTATGTAAGGGGTGGGACATGACTGTGAGGGCGGAGTCTCTCCATAAGGGGTGGGACATGACTGTGAGGGCGGAGTCTCTCCATAAGGGGTGGGACATGGCTGTGAGGGCAGAGTCTCTCCATAAGGGGTGGGACATGGCTGTGAGGGTTAGGATATGGCTATGAGTGTTACAGTGAGAGTGGAGCTTGCCTGTAGGGGTCGGGGTCCCTGGGTAACGTAGGGGCGTTTGTCTGTAATGGGGACGTTCTGCACTCTGAGGAGAAAGTCAGGGTGGAAGGCTGGATGGTGTGATGTGATGTCATGAAGCTCTTTAACCTGGTTGACTCGTGACTGAGAAATGTGCTGAAGGTGCGATTATCTCAGCAGAGATGAAGCTGCTCAGTCCCTCGCACTGATCCTCGTGTGGCTGTGGAGAGAATAAGCACTCTTTGAGCACTGTGTGATGTAGCTCACTCATGAAAGAACTGCTTCCCTTCAAAACTCCTTTTCCCTCATCATGAGAGCACTTCATCTCACCTGCCAGTCTGCCGCAACCAATGGCCCCTAAGAGTTTCGGTTGGGCTTTGGCTAAAAGAAAATGTGCTCTTTTGACATGTGCTTCACTGTGCTACAAACCTCAGACATGCATCACAACATCTCTCCTCTGTACTCGCACTTTCTAACTCCTGTGTCCCTCTGGGAAAGTCTCCTCTCATTGGCTGTTGTTTCTCTGTGTGCAGTTCCTGTGTTCCACACTTCAGTTTCTGGACAGTTTTTTTTTTTTTTTTTCATTGACTCGTTGTTTTGTATCTAAGTTTATATGCTATACTGTATGGTGCATGCTGATTGCCGGTACTTGGTTGGATTAGTATTTTGTTTGTTCCATTTGAAACGTATCTGGCATTTGCATTTAGAGTGCTTGGCGTAGCGCAGAGGGTTATGTTTCCTGTGAACTGTGCAGCACAGGCCCATGGGCATTCATCGCCCCAAGCAAAGCACTTCTCTACATGAAGGGCGAAATACGGAAGGTTATTTTTTATCTCTATACAGTTTATAACTTCAAAGTTTGTTACTGCAAATGCAGCTCTGCTTCCAAACCCTTAGTCTGGGGTAAGGGTAGCAGTAAGTTTGCTGAAGAACAGAAATAGGACTTATGGGGGACTCATTAGGGGTGTACTGTAAAACACTGAGGTACATCCCAGTTACCTAAAACTATATTTCCCTTTCCGCCTTTCTTCTCCTCTTCCAATATTTTTGGATAGAAGGAGACAAGGAGGGTGGGAGGACACAATTTTTTGAGTATTTTGTCTCAACGATTGTGCTCTTTGTTTCTGCGCGCACGGACGATCATCGGTAGGCTTCAGCTCCTCGTCCCAGAATTCCGTGCGGTATCGGGGCGCCCGTGTTGCTCTCGTGTTGTCATCTGGCGAGCTTCTGTTTTGACACCGCCTGACTGTGTTATCGCACTGCAATTTGCTTCAATTTGCGAGGTGCTAATTGCCGCGGGCTGGCAAAGACAGCTGCAGGGGTAGGAGTCTGAGAGCGGCGTGTTTTTCCCTCCAAAACGAGAGAGAGAGACGGCGATCATGGGAAACGTAGTCATTGAGAGTGACACCTCAATTCCTGCCCGTGCCGTTCGTTGTGATGGAAGCAGGTGAGCGAGGGCAGGAGTGGCGCGGAGTTGACCTGCTGGTGGGTGAAATGCTGCTTGAATTGCCTGCCCGGCCGCCGTGGCTTCTGTCCCGTTCTCATGTACAGCCGCATGTTGTTATTTCACAGTGGATGCGTTCTGCTCGCCCTGTTTCACATTCTCCCTGACTCCGCTCGGCGAGCAATCAATCACTGCTCCACAGTCCGGCGTGGCTCTCCTCCTCGCCAGCCAAACTCAAGTAAACAGGCTGGCTGGAACTTTTGGCACCGTTGGAGGGGTACTATTTTCTGAATAAGTTTGAGTGAGGAGGGAGGGGTATATAGTGTGGGTAATTTCGTTTTTCTTTTTTTTATTGTCACGGCTTTATATTATATTTTTATGGTATTTTTTCCCTTATACTTTCTGTTGCTTCTTGTTACTTCATACTGCTGTTATAAGCTTGTTGTGAATAAGCTTGCATGGCCGTAGCCTGTATTTAGAGCTGTGTCTTTGGAGGTGGGCTATCAAAGTTAACACACTCCGGCTGTTATAGGCTTGTTGTATGTAAGCTGGTTATGGACATAGTATGCATTTAGAACTGTGTCTTTGGTGGTGGGTTATCATAGTTAACTCACTCCTGCTGTTATAAGCTTGTTGTAAATAAGCTGGTTATGTAGTTTGTATTAGAGCTGTGTCTTTGGTGGTGGGTTATCATAGTTAACTCACTCCTGCTGTTGTAAGCTTGTTGTAAATAAGCTGGTTATCTAGTTTGTATTAGAGCTGTGTCTTTGGTGGTGGATTATCATTGTTAACTCACTCCTACTGTTATAAGCTTGTTGTAAATAAGCTGGTTATGTAGTTTGTATTAGAGGTATGTCTTTGGAGGTGGATTATCGTAGTTAACTCACTCCTGCTGTTATGAGCTTGTTGTAAATAAGCTTGCATGGCTGTAGCCTGTGTTACGAGCTGTGTCTTTGGTGGTGGGCGATCATAGTTAACTCACTCCTGCGCTTCAGTGATATTGAATCGACAGTATCCTCACATATCTGTGAATATTGTCTGCCAGGTCTGGCTGTCTAGCTTGTATTAATCAGGCTAGTGCACTTCTGTTACCCCTGTATTGTAAGTCGCTCTCAATTAGCGCGTCTGATAGATGATCGCTCCGCTGTACGCTATTCAAGACATAAACATATTTTCGCTGTCAGCTTCTGTTAGCGATTTTCTCTCTTTCTTTGTCAGAGCCGAGTTGGCGAGTATGTCCTGAGCTTCTGGACTCTAGTAACGTGTTTCCGAAGGAGAGGAGCGAGAGGTGTTACAGTGCCTAAGCGCCATCGACCGTTAGCCTGGCGAGGTTTTGGAGCGGACGATACCTTTGGTCTTGTACACTCACACCCCCCACTCCCCCACCCCCTCCTGCTCTCGCTCCACCTGCCCCCGCTAGCAAAGCTTTGGCCGCCCAGCCGTGCTCCGAAAGGGAGCCGCTGGTCTTGCTAGAGCATTAGCGCTTAACAGGGCGTGAAATAGCTGGCTGGCTTGGTGACGTCTCCATATAACGGCAGGTGAGTTGGAGCGATGGCTAATTAAATGAATGTCCCTCTAACACCTCCCTGTTCCTCTGGGGAGTGGTCTATCCATGTAACCCCACCCCCCATTCCTAGAATTCTTGAGACAGACACACACACACACACACACACACACACACATTAACTACGATCCACTTCACACCTGCTCCGAATGAATGACACGAGTCTGCCGCACAGAAAAAGTCAAACACTAGATTTGCTCGAACACGTTATGTCAGCTGGTTGCACACAACTGTTTGAGATAACTTCTTATTAAATTCTCAGATTTTGGGCCAATTAGATTATTAAAATTAGTCGGAACTCATTTTTGTCCGATCAGTTCACATTTTTGAGTAAATGGTAAGACCTCACTTTGTTCAGTGTGCTGAAATAAATGTGCTCCTGTGAGCATAGCGACGGGGGAACTGACTCCAGCGGTGGTTTCCTGCTGCTGCAGTGTGTCGCTGTACGTCGCTGATGAGATGCAGGAGTGCGATGCACACCTCCGAAGTAAGGAGGGGATGTTCTCCGCTCATCTGTCTCCATTAGGTCACCTGTAGGTCGCGGTTTTTCAACTCTTTCTGATCCAAGACCAGCCACCAGGCTCAAAGATATCCACAGGTCCCTTATCATAATTGAAACACTTTATCATTTTTAAACTTCTCTGCGCCAGCAGAGCCAAACGGATGAGATTCAGCTTGGTTTTGACCAGAGTAACAAAAATCTCTGTGTCTCAAAAACCGTGAATGGCAAAAATATGGTTTGGCATTTTTTAAAAAATGAAGTGCACCGCTGTGAGTCCCAAGAAATTTCCTGTGATGTGTAATAATCTCAGAAAATGAGCTCCTGCATCCTCTGCAGTCGAGACCAACAACAAACAACCCCCTTCGGCTGCAGACTCAGTATCACAGGAGGTAATGTATGTGAAACACTGTAAAGGCCAGGAATATGGCTCCTGCTGGGGAAGCACACACATGTAATTCCCCTAACGCCAGTGTTACCACAAGGGGGCGATGTTAAAAATTCCCAAAGCTGTACATTGCCCTTGCTAGTCAGGTCAGGGGATGATCAACATTACGCCCTGTGACCCCCAGGGGCCCGGGAATATCCCCTGCAGAAAACTCAGGCTGCAGGTAATGACAGAGTCTGGAATGGGCTTAAAGCCACACTAAGGGCCTGATGTACTAAGACCTTGAGCACATGCAAAATCTTTTTGCCCGTGCAAAACCAATAACATCGCCACTGATTGGTGCAAGGTAAGTACCCTGGCCAATCATGAGCAATGTTATTGGATTTGTCACGGGCAAAAAAATTTTGCATGTGCTAAAGGTCCTAGTAAATCCGGCCCTGAGTCTGTTGTGGCCGCTCGCCGTATTTGTTGTCGGTCTGGACGAAGCGGGGGCTTGTCTGTCTCTCGAAATGATGTTTCTGTCCAGCATTTCTATGGAACGCCGGTTTAGCGCACCTGCTAAATCTGCTGATTCCAAACCAGCCGGCCCTGTAGAAAAGGACTGAGAACTTAAGTGAAAGTAGCACAAAACCAACGAAAACAAACAATCCAAGTTCTTGGTGAAAAGGCAGCTGGCTCAGCTAGTTTTCCGTGATAATTACGTATCCGGGGGAATTTGGTGGATTTTCTTAGCGCTCGTGATTAAGCCTTGCGAGGGTCATCGATTTGGCCTGCGCTGCGCTTGTCGGAAAAATAAATAAAATCTAAACTCCTTCTCTTTAGTCAGCCCTTAAATATTTATTAACCTGATAGAACTTACCGGATCGCTGGCGCACCCAGCAAGACAAAAAAAAAATCCTTCATGTTTGAGCTGATGTTGTGAAGCTTGTACATTAGCCTCGTTCTATTTCAGCGCGATCCTCTGAACTAGAAGGTTATTGCCTTTCAAACAAGTCCTTACACTTACATTTTATCCAAACTGTTTGTCTTCTACAAATGTTTGTATAAGGTCTTCATTTGTGAACACCAATAAGACAAAATTTTAAAAAATGGTGGGCTTTAATGGGTTTTAACTTTATTGTGAAAAGTGGAACTTGACCGGAGACTGGCGGCGAGATGCTGGCAGTTATGTAGTGAGCTCCTGAGAATGTTCCAGAGAGAAGCTCTGGCTCAGCTCTAATACGAGAGGAACTTCAGAGGCACACACTCGCTGTGCCAGCCTTACTTAGTTACACCCGCAGAGTCCATTTTGTTTCCGCAAGGCCGGGATTAATAGTGACAGAAGCCCCGGAGCACTATGGGATATCTGCCACCCTCTTCTCCTCCAACTATCTGTTAGCTGTCCCCCTCCATCTCTCTCCTACCCTAACCCCCACTCTACCCCATCCTTATTACCAAACTTTAATAAACTCCCCCAACACGCATCGATTTCAGTTAGAGGAAGGCAGCCGAGCCTGGGAGTTACTTTCATTAACGCTGCTAATTATACACAGGCCGAAATCAGCTTTTCTTACTTATTTCTGTTTTTATCCAATCCCCCCATTGCAAGGCCAATGTAAATTTCCGCGAGTATTTATTCCCCCTCGCTGTAATTAGGGAGACCTTTGCGGTCCTAACGTGTTATTTCATTTTGAATCCGTCTAATGCGGTATTTCAGGCGTGCCACCGTGCAATGAGGCAAGGTAATGGAGCATGCATCGAATGTCATCGTTACTCTTCACCGATAATAATGAAGACAAATGTCAAGGCATTTGCGGATAATGCCGTTACAGAGCGAGCGCCATTAGGGCCCGGCGAATGAAATGTGAAGTGTCCTGGGCGACGAGGCTCTTTGGCTAAATTTAGAGCGCCCCTCCGTGCCGGAGGGTTGCCCTGACGTCAGGGGAACTGCAGGTTGAGTCCCAGGGGAGGTGGCACAGCGTACTTTTAGAAATAAACCCAGCTGGCCCTCGCGTTCCTCCTCTCGGTATTAAAAGAGATTCATTGTGGATAATGGGCCGCTGATAGCGAAGTGTCTTGTCCGGGGGCTGCAGAATCATACATCAAACTGCTTCATGCTACAGAAACTGGCATCATCGGGGCTAGTCTTTTTCCGGCATATTCTTCCTGATTTTTTTTGCCATTATTTGATATGGCTTTGGGAAATATAGAGCTGTCGTCGTGTAAGATGAGAAAGGTTGAAGGTCACCACGTGTCAGCAGATAGGGGGTCAGGCGTGACCAAACCTGGGTCGCCATGGTTACTGTTCATCGGTGTGAGATGACAGAGGTGACTCATTCTGTGACTACAGTGTTCAAAGTTGAAAGGGCGGCCATCTGTGTGCATTAGGAATGCACAGTGTTTTCGAAACAGCTCCTCCTCTCTTCGTGATCTCTTCACCACAGCCAGGTGTTCACTTCCTTCGCTGAGTGCTTTTCCGTGAATGCAGACTTGAATTTTCTGGTTGAAAAGTCTGTTCGTAACAATGCACTGACTGTTCTGTGTCAGGAGAAAAACTCTTATCGGTTGCCTTGGTTTTACCGCCGCAGTCGGTTGCAGGCATAATAACTACCAATAGCAGAAGCAATATCAGCCCTGACTGTCGTGCACAGAATCTTGTCATGCTCTCAGCAGCGTGCGAGTGACAGATAATGCAAGCCTGATTATTTTCTGAACTTCTGCATTCATTTTGGCCTTACAGGTTTAAAGTGATGGTTAGTAAAGTCAAAAAGAAGAGATTTGCCTAAACCTATTATGTAAATGATCTCATTGTTCCGTCTATCTATCACCCACAGAATAATCAGATAAAATCAGAATGATATTTCACTCGCTCTTATGCACTGAGTGCAATTACCAGTTTACTGAGCGGTGACAGAAAAACAATCCTTTGGATTACTGGCTCATCTGACGAGTTTCTCCTCTAAAGATTCTGATCCTGAATCTCACTCTTATTCCTCTTAATGGCATTTACACATAGCTCTGATAGCTGTGCTCCCCCTGTCTGCACTCGCGGTCCTGCTCTCTCGCTGAGCTCCTGTCTGTACTCACGGTCCCGCTCTCTGACTGAGCTCCTCCTGTCTGTACTCGCGGACCTGCTCTCTCGCTGAGCTCCTGTCTGTACTCACGGTCCCGCTCTCTGACTGAGCTCCTCCTGTCTGTACTCGCGGTCCTGCTCTCTCGCTGAGCTCCTGTCTGTACTCACGGTCCCGCTCTCTGACTGAGCTCCTCCTGTCTGTACTCGCGGACCTGCTCTCTCGCTGAGCTCCTGTCTGTACTCACGGTCCCGCTCTCTGACTGAGCTCCTCCTGTCTGTACTCGCGGTCCTGCTCTCTCGCTGTGCTCCCCCTGTCTGTACTCACGGTCCCGCTCTCTGGCTGTGCTCCCCCTGTCTCAAGGTACTCTCTGGCTGGTCCTCCCTGTCTGTCTCTGACCTGAGCTCCCCTGTCTGTACTCACGGGCTCTCTGACTGAGCTCCTCCTGTCTGTACTCACGGTCCTGCTCTCTCGCTGTGCTCCCCCTGTCTGTACTCACGATCCCGCTCTCTTGCTGAGCTCCTCCTGCCTGTACTCACGGTCCCGCTCTCTGACTGAGCTCCCCCTGTCTGTACTCACGATCCCGCTCTCTTGCTGAGCTCCCCCTGCCTGTACTCACGGTCCCGCTCTCTGACTGAGCTCCCCCTGTCTGTACTCACGGTCCCGCTCTCTGGCTGAGCTGCCCCCGTCTGTACTCACGGTCCCTTTCTCTCGCTGATTTTGAGCATGTGAATTCAGCACTTTTGTTGAGGCTGTCCTGTTGTCCCTCTGAAAAGGAAAGTGTCATCTCATCATTGCCATACTGCAATATTATTTCTCGGCTGTGGCTTTGTACTGGCAATCTGAGGGACAGGGCAGGGTTCTGTCGCCTACACACTGGGTGCACACGGCCCAGTATCGAGGCAGGACAGATTTGTATGTGTGTGTGTGTGTGCGTGCGTGCATGCGTGCATGTATGTGTGTGTGTGTGTGTGTGTGTGTGTGTGTATATGGGTGGGCGGGTCCTGTTAAAACCCGTACCCTTACCCTAGATCGGTCTGTCAGCTGACCAAAAACCAAACATGACTCTACCTGTTCAAACATTATAGAAAGTATTGCTTCTTGTGTCACTTCAGAGTAATGAAATATGCATCTAACTCAAATTTAAGCATCATAATGATCAGTCGTGAGCCTGCCTCTTATTGGGCTCTGGCCCGGCCGGCCCTGTACTGCTCTACAGTCCTGGTCCACTTTCAGTGCTGGCACAGGCTACCTCTGTATTCAGGCCTCACTGTGTTCAGCAACACTTTACCTGATCTACATCAGCCTGAGCACAAGAGGAAAGTAGAACAGCCTCTCTTCCCTTCTCTACAGCCCGTCCTCTGCTCAGGAGAAGCTAAAAGCTGCCGCCTCAGGAAGGGTTTCCATGGCACTCCTTAATGCTCGCATAGCGTGTGATGCCTGCCCTGTACACTCCACTGAGCTGGAGCTGAAGTTCTGCCCACTCCGGTGTGAGGCTGTTACTGTCGCTTTACTGCCCTCTGTCTGTCAGGAGCGGAACACATCCTCACAGGGCATGCGGTGCTAATGATGTAGCTTACTGATAACCCTGCTCATCATTTATTAACGCCGCGGATAAATAGTTCATACTCTTACAGATTGGTTATATGAGACGGATAACTCAGATGATCATTTATGCGGATGATAATTGCCTTCATTGATAAATCCGGCCACAGTGCTTTTCCTGTGTTTCTCGGAGATGGTGCGCGAGGTCGACGACAGGCTCGACGGGGCTTTGTAATTACAGCTAATGATGCTATCGCTGCGACGGAGCGTAATTCAAATCCCGCGCTGCCACGTCGAGAGCGCCGAGCATCTGGGATTCTGCACTCGCGGCCCCGGGAATATTCCGGAGTCGGAAAGGCGTGTTCCCAATACTTCTGAATTCCCTCCGTTGTTCCGTAGGACAACAGAACTGCTGTAATGCAATGATTTGTCAAACAGAGGTCCTTCGTGCGCATTAAAAAACAAGAGATTTGTATCGGCAGGAAGGTCCCCGTTGGGCAAACCTTGACGCCATATGCAGAATCTTAAGGAGCAGGGTTCGGATTATTACTATATCAGTCGGGAGTTCCCAGGCCCGGCCTGTCTGAGGCGAGCGTCCTGTCTCCCGCTCGGCCTGCCCGCTCCTGTTTGTCACCCTCCTTATTAATTCAGGTCCCTGGCCTTGTTTTCACTGCTGCTGCTCTGTGTAAGGAAATAAGCCAAACAGAGAGATTTGTCAATCTCCGCTCTGACTGCTCGGGGTCCTGTTCTTACCGGCAGGGAACGGGACGCAATCTCACGCGTCCGATAACGCCCATATTGGCAAGCTGCTCCCACGGCGATCAATCGCTCCCCCCCGCATGGTTTTCGGCAGAAGGTCCTGTCTGGAGAGAAGCGCCGAGCGAACGCGGGCGTGAAGATCAGGGGCACTAGTGTTCTAATCCTCCTGGGAGAGGGAGAGCCTGGTCTCCAGGGAGACAGCGAGCCCGAGGACTGGAGGCTGGATGGATAGCATGTCAGCTGCCCTATTGAACACCAAACTAAGCTGTACAAACAAGAAGAAAACTTCCCAAATGAGCTTTAAATGAACAACAACAGAGAGCCGCCAGCTCTGAACCGAACGCGAGAGGAGATGGACTGAGTCCGGTGTTTAGGGCGGGTTCGGGTCCGAGCTGTGGTGCGGCTTTCGGGGAGGGGGTCGGTGAGATTGCCTACTGTCTTAGACCTCGGACTGGGGGGTAATGATTGATGTTCTGGATGGGCAGACTCAGATAGGCCGCACCCTGGGCTGGTGAAGGTGGTGGAGTCGAGGCACAGACTGAGGGGGCTGGTCGTCAGTCTATGGTGGAAGATGGCCAACATCTCTGTGGTTCTGACTGGGCCGGAAAGTCCGTTTCACCCACAGGGCTCGGATCAGACAGCAAATAATACTGGGCTGTTTGGGCTCTAAGCAGGCGTTCCTCAATGTCAGAAAGGGGAGGCAGCAAGTGAGTACGGTCTGTTAATCTTCTAAACCTTTGAAGGGCATTTCCCTCAGTAGCCCACTAAGCTAGTGGTGGGGATTTACATGTAAATAGAGCAGCGACAAGGTAGCGAACGATGACTGATGTTCTGTTGCAGGTGTGCTTCTTGTGTTCTTGTAGCAGGCATTTTTGCTTCTGAACCATAAATTTGTTAGGATCTGATCAATATGTGCTCACGCTCTAGGGCTGAGGTATTCTGGGTAAGCTCGATGAAACAGGTAACGTGTTCTTCTCTGAATTTGCACTCTGCAGGTAACTGTTATAGTTGACCTACACCCATGCACGCACACACACACACACGCGCGCACACGCGCGCATGCACATGTACGCACGCGCCCACCCTCCTACCCACGCACGCGTCCGCTTCCATACGCCCACGTTTATAGACATTGTCGTTTCTGTGTCCGAGGAGGAGAGCATCGTTCACGCTGCGCAGAAGGTTAGAAAACTCGTTTACCGCAGCGTCATCATTAATAACGTCAGCGTCATAAAGCGGCAGTTAGTGCTCTAACACACAGCTGTCAGGGACTCTGTCAGAAACTGATCACCCCGCCTCGCAGTGTTTGTCAAAATCAGCGTTCTCCTCGCTGTGTGCAGTAGTGGGCACGCATCTGTACATACAGAAGTACACTGTGTAAGGAGAAAAAACATTGATGTTTCACATGAAATGGCTGCTTTAAAGAACTTTTCAGAGTGAAAGCTGGTTAAGCCATAGAGCCTCGGGCAAATGGGGATCAGCAAAGCACATCAGCAAGCAGTTTCTCTCTCTCTCTCTCTCTCTCTGACACACACGCATTTGTGTTTATTCTTTTTCCTGTTGCTTCAGTTTCGTTTCATTTTCCAGCCCATTTCCCTCTGATTCGGCTTTGTTTTGTTTTGTTTTGCTGGCCTCGGTGAGAGACAGACACACACGCACACACACACACACAAACGCGTACGCATGAAATGCACTGAGGTTTGATCAATACGAGCACTGCTGGAAGAGGTGGTGAGGTCATCCCTCGGCCGGGGGCCAGAACCTCGTACGGCACGCACTTCCTATTTCCTCCTGCATTAGTGTTATTAGTGTGGCCCCTCCACCCTTATACCTACACCCTTCAGTCTGCACCCTTACTGCTACTGCCTATCTACACCCTTATCTACCCCTTCTCTACATCCTTAAATGCCTTACATCCCTGAAACCTACATCCTTTATCATCATAATTTATCTACACCTGTATATCTACACCCTAACAGTTCCATCTCTACTACACCCATCTACATACAGCCTTATATCTGCACCCTCACTGCTACATCTTATCTTTACTGCCATATCTATACCCGCTGTCTACACCCGTGTGTCAACACCCTTATACCCGCATACTCACAGCGACCTCTCATCTATACTTCTACACTTATACCCTTACAGCTAGATCTTATCAGTATCCATATACCAACACCCTTATACCTACATACTCAGAGCGACTTCTCATCTATACTTCTATACTTATTCCTGTACAGCTTGATCTTAACTAAACCCATATACCAACACCCTTATACCTACATACTCAGAGCGACATCTCGTCTATACTTTTATTCTTATACCCTTACAGCGAGATCTTATCTAAACCCATATGCCAACACCCTTGTACCCACATACTCACAGCAACATCTTATCTATACTTTTATACTTGCAGCCTTACAGCTAGACCTCATCTAAACCCATATACCTACACCCTTATATCCACCTGCTCACAGTGACATCTTATCTTATACCCACACTCTTTCTGCTACATCTAATTTATGCCCTCATGTCCGAACCCTAACAGCTACTTTGTATTTGCACACTTATGCCTATACCCTTACCGCTGGACCTTATCTACACTCATATACCTGCACACTTATATCTGCACGCTCACAGTGAAATCTGTACTCTTATACCTACACCCTTACTGCTACATTCTGTCTATGTCCTTACATGTGCTGTATCTTATCTCCACCCTCACATCCACACCCTCACAGTTTCATCTTATCATGGTCTTATAGCTGTGCCCTTGTAGGTACATCTCATCTACACCCATATAACTACATCTTATGTGCACTTTTACCCTTTACCTGCCTCCTTAAAACCATTGTACCTACATCCTCTGATGTATTTCCTTATTGTCTCCCATCGCCTCTGGCGAAAGGGAGACATAGGAATGCACCCTGTGTGTGCGTGTCTGTCCGTCCGTCCAAAAAGTGGCGTTAACACGATAACTCAAGAAGAAAATGGATTACAGACCCCATTTTGTGCATATAAGAAGATTAGATTATGAACCAGTTTCCTGTTTAATATCAGTGACCTTGACTTATTATTTGACCTTGCAATTAGCAGGTCAAATATTGGTACTTGACCTATTTTTTTCAAACTTGATTTACAAGCTCAGAATTGAGCCCCTAAGAACCATACCGGGCCATCCCGCACTTTTGGCGAAATTGAGTTGAGGTAGTCAGCATGTGCAGAAAACTGAGATCTACATTTCCTAAATGAGCCAACCCAATCTACCCACATGGATTGTTCATACAAGCAAACGTCCTCTCTGCCACTGTACATATGCACTGCACTGCCTTAGCCATAGTGGACCATCCCACAACTTTTCCATAATTTGTAAACATGGCGGCTGGGTATCTCACTGATGAACTGTCTATGATTGATGATGATGGTGAAGTGGAAGATCGGAGACCCAGAGTTTGTCCCAAATGAATCAGAAGATGATGGTTCATCTTTACCTTTCACTTTAAATGAAACAGAAGGGCATCCAAAGCCTACATGAGAAGTGCATCACGTAAGTCTACATATCTTGAGTTTTTAACATAAGCAGTGTTTCTAGTTCCCAGATACTCTAGATGACACAGGAGGCTGGCAACTTTAAGTCCCATTTTCTCAAAAGTTCCCCAACATGGGTTGGCCCAGTATGGCTCTTAGGGGCTCAATTGTTCACTGTGGTGTTTTGCGGCATTCTTTTTAACCTGATGGTCAAATTTTATGGATCCAGTTCCTTGTCATCTTTCACAAAATATCCACTTTCACGTTGAACAGAATTGACCTCCTTTGAGGTCACACGGTACATATTTATTTTGGCGACGGGAGACCGTGGGCCTCGCGGCCAGCTTGTATCTTTATTTCTGCTTCTTACTTACCCCACGTATCTCAATCATACTGCACTTACATCTGCATCATATTTACACTTATATTTACACTCTTATGTAGCATTGACTAGAGTATACATACTGTAAACTCTCATGTTTATATGAGTCTGTAGATGTTATTTGCAGCCAGCATGGAGACAGTGTTTCTGAAGAAACGGTGTGAAGGTCCATTACAGACAGGCAATAACCTTTTGGTTCACGGCCAATTGTATCATGTCTATTGCATTCGCAAGCAGTCATTTCCAATAACCACTGTCTTCTGCACGTCTTTCTGTGGATGCGCTCATAGAAGCGGAGAAATGACATTTTTCCTTATTGCGAATAATGAGACATTGGTGGAGAAAATCGTTGTGGGAAACCGTTCGCTCTGGAACTTCTAACTAAACATGCCGATTCTCATGCCGTTCACACTCACAGAAACTCACACACGTGCACACCCATCGCACACTCAAACACACATCGCATACACTCACACACACACGCACGTGCATAAAGCTTACTGACTCACAACCATGCTAGCACGTCGTGCCCACAAACATATGGATGCAAGCTCACATGCTTACAAACCGGTGCATGCACACGCATGAACACAGACGTGTATAAAAGTCCTCATTCACACACTTAAAAACGCACCGGTACACGTGCCCTGACTCATGCAGATGCTGGATTACATTGTTCCTGCCATTTACCGCACACCATTGGCCGAACGACCTTGGTGTTGCATCCACACAAGCATCAGGAAAAAACATACTCGTGTACACACACACGCGCACACGCACACACACACACGCACACACGCACACATGTTGGGTTTTCATGTCTTGTGGGGACGTTCCATAGACTTGTATTCATTCGGACCACACACACACACGCACGCGCACGCACACACACACACGCAGGCACACACACATGCCCCCTCCCACAAACAGGAAAACCTTGCAAGCGCATACACGCACACGCACACACACACAAAGACACACACACTATCCTATCCTCCTACGCACAGCCCACTCAGTCAGTCACACATAACTCGCTGTATTCATAAGCGATACTGGCAGATGGAATTAAAAGTTAAAAACACCTGAGAAGGATGAAGAAGACGGGGAAGGAATCAGTCATCATGAGGAGAGAGGACAGGAGAAGGGCTAAATGGGAAAACTGGGAAAGAAAGGAGAGGAGAGGACGAAAAAGTGAGAAAGAGAAAGATGGAGAGACGGGACAGAGACCGCTGGAGAGGGAGGTGGAGAGAGAGAAAGCAGGAGAATGAGGGAGAAATAAGAGAGAGAGGGAGAGAGGGAGAGTGGTAGCTGGGAAGGAGAGAGAGAGAGAGAGAGAAAGTGGGAATAAAGGAAAGAGCCCGAGGCGGACAGAAAACAATTGTTCCACTGTCTCCCGTCGCCTGCCTCAACCTTAAACAGCAGATTTCTTTCACTCAATTAATTCTGCACATTGTAGCTGCAGCTTCCTGTCAGAGGGCTTTTATATCCGGGCTGTGTATGGATGGCGATATCACAGGATGGACTCGGAGTGCGTGACGCTAAGCAATTGGGTGTGCCTTACTGTAGCTGTAACGTCTCGCTGTCTATATGCACTCTTATACACACACACAGTGCAGCGCATGCACCCGACTAAGCCTCTCACCCGCTCGTGCCACACACACACACACACACACACACACACACACTCATGTTCCAGTGAGCCTCATAGAGAAACCGCCTCGCGTACACAAAAACAGCCTTTTGTTTTTCTTTCATAGTTCTTTCCGAGGTCATTTTCTTCAAAATTCCTCTGTTTTGATGTGAAGTGGTGTTTTTCTCAAGATTGGCTCGGGGCGCATCGCAGTGAAAACGGCCGCTGCTTATTTGTCGGGCCGCGCCGGTTCACTGCTTCCTGACGAATAGATTTCGGGGGGCCTCGTTGCGCTCCAGGCTGGGTTCAGAGTTCAGACTTACAGAGGCCTGTTGATTGCATTTCCTCACCCTCATCTGATTACCAGAAGCACTGCGTACACACCTCCCTGTGGGGTACACACCTCCCTGTGAAGTACTCCCCTCTGGCGATGTGGGACGCGTTTGGCATTTTCAGGGTTGCATCTGTTAGCGGGCGGGGCGTGATGTCACCAGGAGGGGCGTATTTCGGCGAGCGTTTGTGTGGGCTGACGTTGACGTGGCCGAGCTCTGACCTCTGCTTCCGTCGGGGGGGTGAGGGGTGAGTGAGGTTTGAGGGGGTGGGGGGATGAGTGAGGTTTGAGGGGGTGGGGGATGAGGTGCTGTCGGAATCAGTGTGAGAGCGATAAAGCACCTGAGTTACATCTGCTCTTCAGACTATCTCTGCTCTGCCTCTAGCGCTCAGCCTTATTTTTCTCAGCTGTGCTGTTTTCGGCAGCAGCTTTGCACAAACCGCTTTGGACGAAAGCATCCCGCGAAAGAATGTGAGTGAAATGTCTTTTGCATCATCAAAACATCCAGCCTTGTTTACAGTATTCAGTACAAAAGTTGTTATTGCTTCTTTGTTGCTTAATTTACTTCTCTACCTTTCTATAACACGTCTCCTTATTAATTTCCATGCCAAGAAGATGCCATATGTTTATTGGATTACGCGATTGGCTAACTGACTGACCGACTGAATGATTTACTGACCTACTGCCTGACCAACTGACTGACATAATGATTTACTGACCTACTGCCTGACTGACTGAATGATTTACTGACCAACTGGCTGACTGACTGAATGAATGAATGAATGTATGAATGAATGATTTACTGACCTCCTGCCGGGTCAACTGACTAACTGAATAATTTACTGACCTACTGCCTGATCGACTGACTGACTGACTGACTGACTGACTGGCTGGCTGAATTTTTGATCGAATTGCTGGCCTAATAACCGACCATCTGACTGTATGACCGACTGAATAAGCACCAGATTGCTTGATCATTGCTGCGTCAGCGCAGTGACCTTTAACCCTTTTCCTGGAGAACTACCATGCAATGGCTTTTTACCCCAGCCCTAATTCAGCACACCTGATTCAGCTAATTAGCAGCTCGTCAAGATTTGTAACTGGGAAATGAGGTGTGTTATGCTTTGGTTGGAGTGAAAATCTATATCTGTATGCCAGTATAAAGGGGAGGGGGGGGGCTGTCCCGTCCCAGAGCCACACAGGGCAGGGCTTAGCTGTGACGGTGGTTAGTGGTCATTAACCTGCACCGGGACATCTGATACCCCTGTAACTCCTGACAGGAGCTGGTGTTTCCCATAGTCCTCTGCTCTTTGAAGCCACGTGGTGTGCTGCACTTTTAGACGGAATGTTCACCTTCACCACAGAAGAAGAGAGAGGGAGAGATGCACACTTTTTGTCTGCTCTTTTTTATTTTCTCAAGCGTTGGGTTGATAGTGGTGCCGGGCGCACTTAACTGGAGCTCATGTTCCCCAGCATGATTTAGGATTGGGCTGGGTGATTTTGGGACACTTAATCATGTTGTTCAGGAGGGAGGGGTCAAGCCAAAGGTGTTACAGTCTCATATCTGCATCCTGTCTGTCCACAACTGCTGGGAGTGCGGAGACGTTTAAGGGGCGCCCCCACGTGGCCTGGCTGGAATAATGCAGTAGAAGGCAGGTGGGTGTGTGGGGGTGAGCTGACCTCTGTCTGCAGGTGTGTGTGTGTATGTGTGTGTGCTTGCGTGTGTGTGCGCATGCGCGCGTGCGTGTGTGTGCAGGCGCGCGTGTGTGTATGTGTGAGTGTGTGCATGTATGCGTGTGTGTGTCTGTGTGTGCTGTGTGCACGAGTGTGAGTGTGCTTGTGTGCATGCGCGCGCGTGTGTGTGTGTATGTGTGCGTTCACGTGTATATGTTTAAGTTTAAAAGTTAGAAATAGAAAAGGGACAAAAGCAGAGACAGTAAATTCAGGCAGTGCTGTGACTGCTGTGATTTGCACCGTATCCACAGGCTGTGGTAAAATGGTTTCTCTGCTCCTGATGGGACGTGTTCCTCAGGATACTGACGGTAATGTGATGAAGGGGGAGGGAGGTCTGTTGCTGGGGTCAGGCTGCCACTCAAAATCCCGCTGCTGTCCTTGGCCCCCATTACCCCTGAGGTGACCTCTCACATCGTCTGGAGTGGAGGGAAGAACCCAAAAATGCCCCCTTTCTCGCCCCTTTACTTACCCACTCTCTCGCCCGCTCACTTACCCACTCTCGCCCGCTCACTTACCCACTCTCTCAGCCCCTCACTTACCCACTCTCTCAGCCCCTCACTTACCCACTCTCTCAGCCCCTCACTTACCCACTCTCTCAGCCCCTCCTTACCCACTCTCTCACCCCCCCCCTTACCCACTCTCTCGCCCGCTCACTTACCCACTCTCTCAGCCCCTCACTTACCCACTCTCTCAGCCCCTCACTTACCCACTCTCTCACCCCCTCACCTTACCCCTCTCTCAGCCCCTCACTTACCCACTCTCTCAGCCCCTCACTTATCAGACTCTCTTGCCCCCCCTCCTTACCCCCTCTCTCGCCCCCTCACTTACCCACTCTCTCAGCCCCTCACTTACCCACTCTCTCAGCCCCTCCTTATCACACTCTCTGCCCCCCCTCACTTACCCACTCTCTCAGCCCCTCACTTACCCACTCTCTCAGCCCCTCACTTACCCACTCTCTCGCCCCCTCACTTACCCACTCTCTCAGCCCCTCACTTACCCACTCTCTCAGCCCCTCACTTATCACACTCTCTTGCCCCTCGCTTACCCACTCTCTCAGCCCCTCACTTACCCACTCTCTCGCCCCCTCACTTACCCACTCTCTCACCCCCTCACTTACCCACTCTCTCAGCCCCGCACTTATCACACTCTCTTGCCCCCTCACTTACCCACTCTCTCAGCCCCTCACTTACCCACTCTCTCGCCCCTCACTTACCCACTCTCTCAGCCCCTCACTTACCCACTCTCTCAGCCCCTCACTTATCACACTCTCTTGCCCCCTCACTTACCCACTCTCTCGCCCCTCACTTACCCACTCTCTCACCCCCTCACTTACCCACTCTCTCGCCCCCTCACTTACCCACTCTCTCAGCCCCTCACTTACCCACTCTCTCACCCCCTCACTGACCCACTCTCTCGCCCCCTCACTTACCCACTCTCTCAGCCCCTCACTTACCCACTATCTCACTCCCTCACTTTCCCACTCTCTCGCCCCCTCACTTACCCACTCTCTCACCCCTCACTTACCCACTCTCTCAGCCCCTCACTTACCCACTCTCTCACCCCTCACTTACCCACTCTCTCAGCCCCTCACTTACCCACTCTCTCACCCCCTCACTTTCCCACTCTCTCGCCCCCTCACTTACCCACTCTCTCACCCCCTCACTTACCCACTTTATCTTCTGTACCCTCTCTCTTGTCCCATGCTTTTACACTCTCCTGCCCCCTCACAAAAACACTCTCTGCCCCCCCTGACCATGCTGCTAGTTGCAGAGTAAATGGCAGCATAGTTTGTGTTGTAGAAATGCTGGTGTTGTTTGATAAACATGCAGAGTAAGAGACAGGCCGGGCGAGCTGATCACAGGGGGAGCCCTCATTCGCTGGCAGGGCTCCCTCGTTTAGAATGCAAATGTGTGCACACGCACCCCACCCTGAGAGGGAAGGATGGATGGAGGGAGTGAGGGAGGGGTGGAGTGAGGGAGAGAGGCTGAGAAAGACAGAGGCCTAGCAGGCCTGATGACATTAAGCAGGTCAGATGAATGGACTCCCAGAGCGCGTTATCGAGCACCGTCGCTCCCTCTCTGTGCTGCCGATCGCCCTCGCCATCTCACACCGCGCTGCTCTCGCCCTTCTTCTTCTCCATTTCTTAAAAGACAAAAATCGATGTCCTCCGCTTCATCTCTCACGGCAGTGATGAAGAAAAGTTTGAGAGAGGGCATGCCAGTCTTTCTTTCTCTCTCCCTCGCTCTTTTTCTCTCTCTCTCATACACACACACACACACACACGCCCGCACACACACACATACACAAACACACACACACAGGCCGGACATGCAGGCTCCTGGCTCGGGGCGCTCTCTCTTTATTGAAGCTGTGCATCAGATGTGTTTACATGGCCCTGCTCTCTGCTGAGCCGCGCGCCTCTTTATCCGCGGCTCCAGCATCTGCCTAATAGAGAACCAAACTGCAAAGCCCACATTAGCATGTCAAAGGTCATCATCCACCCACTGTGAAGACCTCATACCAGGTTCATTAGCTGGTTTAGTGCACATTTGTTGTAAGCTGTGCTTCCCACTACAGAATTACTTTGGAACCCTGATGTTCTGATATGTCTCCGCCATATTTTTGTCATGTGACTCATTTTGTCGTTGTGTTCATACATTACTGGAATAATAGGATGAGTATTCTACAAAGGCTCATACTCAATTTCAGCAAGAAGGTGGTTATAAGACGTTGGTTATTCCCTTACTGTGTTGGCAACCCTTGTTTTCAAGCAAGTCGTGCTTATTGATATGCTGTTTGTTAGCAGCGGAGAGCGTTATGGCCAGGAAACAGCTGGGTCCATCACCGAATGGAGCTCTGGATCTTTCCATCAAATGTTCCAGTCTTTTCCTCCATTGTCTGTGGCTGGGTGGCCAGCTAATGAGCTGATCCTCATGTATTAAGCGGGATAAAAGCACTGGCAAGGCATTTTCTCAAGGTCATTGGCTCAATTAGATTACCGCGTCAGATGGAATTAAAGTTTTAAAACTCGCTTTTTTCCACGGGCGGTGCAAACACGGCAGGAAGTGGTCGATCGGAGGTGAACGTTTCGCTGACTGAGAGGGAACGGTTCCACGTAAAATGGCGGCTGGACGTCATGAATGCCAGGTGATTATTGTATCTGCCCAGCTCTCTCATTTGCTGAGAGTGGCTGTATCATTTATCTCACGCTGCATCGCATCCTGGATGTTTTCTGGAACAATTTGGGCTGCAGAGCAGAAATAACCTTGTTCAAGGCTACGTCCCATCTGGGATTTTGTTCAAAACTTTTCGTTTACTGGGCCGGATTTTTAATCTTTTTGATAGGAGGTGGGGTTTTTGAATATGCATTTGTGAGTTATATTTGAAGTATGTTGTAGTTCTAAACTGGGCCTTGGGCTGATTGTTGGGAGGCAGTGGCAGAGTGCTGGTGAAAGAGTGGGGACTGGTGAGCGCAGGGAGTCACATCTCAGGGTCAGATATACGGCAGGGAGATGGAGACGCTTCTGTTCTCTCCAGCAGAGCCTGGTGCTGCTGTACTGAGAATCTGTCTGCATGATGGGCAGGGTGTGTGTTTGTGTGCGCGTGTGTGCATGTGTGTCCGTTTGTGTATATGTCTATATGTGTTTGTGTGTGTGTGTGTGTGTGCGTGTGTGTGTGTGTGTTAGAGTATGTGAGTGAGTGTACGTGTGTGTGTATGTTTGAGTATATGTGTGTGTGTTTGTAAGTGTGTGTCCGTGTGTGTATGTTTGTAAGTGCATGTGTGTGTGTGCGTGTGCGTATGTTTGTAAGTGTGAGTGTGTATGTTTGTAAGTATGTGTGTATGTGCGTGTGTGTATGTTTGTAAGTATGTGTGTGTGTGCGTGTGTGTATGTTTGTAAGTATGTGTGTGTGTGCGTGTGTGTATGTTTGTAAGTATGTGTGTGTGTGCGTGTGTGTATGTTTGTGTATGTATGTGTGTGTGTGCGTGTGTGTGTATGTTTGTAAGTATGTGTGTGTGTGTGTGTGTGTATGTTTGTGTGTGTGTGTGTGCGTGTGTGTATGTTTGTAAGTATGTGTGTGTGTGCGTGTGTGTGTATGTTTGTAAGTATGTGTGTGTGTGTGTGTGTATGTGTGTGTGTGTGCGTGTGTGTATGTTTGTAAGTATGTGTGTGTGTGCGTGTGTGTATGTTTGTAAGTATGTGTGTGTGTGCGTGTGTGTATGTTTGTAAGTATGTGTGTGTGTGCGTGTGTGTATGAAGGTAACAGCTGACTGATAGTGCTCCAGGATTGAGTCATTATCTGCTTGTTTAGCTCTATCCTAAAAACACATTTTCGGCACCTCAAAAAACTACATTCCCTTCATTTATCGCTAGTCTCTTTATTCTCAGTGTCATTGGGCAGAGTCAGGAAGGAAACCCATCACACACACTGTATCTCTGCACTGCTGAGTGCAGTGTGCTACAGCTCTAATACAGAGACCTGAGCTGAGAGTGTAATGGGAGGGAAACAGCCTGTGTCTGTCCTCTCTAACCAGCCAAGGTCAGCCCGCCGCCTACCCTACCATGTGTATAACCATTAACTCACACACACTCACACACACACACACACACACACACACACATAATTAAACAAGCCTGCCCACTCACTCATGCTGCAGTGATCTATGGGGAGCCTGAGGAAGCGTCAGCAGCTGAGCGTGAGTGAATCTTCCGGAAAAGGCTCTACCTCTGACTGCGCAGCAGCATCTGCTGGTGAATGTGAGCATCAATGGCACCGTTAGCGATGGTTACGTCTCCTGTCCTCTCTCATTCTCTCCTTCCACACCTCTGCTTCACCCCTCCATGCCGGTCTGTCAGTCACTCACTCATTCACTCACTCACCCGGCTGGTTTCCCATGAAGCCCTGAGACAGATTTTCAGTTCCGCACCTGTCTGAATGAAGCGAAACACAGTGAGAAGCGGTTTAAGCGAAAATCTCCTCGTGTGGTTGATTTTAAACCAATCAGAACTCAGTGCTCACTTAGCAGTGGTGGCCTTTTGGGAGTTTATAAGTGCGATAGGCGCAGAATGGGAGAGATGGCTATCAAAAGTTCATTTAAAAAAGAAAAAACAAATTAGAGGACCTGGAATCCCTTCCATTTTTGCTTTTCATGCTGTCCCATGATGCAAAGCTGCAGGTATGGAGTAACAGAAACTAACGGAGCAGCTAAGTGTTGCCGACTTATTAAAATGGAAGGAGTCTTTGTCTATCTGCTTGTGTGTGTGTGTCTGTCCTTACGCTTCGATTTTCTGGACGCCCATTTATACGAACGATTTCACCCTCGATGGGTGTATTGCTGAGGATCAGAAGAAGCGCTCTGTTGAGTGTCAAGGTGTTTCGTCGAGCAGTCCTCGAGAAATCTGCAAGCAACAACACTGGAGGCCTAGCAGAAACGGAAAGCCATTAAGCAAGTGCTGCACTAGTGTCAACAATGTCTCCTGTCGCATTTCACCCTCATGATGTCACACTTCAGTTTAAAATTGGCTGTCCGAAATCACTCACTACTCACTATGTAGTGCACTAATGGGTTCGCCATTTTGTAGTGCTGTCCGAATCGTTAGTAAGAATTATCATCCCCAATATAGTGAACTTATTACATCCCACAATCCAAAGCGAAATGTTGTGAACATCCAATGGTCACTAACCCAGCTATGCGCCCCATCATGCATTGGACACAAACCGAAAAGCTCAGAAAGATCTTATCTGCGTTTAGTCAAAGGAGTTTGGTTTATCTTACCTTGTGAAAACAGGCACGAGACATTTATTCAACTTCAGGCGCGAAAATGTTTTTTTTTTGCTTTTTTTTATTGGAGGCCGAGCAGCGCAGGAGACCCGTTTGTTTACACAGGATATTTCAATAAGGACAAAGTGCACGTAACGTAAAGATGAGAGAGAGATTTCAAACTGATATTCAGGTACAATTAAGACGTAAAATGATGAGTTAGAGGACAAGAAATAGAAGACGATATTAAAAATGTAACGCAAATTTTATTATTTAAACGATAATGGTAAACACGAACACGGTGGGAAATATACTTCGTTCGTTTATTACAAAAATACGTCCAAATC
Source organism: Gymnothorax javanicus (assembly GCA_029692085.1). Taxonomy (NCBI): domain Eukaryota; kingdom Metazoa; phylum Chordata; class Actinopteri; order Anguilliformes; family Muraenidae; genus Gymnothorax; species Gymnothorax javanicus. Next base: position 12,283,814 of record CM056202.1, on the reverse strand, counting down.
CTTCAGCTGAAGTTGAACTGGTACGTTTTAATTTTGCGACACCACTGACGCTATTAACAGCCACGACAAAACGAGCCGGGTAGTGTCCGAAAGCGTTTCTTCCCTCTGCCAATGAGCTCGCTATACAGTCACCTACATAGTGAGCCCCTATATAGTGAGTAAGGAATAGTGAATGAGTGAGTGACTTCGGACACAGCCTATGGCAGTATTTCATTCCATAGGGCTAACCCCTACGCCCTACACCCTGTGAAGTCACTTCCCTTCGTAGTGAAAACTCTGAAGGGCAGCAGGAGTAGGGTTTTCAAGTAACAGTCGTTTGGAATGTCCTTCGACATATTTCGCGGCTGCCGCTTTCTGCTTCAGCTAGTGTAAACAAACGCAGCCAGTTCACTGGAGAACCGCTTTCAGTGGCTGTTTATCGGTTTCGCAGTAGCTTTATAACCAACCGCATAGCTTTCATAATGCGACAAATAGCCGCGGGTAAAAAATAAAAAAAACAACACATAACTAGCGTCAGTCAGCCCACTGTTGTAAGCCAACAAGCTAAGTCCATCAGCTTTCTGTGTGCTAGCTAGCTAATAGCCACCGTTGTTGTCGTTTTCTTGAATGACGTTGACTCACACACGTCACGAGGCTCGGGTCGCAAGGCATTGTGGGAGCAAAGTGACCATCGCTTGCTCACTTCGGAAACGGCCGTTTTGTAGGGCCATTTAAAGGATTGAGTTTTACTCACTTTCTATTGGAATGCCCTTCAATATGGCTTCTGTGGGCGTGGCCCTCATGATGTGCACTTTGAAGTGAACAACCCTAGCTTTTGGAACACAGCCATTGGCTTTATTTTCATTGATGTCACACTCTTAGTTGGCGCTTCTTTATGATGTCACACTTCGAGGGAGCAGGGTCCGATTAGAGAGAATTGTTTGCTCTGAAAGCCTTTCAGATGGGAGTCAGTAGCCTTCTCTTTGTATTAGAATAAGCCTCACTTATTGGTAAAGTATCATAATTGGCTGTCAGCTAATGTTATTGGACGCTCATCAAGCCATTGACCCTGTGCTCATGCATCAACAGTTCGTGCCCCAAGATCACCTGTTCAGCCTGTATGGAGCAGTCACCCTCTGCTAATGAGCGGCAGGGTGTAATTAGCGCTTGGTATAGCTAAAGTAATGCGCTGCCATGATAGGGTAATTATGGGTGATTCGAGCTGACTCGGGCTGAGGGGGCCAGGAGGGTGTCAGGGCGCGCTTTGATACACGATCTCGACTTTGTGAGAACTTCCACTCTGCCAAGTTAATTCCACAAAGCCAGCACATTAGCAAAAAGACGAGCAGCCTGACCTTTGTGAAAGACAATCCCACTTACCTCTCCCTGCCTACCCTCCTTCCCCAGTGAAGTCATGTAGCTGCTCTGAAACTCAAGCCCATTTTTTTGTTTTTTGCTTTTTGTTTTTTGAACGCGTGTGCAGTGTTGTTTGTGTGTACCATAACAGGACCAGGCACTGAAGTCCTTATCGCTGCGTATCAAAACGCGGCTTCATCGCGTCATGTTACATGGTGTTTTCATGTCACGACGCATTCATTTCCATAGCGTTCGCTGCAAATCCCATTTTCGCACACAGATTTCCTCTTTCACGGGAACGGAGCGCCTGGATTGTATTTCATATTCCAGCGTTGGGATAACAGCATTTGGAAAGACTTTTGATCGCTCGCGGACGGCCAGCGTGTCAGGCATTCGGTCTCCCAACCTGATTCCAATTGATATCAGGGTAATTGAATCTCTCCCTCTCACTCTGAGGCAAAGAAACAGAGAGAAATCTCCTGCAGTGTGTTTGTGGGAGGAGGGGATCATCCATTTTACCATCTCCTCTCCTGCAGTGTGTGAGTGCGCTGCAGAGCAGAGCTGTCGGACCTGGGCCCCAGAGTTTGGCCCCTGGGGGACAGTGACTGATTCTCTCAGATCGCTGGTTCCTCCAACTCTGGGGGGGTTCAGTTCCAGCCCGGTCTAGTCAACACCTCAGTAATCTTCGGCAAGAGCCAGAGAATCATACTCGTGTGCTGTGTGGGGCGGGGCGGAGACGGAAGTGACCAATGGGAGCGCCTGTGGTCGTGTTCGGAGCAGCGGCGGCGAAAGGTCACATGATGTCAGGAAGCAAGAGCGGAGAACGACCACAGCGGCCGTGTCGCCGGTGGCGTTGGTAATCCGAGTTCTGCTGAACGGAGATAAGGTCGCATCTCTCGGCAGTGATGACACACTTCCTGTCTCCCGTCCCCGATGCTCCTCTCTTCTGCGTGTCGCGACCTTTTAGTGACCGTGAAAAACATGACAGGCCTTACCGTCTGTCTGCACAGGCTCCAACCTGGAGGGAGGCGAACGCCAATCCCACACATGCTCACTAGCAGCCAGTATAGCCCAGTTATTTTGACCCGAATCCTCTTTCTCAAACAGAGAGGAGAGATTGGGCTGGGAGGACATGAGCAGTTTGGGACGGTGGCCTGATTCGGGGGGCTGAAACGGGGCAGGTGGTGCTCCAGTTTGTACCTGAGCAGAAGCGTGGGGTCGAAGGTCACGACGGACGGCGGCGTTGGGGGTACGGAGGGGAGAGAACGGAGGGCGACCCGTAGAGATCTGTCCCCAAACACAGGAAAGTGCTGAGAGGGGGATTTCTGTGTCCCAGCTCTGTGACAGCACAATGAGACGTCCCGCCCAGTGGGGTCAGGCGCTCGACACCGCGCCTCAGACAGTGACCGATGTTCATTCGCGCTCCCGTACCATCCACAGAGGGACCATGAAGCGTCTTCGAGCGTTTCGGCGAGGAGCTGGTGCAGGACTGGAACGCGAGGGCGTAAGGTTCCACATAGACCACGGCAAAAGACCCCGTTCTGTGGTGCAGTTACGTGGCGGATTTAAAATGCAGATGGGAAGGAGGTGTCGGGGCCAGTGAAGTGTGTGTCGGGCAGCGAGTGAAGTGTGTGTCAGGGCTAATGTGATCTGTGCAGGGCGGAGGATGGCTGGACCATGGTGGGAATGATAAATAAAGGCAGCGAATGAGAGCCCGGCTGGGGCTCACACTAATTACATTAATGAAGACACTTCAGCCAGCCTGCCCTACTACCATACTGCCATTACATACTGCCAGAGAGGGAGGGAGAGCGTGTGTGTGTGTGTATGTGTGTGTGTGTGTGAGAGAGAGACTGCGTGTACATGTGTGTGTGTGTGTGTGTGTGTGTGTGTGTGTGTGTGTGAGAGAGACTGCGTGTACATGTGTGTGTGTGTGTGTGTGTGTGTGTGAGAGAGACTGCGTGTACATGTGCGTGTGTGTGTGTGTGTGTGAGAGAGACTGTGTACATGTGTGTGTGTGTGTGTGTGTGTGTGTGTGTGTGAGAGACTGCGTGTACATGTGCGTGTGTGTGTGTGTGTGTGTGTGAGAGAGAGACTGCGTGTACATGTGTGTGTGTGTGTGTGTGAGAGAGACTGTGCCTGCTTGTATGTGTGTATGTGCACGCGTTTGTATGTGTGTGCGCGTGTGTTTGTGAGAGAGACTGTGCGTGTGTGTGTGTGTGTGTACGTGCACATGTGCTTGTGTGTGTGTGTGCACGTGAGACTATGTGTGTGTTTGCATGAGACAGTGTGTGTATGTGCATATGTGTGTGTGCGTGTGCATGAGACAGTGTGTGAATATGCATGTGTGCGTGTGTGTGTGTGTGTGTGTGTGCGTGTGCATGAGACAGTGTGTGTATGTGCATATATGTGTGTGTGTGTGTGTGCATAAGACAGTGTGTGTATGTGCATATATGTGTGTGTGTGTGTGTGTGTGCGTGTGCATATAACACAGTGTGTATGAGTGGGTGATAACCACTGTGAGCTTCATTCTCTGACACACGCCTGAAATATTCACACTGGTTTCCCCTCCTCTCTCTCCCCAACAAGTGAGAGCAGATGAAGCTGTAAAGCATGAAGTCCAGCTCTCAGGCTGCGTCCGCAACACCAGCCCCTCCGGCGAGCAGCACATTCTGTTTCATCTCCGTATAAAAGCAGATTTTTACTGTGTGCATTCAGCCCAGACCAGTCTGAACTCCTCTCCTCTGTGAGCACTTCCTCTCCCAGTGAGGCTATCCAGAGCGCAGGTCCTCCCCTGCTGTACAGCTCAACATCCACAATAATGGCCTGGATACTGCTGTGAGGGTCGAAAAGTTTTCTTGGTTTTTGATTTAAAACATCCCCCAATGCAAAAATTCTCTGCCTTAATCGCATGGAATCTGTAGTTACACAGCAGCCAAGTTTCATATTTCCTTTACCCTTTATTTTCTTAAAACTCTTAATGACTGGATTCTATATTTGTATCTGAAACGCGGCGTGCGGGTTTATGTAATTCTTAGCTCGTACCATGAAACAGAATTATGCATAATAGCAGTTCTGCAGTACATCAGTATATCACATTTCACAGAGATTTGAAATTAAAAATCGCGACGCTCGGTGCGATCGCAGTCAGGACGAGTATCGCATGCGAACAAACATGTGCAGCAGTGTCTGTCCTGATGGTCGCGGCTCTTCCTCCATCTTAACCCTTAGGGCGCTAAATACAAACATCTCAAAGCATAGGCTGCATCCTTCGAAGGATGCATTTTTAGGGGACGTCACTTAATTCCATCCGCCAAACTGACGTAACATCATTTCATCTCCGTTAAACACCTATGGTTGAAGCGTGACGTCACTGGTTTCCCTAATCTTAGCCCTAACTCTAACACCTAACACTAATAAACCCAGCCCTAAACCTAACCCTTAATTTAACCTTGTCCCGTACCCTAAATGTCAGTTTGGCAGATGGAAGTAGTTGACGATCCCTAAAAATGCAGCCTTCAAAGGACGCAGCCTACGTTTTGAGATGCACCCAGTGCTGCTCAATGATGTAATATATCAAATTCAAAGCTGTTGAAAACCTATCATGTGGTGGCTTGTTTAAAAGAGCTCCCGCAGGGGAGCTCTTTTAAACAAGTTCCCATATGATAGATAATTCAATTTCTGGTGTTTTGAAAATTTATTTCTGCGCTCTAAGGGTTAAGGCTACGTCCATCTCTCTTGTTTCCTGTTCCTTACTTTATTTATTTCATAATTTTTATTCTCTTTCTTTCACTTAATGCCCTTTGACAAAGTTTGAGTTGCAAAACACGGGGTGAAGTTGTTTATAAATGAACGGTATGCTTGGGATTTGGTGGAATAAAGGAACACAGAAAGGGGGTTTGCTCTACTTTTCCTCATGCCTAAGGGGAATTAAGCACAAAAAGTGCTGATTTCAAAATAAAAGTGCTAAAGCGCTGTGGATATTAGTGTGAGCCAGAGGTCAGTGTTGGGGGTGCTAGCAGCGTGCTCATCGACTCCTCGCAGAAGGTTTCATACTCCCTGGGTTAGATTTTTAATACTTCACTGCTGCTGGTGCTTCATGTGCAGTTAACTTGTTTGGATCATGAGAGGCACCAGATAAAAGCCATTAATGCCAAACAGGGCCAACGAAAATCTTACCCTGGGGTTTTGCGTTTATGCGTGTATTGACTGTGCACATAGAATCCCTATCCTGCCAATTTCCTCAAGCTCGGCGTGAATCGGCTTTGGTGTTTAGTAATTATTTATTGAAATGAAGTATGGACTGTTTTTCTGGAGAACAGTATTATACCGTAGAGGACGGAGCAAAAAAAAAAAAAAAACCCTGAAGAGAAGACTTGTGAAAAGAATGTTTTTCCCGTTGCGAAAGCCCCTAATCGATCTTCATCCATCATTCCATCCAGGATTAATGTATCAGGCACAAAGTGCTTTACAATCAGTTATTCAATTGCTCGCAGGAATATCGTTAGCGTCGGGCTCGTAGATCATATTCAGCGTTAGCGCCGGCTAGGCCGTCGCGCCACGAGAGGAGATGCTGCGACCAGGAGGAGCGAATATGAGAAGGTGTGTTTTATGACGAGGCTGACATTTTGTGGAAGCGGCTGGTGTTTGCGGCGGAGGGACTGAAGTGCACAATTTCAGAAGCCCAGGGTGGGTAATCATCCCGTCGACTCCTGTGCGGACCCTGCTTGATCATTTTTGTGAAAAACCGGGACTTTTTTGCTCAATAAGGGATCAGAGGCCCCCGCCACCGGCTCGCAGATGTTCCATTTTTCTCTTCTTCTCATCTTTCTCCCTCTCTATCTTAATCTCTGCTACAAATGTCAACAGGCTGGATGTGTGTGCGGAGAGGCGCTGTTGTTTAAAGTGAGGCTCGGGGCCGGCTGGAGGGGCAGTGTTGTGATGCGGAAGGGAGGGCGAGAGAGAGAGAGAGAGAGAGAGAGAGAGAGAGGAGGGGGCGAGATTTATAGGTTGTTTGAGGAGCGTGGCGAGCTCTCGCCGCTGATGATGCGCAGCAAGCTGTAGGAGTTTGGGGATCGACTGAGGTGGGAGCCGCTGAGCTGCTGTCGGACTGCAGGACCCCTGTGGCACTCAGTCAGGACAGAGAGCTGCAGCTGCCACAGGGCGACCCACCGCTCTCCTGCACTGACAGAGCTGAGCGTGTCTCCTCTGCTTTTGTTTGTTTCGTGTCCCTCAGTCTCCCCTGTTTCATTACCCTCCTCCTGTCTCCTCCCTCCGTCTCTCTCTGACACCCCCTCCCTCCCCGTATCTCCCTCTGTAATGGCGGCTGCCTCACCTGAGCTGTCCCCTCTCCACTCTCCCCGGCTCGGGCTGGATAACTGACAGGCCGCAGCGGCCCAGGTCTCCACCGGCCCGCTCTTAATTTTCCTCTCTCAATCCCTTTTAATCACCTCTGTAATTGGCTGCCCAGCAGCGGATGAAAAACAGGAGAGGGAGGGGGGAGGGAGGGGGGGTGGGGACTGAGATGTGTTCCGGACGCTGGAGCTGTGATTGGTTGAGCTGATCTGGAGTCAGTCTGGGACTCACATGCGAAGGTCCCTTCTGTCAGTGAGTCAGTCAGTCAGTGCTGTGTTTTCACAGGGTCACTTTGTCATACAGTCCATCAGCCAATCAGGGAGCATGACCAGTCAGTCTGTCAGTGTGTCATTCTGTCAGTCAGTCAGTTCATCTGATATGGATGCACTCAGTCTCTATCTCTCTCTCTCTCTCTCTCTCACTCACTTAATTCATTACATTTTGTTGCCATGAAAAAAATGTACACTGTATTGCCAAACTTTGCTGCATGGAATAAGGCACATGGCAACATTGAAAGAGTAGTAATAATGTCATTTTATCGCATAACTGCAGAACTTTTCCCAAAGCCCAGCTCATGACATAATTTTATCTAACCCTTTTCGCGAAAATTTACTTGGCTGAGAGCGAGAGGGAAAAATGCACTCTGCATTACATCACACTTTTAATATTTAGCTTGACTGAAGACCAAATGTAACGTTGGTTAAATTGGTATGGCTCAGTGCTACAGTGCACTAGCTAAGTGCCACTCACATAAGCAAGTTAACATTACTTAACTAGTATGCTCGCAGTACCTTTCCACAACCATTAAGCAACATTGGTTTGTTAGCTAGGGAGCTCATGTTAGCTAGCTACTCAGTTGAATGTGAAATTACAAACCATTGCTAACCTAGTTCAGGCGCGAATGTCTGTGACTCAATGACTGACTGAGTAGCTGAGTGATGGAGTTAGCTCAATGCTAACATATAAAGGGAATTCCCATTTGCCAAGGCACAAACAGAAATTACACTCGTCTTCAATGAAATTATGCAATTCATTTATGTGATAAATAGAATCTTAAATCTCTTAGTCTTGTCATATGAAAGTTATGACGCTCGTCAAGTAAGTTTTGGGTTTGTTGCTCGCGCTCGCAACAAACGCGAAATTTACTCAATTCGTTTCATAACTTTCATATGACATTCCCCTCACATAAGGGTGTCTATATATGCTGATACTGATAAGGTAGCACATTAAGACCACTCAGAACTGAAGTGAATTATCATTTAGCAATGGTGCATGTCAAAGTCTGGGAAAATGGGCAAATGCGCAAAAACCAAATTTTGATAAGGGCCGAGTTGTCGAGTCCTGATGACTGGGTTTGAGCATCACTGGAATGGAAATGCTTGTGGATAGCTCCTGTTCTGCAGTGTTAAGCACCTGCTGATGGCGGTCTGAAGAGCAGGACCCCCGAAATGGTGACAGAGTGTTGAGCACCTCATGCTCATCGAAGCGTAAGCCCAACAAACTCCTTTCCCTTCCTGTCCAAATCGGCAGAAGTGGCTCTGAAGCAGACGTGGCAGGAAATGTTAATGAGGGCTGTGCTGTGCATGGGGCTTTGTAGCAGCAGATCTTTAAAAGTGCCCGTGCTTACTCCTGTACGCTGCGCAAAACACCCACAATAAGCCTGAAAGCATTGGAAATGGAGCTCGCTCCTCTCTCTCTCTCTCTCTCTCTCTCTCTCTCTCTCTCTCTCTCTCTCCTCTCTCTCCTCCATCTTCAGTCCTTGTCCTCACCTGTCCTATATTATATATTTTTGGGTGCATCTAAGCACTCTTTAAATGGACGGATTGAGGGAAAGCTCTAAGGATGCTATATGTGTGCAAAGAAGCCTTTGACCACTCATCTCTTTGAAGGTATTTAGCCACAGTGCATACATACTGTGCATTTCATCCTTCCTCTGTATTTCACAGAAATATTGTGGCTATTTGCTATTGTGGGGAGGCTTTTGTAAATAGCATCTGTTAGGTCTTTGTGCGGCGGTAAGCCCGGGCGGGAGCTGTACGGTGGTGACTGCGGGCATTAAACGATTATCTGGTGGTCTGGCACACGGGGCATGTGTGTGTGTGTGCGTGTTAAACAGTTGGTGATTCTGTCCGATAGGCTCTCTGCTGGGCTGTCCCAGGTGGATCCGCTCTGAATAAAGAGTAAAACCCCTTTCATCTGTGACCCTTGTTCCCTCTGTGGAGAGAGCAGGACCCAGAGCCTCTCTGCTGCGCCCTTTATGTCAGACAAGCACTCACACAAGGACACACACACACACACACACACACACACACACACACACACTCACATGGATATGCTCACAAGAAACACTCACACATACACTCACGGATAGACACACTCGTTCATGCAATCACTCACGCACTCTCAAAAATACTCGTGCATCAGAACTCACACACATGCATTCCCGCTAACACACAAACAAGCACTCATCCACACTCCTGAGTCACGCACACTCACATGCACTCACGAAAATACACACATACGAGGATTCACACGTACAGTTGTGCTCAAAAGTTTGCATACCCTTGCTGAATTTGCGAAATGTTGCCATTTATTTTGAAAATATGACTCATCATGCAAAAAAAGTACATGGTCTTGTGTATGCGATCGCCCTGGCGCACACATTCGAGCACATGCATGTAAACACGTACAAATGCACACAGTGCACTCATGCACACGCACACGCAGACTCGCGTGCTCAAACAAACACGCACAAACACAGACCATGACCACAAGGACACACACACACACACACACACACACACATACGCTCGGTGTGGTTGTGGTGTGTTGCAGCTGTATAACGTTTCATGCAGAATGTTAAAAATAACGGCTGTTGGCGTGAGGAGTCAGGTTTGGAGAGCAGACAGCAATATGAGCCCCAGATCAAATGCAGTGTTTGTACTGTCTGTGCCTCATTTTCAACCAAGTACAAGGTCATGAGGCATCTCTCACGCTGTACAGAAAATCTGGATGCTGCATGTTTTGTGTGTGTGTGTGTGTGTGTGTGTGTGTGTGTGTGCGCATGTGTGTGTTTGTGTGCATGCATCTGCTTGTGTGCATGTACTTGTGCCTGTGTGTGCGCGTTTGTGTGTGCTTGTGTGTTTGTGCGTGTGTGTGTTTGTGTATTTGTGTATGCTTGTGTGTGTATATGTGTGTGCATATGTGATTATGTTTGTATGGGTGTGTGTGTGTGTGTGCATGAGTGTGTTTGTGTGTGCTTGTGTGTTTGTGCGTGTGTGTGTGTGTGTTTGTGTATTTGTGTGTGCTTGTGTGTGTATATGTGTGTGTATATGTGATTATGTTTGTATGGGTGTTTGTGTGTGCGTGTGTGTTTGTGTGTGCTTGTGTGTTTGTGCACGTGTGAGTGTGTTTATATGTTTATGTGTGTGTGTGTTTGTGTGCTTGTGTAAATGTGCGTGTTTATGTGAATCTGAGATTGTGTGTGTTTGCACAGAGGTGCAGCAGTGTGCGCTCATACACGCACAGATACTGAGTAGTCCTACAGTGTTTGAACAGTGACTGTATGCTCCTGTACACTGATAGTGTTAATGCAGACAGTGAATATCAGGCTGGCGTGAAGACTGTTGGTTGTAATTTGTGGGAATTAACAAGCACATCGTGAACCATGAGGGAATTTGTAGGCGTTTATACAGACTCACTGTCCTCACACTTCTGGCCAGCACTGTGTACTCGCTGCCTGCGCGTTGACCTTTGAGGAAAGGCACGGCCCCGCCCCCCTCCCGACAGGAGGGTCTGAACACGACACGAGCTCTGTGTGCTGGGCCAGACCGTTAGCAGCGCTGCGCCTGTCTGCATCCAGATCCCAATCTCTCCCCCCATGCTGTCCCAATTACGCGGGACATCTCTTTTCGGAGCGTCCTCACCCCTCCTCTCCTCCTCCCTCGTTCCACTCCATCAGCTGTCGGCCTCATAATCAGATAGTGCCCCCCCGCCCGACCCCCGCAGCCCGGGCTGCTGATGAGGTGCTTGTCTCTTTTATTGATTTTTATTTTTAATGGCTGGCCAGCTTGCGGTAAGGAAAGCATGATTCTTTATTAAAAGCTGCTATCTGTGGTGTAAATAATGGATCCTTGCCTGGTGGGAGGGGTCCCGTTCGGTCAGGGCTCTCTGACAGGTTATTCTGAAGCGGCAGGTCCCGCCCACCCCGCCTGTCAATCAACTCCGACTGAGATCTCATTATCTTTACCTTCACTACCTTGACCCCTCCTTAACCCTCTGCTTTCTCATCCCCTCTCTCTCTCTCGCTCCCTTTTCTCTCTCCATCTCTCCGTCTGTCCTTTTTGCTGTATTCCTCTCACACTGCAGTGCACGCCCCCACCCCTTTATCTGTCTTTCATATTGTCATTTTCTGTTCTTCTCTCATTTCGCGTCTTTGACTTCACCTTTTATTCATCTCAGCACCTCTCTCCATCCCTCTTTCTCTCTCTCTCTCTCTCCCTCAGTCAGTTTCAGTAATCTTCGTGATTTATTGGCATGACAAACACATGCTCTCTCTCTCTCACCTGTCTCTCCATCTCTCCTTTTCTCTCTCTCTTTTCCTCTGATCGTGTCTCCCCAATCGCTCTGTTAACTGCTCGGCTCAGCCTTACAGGATCGCCATGACGACCCAACATCAAACGGGAGGGAAAGGGCAGCCTGTAGTCAACAAGCGCCCTGTGTATTCGCCCGGCCAATTAACAGTTGTTAATTAGCTAATGAGGACCTTACGCGGGGCAAACACAGCTGTCGAGACCCTGTAGACGCACAGTAAACGAGTAGAAGTGGGGGCAGCCCGTGCCCACTTAGCATATAGCCCACTTAGCATATAGCGCGAGTCTGTCTCGGCCCTCCTCCTGCCCTAAAGTGTAATTGAGTTCATTATTTCTGGTTGTCAGACACCTTTTATCGGGGCTTTTGGTGTGACTTGTGATCTCCTGCCCTGAATTTCTCTCCAGCTGCCCCGCCTGCTGCTATTTCCCTCGGACTTTTACGATCAGAGCCCCGCCGGTACCGCAGGAGCTGTATCTCTAACTCACATTGTCTCCAAGGTTGCTGTAGGTGAGGCTGGAAGTCCCGACGTTGACATGTCTGAAAAACGACGTCTTTCCTCCCCTTTTTTTTCTGGCGCAATCCATATACAAGAATCACAACGCACGGCGCTTCAAAATGGCTGCTGTCAGCCCCAAACAAATCTCCCTCTTTATAACAGGCCACCTTTATGTGCTTTTCCCCGCTCTCTCTGCCTGCCGTTCGATTGCAGAGTTTTCCGTCGGATGTTATTAAGGTAGAGAGTGTCCAAAGTGACCAAAGCGAAGCTGCTTGGCCACAGCGAAGCTGCTCGGCAGTCTCCGCCCTCACCCTAACGCCGGGCACAACAGGCAGGAGATGAGAGCTCCGATGTCAGCCTGACGGAGTACCCGCTCTCCTGGCTTCAAGGCCTAACCCTCCACAGAGTCCACATGAATCCTTTCATCTCCTGTTGGGAGGGATATGGCCACAGCCTGAGGCAAATGAGACCATTAAACTCCTGCCCTTTCCCTGCTAAGACGGGGCCAGTGAGCCGGCTGGGAGACAGATGCAGCGAGCTCTGAACACACCCCGGCAGCCCGGGGAAACCCGGCCAGGGAGGGAGCCTGTGTGCCTCTACCGCGCTGCCCTGGAGCTCTTTTAATTAATCCAATCGCTTTAGCCCTGTTGTGTTCTGTGCTGAAAGGTCACTGCATATTTCCCTGTGTTTCCCCCGGTGCTACAGACGCGATTACTTACTCTCTCCTTAGCTACGTCTGGCCTGTTGCATGATATCACTACATCCACTGTGAGGAGGTTATTGAGCAGGGCCAGGCAGGTCTGTTAGTGAAGAGCTACCGTCCTGTGGGACTTCAGCCCTAATGAAGCTCTCCTCTCTCTGCAGCCTGAGATCTCCTTCAGCTGCCAATTAGCAGGATAAGCTAGCGTGCGTGAGCTGTGTCGGAATGAAAAACACCTGGATGGGAGATGTGCAGGACTGTGTTGGCCCATCCTTCCCTGCAGTTGTGTGTTTTGCTGGTTTGGGCTAGTTGGAGCTTCACAGAAGGGAATAGGAGTGAGCTACACTTTGTACAGTTGTGTGTTTTACTGGTTTAGGCTAGTTGAAGCTTCACAGAAGGGAATAGGAGTGAGCTACACTTTGTACAGTTGTGTGTTTAACTGGTTTAGGCTAGTTGAAGCTTCACAGAAGGGAATAGGAGTGAGCTACACTTGGTACAGTTGTGTGTTTTACTGGTTTAGGCTAGTTGAAGCTTCACAGAAGGGAATAGTAGTGAGCTACACTTTGTACAGTTGTGTGTTTTGCTGGTTTGGGTTGGTTTTAGCGACATTGAGTGAAGTACAGTTTGTACAGTTGTGAGTTTTGCTGGTTTGGGCTAATTGGAGCTTCACAGAAAGGTATAGGAGTGAGCTACACTTTGTACAGTTGTGTTTTTTGCTGGTTTGGGCTAGTTGGAGCTTCACAGAAAGGAATAGGAGTGAGCTACACTTTGTACAGTTGTGTGTTTTGCTGGTTTGGGCTAGGTGGAGCTTCACTGAAGGGAATAGGAGTGAGCTACAGTTTGTACAGTTGTGTGTTTTGCTGGTTTGGGCTAGGTGGAGCTTCACTGAAGGGAATAGGAGTGAGCTACAGTTTGTACAGTTGTGTGTTTTGCTGGTTTGGGCTAGGTGGAGCTTCACAGAAGGGAATAGGAGTGAGCTACACTTTGTACAGTTGTGAGCTAGGTGGAGCTTCACAGAAGGGAATAGGAGTGAGGTACAGTTTGTAAAGTTGTGTGTTTTGCTGGTTTGGGCTAGTTGGGCAAGGCGGAGCTTCACAGAAGGGAATAGGAGTGAGGTACAGTTTGTAAAGTTGTATGTTTTGCTGGTTTGGGCTAGTTGGGCAAGGCGGAGCTTCACTGAAGGGAATAAGAGTGAGGTACAGAGTGTAAAGTTGTGTGTTTTGCTGGTTTGGGCTAGGTGGAGCTTCACAGAAGGGAATAGGAGTGAGCTACACTTTGTACAGTTGTGAGCTAGGTGGAGCTTCACAGAAGGGAATAGGAGTGAGGTACAGTTTGTAAAGTTGTGTGTTTTGCTGGTTTGGGCTAGTTGGGCAAGGCGGAGCTTCACTGAAGGGAATAAGAGTGAGGTACAGTGTGTAAAGTTGTGTGTTTTGCTGGTTTGGGTTGGTTTTAGTGACACTGAGTGAAGTACAGTTTGTACAGTCGTGTGTTTTGCTGGTTTGGGCTAGGTGGAGCTTCACTGAAGGGAATAGGAGTGAGGTATAGTTTGTACTGTTCTGTGTTTTGCTGGTTTGGGCTGGATTGGAAGTGAAGAAAAGTTTGGGACAGAGAGTACAGTAGAGGTCCTAAGCTTTGATGCTGATTGAGCCTGTTGTTACCCTGCACTGTGCGCTGACATCACCAGCTTGCATCTGTGGATCTCAGCCACTTTGCTTGGTGCATTTGGGGTACTGCAGACAGGTATGAATGCAGTTACTCTGTGAGCATGAGATCGAAAGTTTGTGCAATTAAACAAAGGCGCTATAATGCGCTGTGTTTGCTCTTAATGTGATGGGAAATATATGTGGGGCAAATGGTAGCACTGAAAGCAGTTCACTCCTGAATTGCAGCATACCTGAGTACCTGTTCCAGGCTTATTAGATTCATCCATTTTACGAGATTACTTTGTGTCTTATCATTCAAGAGGTGCAATTGTAACTATAATTTTGATGGTATCATTTCTAAACTGACAACAGTGGAAGACAAAAACACGTTCTTGCGCGCGGAAAGTGCGAGTTCCTTCTGGCGTGTTTCAATGTCATATCAGAGCTTTGTAAATGGAATGTGGAAGCCCCTGAGCGAGGAGTGTGGTCCGTGGTAATTACCACAGAAGAAGAGTTCTTTGAGAAAACGCGCACGTACTTCCTCACATCTCCTCCACCGTGGGGAACAAAGGCAAGGAAGGTGAACCCAAACTTTTCAGTGGCTTCAGGCTACTGTCCACCATCAGTGTCCTAGAACAGCACGATTAATCCCCCTTCAGTCGGCCCGGCTCAGCCCTCTGAAGAGCTTTATTACAGGGGGGGAAAGAGCTCCGGGGTCAAAGATCTTTTCTTCTGCCCCATTTAGTGAAGAACACTGCTGTGGGTTTGTACCGAGTGGCCACAGTGAGACTTGGCATTTGAGGTGTCCTTGAGAGACATTGTTTTCGAGCTCCACCCTGTCTGTCTCCTGTAAAGGTCAAAAATACCCCTTTCTGCGTTGAAGTCAATGATAACTAATGTGTGACAGTACTAAGTGAATAATTTTGAGGCCTCCAAGTGAATGTACACTAACATCATTTTTTTCTTCAGCTAATTGTTTCTCTGTGTACCGACTTTTTCAACTAGTATGCTGTTTGGACGATAAAGAAATGTTTTGCGGAGGGACTGGGAGTTGGTTATGTCACTGCGTCTAACACGCTGACTTAAGGACTCAGATGCAGGAGCAGTAGTGCGACTCCAGCTCTAAATTGTACAAAATGGCAGCGCCTTAGAGCTGAACCTCAGTGTGCCAAAGTTTTTTTTTTTCTTCAAGCCCAAGCAAAGTCAGTGGCTGACATCACCATAACTTGGTCCATAAGTTTTTGTATAGTCTGAGTTTTGACCCTGTGGTCAGTCCCGGTCCGGTGGTACCCTGTCCCGGCCCGGCTGGCCCGTGCAGCGCTCCTGCGAGGGGATTTATGGAGCTACTCTAAGAAAACTGCACTCTGCAGCCAGCCAGCGAGAGGCGGGTGGAGAACCATAAATGTCATTGATGGACGGCCAGATATAAATAGGTTCCAGGCACGGCAGGATAATGCATGGAGCCTTTCGCCCACGGAGGATCGGGGCTGTCAGGGAGACGCAGGGAAAGTGGACTGCGCGCGCGCGTGTGTGTGTGTGTGTGTGTGAGGGAGGGTGAGAAAGAGAGAGACGGGGAACCAGCCTATGTGTGTGTGTGTGTGTGTGTGTGTGTGTGTGTTTACATGTGTGTATAGGTCTGTAAATGTGTATTGTTTGAGAGAAAGATTAAGAGAGAGAAAGCAGCATATGTGTGTGTGTGTATGTGTGTGTGCATGTACGTGTGTAAGGAGAGTGTATAGAGCAGGCTAACTGACTTTGTGCAGTAGGGAGCAGATCATAGGCTGATGTTGCATCTTTCATTAGCTTGTTCTCTTCCTCCCTCTACATGTATACACACATAGATACACATACTTATACACACACGTTCATGTGTACAAACAAATACATGTGCACAAAAACACACATGCATGCAAACACACACACACACACACACACACACACACACACACGCTTGCACTCTCCCACACAAATGCACTCTTCACCCTAAAACGAGCAATCACACTTACACACGCATGCACACAATCTCGTGCGCACCCACACCCACATGCTCCCACAAACAGATGCACATACTCACATACGCAGACCAGTCCCTCTATGGCTGTCATAACAGCTGTGCCCAGATTTCCCAGGTAACGAGGGCAGAACTCATTCTAAGGCCCTCTGATTGAGGTTAGTCAGGTAAGCATAGAGGACTCAGGGAACCCAGTAAAACACATGAAATGTCTTCAAAATTCCTCGTTATTAACTCTGTCGTTGCACACATATTGAGCCTTGTGATTTTTTTTCCCAGGTGTACGAGTCGCGCCCTCTTTCCCTTCTCAATGCCATCCATCATGTATTTCCATTAACGCTTCAATATTGCCATTAAATTAATCCATCCACATCTGCATATTTTTGTATAATGTCCTCCTGCATGTTTGGGAATAGAAAAACGTCTCCGAGGACTAAGGTACATTCACCTCCCGTACCACCAGCCTCTCTCCAGCTAACTCTCCTCAACACCCTATCCCTCTGTCTCATGTCCTCCATTAATGACCAGATACTTTGATGCATCTATGTGGGTGCCCGCCTGAATTGAATTGAATAGTCCGGGTGAGTCGCTGCACTTTCTTGGCCGCGCGTCCTGACTGTTTTTATGATTGTATGCGCGCACTGCGGCTCACAAGATTTGTCTTTATAAGCCTCTGTGACGCCTCCGCTTCATTCATCCTGATAACGCAGATTACGGCCGCTATTACGGGTAAGGTCACGCCATGCATCAGCGTTAGCACCACGGCCGTGTGCCGCGGAGCGCGGGACGCGTGCCGGTTCCGGCGTGCAAGATATTTCCCACCGCTCCCTGATCAGAGTTAGCGTGAGGACGCCGGTTTTTCCTTCGCCGTGTGATAACCGGGCCTTTTAGGACGGGCTAATCCGCCTGTGATCGTCCCCGTCGTTTCTCTTTGAAAGGCGAACGAGGCCGGAGTTGTGTTTCCTCTGATAGCGGCCTGCCGTTCCCGCTAATCCTGGCCCTCAGAAGGGGCCGCTGCAGCGACGGGGCCCCTCGCCCAGCTCTGTCCCCACAATTATTTCCTCTCTTATTATCTGCTTCATGCCATTACAATGCTGATGTGCTCAAATGACCCGTTCGCCTGTTCAAGAGCTTTCATCTCTGTGACAAAAAACACTGTGTGTGTGTGTGTGTGTGTGTGCGTGCGTGTATGTGTGTGTCTTCTTGTACTTGTTACACAGTGAGGACTAGAGATTTTTTTTTTTGTACAGAGGGGGCGGCGTTACTGGGAAGTGAGGACATTTTCACTTCTCCTCACAAATACAACAGCAAATTGTGACTTAGTAGGCAAGGATTTGGGGTAAGGTTATAATTAGGGATAGATTAAGGTTAGGGTAAGGGATTGAGTTAAGGTAAGAGTTAGGGATAGGTTGAGGTTAGGGTAAGGGTTTGGGGTAAGGTTAGAATTAGGGATTGGTTAAGGTTAGGGTAAGGGATTGAGTTAAGGTAAGAGTTAGGGATAGGTTAAGGTTAGGGTAAGGGTTTGGGGTAAGGTTAGAATTAGGGATTGGTTAAGGTTAGGGTAAGACTGGGGTAAGGTTAGAATTAGGGATATGTTAAGTTTTGGGTAAGGGTTTGGGGTAAGGTTAGAATTAGGGATAGGTTAAGGTTAGGGTAAGGGTTTGGGTTAAGGTTAAGATTAGGGATAGGTTTAGTAAAACAATCTTCCTTTCCCAAGTTTCCCCTTATGAGGGCTCCTTGGGAAAGAAAAGTTTGCACAGGCCATTCAGTGTACTGGAGCCTTTATATAGGAAGAATTTGGTCCCTCTTGTGCTGAAATTTTAAGTGCGTTTGTTGAGTCCTCTTGGGAACAAAGTGTTTAGTTTTATGATCCAATGTTTTTCTGTCCTACGTCTGTCCTCCGGTGTCCAATTGTTGTTTGTCTGGAGCCCGGATATTTCTAGTGCCTCAAGTCCATGGTGAAGGAAGTGAGCAACTAGGCGTGTGTCTGTCTCCCTATGATTTCTAATGTTATATATGTGTTGTGCTAATCTAGTCCTTATCTTGTTACCTGTTTCTCCCACATATTTTATGTCACAGTGGTTACACTTAATGTCATATATGCAGTTTTTTGTGTTGAGTGTGAGTGTTTGTTTGATTAAGTATGTTGTGTTTGTTGTGTTGTTTCTGATTGTTGTGGCTTGTTTGTAAAATGCTGGGTCTTGTGGATGTACCGTGTTAATTTCTGGTAATTTGCTGTTTACCAGGTGGTCCTTGAGGTTTTTGCCTCTCTTATAAACTGAGATGACTCTATAGTCCTGGAGTACGTCAGTGTTCCGTAGGGATCTGTTTAGATTTTGCTTAATTTTAATGTTTGCTGCTTGGCTAAATGATGAGTAGGTGGTGATGAGTGGGATTATTTTCCTCGGATCTTGTGGTCTTGTGGTCAAGAAATTTTTCCGGATCTGTCTGAGGAAGGATCGAGTGTATCCCCTGGGTTTTAATGCTTTGAAGAGGCTCTGGGTAGCCTCCTCAAAATCTGTTGTTTGTGTACAAATCCTGTGGTACCTTAGCAATTGCGATTTGATCAGGCCTTTGAAAGTGTGTTTTGGATGAAGACTGTTTTTGTGTAAAAGAGTGTGTGTGTCTGTGTCTTTAAAGAAGACTTTTGTGTCTAATGTGTGTGTCTGGGTAAATGAGGGTCCTTTATATGTGGTGGTGTCCAAGAAGTCTATGCGTTCTTTATGTGTGGTGTATTTAACTGTGATTGATCTGTGGTGTGTGTTGAGGATATGAATGAAGTTTTTGAAATCTTCTAGGCTATGTGTCCATGTTCCCCACATGTCATCTAAGTATCTAAAGTAATTAGTGGGTAGTTTGGGGCATTTTTCGAAAACAGTCTCCTCCCAGTGTGCCATGTAAATGTTGGCATATGCTGGTGCAAATTTTTTGCCCATAGCCGTGCCACTGATCTGTAGGTAGAAGTCCTTGTTGAATTCGAAATCATTCTTGGTGAGGCTGATTTCCAGGAGTTGCAGGAGAGGTGTGTCCGGGCGTTTGTCGTCCGGGTACTTCTCCATCCAGGCTTTTACAGCAGTTAGTCCCGCCACTGTGTTTATGTTTGTGTACAAGCTGTCTATGTCTATTGTGAACAGGATGGCTTCCTGTGCTATTTTGGTGTTTTTTATTCTGTGTATAAAGTCATATGTGTCCTTAATGTAGCTGTTGTGTTTTGTGGATAATGGGGTGAGGAAATAGTCTATATATTCAGCGATCCTGTAGGATTCACTGTTGCAGTCTGAAACAATGGGTCTCCCTGCTGGGACCTCGTATGGGATGGTCCAGGACTGTGGTGGTTTGTGTATTTTGGGGAGGAGGTAGAAAATCCTAGGACTAGGACTGTCCTCTCCTCTGAGATAAAAGCTCTGTTTTTTGGTGATATAATTGTTGTCTAGAAGTGTTTGTATTATGTTATGTATTTCCTGGGCTGTGTCTGGATGTATGGGTGTAGTTAGTTTTCTGTAGTGTGCTGTGTTATTTAGCTGTCTGTTGGCCTCATGTATGTATTGTGCTCTGTCCATGATCACTATGGCACTCCCCTTATCCGCTGGCTTTAAGATGATTTGTTTGTTTTTTGCCAGTAGGTGTAGGGCTTGCCTACAAGGGTTTGGGTTAAGGTTAAGATTAGGGATAGGTTAAGGTTAGGGCAAGGGTTTGGGTTAAGGTTAGAATTAGGGATAGGTTAAGGTTAGGGTACGAGTTTGGGTTAAGTTTAGAATTAGGGATAGGTTAAGATTAGGGTAAGAGTTTGGGGTAAGGTTAGAATTAGGGATAGGTTAAGATTAGGGTAAGGGTTTGGGGTAAGGTTAGAATTAGGGATAGGTTAAGGTTAGGGTAAGGTTAGAACTAGGGATAGGTTAAGATTAGGGTAAGGGTTTGGGGTAAGGTTAGAATTAGGGATAGGTAAAGGTTAGGGTAAGGGTTTGGGTTAAGGTCAGAATTAGGGATAGGTTAAGATTAGGGTAAGGGTTTGGGGTAAGGTCAGAATTAGGGATAGGTTAAGATTAGGGTAAGGGTTTGGGGTAAGGTTAGAATTAGGGATAGGTAAAGGTTAGGGTAAGGGTTTGGGTTAAGGTCAGAATTAGGGATAGGTTAAGATTAGGGTAAGGGTTTGGGGTAAGGTTAGAATTAGGGATAGGTTAAGATTAGGGTAAGGGTTTGGGGTAAGGTTAGAATTAGGGATAGGTTAAGGTTAGGGTAAGGGTTTGGGTTGGGCATGCGGTGCTTATTGTTCGATTCGGGAAAAGCTGTAGAGACACACAAAGAATGAATAGAAGTCAATGTAATGTCCTCACTAGAATACAAGGATGTGTGTATGAGTGTGTGTGTGTGTGTGTGTGTGTGTGTTTTTGTCTGAGTGTAATTATAGGGCTGAATTATAACAATCCTGAAAAGAAAGTGGGCCAAATCTCTCCACAGCCATGTAAAAGATTCATAAACAGATGATTACAGTTTTTGTTGTCAAGGGCGGCACGCAGTTATTGAGTTTGAGCAGGACATCTTTTTTTTTAAAATGGGTGTTGAATACTCTTTACCTTCAATAAATGAAATTTTCATTTAAAAGCTGCATTTTGTGTCTACTCACGTTGTCTTTGTCTAATATTTAGATTAGTTGTATGATCTGAAACATTTAAATATGACTAACGAGCAAAATTAGAAGAATTTGGGAAGGAGGCAAATACTTCTTCACAGCAGTGTACACACATGCACACACAGACATACACACACACACACACATATTTGCTCAAACAGATCACTCATCATACACACACACACACACACACACACACACACATACCCTTCAGGGAAGCGGTTCTCTGTGAGGTGGGTTTGATGTAAACACAGCGCCCCAGATCAAAGCCGGGAGTCTCTTCATGAAAGGCCACAGCAGAAGAGGGTAAACTGCCCTTGTCGTCGTGCCTTTTTCAGGGCTGGGGAGGCTCAGACGATGGGCAACTGCATTATTTTCGTTCCCCAGGTCACTGTTCTCACTCTCCCTGTGTAGCTGCCCCCTCCTCACACACTGGAGTCCATCTCTTAAACAAATAGCCTTTAAGAAAGAAAGCGAGCAAAAATCAATACCTATCTGTATCTGACTCTTCATATCCACGGAGCGAGTCAGGGGTCGTCTGGGTCCCACGGTTGTGTGTGTGTTTGTGTGTGTGTGTATTTGCGTCTGTGTTTTTATATCCATACATTTGAGCAAGTGTCCTTGTGTGCTTCACTTTTCTTGGTTCGGGTGGCGTTATTGGATGTTTGCTGAGATATCTGAGGCAGGTAGAGGGTCATTTGCTCTATTTGGCCATTGGAGGGAGATTCTATATGTCTGATGTTCTTTCACAAGATGTTATGTGCAGAAAGTCCATCATTTTACTCAGTGAAGAGGGAGTGTTGCATTCACAGCATCTGTGATAAGCTCTTCAGAGCCAGTGCTTAAGTACTGTAAGTGTGCAGGGTGTCAGATCTCCAGTGGGAAGGAGAGGAGAGGAACAGCCACAGGGACTGCATGAATTATGAAGAGAGGGAGAGGAGTATTCAGGACTGACATGAGAGGAAATGCTGAGTCAATTGCATTCACCATGAGCCATTTACCTGTCCCTCAGTACCACCCCCTGTAAACCTGTCCTTCTGTACCACCCCCTGTAAACCTGTCCCTCTGTACCACCCCCTGTAAACCTGTCATTCTGTACCACCCCTGTAAACCTGTCCTTCTGTACCACCCCTGTAAACCTGTCCTTCTGTACCACCCCCTGTAAACCTGTCCTTCTGTACCACCCCCTGTAAACCTGTCCTTCTGTACCACCCCTGTAAACCTGTCCTTCTGTACCACCCCTGTAAACCTGTCCTTCTGTACCACCCCCTGTAAACCTGTCCTTCTGTACCACCCCTGTAAACCTGTCCTTCTGTACCACCCCCTGTAAACATGTCCCTCTGTAGCACCCCCTGTAAACCTGTCCTTCTGTACCACCCCCTGTAAACCTGTCCTTCTGTACCACCCCCTGTAAACCTGTCCTTCTTTACCACCCCTGTAAACCAGCCCTTTTGTACCACTCCCTATAAACCTGTCCTTTTGTACCACCTCCTGTAAACCTGTCCTTCTGTACCACCCCCTGTAAACTTGTCCCTCTGTACCACCGCCTGTAAACATGTCCTTCTGTACCACCCCCTGTAAACCAGTCCTCCTGTATCACCCTCTGTAAACCTGTCCTTCTGTACCACCCCCTGTAAACCTGTCCCCTTTACCACCCCCCTGTAAACCAGTCCTTCTGTACCACCCCCTGTAAACCTGTCCTTCTGTACCACCTCCTGTAAACCTGTCCTTCTGTACCACCCCCTGTAAACCTGTCCCTCTTTACCACTCCCTGTAAACCAGCCCTTTTGTACCACTCCCTATAAACCTGTCCTTTTGTACCACCTCCTGTAAACCTGTCCTTCTGTACCACCCCCTGTAAACTTGTCCTTCTGTACCACCCCCTGTAAACTTGTCCTTCTGTACCACCCCCTGTAAACCAGTCCTCCTGTATCACCCTCTGTAAACCTGTCCTTCTGTACCACCCCCTGTAAACCTGTCCCTTTACCACCCCCTCTAAACCAGTCCTTCTGTACCACCCCCTGTAAACCTGTCCTTCTGTACCACCCCTTGAAAACCTGTCCTTGCAGATATACAAGTGTGTGGGTAAACACAAACACACGCACACACTCATTCACACACACATACACAGAAATGTGCACACACCTGCGCACACATACAAATGCATGCTCACACACGCACACGCACTCACAGACACACAAACACACACGCACGCTCACACATGCACACACACACACACTCACTCACCCACATGCTTACGCAGACGCACATATATTTGCACACACAGGTACAAATACAGACTCAATGTATATTCTCATGCACACGGGGACACACACATTCATGAAGGCAAATACACACAGATGCACACATCTCAATGCATGTGTACGCACACGCACTAAATCACAGACATGCTTTCACACGCACAATGACACCGTTTATGTTTCCTTGTCTGATGCCCATCAGACAGAGAACAGAAGGCAGAGCTGAACTCGGCACACTCAGGTTTCAGTGCTGCCTTTGCTATGTTGTGTAAGAATTGTCCTTCCCTCCACGTGTCGGAAAAGTCAAAGGTGAAGAAAGAAAGAAAGGCTCTTGAAATAGCCAGAGTCCTGCCACCATTACTCCGGCAGTTTTCAAAAAAGAATTACCTGGCCTTCATCGACCTCACAGAGAGAAATCGGAGAATCGCGCCAGTAAAGCGAGTAATTAGTTTAATTAACTGAGGACGGAGGAGAGGAAAACACAAACCTCTGTGTGTTTTCTCTCTCTCTCCCTCTCTCTCTCTCTCTTGCTCTCTTTCTCAGACACTTTGTTTCTTCCCCTCACTTCTTAATTAATTTCATTAGATTTGGACAGGCTGTGTAATGGAGGCTGTCTGTGTTAGTGCCTCAGCAGAGCAGGAGGCTCAGGGTGGAGAGAGCGAGGGGTGCTTGTGTTCTGGAGCCTGGTTTACTGAAGACCTGAGCCTGGGTTTTGGAGCCTGCATTTAAGGCATTGTACTCTGGAGCCTATGTTCTACAATCTCTCTCCGAGGACCTTATTCTGCATTTTAGGGCATGTATTGTGGAGTCCGTATTCCAAACATGCTCAAGATTTCATTCCAGACCCTATATTCCACGACTGGTATTCTAGAGCCTGTATCACAGACATACTCATGATTTTATGCTAGACCCTATATTTCACGACTGCTATTCTAGAGTTTGTATTCCAGACTTACTCATGATTTTATTCCAGACCCTATATTTCACGACTGGTATTCTAGAGTTTGTATTCCAGACGTACTCATGATTTTGTTCCAGACCTCATATTTCACGACTGGTATTCTAGAGCCTGTATTCCGAACATAATCAAGATTTCATTCCAGACCCTATATTCCACGACTGGTATTCTAGAGCCTGTATTCCGGACATGCTCATGATTTTATTCCAGACCGTATATTTCATGACTGGTACTCTTCAAGCTGTATTCCGAACATTCTCAAGATTTCATTCCAGACCCTATATTCCACAACTGGTATTCTAGAGCCTGTATTCCAGACATACTCATGATTTTATTCCAGACCCTATATTTCACGACTGGTATTCTAGAGCCTGTATTCCAGACATACTCATGATTTTATGCTAGACCCTATATTTCACGAATGGCATTCTAGAGTTTGTATTCCAGACGTACTCATGATTTTATTCCAGACCCTATATTTCGCGACTGGTATTCTAGAGCCTGTATTTCGAACATACTCAAGATTTCATTCCAGACCCTATATTTCACGACTTGTATTCTAGAGGCTGTATTCCAGACATACTCAAGGTTTTATTCCAGACCCTATATTCCACGACTTGTATTCTAGATCCTGTATTCCAGACATACTCAAGATCTCATTCCAGGCCTTATATTACACTACTGGTATTCTCGAGCCTGTATTCTAGACTTCCTCGTGATTTTATTCCAGACCCTGTATCTCATTACTGGTATTCTAGAGCCTGTATTCCAGACATACTCATGATTTTGATCCAGACCCTCTATTCCACAACTGATATTCTAGAGGCTGTATTCCAGACATACTCAAGGTTTTATTACAGACCCTATATTCCATGACCTGTATTCTGTAGCCTGTGTTTCGGCGGGGATGGGCAATGGTTTGTGGCATGCACTGTTCTCTCGGTAGTGCTGTGCCAGCCTGCCTGCAGTAGGAGGAATGCTGGGAACCTTAGCTGTGTCTAATAAGCCGTGGGCGCATCCTGCCTGTGTGGCGTGGAGCTTGGCATCGTGGCGCTCGCCATGTTTGGCTGTGCCCACAATTAAACGCCAGTGAGAGGAACGAATGAGGCAGGCAGCGAGCAAACAAGTGTAGCTGTGCCGCCTTGGGCAGCCCACCGTATTGATATTGTGTGCACTCATCTTGACTAAGCGACGCCTTTTTATTTCAGTGATGGCGTTTTGTAGCACTCGCTGGCCCCCTCAATGCTGTTAAGCCTCCCACTATCCCTACCTGCCCATCAATCCTCATGCACCACTAGCTTGATATTTCCCTTTTTCTATCTCCTCTCTCCTCTTCCCTCTCTCTCTCTCCCTCTCTCTCGCCTGTTCTCCCTCTCTCCCATCTGCCTTTCTATGTTTCCCCCTCCCTCTGCCTCTCTTTCTCCTTCCCTCCCTCTGTCTCTCTCCCTCCATCTGAATCCCTCTTCTTCCATTTAAATCTCTCTTTCCCCCACTCTTTTTCTCCATACCTCTCCCTCCCTCCCCCTATGTATCTCTCTCTCTCATCGTTCGGCTCGTGCTGCCTGCCTCCACTCCCCTGGCCATTACCACTACCTCCCTTCCCCCTCAGCCCCTCCCATGGCTGCCCAACCTTCCTTTCCATCCCGCCCTTCAAGATGGTGCTTTTAACAACCTGCTAGGCGCGATCAATCAAGCCCCGATGCGGCCCGGGCTATTAAGGTCAGTAATGATCGGCCTTTGAGCGTTATGAGCCCAGCTCCCATTGTAAAGCAATGCATCAAGCCCCGCTCCAGCCCTCGACTCGCCTGCCCTTAACAAGCTGGCTTAAAATATCGGCCAGGGGATACAAAATGAAAAGGGTACAACCTTATCTCTCCAAAGACAGGACGATGGAGCCCCAAGGTGTAATAAAACTACAGAAGTTGACTGTTGCCGGGGGCCGTCTCTTTTATAAGCAATATCTTTCAAAGTTCAGCTGAGTGGGGGGCTTCATGTTCTGGATGGAGTCGTAATGTATCTCACTGCGGTCCAGCTCCCCCCGCAGCCGGCAAGTCACAGCCTTAAAACCAGTCTCACAGACACTGGAGTGTGCGGAGAGCACAACGGGAGCATCGACAGAGTCGGCTCAGAGAATTAACTGTGACCACTGAGCATCAACACAGTGACTGCTGAGCAATAAACACCGACCAGTGAGCATCAACAGAGTGACCACAGAGTATCAACAGTGACCAGAGTATCAACAGAGTTACAGCTGAGCATCAACAGTGACCATAGAGTATCAGCGGGGACCACAGAGTATCAACAGTGACCACAGAGTATCAGCGGTGACCACAGTATCAACTGAGTGTCCGCAGATTATCCGTAGATCATCAAGAGATTATAGACAGCTCAAACCAACTTAGAGAGATCTTTTTTATTTCAAGAGTCTAGTCTGTGTTCTAGTAAAAGTTTGATTCACAGTTAAGGGGCTGAACTCCTCAGGAAAGTGGGTTCTTATCCCTGGTAAAGCTTGCTACCCTGGTGCGAATGCTCACCTCCTGCAGCGTGTCTGGAGCCATGCAGGGCCACGCATCACCGCCTCAGTAAAACAAGGGGAATAATGCAGTGAGGGAGCTACAGGAGGTGCAGGGGGGGTGTAATTTACGGTGCATTCTTTGCATAAGTGCTCTCACCAAAGCGGTCTCAGCAGGGATAAATCTGCCCCTCGCTGAGGGATAAAGTGCCTCTGCAGTCCTTCACGTGTCTGACATTTACGCCTGGGTGTAAACACAGGATTATCAAGACCCCATCATCTGTCCCCTCACTGCCAATAAGAGCTCCGGCTTTCCCATGCCTCAATTAACAACTTAATTTCTGGTGGGAAGGGAGAGGGAGCGGTTCCCGTGTTTGGCGTGTTTTCGAAGGCGGAGAGTTACGTGCTGTCGTTTGCGGTTTGCGGCGTGCTCGTGGGCACCAGATGGCACATGCGCATGCGTAATGCAGTTTATTACACGCAGCTTAGTGAACCAGACCACGCCTAAAAACGTCACTCCATTCGTTCACGCCCTAACCAACCAGCCTATTTATTCCGCCTTCATTCTACAATGCTCGTCTGTCTCGTTCAACGTTTCTCCCTCCCGTTCCCTTCCATCCATCTCTCACCCTATCACTCTCTAGGAACCCCAGGGGGCTAGAAAGAGCTTTTATGACTCTAAGAAGAGACACGACCCCTATCCTGAGTCTCATCGCCTGGGGCTCCCGGTTATCCTACAGTGGTTTCCATCTACTTGATTCCATTCCATCCTTCATCAGTACGAATTCCCACGCTTATCCAATTCAATAAATATTGTTAACTACTATTTTAGCTGTGGTCTTGAGTTCATTAAACATTTTCTGACTCCAGTGTTTGTTTTTCTGAAGATCTTAGTATCCATCCTCTCCTTCCTGTGTGCAGCGCCTGTTCTTTAACAGCAACAGAGGCGAGTGTGTGATCGCGGCAGTACGGCACTGTCCGAATGGATCAAAGTGCTCGATGAAAGGTACCCTGAGACGAGAGGTCGTTGAACACCTGCTAGGACAGGACTCCTTCATTTTTTCTTGGTCTCAAGTGTGGGCGGGCGTGGTGCGATTGTGTTTATTTGTGGATGAATGGGCCGAGCACGCTCTCTGGCACTGCAGGAGCTGGGGTACGGGGCGAGGCAGCTGGACTCGGGGTGTGGGAATGGGGAGGGGCGGGGGCAGGCGCGGTCTTCTGCGCCAGGACGTCCCATAAAGCACAGAGGCACAGGCTGGAAAATTGAAAGCATCACGAATGTGTCGCACCTGGCCCCCGCTGGAAGATGAAAGCCCTTGGTGAGCGGGGCAGTGAGGTGGGGGGAGAGACAGTAGGTGTCCTTACAAAGGGACCTGCTGATACAGAGAGGTATGAGGGGGAGGGGGAGGGGGAGGGGGAGGGGCCATGATTCCAACCCTGCTGTAAATACTGTATATACAGGTAGTGCCACCTTCATTATCTCAGTCATTTATTTGCGATATTCCCACAGTCAGCACCCTTGCACAGAGTGGCTTACACACAGTACAGTGTGTCCATTAATATTTTACTGGATTAATCCAGGTTATGAACCTTCCTCAAGGGTATGCCCTGGGAGGGAGTCAGATCTGCAAGAGTTTATCCACTTACCAAATCTCTCCTCTGCTATTCGACGGCTAGGGAGAGATTAGCTATCATGCTGTATATATACTGTTTACTGGTCATTTCAAATGATTTATTTTAAGCTGGGTTGTCTGTGTGGAGTTTAATCATCATGCTTTATTAGAGCTGAAGTTGGCGTAAACGGCCGGATCTTCAGGAGGGTATGGCAGTGATTGGGGCCAAAGACGCAGAGCTCAGATTTAGGTTCAGCAGTGAGCGATTGCCATTTACTGTTCACCTCTCTCCCAATTTTGTTACTCTTCACCCCTCTATCCCAACCTCTCCCTTCATCCTCTTCGCTTCGCCCTCTGCTCTCCTCTGTGGCTCTTCCACACTCCCTCGTTCTTTAACTGCTTGTTCTCATAAAGGCGCAGTGGGTTTTATCAGCAGAATAAAAGCTGAATGTTGGTTTTAGAGTGGCGGGCTGCACTTTAAAACCCGTCGCCTAACAAATGAGACGTGACCTTGAGAGAGGAGGGAAAAAACTCCCCATTATCCAGAGGCAACAGAGCTGATATTAAAAACAGCCTTCGGTTTATGAGCTGTGGAGGGAAGGCTGCTTTAGACTGTGTGTGTGCGTGTGTGTGAGAGAGAGTCATTGTGTGCTCGTGTACTGATCCGTGTGTACGTGTGTGAACATTAGTGTGAGAATATGTTTGTTTCTGTGTGCGTGTTTGTTTGTGTGTGTGTGTGTGTGTGTATTAGTGAGAGTCATTGTGTGCTCATATACCGATCCATGCGTATGTGAACACGTGTGTGAGAAATCGTATGTTTCTGTGTGTATGTATGTGTGAGTGTGTGCGTGAGCATATGTAGGCATGTGTGTTTTTGTGTGTGTGTGAGCATATACTGTGTGTGTCTGCATGCATGTTAGGGTGCATTTGTTTTGTGTGTTAGTGTGTATGTGTGTGTAAGAGTGTATGTGTACTATTGCATTTGTGCATCTGGCTGAATGTGTGTGTGGGGGGGGGAGAGAAAAATGCATTTATTGTGCGTGTGTGTGTGTGAGATTCTGAAAAAGATAGTTTTTGTGTGTGCGTGTGTATGAGAGAATGTGAGAAAGGTAGCGTGTGTGAAAATATGGGAGAGATTGTGTACATGTGGGTGTGTGTACGTGTGTGTTTGTGCCATTCTTGTGCATGTTAATTAGTGTTGTGCCGATCTGGCGTGACACGAGTTGTGACTATCTTGACGATTTTTTTCTGGCCAAAGAAGTTTTTCTGTTGCAACATGGCTGCCCCTCCCTCCTGTCTTGATCAGAGAGAGCTGGGTCTCGCTAAGCACCATGTATACAGCCGCAAGGAATCATGGGAAACAGGAGGCAGCATCGCTTTGAAATTCCAAGGACTTTTCTCTGCTCTTTCATCTACAGAGTTATAAATGGCATCATCTCTATCACTCTCACCTCTTCTTTCTCTTTTTCTCTTTTCCCTCATCCCTCTTTATTTGTCACCTCTGTCTCTCCCATTCTCTCTCTGTCTCTCTCTCTCTCTGATATCGATGTGCTCTCTCTTTCTCTCTCTCTGAGATCTGTCAGTGCCCTTTTATCCCACTAGTTAGCTGTTAGCGTTAGCTCCCTCGGAGAGAGAGGGAAAGAGAGAAGGGTGGAGGGAGAAATAGAGAGGCATGGAGAGGGAGAGTGACCATGACGCCGGACTAAAGGAGGGACAGAAGTAATGCAGTGAGGTTTGCTGTCGGACGGAGCTGTGGCATTTGAGTATCGGGGGAACCAGTGAGCTGGCGGGAGACTAGGGCGAGCCCCGCCCACATTTCTCTCTGCATGTGGGCTCCTGCTGTATTCACTCACACCTATAGTCCTATACACAGCCCTCTCGCTTCTCAGGTCAACTGCTGTATCGGTGTGACATATTTTTAACATACATGCGGCCAACCTGGATGAATGACTACAACAACTGTAGTAATTTCTTTTAAAAACCTGAATAATTAAATGAAAAATAACGAGGTTGAACGACAGTAGTAACAGAAATAAAACACTTATTTATAAACTGTTCCTCCCTTTCTCCCTCTCCTTCTCTCTCTCTCTTTCTCCCTCTCTCTCTCTCTCACACATGCCCACCTTCTCTCTGCTTCTCTTTCACAAATTCAAATGCAAACAAGCTTTACTGGCATGACTAAACATCAACACAGCTCTGCCAAAGCGTAAATTGTTGGCCTAAAACAACAGAATTACTTAAAACAGCGTAAATCTCCCTCTCTCACTTTTCCTCTCCCTCTACGCTCTCCCTCTTTTTAGTTTCTCGCTCTCACCATCACTTCCTAAATTCCCTAGTGGACATTTTGTCACCCCCCCTCCATGGAGACTTCTCATTGGCCTTCGCTCCTCTGTAACCCCGCCCCTCCCCAGGCCGATGTGTGCACCCGCCTGAGTGGCAAGGTGACATTGTGTCATATCAGCATTCCAGGCCAGTCCCGCCTTCTCTCCAGAGAGTAATTATTTCTCTCGGAGTGAGAGGTTCAATTTGCGATGAAAGAACAAGAGCCGCAGGTAGAGGGAGAGACGGGTGCGGTGAGGGAGGGGAGGGGATGGGATGGGGGGGGGTGTCAGATCAGTTCTGTGTTTGGGACGTGCTATTCTCACTGGAGGCCTGTTCGAGGGGGTGGTGTGTCATTTTGGCGGGTGGTTTGTTGAGCGCTTTGATGAGACTGGGCCCCGAGCCCCTTGTTGGTGATTGGCTGTCCTGAGATTTACAGCACCCTTCATTGGCTCCCTGATCACACCTGAGACTCACCTGAGGTTGTTTTAGGGAGGGGGCGGGGCTCTAGCGCTGATGCAGAATAGCTGGTGAAACGCGGCGAGGCTGTGGTGCATATGGGCCTTTTTAATTTGTTTCACACCTAATCTGCTCTACCCCTCAACCATATAATCCCAACAGCTTGCCGTTTCATTCACTGTCTCGTTTTATTAAAGAATTAAAGATCCCGTGTTTCCCTTCAGCCTCGGGATTTGTGATTTCTTTAGCGTATTTACCTAAGCCCTCATTTGTTTGGTTTGTGTGTGTCTGTGGCTGCTTGTGTGTCTTGTATGTTCATGCCTACATGCGAGTGATTCTCTCGTGTATTTCAGCGATGACCCTCACTGCCCCTACAATCCTCACACAATGGCCTGTTGTAAGCCTTAGCCGAGTCCCCCGGTGCATTTTCTCCCAGAATTCCCTCTCTGGGGCGATGTTCTCCTCTGGGACTGTAAGACTCCTCTCCAGACAGGAAGCGTAGCTTATTTAAAGCAGCAAGCCTGTCAGGGGCCCTATTTTAAGTACACAGCGTGAAAGCTCTTCCTGCCTTGTTAGGGTTGGTTATAGGGTGAAAATATGTGCTTTATTTTTTTATCGCATCTGACAGGCCACAAGGGGGCACTGTGCATGCTTGCAGCGAAAGGCTCGTAATGTGGAGTTTATGCTGGAGCGCGGCCCTGGCTTCATCATGAGGGGTAATGACGCCGATGATGGAGGAGCCTCCGGAACACCGAGAGCTCAGACAGAGCTGCTTCCCTTCCTCGGGCTAATTATTACAAATGTGTTTGTTTTTTGGAGGAGTTTGGGCCTGGATGGCGGCCCGGGCTGGCCCTACCGCCGCGGGACACTCTGGCTCAGGTCAGCCTCGGGGAGGCTGGCGGGTGTTGGGGGGGTTGGGGATGGTTATAGGCGATCCCCTTGACCAGAGAGCGTTTTTATGTTTTATTGATTTAGTGATTCATCTCTCCGTCCCTCGCCACCTCGGGCCGGCTTCCATTGCGTCATCGCCCGCCATCCAGTCTTGGCACGGGCTCTCAGTCATACTGGGACTGCCCTGCAAATGAAGGGAAGAGCAGATCTGAGCAGATCTGAGGGAGCTCTTGCGTAAGCTCTCCCTCGCAGCCCTGCTCTGGCCCTCTCCCTCGCTCCAAGTCCAACTGAAGTTCACTGTTTAGCCAGAGAGAGAGAGAGAGAGAGAGAGAGAGAGAGAGTTGGAAGCCTGGGCCTGATCGCTCACTGAAAACAGCTCAAATGAGGGTGAGGATATAGGCCTCGATGGCATGAGCCAATCAGCAGAGAGGAAGGGTTCCTCAGGACTGTAAGCCGGGCCACGAGTCTGTCCCAGCACACCGCCACCTCCTCTTACCCAAAAACCCGGCTCTCGTCTCCTCCATGAACAATTATCTCCCCGCGAAAAAGAAAATGAACACATAACGTGGTAATAAGTACCCACCATGGGGGGATAACGGTCTCCCTGCTCTTTTAATTTTATTCATACCTAAGTATGCCATATTAATAATGAATTGAGAGTAAACAATGGTTTATAAAATGCTAGCAGGGCTATTGTCGGCTAAATGGCTCATTAGCGGGAGCGTTAGCGAAGCGAGCGGGGCCCTCACGGCCCCTTCAGGACCCCCACCCGCTTGGCTCTGAACTGCGAGCAATGATTGCACTTCTCCGCCCGACCTGATTAAAGTCCAATAAAGCCGTAGCTGCTTCTAAGCCCCCCCTCCCCCCCCACTCCGCCTCCTGCTCATCCCCATCTGGAGTGGATCAGTCTTATCAGTCCGGTTTGATCAACTTTTCCACGCCGCGGGGACTGCGGAAATAGCCTCATCCTTGTTTTCGGGCGAGGCGATTGCCCTCTCGCCGGTGCCTGAGAGAAGCCACTGTAGAGCACTTACCGAACTTGTGTGTCGACCAGGCCGTCATTGGTTAGAGCCGAGGGAACGAGGGGCTGTTCTTCCTCGCTGTTTATAGACAAATAAACAGCTAAAAGAACCAAATAATGAGAGTGGGGACATTATTCTCCAAGCATCATCGCCCTTATGCTTGCAAGACCCAATGTTTACCTCAGCCCTCTCAACCTAATGCGCTCTCTGCTGCCTCCTGTGGTCATTGATGCTCCTGCAGCGTTCTCGCCCCTGCTGTTGACCTGCTGTGCACGGTGGAGAGCAGCTAAACCACCGAGAGGCTGGCCGGGAGTGCAGTCATGTTGAGCCGGAAGAGCAGTGAAAATGCGGCTACGACTGCGCATCGCGCCGCAATCTACACTGCTGTCTTTACACATAAACACAGCCCAGAATCGCTGCCACCTGTAATCATGTTATAAAGAGAGGCGGTTTGAGTCGCCAGCTGAAATATGTAAGCTATTAACGGCGTTTGTGTTCCTCGTGGCTTTTTATCCGGGAATGGCTTGATGGAGTTCTGCTCGCCTCTGGGATTAATGTTTATAAGACAGAAGAGAGACGCTCGTCGCGTCCAAGCGAACAACTGCCCATCAATTTTATTATCTTAATCATCTATTCAGATGTAGCTGGCGGTCTGTTCATCCTGTGCTTTAACTCTCTCTTTTAAGATGGCTGAAGGGGCTGTGGTTTGCATGAAAGACCTTCAGGCTCTTTGCTTGTCTTAAAAACTAAACACGCTCTCTCCACACGCACAAACACACGCACGCGCACGCAAAAGTAGTTTAGTGACAAGGACATGGTGTACTACCTTCAGAGATGCTGTTTCTCAAATTAGATATTAAGTGGAGGAGCAGACTATGAAATAGTTGTGAAAGTTTGAAAGTTGAGGTGCTTCTCAGAATCCAGTCACAACCCTGCAGTCTGGTCATTTTGTAACTTACTGGCTAATTGTCACCTTGTAGATGAGTGGGCAGCCATCTGCGGGGTATATTAGTGGTGACTGAACTGAGCTGGAACGTGCATAGAGGTGCTTGAAAGAGATGAAAGAGGTTAGAGCACAGTATAGATATACAGTAGATAATAGGATACTGCAGTTACCATTTTTATTACCCGGCATGTCGGCCGGCCGAGGGGTATTGTCGTCCCCTGCGGTGTCTGTCTGTCCATCTGTCCATCGACAATGTCACTGCTCTAGCGCCTTCAGGTTTGCTTCTAGCTTTCTCATCTCTGGGTGGCTGGTACGTCTATGGATCCTTCACTTACCTATCGAATTCTGGCCATTTTCAAGTCTGAGTTTGGCCACCAGGGGGCTTATTGTGAAAAATGAAAAATTGCCATAACTTCCTTACTATTTGAGCTAGGACGCTCAAATTTTTACTGAAGGTACATGGGATCATTCTTATTCACGTCAGACGCGTTTTTGATTTGAACAATTTTTAATGTTTTTCTAGGTCGAATAGTGTAAATCCTGCCAATCTTTAAATTCAACGACGTTACCGCTCTAGCACCTTCAGGTTTGCTTCTAGGTTTCTCATTTTTGGGTGGGTGGTACATCTATGGATCCTTCACGAACCTATTGAATTCCGGCCGATTTCGACTTTTAGTTTGGCCACCAGGGGGCTTCTTGTGAAAAATGAAACATTGCCATAACTTCCTTATTATTTGAGCCAGGACGCTCAAATTTTCACTGAAGGTACATGGGATCACCCTTCTTCACATATCAGACGCGTTTTTGATTTGACCTATTTTTAATAATTTTCATGGTCGAATAGCGTAAATGCTGCCAATCTTTAAATTCAACGACGTTACCGCTCTAGCGCCTTCAGGTTTGCCTTTAGGTTTCCCATTTTTGGATGGGTGGTAGGTCTATGGATCCTTCACTTACCTATCGAATTCCAGCCAATTTCGACTCTTAGTTTGGCCACCAGGGGGCTTCTTGTGAAAAATGAAACATTGCCAGGCCTCGAACTACAGGTGATAAGGGGCACGGCAAAAGTTGCCGTGGTCCTTGCTGAAAATATAAGGGCACTACGGCAAATATGCCTCCATATAAGGGGCACCACAACAAAGTCTGCCGCTACCTTGGGGGCACAGCAGCAAATCCACCATGGAGCTTTAGGTCATCACTTTAGCTAATAAAAAAGTAAAGGTCCGTAGTCTCAGATGTTCCTCACATAAAGTGACCAATCAGCGTGCGCTATGCAAATCAAAACCATTCTTGAGAGAAAACGTTTCCCGTGTTTTTCCCCGCTTGCTGTCTTGGAAATTGGCTCAGTATTGCACTGGGACATCGTTTGGGCATTGCTATAATGCAAGTACAAGCAAAGGACATTCCAATCAAACGCCGCGTCATTGAAAAAATTATCATAATTAGCCATTTTATCCATCTTCTGCCACTCGCGAAATTCGGACTGACGTACCAACACTCACACTGACAGCAGCGCTAAATACTGGCTAAAAAGACCACTTCCCAAGCTTTATCAACACACAACACGCAACCAGTACCTCCATAACTTCATCATTTTGCCACACTTTGCGGCTGCCGACTGTAATTCGGCATTTTTCTTTTTTTTTTTGTTCCTTTCACCTGTCGGCATCGAGATCGGAGTAAAAAATACAGGAGATACATACATTATTCAAGAATAATTCTGCGCCCACGATCGCAAGAAAAGGGCGAAAAAGACAGTTGTGAAAACCAGTGGCGATTCGTCGGCCGTAAAGGGAAGCCAAAACCTCTCCCTTCAAAGCTGAATGACTTAAACCTTTCGCAGTTTACTTTTCTTGATCAGCAGTTGCTCATACGAATTGGTAGAAGGACAGTCAAGTTTATTTTCGATACCATTGTTATACATTGCACCACGAAATTGAGGGGTTTTCTTTCACACATGAATTACGACGTAAATTACCATAGGCCTACGTCTTTATAAACTCCGCGCTCAAGTAGCTTATGAAACGGCATAGATTTGCAAATTGATTAGTGACGCTCATTAAGGAATAAGCTGTGCAACATCGCATTCTTTACTTCTATATTAAGATTATAGAAACTGATTCTCGTGGCTTCTTGCGAAAGAAGCCTCGCAAACTAATTTATAAAGACGTATTGATAATTTGCGTCGTCATTTGCTATCGAAAATAAATTTGACAGTCCTCCTACCAATTCGTATGAGCAACTGCTGATCAAGAAAAGTAAACTGCGAAAGGTCAAGCTTTGAAGGGCGAGGTTTTGGCTTCCCTTTTTTACGGCGGACGAACCAACACTGGTAAAAACGGGAAATGCTGTGTGATTTATTTATTTTGGTTAGGTGTTTTGGCCGAGGGGCACTTAACGGCAATGCGGGGAAAGGGCACGGCATTCTACTGCTGTGAACTGGGGCTTTTATAAGTGGGCAGCACGGCGAACAGATATTGGCAATTGCCGTCGATGCCATCGTGAAATTCGAGCCCTGCATTGCCATAACTTCCTTATTATTTCTGCTAGGACGCTCACATTTTAACTGAAGGTACATGGGATCACCCTTCATCACATTTCAGACGCGTTTTTGATTTCACCTATTTTATTTTTTTTATTTTCTTTTTTTTATTTTTAAAGACGTTACCGCTCAAGGGCCTTCAGGTTTATTCTAGGTTTCTCAGTTTGTTTGTCGATAGTTTGTCATTCAGTCATTAATTCTGTCTGTTACTGGGATAGCTGCTACGCCGGTCAAAATTAAGTGATAGAATATGGCTCTATGGGTTGAATGCCGTGATCTCTTGGATTTTAATTTGCCAGATTTTTGAGAGAGCTTTGTTCTCGAGTTATAGCACTATTTGATTACCACGATGGCTGCTGCGAGCGATCACCAAGGGGCGTATTGTGAAAAATGAAAAATGCCCACGCCGAGGTTATTTATATCAGCGCTTGGCTTCATTACATATATCATTTCTGCAATCTGAATCCAACTAATACCTAATTTAACTTAAATACGCAGCCGAGGGGTCTTAAGTGCGATTAGCATGGTATTTTTAGCTTACTGGCCCTATGGGCCAATAAGCTATTGTCGTGGTGTGGCGTCCGTCGTCCGGAACATTTTTTTTTATTTTTTTTTTTTGGCCTGATGAATTTTCGCGTAAATTTGCAATAACATACTACTAGACCACATCTCCAGGCGTGTTTCTCGGATTTTTGATTGAATCATTTTTGTCTGTTTTATGGGCCCTTGAAATTTTGGCTCCAATGTTAAAGATAGGACTGAGAAATTTTAAAAAATTATTTCTCAAAAACTGCGTGATAAATTTTTTTTCTAAATCAGGCTATCAACTTACCTTGGTACCATCAATGTACAGTGCGAGCGCCATTTTGATTGAATTGACGGAAGTGGGTCTATTGGGGGCGCTGTACTTTATGAATATGCAAGATGACCTGTGGAGGCCAAATGGTTGCAGATAGATTAAGTTTGTATATCAACATATAGGAAGTCATATATGACCGATACATTGGCTATGTTAAAGTTGACCTCAGATGACTTTGAAGGGTCAAACTCGTGGTAAGGGAATATATTAACAATATTAAAAGATATGACTTGAAATTTCAAAAAATTATTTCTCAAACTGTCGGATAACTTTTTTTCTAAATCTGGCAATCAACTCACCTTGATACACTTTATGTACAGTGCGAGTGCCATTTTGATTGAATCGACGGAAGTGGGTCTAGTGGGGGCGCTGTACTTTAACATTGGGTCTAATGGAGAATGGGCCAAATCGCCTGTGGAAACTAAATGGTTGCAGATAGAGATTAAGTTTGTATTACTGACATATAGAAGTAATATATGACCTATATTTTGGCTGTGTTAAAGTTGATGGCCTTGAAAGGTCAAACTTGAGGTCAAGCAAAATGTTACAATTTTCAAAGGTTTCTAGGCTTGAAAATATTGAAGATTGGGAACATATGTGCATTGAGCACTTATAGGAAGTCATGTATGAACTTTCATTTGGTGGCCTTGAACTTCACATGGTGAAATTTCAATGACTTCTATCACCAAAACTATTACAGATAGAGTTTAGGTTTGTATTGCAGGCATATAGGAAGTCATGTATGAAGTTTCATTTGGTGACATTGTACTTGACCTTCAGTGACCTTGAATGCCTAAACTTAACAGTGAAATTTCAATGACTTACAGCGCCCTCCATAATTATTGGCACCCCTGGTGAAGATGTGTTCTTTAGCTTCTAATAAATTCAGTTTTTTTTCTAAAAAAATATAGGACCACAATGAAAAAAAGAGGAAAATCCAACCTTTAATTCAAGTGCATTTATTCAGTGGGAAAAAAATCCCACATTAAGAAATAATTCTTTTACATCAAATCATGTGTGCCACAATTATTAGCACCTCTGATGTTAATACTTTGTACAACCCCCTTTTGCCAACAAAACAGCACCTAATCTTCTCCTATAATGTTTCACAAGATGGGAGAATACAGAAAGAGGGATCTTTGACCATTCCTCTTTGCACAATTTCTCTAAATCATCCAGCGACCTGGGTCCTCTCCTCTGCACTCTCCTCTTCTGCTCACTCCACAGGTTTTCAATGGGGTTGAGGTCTGGGGACTAAGATGGCCATGGGAGGAGCTTGATTCTGTGTCTGGTGAACCATTTCTGTGTAGGTTTGGCCACATGTTTAGGGTCATTATCTTGCTGAAAGACCCAGTGACGACCCATCTTCAGCTTTCGGGCCGAGGCCACCAGATTTTGATTTAAAATGTCCTGGTACTTCAAAGCGTTCATGATGCCATGCACCCTAACAAGGTTCCCAGGGCCTCTGGAAGAGAAACAGGCCCACAGCATCACCGATCCTCCCCCATACTTCACAGTGGGCATGAGGTGCTTTTCTGCATACTCATCTTTTGTGTTCTGCCAGACCCACTTAGAGTGTTTGTTACCAAAAAGCTCTATCTTGGTCTCATCTGACCAAAGCACACGGTCCCAGTTGAAGTCCCAGTACCGCTTAGCTTAACTCCAGGCGTTTGCGTTTATGATTGTGAGTGAGAAAAGGTTTTTTCCATGCATGCCTCCCAAACAGCTTGTTGGCATGTAGATAGCGCCTGATGGTTGTTTTGGAGACTTTGTGACCCCAAGATGCTACCATTTGTTGCAATTCTTTAACAGTGAGCTTTGGAGAAACTTTTTATTTCTCTTACCGTCCTCCTCACTGTGCGTGGTGGCAAAATAACCTTGCGTCCTCGTCCAGGCTTGTTTACCACTGTTCCAGTTGTTTTAAACTTCTTAATGATTCCTAGGACAGTAGATATGGGCAGGTGCAGGCGAGTGGCTATTTTCTTGTAGCCATTGCCTGACTTGTGAAGGTCGACACACATCTGCCTTACTTGAATGGTGTGTTCCTTTGTCTTTCCCATGTTGAAGAGTGGATAAGAGACATGGCCTCTGTGTCACGTCATATTTATACCCCAGGGAAACAGGAAGTGATGAATTACTAATTAAATGTTCCTAGATACTCTGATCAACTTTGTAAACTACTGTAGAAATGACAGAAATACTTCAATTACATTTATTTCCTAGGAATTGTTAGGGGTGCCAATAATTGTGGAACAGGTGATTTTATGAAAAATAATTATTTCTTAGTCAGGGATTTTTTTTCCCTTAAAATTCACTTGAGGGCTGCTGGATAGCTCACTCGGTAAAGCATTGCGTTGTGAAGCAGAAGTGACGATCACGTCGCGGGTTCGAGCCCCGCTTCGTACCAGCCGGCAGTGGTCGGCAGCTTTTTCAGAGTAGCGCACAATTGGCTATTGCGCTACAGGGTTGCAAATTGGGAAGGGACTGCCGGGAAGGGATTACAATAGTTGCCTTGTTCGTTGCTCAAAGCGCCTCCTGTTGGCCAGGCGGGCGCTCATCAGGAAGATTCAAAAGCCTGGTCATGTCCGGGTATCTTCCGCCCTCGTTCTGAACTGCGAAGATTCAACCAATGAGTGTATAAGCGGTGGTTGACAGGCGCGTGCCCGGAGGAGAGCCATGAACTGTCACACTCTCCTGAATTGGCAACAAGGGGTCGATAGGAGCAAGCCTTGTACATAGTTCACTAATTGGGCATTCCAGATTCGGGTGGGATTGGAGATGCCAAATTTATTTAAAAAAAAAAAAAAAAAAATCACTTGAGTTGAAGGTTACATTTTTCTACAATTTTCTGTGTGAGATTACGCTTCTGCAATAAAAATTGAATTTATTTTAAGGCTTTTAACACATCTTAACCAGGGGTGCCAATAATTGGATGGAGCAAAATGGTTACAGATAGTTTCGGTTTGTGTTGGAGATGTATAGGAAGTCATACATGAACTTTCATTTGGTGGCCTTGAACTTCACCTTCGGTGACCTTCGAAGGTCAAACTTCACATAGTGAAATTTCAATGACTTCTATCACCAAAACTATTACAGATAGAGCTCAGGTTTGTATTGTGGCCATATAGGAAGTCATGTATGAAGTTTCATTGGGTGACATTGAACTTGACCTTCAGTGACCCAAACTATACAGTGAAATTTCAATGACTTGTATCAGCAAAATGGTGACTTCTATCACTGAAAAGTCACAGATTGAGCCAGGTTTGTGTTGTGACATAGAGACATTTAGACAAGGTCATATTTGAAGTCCATTTGCTGATGGAGTTTAGGTTTGTATTACAAACAACTTGACATTCTGTGACCTTTGACCTAGTGAAAATTCAATGAGTTCACTAAAACAGTCACAGATGGACATATTGAATACATATTGACATTTTAATGACTTGTATCACCAAAACTGCATTTAGAAAGTCATATATGAAGTCCATTTGCTGACAACTTAGGATTGTATTACAGAAGGTCTTATAAATGTTTTAGGATTGAACAGAAGGTCTTATAAATTTTGAACTTTTATTTAGTGGCCTTGACATTGATTTTCATTGATTCAAATGTCAAACTTCACATGAAATTTTCATAACTTGTATCATCGCTGTAAGACTGCTTGCTGGTAAGCTACGGGACCCTTGGTCCTATTTTTTAATTATTACTTGAATGTGCGCATTTCTGTAGTTGATTTGCGTATGTGTTTATAATAAGGGTGTAGTTTTAGAGTCTGTGGGTAAATGCATGGGTGAGGATGATGATGATGGCAATGACAAGGATGATGATGATGATGATGATGATCACGATAGTGATGTAATGATGATGATGTTGATGATGAGGATGGAGGATGATGATGATGATGATGAAGATGACGATAGGGAATGACGATTATCAAGATGATGATGATGATGATGAAGATGACGATGGGGAATGTTGATGATGAGGATGATGGTGAAGCTGATGTGAGATGATTCAGTAAGACAGAAGACCCCAGGCTGTGTCTGTGGTGTTGGCCTCCATACAGTGACGTCTTTGTTCATCACACAGTGAGCAGCGACACATTTACACCCTCCCTCAGAGCACGGTGTCATCAGTGATGTCCAAGCCCTCGTGGCAGGGCGTTCCTGGAGAGCGCCCGGTGTGGGGGTGGGCTGAGCGATGGCAGAGCCGGGCCTCCCCGCGGCCGAAACGAGGGTAATAATGTGGGCTTATATGTGGCCGCCACTACGGGACGGCGAATTGCCCGGTTTACAGCAACGTAAAGCCTCCCGGCACCGAGCCCCCGGCCCATAAATCTGCCGGTCTCGCACCCCTGCTCGGCCTAGTAAAAGAGCTCTCCGCCCGCCCTCTTCGCCCCGTAATGTCCCATATACTCTCCTTTCATGGCCTTCAGGCCCCCCCATCCTCGGGACAGGCCCCGTTCACCTCCCTGCCTCACTTTGTTTTTGCCCGCGTTACCGAGACTGTAAACGAGAGCTGTGAAATAAAGCTTTTACAAGCCCTGCCTCGTATCCGTGGTTACAAGCGCATGGAGATACGACAGGCAGGGGTAGTGCCCGTCCTGCTCGTATCGGCTGAGTAAATTCCGAAACTTTGTCTCAGTGTTAGCTTTACACACTTTTATTTTTCTTTGATGTATTTTGTCGCTGCCGGTCGTCAGGTAGATTTATGTTACATTTTATAGCGCCGTTTGCGGTTATGTTCTGTTTGTCCATCAATTAACGGGAAAAGTTGGTCAACCAAAACTCTACTAACAATTCTACAAATGCTGCAACTCTTAAAAAAATCAAAATAATACTGTATGCTGCTTTCTCAGGTGGTCATACTCAGAGTTTAAACATTTAGCTCGGAGCGTGACCACCGGCTTATCTAGCCTGCTGGAGTGTGAGTGAAAGTGGACGGTCTCATTTCTAGAGATTTTACTCACTTACGCAAATGGAAATTGAAGCCAAGGAGTCTCACGGTGATCTACAAAGCGTAAGCAGCTTTTTTCTAGTAGGCTGAGAAGTACGGTCACCAAGTAACTCGCACAGCTGCTCAGGTAGAATAAAGTGTGAGGTTAGGCCACATGACGCCTGCTCGGACAAGCTGTGTGCGGAATGCCTGCAGTACGGTTTCACCAGGCCCTGATCGGTGGAGTGTCGAGCTGCTGTGGGAGATCAGGGATATACGATTGGACATCCTGCGGTATTCGCAATCGGACACCTCAACTCATAGAGAAAGTTACATTTCTTTTGCAAGGGCTTGGAGACAGGCTTCAGGAAGCATAGAGACGCATTCATCTGCAGTTTTTTTTATGGCTCTTTGTGAGAGAACACAGCTCCCCTCCAGATGACACGCAGGTCTCGAGCCTGGAGGGCGGGCGATGGACGCCCATACGAATAGCGTTACTCATGTAGCATAGCGGTGTGCAACTGCTGCTGCTGCTTTTAAAACTCTGATCACTGATCGCTGGGGAAACGGTGGAGTTTTGATGTACCAAGGACACAGAGTCATTGGGCCTTGCAGGATGGATTTGGGCGTTGAGGTAGTTTCAGAGAGAACAGCGCTGTGTGTCAGAGGGGCTGCACAGTCTCTCTGCTGTCTTCTCTCGCTGCTGAAGTTCACATTTCTCCCTGCTGTCGCCCAAACAAAACACCTCTGCACCTTTGATTTTGATTGGTATCTGGCTGTCTGAGGCCCGTCCCGGGCATTTTGTAGCCTTTCGCTCCGCTCCCCCCACACACACACACACACACACACACACTGATGAGATCAGGGCTGGGACAGGTGCGGAGCAGAGATAAGCACCTGAAAGAGCCTCTCCAGCTGAGGAGCGGGACGACTATCAGTGCTGCCGTACAGTGGAGATTAACCTCACTTCTGCCCCGCAGCGACACACATGCACACACACACACACACACACACACATACTCTAACACGCGTCACACACACATACGCATACAGTCCTACATTTCACACACACACACTCTGTTACACACGTCTCTCTCTCTCTTTCTCACACACATACACACACACATACATGCACTCTAACTCGCATAATGCACACCTACACATACAGTGTTACATCTCTCTCACACACACACACACACACACACACACACACACACACACACACACACCCACAGTGCCATAGTGCTGTACAGCTGAAGCAGACTCTGGTAATGGTGTTAGGCCTTGAGTTCAGAAGTCCTCAGACTGGAGCCGCATTACCAAAGGCCTGCACCCTCAGTGAGCTGGGGGT
The DNA here is from genome assembly GCA_029692085.1 of Gymnothorax javanicus. Classification (NCBI taxonomy): domain Eukaryota; kingdom Metazoa; phylum Chordata; class Actinopteri; order Anguilliformes; family Muraenidae; genus Gymnothorax; species Gymnothorax javanicus. Next base: position 12,240,383 of record CM056202.1, on the reverse strand, counting down.
TGTGATATTTCTCACACACACACACACACACACACACACACACACACACCTACACCCTATGGGCTGTGATCGCACACTCGTGCACACGCACTCCCTCACGTGCACTCTCCCCTCACCTGGAGGTGGAGATTAGCGGATCAGGGCCCAGTTCTCCCGTCCCGCTGCAGTCTAATCACATCATCTTCCACCTGACAAAAGGGATAAATTGCATTAGCGCTTTCATTAGCAATAATTATCCCCGGGCGCCCCTCCTGCGGCTCTCTCCCTTCTCTTACCTTACCTTTCCTCTCTCTCCCTCCGACCCCCTCCTTCTCTCTCTTTCTCTCTCCCTCCATCTCTCTCCCTGTCTCTCCGCTCAGACCTCATGGTCAGGAATGGAAAGGTCAAAGGCTTGGCTCTCTCTTCAAATATGTGATAATCTCTACGTTCATGTTTCACGGAGACTAGGCATATTCAGTGGGCCTTTATTGAGATGTGCAGGGAAGCATATGTGTGTGTGTGTGTGTGTGTGTGTGTGTGGCGTGCGCTCAGTGGTTTGCATGGCCAGACTGCGGTTGATTCCCAGGCCTCCCTTAATGAACACATTCTGTGTAATTATGTAATTACTCTTAATCACACACCTGCCATGGCTGCATCCTTCAGCAGCTCTCGGGAATCCCACTGTTCCACCAGCTCTCGTACGCATACACACACACACACACACACACACACCACCATAAAGGCAATCCTATAAAATCACCCTTCTCATGTCCAGTCTCTGACAAACTGCTTTGTTTTTGGCTGCTGGATTCTGAAGGAACCCTCAGTTGTTTTGCTCCTAAAAAAATGGACTCATTATATTTGCATTGCAGGAGTCTGCATTAATACAGGTAGTAAAGAGCGCTGTAAGATGTGGGTGTTTTTAAAGCAGTTCAGTGTGTGTGTCTGTGCTCTGCTGCAGGGTCTCTGTACTGCCTTCACTGTGTTTATATTCATAGGGCTGAGCAGGGATAACTGTCACAGAGGTGACACACTTATCCCCACACCCTCACCTCCACAGGCCTAACGTCTGCGCGTGTGTCTCTGCTCTATATCTCATTATTATGTAAAGGGCTTACCTGTGCGGTGTGTGTGTGTGTGTGTGTGTGTGTGTGTGTGTGTGTGTGCAAATATGTGTATGTGGGTGTGTGTATGCTTGCATGCGTGTGCTTGCTGGTTTGCGTGTGTGTGAGTGTGACTTTGTGTGCGTGCACAGGTTTGCGTGCGTGTGAGTGTGTATTTGTGTGTGTGCGCTTTTGTGTATATGGGTGTGTGAATGCATGTATGTTTGCATGTGTATGAATGTGTGTGTGTGTGTGTATATGGGTGTGTGAATGCATGTCGTTGCGTGTGTATGTGTGTGTGTGTGTGTGTGTGTGTGCATATCTGTATGTGTGTGTACATGTTTGCGTGTGTATGAGTGTGTGTGTGTATGTGTGTGTGTGTACACACGCTTGTGTGTGGTCATTATTAATGTTACAGTGCGTATAAAGCAGACGGGAGGGTAACTCAGCTCCGGCATCAGTACGTCACACACACAGCCTGTAAGAGAGGTGAACAGTGCCATGTATGAATGTAATTTCTCATATTTCAAACTCCATCCCACAGACCCGCAAATCCAATCTCCCCCCTCCCAGCTCCACTCAGGCAGCGACTGTACTGCCCCCCTGCTCTCCGCCCGCTGTGTCACTTTGTGCTTATATTACACTGGCAAATGTGTGAGACGTAATGCAATCCTTCTCAGGAAGCTTTCCATACCTCTCTCTCCCTCCCTCCCCCCATCCTGCCCTCTTCCTCTCTCTCTCTCTCTCCCTCGCTCTTTCATTCCTCTGCTCCCTCCTTCTCCTCACTCTGTTTCAGTCTGACATCTGCCCCTCTCCCATCCTCTCATACCATTTTTATTCATCTGTTTTTCTATTTATCCACAGCAGGGCAGAGCCATTTTGGTTGCCCCTGAAATGTCCAGACAGCAAAATTACCTGGCCTGCTAACGCTAGGACAACTGAATACTTGAAGACAGCTGCACAGTGATTAACACTGCGATCATCACAATCACGTACAATGATGTGATTGATAAGGCAGAAATGCTATGATTCAATAATGAGCAGCTGTATCTCAGTCATGTAAGATTTGGTAAAAGAAGGAAACGTTCTCTTTGTTTGTTCAACATTTGGTTCACATGATTGGTTTGCAGTAAGTCATGACGTCAGTTTTGGTGGAAAGCTTGTATTAGCGAGTTCCCTCTTATATGTTCCTACCAGTGCAGTCTGAAGATTTGCGGCTCTGATCAAAAACACTGATCAGGTGATTTTAGCTTCCTGGAGATGCACTCTGCTGTGACTTTGGGCGAAAGGTTTCTGTTTCACTGATACGGCCTACACACCGAGCTGCAAACTCTTGCACTTAGCCGACCGAACGAGGCTGTGAGTTAAAACGATAAACGTGAAGGTGCGCACTAGTGTTAAACGCTGAGAGTGGACTTTTTGACTCTTAGTCTGCTGCAGTAGCTGTGTTGATTTGATGGCTTTTTGTGCAGAATTCTCACACTGTCTGCCTCTTCAGTCTGTCTGAGTGGGGGAGTCAAATTTAGAGCCTGAATAGAAGGGTTTTTTCACCAAATATTAGATAAATGTCGCACTGCAAAGCATTAATCTTGATTATATTGTTGTATCCCCAGACAACAAGTCGGGGATACTTAGGATCAGCGATCGTCACGTCGCGTCCTTAGAGGTTTTTGTGAGCTCTTTACAGGCCACAAATTTCAACCGGTTTTTTTTCATATTTGGCATTGGCCTTGTGTGGTCGCAAAGCAAATCCATTTTGGGAGCGACTGCTTTAGGTCTCAAATCACGGTTTTCAAGGTCCGAGAACTGCTGGTTTTCACCCTCCCTTTACCTGGGAGTCAGGTGTGAAGACAGTCTGGCCAATCAGAGGCACAAAGTGTTCATTAACTTACCTGGGATGAAGGGAAACCTGGGCTGGATTCGTATATGAGGTCCAGATTTGAAGATTCGAGCTTTAGGGGGTCCAGGGATACATGGTGACCAATGAGTGACCTGCTGGCTAATTGTTTTTAGTGTCCTGCTGTGTTTTGGGTCGACCGGGGTGCGGACAGTGGAAGACCTGCCTGTGTTTGTAGCACAGTTATACTCAGCCTGCTAATCACACTTTGCTCTACCTTCTATATGAGGAGTCGCGCTCTTGAGTAGGTCCTGTCCCTTGGAACAAAATACTGTAGAGGCTTTATACTCAGAACTTGAATTTCACGCCTCTGGTTTCAGGATTGGTACTTTTCACCGAGCAGCAGCCAGGGGGCGTAATTCTGAGTCGAGTGGCGGAGTGCGCATACGAGAAACTCTGTCCTTGAAGGACTCTGCATCTGGCTCTGCATTTCATGCCAACTAATTTAATCAGCCGAGTCATTTATGCCGTCTAATATGTTTGCCACATTTATGGATCAGCCCCCGAATGACAGTCCGCCGCTTTAATTAAAAGCAGAAGTTGGCATTTAACCCACAAACAGATGCAGCCCCCATGACGCCCCCCCACTACTACACAACTGCCCCTTCTCCCTCAGCCCTGCCATGTTGGCGGTTTCTCGCTGGAGGTTCGGTTAGGCTGTGGGGTCCCATAAAGGCCCTGTCCTGCCGCCACTCTTCCTTCCCAAGGGCAAGTTTCTTTCCTTTTTAGGGGGGAAAGGGCAGTGCTTCTCAGCGATGTTTTTCAGACAAAGCAGGGCTGTAACTTAGTGCTCTTTATCTCCGGCCTTTGAGCTGTGTACCTAACAAGCTTTTGCGGAGATTCCTGCCATAGAACATGCCGTCTCCCCCTCTGTACTCTGGGGCTCGTCCCCTCTCTGTACTCTGGGGCTCGTCCCCTCTCTGTACTCTGGGGCTCGTCCCCCTCTCTGTACTCTGGGGCTCGTCCCCTCTCTGTACTCTGGGGCTCGTCCCCTCTCTGTACTCTGGGGCTCGTCCCTGCCTCTGTACTCTGGGGCTCGTCCCCTCTCTGTACCCTGGGGCTCGTCCCCCCCTCTGTACTCAGGGGCTTGTCTTCTCCTCTGTACTCTGGGGCTCGCCCCCCCTCTGTACTCTAGGGCTCGTCCCCCCTCTGTACTCGGGGGCTCGTCTTCTCCTCTGTACTCATGGGCTCGCCCCCCCTCTGTACTCTGGGGCTCGTCCCCCTGTACTCTAGGGCTCGTCCCCCCTCTGTACTCTGGGGCTCGTCCCCTCTCTGTACTCTAGGGCTCGTCCCCCCTCTGTACTTGGGGACTCGTCTTCTCCTCTGTACTCTGGGGCTCGCCCCCCCTCTGTACTCAGGGGCTCGTGCCCTCTCTGTACTCAGGGGCTCGCCCCCCCTCTGTACTCAGGGGCTCGTGCCCCCTCTCTGTACTCAGGGGCTCGTCCTCTCTCTGTACTACTCTAGGGCTCGTCCCCCTCTGTACTCTGGGGCTCGTCCCCCTTTGTACTCAGGGGTTCGTCCCCCCTCTGTACTCAGGGGCTCGTCCCCTCTCTGTAATCCGGGGCTCGTCCCCCCTCTGTACTCAGGGGCTCGTCCCCTCTCTGTACTCTGGGACTCGTCCCCCCCTCTGTACTCTGGGGCTCGTCCCCTCTCTGTACTCTAGGGCTCGTCCCCCCTCTGTACTCGGGGGTTCGTCTTCTCCTCTAGGGCTCGTCCCCCTTCTGTACTCGGGGGCTCGTCTTCTCCTCTGTACTCTGGGGCTCGCCCCCCCCTGTACTCAGGGGCTCGTCCCCTCTCTGTACTCAGGGGCTCGCCCCCCCTCTGTACTCAGGGGCTCATCCTCTCTCTGTACTCTGGGGCTCGTCCCCCCTCTGTACTCTGAGGTTTGTCCCCCCCTTTGTACTCAGGGGCTCGTCCCCCCTCTGTACTCAGGGGCTCGTCCTCTCTCTGTACTCAGGGGCTCGCTCCCCTCTGTACTCAGGGGCTCGTCCTCTCTCTGTACTCTGGGGCTTGTCCCCCCTCTGTACTCAGGGGCTCGTCCCCCTCTGTACTCAGGGGCTCGTCCCTCTCTGTACTCTGGGGCTCGTCCCCCCTCTGTACTCAGGGGCTCGTCCCCCCCTCTGTACTCAGGGCCTCGTCCCCCCTCTGTACTCGGGGGCTCGTTCTCCCCTCTGTATTTGGGGCCTTGACCCCCGTCTGTACTCTGGGGCTCGTCCCCCCCTCTGTACTCAGGGGCTTGTCCCCACCTCTGTACTCAGGGGCTCGTCCCCACCTCTGTACTCAGGAGCTCGTCCCCCCCTCTGTACTCAGGATCTCGTCCCCCCCTCTGTACTCTGGGGCTCGTCCCCCCTCTATACTTGGAGGTTCATCCCTGCCTTGTACTCGGGGGCTCATCCGCCCCTCCGCAAGGCCACAGCCACAACCCCTTCCCACAGTGTTGGTCTTTCTTAATGATTCAAACAGCCCCTTGGCTCATCTTTCCAATTACTTCTGCACTTTACCTCAGAATGATCACTTAAAACCTATTGAGCTGATATTAGCTTGTTAATAGTCGATTGCATCAGGAGCACATGGGGTCAGTTATTCTCATCTGTGAAACACTGATGTATCCCACCATTTTCCCTCTCTTTTCTTGCCTGAAGTGGCTTTTAAGGTGACTGATTAGGGGGCTCATTGGGGTCTGAGATGAGGATAAACGCTGTATAACTGCAGACCTCAGTCAGGGATCAGTGCATTAGGAGCCGTTCCCTCTGAGTCATGGCTGTCTCTCACTGTGGAGATCTCATGGTGCACTGTGCACTGCTCTACCGGCTGTCTGACGTCTTTTCACTCACTCACTCTCTCACCCCACTCACTCACTCCCTCCCACTTTCACTAACTCACTCACTCACTCATTCATCGACTCACTCATTCATTCCTTGCATCTGATCGGCCGATTAAAGCATTTCCCATCTCTGTCATCAGTAGCGCTTTTCTCCCAATCTGAAACACCACAGCCCATGTGACTGTCTCCCCCCATCCTCCCCTAAAGAAAGAGAAAATAAATTGGATGAGAATCCAGACACATTGCTCAAGTAGATCCCTAATCTCATATCTTTCTGCTGTGCAGTTCCCTGGCTGAGATGGCCATTCATCCTGTTACGGCAACACATTTAACAAAGCGCTGCCGCCCACTCAAAAAGAGGGGCTCCTTTGGCACTATTGCTGTTTTTTTTTTTTTTTTTTTTTTAGAGTGTGCCTGGGCCCCTCTCCTTCAGCGTTTTATTGTTGTTTTCAGGCTGGAGAGCGCAGGGCATCACAGCCGAGGAAGTGCCACGTTACGGGGGAAGGGGGGCATATAGTCTGCTACCCTGTGAACTACAGCTACACTGCTCCTTACTATAGGATGGGTCAAATGCAGAGGACAAATTGCCCCATGGGGTTCAATAAAGTATCTATCTATCGATCTATCGAAAAAGCATGAGAGGACGATGCTCAGTCCCACCTACAGGGGGCGCCCTCTGCAATAGGAAAACAGTTACCTGTGAGGATAGTCCCCTACAGCTGCCTCATTCTTGAAAACCCAAACCTGGGAAACTGGTGAGATCAGCTACGGTTTCAGGTTTATACTTTGGTGGAATCAAAATTTACCAAATTTACTGACGCCTCTCAGGTCCTCAAGTCCCTGGTTTGTCAAGCAGCGGCCGTTACACATCAGCTGCATCTGCAACAGCGAAGGAGCGACGTCAGGATGCACGTCTCACAGGCAGCGCCGAAGACGAACCCCCTCCTGAGACTGGTAAACTGGAAGAGTGGGCTAAAACAGGTTAAATAAAGCAAACATTGGATGGGGTTAGATCAATGAGGGCTTACAGGTCTTCAGACATCTCACTCCTGAGTCTGAGGGAAAGCTAGCGGACCTCTGGCAATCACTAACATACTCAGTAGCTAGGCTACTGCATAATAGATGTTCCGCCGTTTTCGCTCTTCGCCCAAATCATGCACGAGCCGTCTGTTCCTCACGAATCCAGCTGGGTGGGCTGGCCTCTGCTTTCCTGCTCATTTATTCCCATGTCAATGACAGCCAGCAGTGTGACATGTTTGGTAAAAACGATGGGCATGTTTGCCTTTGATTCGCCTTGTAACATCGTTAAAAGGGCCTTGTTGCTCTTGAATAACAGGTGTGTAAGTCTCCTTGCTCTGTACAAAAAGCCAGTGTTGATTTCCTCCCTGCGTATAAAATTTGTTTTTTTTTGTTTTTTCTATTTTTTCCTTGCAATGGTCCTTGCAGCGATGAGGCAACTTTTCAGACGGTACCAAGGTGACCATAATTCAGCCCTTTAGTGGCCTCTCTGAGACCAGCCAGTGCTTTTTATGATGACACAATGATTGTGTTGCCTTTATGCTTTCAAAATATGTTCCTTCAGGGAGATGGGTGTTGTGTTAAGATGGAGCGCGAGCGCTTCTTTACTTGCTCACAGTCAAATGGGTTGTACTGATGGTGGGTTTTTTTTCCAGCGCCCTCTACTGGCAGTCAGAGAAGTCGCAATGGAGATGAGAAAATGGGGTTGAGCTTGTTTTTTCTCATCGCAGCTGACAGCTTTTGACAACTGGATCCTTATCTGCAAAGTTTGGTGTCGTTTCAAAGGTGGTTTCAGTCCGACATTGCGGGGTGCGTGTTTGTGAGTGTGTGTGCACTCGTGCGTTTGTGGGTTTGTGTGCTCGCACATTCCGGGGTGCTACAAGGTGGGAACTGGGTTTGAGGTGCCAGTTTTGACGGACTTAGTTACAGTAGCAGCAAGATCACTCACTTGACGGAGTCATGCATCGTTTCAGGATTAATGATGCATGTGGCATATAAATCAAGAGCTCGGCTCACCTCTCTCCAGGGTGGCAGCACCTGAACAGAGGAGTAAAAAAAAAAAACACATTAACAGAAAAATGTATTTTCCTTTTCCTGCATTTTTTAATAACCTTGAGATACTGGAAGGACTTTCCAAATGGGACAGAGTCCTTCAAGTGATATAACTCTAAACATGATGCCCCAATCTCTTTAATGGGTTTGAAGGTCAGAAGCTGATTTTTTTTGTTTAGAGGCTCAAGGTCAATTTGAGGGTATATTTTGAATTCTCGGTGTGCACTTTTGGGTGGGAGTGTTGATTGGGTAGCAGAGGCCTGGATGATATGGGCGAAAATTGGCCTCATGGCATACTTGGCCTATACTTTGCATGCTTGTTGAATATTGTGATCATCGCAGTTCACAGCAAACAAAGTTTGAGGGCGATGTTAATTTCATAACTTGAGGAAAAAGACAAAGGCTTTGGGGTGTTAATTGAAGGTCCATTGTAAGCACGTTATATATAATTACAGTGCTGTGAAGAAGTATTCCCCTTTGTCCAGATTTCTTCCATTTCTGCTTCTTTGTCATATTAACGTTTTAGATTGTCCAACTAGTTTTATTATGAGACGAAGACAATGTGAGGTAACGCAAAATGCAGCTTTTAAAGGATCATTTAATTTATTGAAGGTAGAGAGTTATTCAAAATCTATATCACCCCTGTGAATTAATAATAGTCCCCCTAAATCTAATAACTGGTTATGCCGCCCTTGGTGGCAACATTTGTAATCAAACGGTTGTGATAACAGTGTTTGACATCACTGTGGAGCAGTAGCGGTCCATCGGCAGTAACAAAGGCCTCGAAAACCTCACCTTTCAACGCTTAAACTGCAAGAGGTTTAGGTTATTACTTTTCCCGATTACCAACAGACTAATTAGTTGAACTGACAACAGTTATTTTCGGTAGCATTATTATAGATTGCACCACAAAATTATGAGGCCTTTCTTTTCGCACATACTGTACGTTGTAAATGATGACGTAAAATATCAATATGCCTTTATAATTTCTGCACTCGTGTAGCTCATGAAACAGCACAGATTTACGTAAATTAGTTTGCGAGGCTCATTGAGCAAGAAGCCACGAGAATCCGTCCTATATTTTGAATGTAGTCATGGCTAAAGGACACGATTGACAAGTGTAAGGATGGCGAAAATAAGTGCTGCAAACTCAGTGGCAGATTTGGATTTTTTGCATTTATATTGTCATCCTTACAATATCATATCAATTATATAAATGTAGGCAATAGGCATTCACTTTTTCACTATCATTTCTTATTATAGGTCACGTCTTGGTCTTGGTCGCTCAGTTGATAAATTGTTTGATTGTTAATCAGGCGAACTTAAACGAGAACAGCTTGAGGGTAGTCGAGCAGTAAAGGGTGAGGTTACTGATGGTCCTCTGAACATACGATGGCAAGCCGCTGCTGTGGAGGAATTTTGGTCCTCTGTATTTAGCAGAATTGTTTTAATTCAGCCACATTGGAGGGTTTCTGAGCATGAACTGCCCGTTTCTGGTCACTCCACAGCATCTGAATCGGATTCAGGTCGGAAGTTTGACTTGGATCACTCCAAAACCTTCATTTTGTTTCTTTTGAGCCATTCAACAGTGGTCTTGCTTGTGTGCTTTGGATCATTGTCCTCCTGCACAACCCAGCTGCGCTTAAGCTTCAGGTCAGGAACCAATGGTTGGACAATCTCCTTCAGGATTGGCCGGTAGAGAGCAGAATTCATGGTTTCATCAATTCTGGCGAGCCACCCAGGTCCTGAGGCGGCAAAGCACCCCAAGACCATCATACTACCACCACCATGTTTGACCTTTAGTATGATGTTCTTATTGTGGAATGCTGCTGTGTGCTTTACATTGGATGTCATGGGACCCAAGTCTTCCAAAAAATTCCACTTTTGACTCATGAGTCCACAAAATATTACCACAAAGGTTTTGGGGTTCATCAAGATGTTTTTTGGCAAATGTGAGACCTTTTTTTGTCTCTTGTGAGTCTTTTTTGTTCTTTTTGGTCAGCAGTGGATTTAGCCTTGCAGCTCTTTCCCACAAACTTGAGTTTACTCAGTAGTTGATGGTTTTATTGACATTATGGGTTAGTTAGTTAGTTGGTATTGGTCATTTGACCCTGAAAAGGGATGCATTTGGTGGATTATGGCTGGGTGGACAGTGGTTAGTGTGGTTTTATTTGGGAATAACAGGAGGTTCTGATCCACAAAATGGAGGCTTGGCAGGGCCCAGTGAGGTTTGTCAGCGTCGTCACAGTCGGAGGCCATTCCCAGAGAGCCCGGCTCAAGTGACACATTATTTCACAGTGTATTTGGGATTGTGTGTTTGGGGAAGAACTTTATTGATATGCTCTATGCTGTCAAAGTTAAAATTGCCTTTCGAGATGAAAGTAGATGAAATTAATTAGTGTTGGAGATGGGGGGGGTTGGCAATGGGGAGTGACTGTGGTACAGCAGGGAGGCATTGTGGGGGGGTGTATCTGGGGGGAGGTGGGTGTAAGGCACACTGCCACTGAAAGTGCGATACTGATTAAGCCCTTGTTTGGTGGTGAAGTCGGCTGGAGGCCAGGAGAGACCATCTTACAGACGTCTTCCTGTAATGCAGCTGAGGACGGCTTCTCAATTAAAGTGTCGCTTCTCATCTCTGGCCCCTTCCGTCTTCCGCCTTTTTATTTTTTCTGCTGCAATGAGACGCCCCCCCCACCTGTGTAGTTTCACCGAGCAGAGCCGCCCTCGCGAGTGTTGTGCCATCGCTCAGCGCCACAATCGCAGCGCCCTTCATCTCGGCCCGGCTGTGTGCCTGTGCGGGACGTGCGGGACGCTGGAGCACTCGGCCCTGTCTGAGACCTCGCTGTCGGGGTCGCCTGCAGGGGGGATACTGGTGGTGGGGGGCAGATTTTTGGGTGCTGGGGGGGTTACGGGTGCACATACAGTACTTACGGAGGCACAAGTGACCGTGCCCTGGAGTGTGGGGGTTACTGGAGCTGCTAATATTAGCAGAGCATCACTGCTGTATAAGGACACATGCTGTGGACACTAATACACTATGACTGCAGTGCTTTAGTGTGTGAGGGGAGGGACACTGGCTGGAGACAGATGATCTTGTGAATGATGGAGCTGACTGCCTCTCTCTCTCTCTCTCTCTCTCTCTCTCTCTCTCTCTCTCTCTCTCTCTCTCTCTCTCTCTCTCTCTCTCCATCTCCCAGAGTTGCAGAGGGTGCAGTCTGTTCTTCAGATATGTTTGGGGTTGCGGGGTTCGGGGGGGATCTGGTGTAACGAGGATGGTTTTTGAGTCCTCGTTAGCCCTGGGGGTACAGAGGTGCTAACGATTGGTCACGATACCAGTGGGCAAGTTCGGCTGCTCAAATCTTTCTCCTCACTCACTCGACCAATCACATGGCAGGGCCTGCACGATATTTCTCAGAGCCGTCCTGAGGGGCCTGTTAAAGGCCTGATCAGGGCTCGTCACAGCTCTGGCCTCATGCCTCCGCACAGATAGCACAGGTATGGCTCGTTAATTTGGCGGGGCGATGTGTTGAGTGGAGATGGCGGATCGTGAGGCGAGGTGTGTGTGTGTGTGTGGGGGGGGGGTGTTAGACAGACGGGTGCGGGGGTGTAGCGTGTGTCGGCTGAGCTCCAGTCAGCACCAGCAGAGGGAAGATTCCGGGCTCTCTGCTGTGATTTGTATTGGCAGGTGTCGCTCGGCCCAATTTCACGCATCCGTGCGCGACTGTTCATCCGGACGCCAGCGCCGCTGTCGGGCCGCGCAGGCGAAGCGTGGCGGTTGGAGAGACGGCACTCGGGCCGGCCGGCGTGAGCCTAGCGTTCCAGTCTCTCATCGCCAGCGGCACGTCATACATGAGAATGAGCGGCCGCGCGTGAACCAAGCCTCCGGACACGCCACAAACACACGTGATGGAGAGAGAAGAGTCACCGAGTTTGGAGATCCTGTGGGGAGGGGGGTGGGGTGTATTGAAGGAGACGGGGCTCACAGCAACATTATTTTGGGGGCCCAGATCTTCCACTCTCAGGCTGCATCTGCAATGATACGCCTCATCTCATCTGCGTTTTAACAGAAACACGATCTCCCTCCACTCTAAAACACTATTCCCCAGTTTTCAAACCAAAACGGGGTCAGCAGCATTTTCAGAAGTCTACAAGCTCGAGAACTGTTCATCCGTGGTCTTTTCTTCCCCATGAACTTTTTGTCCCCGGACTCTTCGTCCCTGGATTGTTTGACCCCAATAATGCTTTTCCCTCTTCCTGCATTATAACCCTAACCCTAAACCTAACCCTTATTTCATGGTGATCTGTCCGTCGTCTGTCCGTCCATCCAACTGTCAACAATGGTGTCATGTTTCTTTATCATTAGGGGATATCAAAAAGTCCATGGGGACGAAGAGATCAGGGATGGAAAAATCCGGGGACAAACAGTCCTGTAATTGTCCTCCAATATCCCTCTAACTCTAGAGGAAAGAGGAGGGAGGAGAGAGGAATAACAGGAGTGAGGAGGGAGAGGACGGGGGAGGAGAGAGGAATGAGAGGAGTGAGGAGGGAGAGGACGGGGGAGGAGAGAGGAATGAGAGGAATGAGGAGGGAGAGGACGGGGAGGAGAGAGGAGTAAGAGGAGTGAGGAGGGAGAGGACGGGGGAGGAGAGAGGAATAAGAGGTGAGGAGGGGGAGAGGACGGGGGAGGAGAGAGGAATGAGAGGGAGTGAGGAGGGGAGAGGACGGGGAGGAGAGAGGAATGAGAGGAATGAGGAGGGAGAGGACGGGGAGGAGAGAGGAATGAGAGGGAGGAGGGAGGAGGGAGAGGACGGGGAGGAGAGAGGAATGAGAGGAATGAGGAGGGAGAGGACGGGGAGGAGAGAGGAGTAAGAGGAGTGAGGAGTGAGGAGGGAGAGGACGGGGGAGGAGAGAGGAATAAGAGGAGGGAGGAGGGAGAGGACTGGGGAGGAGAGAGGAATAAGAAGAGTGAGGAGGGAGAGGACGGGGGAGGAGAGAGGAATGAGAGGAGTGAGGAGGGAGAGGACAGGGGAGGAGAGAGGAATAAGAGGAGTGAGGAGTGAGGAGGGAGAGGACAGGGGATGCGGGAGGAGAGGGGGTTTGGTGTAGCCCTGCTGTAGTGGGCGTTGTGGAGGGAGATTAGGCCGCTCTGACGGTTGCGTGTTTACAAATACGGCAGCAGGGAGAGGCGCCGGCCCCCTCTGAATAGGAATAGAATACAAATGACCTTTTTATCTCTCCTGAGTCCTGCAGCAACAGAGAGTGTGTTTGCTGCGGCGGCTCCTCTCAGCCTGTGAAGGATAACAGAGGCTCGCTCCGCTCCGCAGCCTGTTAGCCTGTTAGCTTACATCCCTGCCCTATCCCTCTCTCTCTCTTCCTCTCTCTTTCTCGCTCTCTTTCTTTCTCCCACTCTATCCCTCTCTCCCCCTCTCTCTCCCTCTCTCTCTCTCTCCCCCTCTCTCTCCCTCTCTCTTTCTCCCTCTCTCCCTCTCTCTGTTTCCCACTCTCTCTGCCTCTCTCACTCTCTTCCGCACCCCTTTCTATCACGCGCTCCTCTCTCTAACTCCTCCTTTCCCACCCTCACTCTTTGTTATCTTTTTTACATTTCCTTTGCTCCCTCCCTTTCTCTCTCCCTCTATCATCCCAGGTCTCTCCATCAGTCAGAATCCCTCCGTAGCCCGCTGCTCTTGTACGTCTAATGTCAGGAGTTGAGGGTGTGTGCGGATAATGTTCGGGTCAGGGCCCGGAGAGCTTATTGCAGTGTGTCACTCAGAGATGCTCACTTTGACCGAGCCACCGGTCTGAGCTGTGCAGGCTTTGGGGAGAGGCTCTCAGGGAAGGCCCTGATTGGCTGTGGAGTTGGGGGCGTTTCCCGTTTGCTGGGTTTTTATTGGCTGAGAGTGAAGGGGCTGATGCAGTCGCTCAGTATTTTTTTCTGCACAGCACAGTGTGGCACATTTCACTGTGATGCAGTATCTGGGGGAGAGAGGGAATGCAGAGGAAGTGACAGCGCAGGCTTCCACCGTGCGGGAAGTGACAGCGCTGGGAAAGCCCCTATGGCCCGATAATGTCCCCAGGTCAGGCTCCTGTTCCAGAAGCTTCTGTAGTGGAGCGGTGTCATGCTTAAGTCATGACCACTTGAGTGATGCTGCTTCAGTGCATGGCAGGTGACACCATAACTCAGCTCACTGGCGTTGAGTGAAGTGTGCTGAGGACCGTAGGGGTCACTGTGAGGAGGGGATGGAGGGGTCGAGTGAGCTGAGGACCATAGGGGTCACGGTGAGGAGGGGAGGGGGGTCAAGTGAGGTGTGCTGAGGACTGTAGGGGTCACGGTGAGGAGGGGAGGGGGGGTCAAGTGAGGTGTGCTGAGGACCGTAGGGGTCACTGTGAGGAGAGTAGGGGGGGTCGAGTGAAGTGTGCTGAGGACCGTAGGAGTCACTGTGAGGAGGGGAGGGGAGGGGGGTCGAGTGAAGTGTGCTGAGGACCGTAGGGGTCACTGTGAGGAGGGAGGGGGTCGGGGAAGTGTGCTGAGGACCGTGTGGGGGTCACTGTGAGGAGGGGAGGGGGGTCAAGTGAGGTGTGCTGAGGGACCGTGGGGGTCACGGTGAGGAGGGAGGGGGTCAAGTGGGGTGTGCTGAGGGACCGTGGGGGTCACAGTGAGGAGGGGAGGGGGGGGGTCAAGTGAGGTGTGCTGAGGACCGTAGGGGTCACTGTGAGGAGGGGAGAGGGGGTCGAGTGAAGTGTGCTGAGGACCGTAGGGGTCACTGTGAGGAGGGGAGGGGAGGGGGGTCGAGTGAGGTGTGCTGAGGACCGTAGGGGTCATGGTGAGGAGGGGAGGGGAGGGGGGTGGTGGGGGGTGACGATTACAGTGGGTTTGTGGCCCAGAGCTCTTGCTCTGAGGCTGTGTGGCAAGGACAGCATTCCCAAACAGTCCCCAAAATCTATTCAGTTCATCAATCGTATCAAATTAAATTAAGCATGCAGAATTGTCCTGTTTGGGGAACCAAGATGGCTGCCAGGTTCAAGCAAATTCTTCAGGGTTTCCAGCATGGAGGAGGGGCGAGTTTCAACTGCGAACGGAATTTGCCAGAAAAGCACCTCTTCGGCTTCCCTTGATCTCCCTGCCTGTAAATTAAAGGCAATTCTCATTCAAATGGAAGTAGAACAGTGAGAAACATCAATAAAAACAATAACGCATCAGAAAGGGTGTCGGGCTGTTTTATTAGCCCTCTGCGCTTTTTTTATCCCTAAGTTCATTTGTAGGGAAATAACTGCTGTCTGCTTGATACGGGGAATGCATCTCAAATACAGCTCAATGAATATCATAACGGTTTGTAACGTATCTTTTGAGGACAGTCTACAAAGGCCTTCTGATCTAATGATATTCAAATGATCTCAGTGATGTGTTTTTTGTGAATATCGTTTTCCAAAAAATATGTCTGACGGATCCAAGCCCTGCTGTATATTTTGAATCCAGCTGAGCCAAGCTAAGCGTAGTGTGCTTCGTCATCAACCGTCTGTCACGAGAAGGAGTGCGTTTGAGCTCCGCGCGGGACAATGTGACCCGACACCTCAGAGAGAACAGCCCTTTACCCGCCTGGTGTAGTTTGGCCCGTTCTTCAGCGTTGTGCATTACAGGCCATTTTAAAACTTAACTGCTTTCTTCCTGCAGTGTGGCTGTATGGGCGCTCGGTATCGCAATGCATGCTGGGAATTGAGAGGCGATTGCGATGGGTCTCGGTCACGGGCATCACTATCCTCATCGCTGACCCGGTTCCTCTGTGGGATGTCCCCTGGCACTGCCGGCCCTGAGGAGCCAATGAGGCCGTTCTGCTCCCTGTGAAATAGGCTCCTCTGTCCTTGACCAGCATCTCTGTGATTAGGGTAGGGGGGTCAGGAGAGCGAGGGGGAGACACGGACAGACAGACAGACAGATGGGGAAAGAGAGGAGAGGGAGAGAATTGTATTTAATAAATTTATTTAATGAATTGTGCGTCTACATATGTGTATGCGAATATTTTATAATAGCAGAGTTGTATTTTCTTTTGGTGCTTTGGCAATATTGTCCCATTGAAATTCACGCCAATAAAGCAAATTGAATTGAGAAAAACTGAAATTGTGAAAGAGAGAAAGAGAGACAGTTAAACTGAAAGATAGACTATCACAGAGGGGCGGGAGGACGACAGACTGACAGACTCAGAGAGAGAAGCCAGAGGAGAGAGAGGCAGTTAGACAGACTGTCAGACTGACAAAATAGAGACAGAGAGAGAGAGTGAAAGAGAGAGAGAGAGAGTGAAAGAGAGACAGGGTAGGAGAGCTTTTTGAAATATTTAATGCCAGTGACGCATTACGAAGTGAGCAGAACTGGACTGAATGTGAGACTGGGGGGATGAGAGGGGTGAGGAGAGAATTGGAGAGGGTGATGGAAACAGACTTGCAGACAGAGAGAGAGAACACAGAGCAGAGAGAGAGATCAAACCAGACGGACAGATAACAGCGAGACTGACGCAGAGACCGAAGGAGAGAGCGTGACAGTGAAAGACTGAAAGAGACGGAGCGGGGAGGATGGAGACGGGCCGGGGAGGAGCTGGACGTTTGGCTGTAAGAGGCTAAACACAGCACATTAAAAGCTTTTCACATGAAGCCTAATTATATCCATTTCAGTGGTTTCCCTGAGAGCAGTGCTGGTATATTTCCCTCTGCAGCACAACTCAAGCAGCGTGACGGCAGTAAAACAGAGCAAGCACTCGCTGAGGTGAGGAGGTTCGGTCTGGGTTAGTTTCTTGTTGAGATGTGATAGGTTAGTCTGGGTTAGTCACGTCAAATGGAAGTGTGGGAGTTAGGTCTTGGTTAATCTTTCGTGTACGTGTGGGTAAAGGTCTTGGTTAGTCCCTAGTGGATGTGTTGGGTTTAGGTCTGGGTTAGTCCCTCGTAGAGTTGTGGGGTAAGGTCTTGGTAAGTCCCCTGTAGATGTGTTGGGGTTAGGTCTGGGTTAGTTTCTTATAGAGGTGTTGGACTTAGGTCTGGATTAGTCCCCTGTAGATGTGTTGGGGTTAGGTCTGGATTAGTCCCTTGTAGATGTGTTGGGGTTAGGTCTGGGTTAGTTTCTTACAGAGGTGTTGGACTTAGGTCTGGATTAGTCCCTTGTAGATGTGTTGGGATTAAGTCTGGGTTCGTTTCTTAAAGAGGTGTTGGACTTAGGTCTGGATTAGTCCCTTGTAGATGTGTTGGGCTTAGGTCTGGGTAAGTCCCTTGAAGATGTGTTAGGGTTAGGTCTGGGTTCGTCTGTAGTAGAGGGGTGGGGCTTAGTCCGGATTTGTTTCCCATGACCTCAATCTAAGCTATTCTGCATTTGTCGACAATATGGCTGCAATTTCTCTTAAACCTTTCGAAGAGCACGTATTTCATTTTCGTTTTTGAAATTCTGTGTCATGTGAACACAGAGCACTGCTTTGCATCAAATACATTGGCAATTCAGTGTTCGGTTTTAATCACTGAATTGCGATTTTACAGTTTACAGATTTAAATCGCAAGTCTTTTGGTTTTACCCACTAAATTGGATATCTACACCCTGAGAACATGTTTTACTCCTGGTGCGAGCCCCCTCAGTATGACATACACACCCCCCACCCCCCCCCACCCCATTTCCATGTCCGCTGTAACCTTGGCCACCATAGCAGAGGAGGGGGAAGCATTCTAACCTCACAAACCTGCTGATTGAAGCTGGTTTTGAGGAATTCGATTTCACTTAATGCCTTTGGCCGCGAGCCCAGCAGCTTGGCATTAACATCAACAGATAGCATGTCTTCACTCTCAGAGCCTGTCATGGGCACGCCCCCCTCCCCACCAAACCACACCCATATGCATGCGCACAAAGACCCCGCCCCCTTCCTCTCTTCCTGTGGTCCCAGCATGTTTTACATGCCTTGTTTCTCCTTTAAAAAGCCATTCAGTCCTTCCCTCCTTATCTGTCCCCTTCTGTTCTGTCTGCATGTCGTCACCGTTTCCACACTGTACCTGATACGCTCTGCATCACACACACTTTTTTTCTCGTGGTTGTGTTCTGTGATCATGGTAACTGCTGGCCCGGTGCAGTCTGTGCATTACGGTCTCTCTCAGGGTATTGTCATCCATGTTTTTTATTACTGACGTATCTTTTGTCTGCATAGACATGGACAATGGTTGATGTCCTGATGAGGTTGAGTTGATTCTCTCAGACGCGACTTGACAGGGGTGTTAAACTGTGCCGGCGATGCCGTGGTCACGCGGTTCAGTCAGAGTTCATGAGGTGGGAGACAGGTTGTGGGGTATGGCCATGTGGGCCCTCCCCCGGCTCCAGGACTCTTTGTCCCTGGACTATTCATCCCTGAATTTTTCATCCCCATGGACTTTTCATCCCTGGACATTAAAGACTGATACTGGAATTTATAAGGGACGACCCTCCAATTTCCCATGAAAACTAATTTTGACCCTCGATCCTAAAAACCTAGTGAGAACACTGCGTCCCCCAAAATGTTTTGCCCCTTACAAGGACGAAGAATTCGGGGACAAAAAGTTCATGGGGACAAAAAGTCCAAGAGGACAAAGAGTCCGGGGACGAAAATTCAGGGACGAAAAGTTTGGGGACTAAAAATTCAGGGACGAAAGGTCCAGGGATTAAGACTCCTGTAACCCCGCTCCCAACTCACACCCAAAATCTGCCAGCTGGGGTTTTACATTTCGGCAGCCGCACTAGAGTTCACCTCAGGCTGTGCGGCCACATCAAAATGGTGACATAAATAACTAGCGGCTGTCAACTCAAGATTCTTCTGTGAACTGTGGGACAGGGGAGAGGCCTTGGTGCCCAATTGGGACCACCCTCCTGTGTTTACTGCCTGTCTTCCCACAGTCCCAGACAGACTCCAGCAGCAGTATTGAAGCCCCTTCCTTCCTACCTTATCAGTGCACCTCTTTTCCCCCTGCAGACCATGGCCACCCAAAAACTCCGCTCATTACTGAACCGACTGGTTCCACCCCTCACCGCCTGTAGTTACCGGACACTGCTAATCCAGACACTTACGGCATTGCTGCCTCCCAAACGGTGTCTCGGTGTGTTCTGCGGCTCATTGTGCCCTTTCGATTACACGATGCTCCTTTTCTCCTTGAGCACAATGACACAGCAGGTGCACCGTGGCTGCTGGACTCTGTGGGTGTTTCAGGCCACTGTGGAGCGGCGCATTGCGTACACAAAGCCAGTCATTTACTGAGCCGGAGTGTGCGGCACAAGCTCCGTCGTTAGAGTGTGAATATAATTACGCTTTAATTGCGCGGCGCAGGACGGGCTATCATCCGTCAAGGCCCACAGACGGCGAATAATGGGGCCTGATGCTGTCGCTTTGTCACTTTCTCTGCGCCGTCCTGAGAATGTTCCGGAAACTCGAGTAAACGAGTTGCATCTAGCATTATTGATTACGGTGCGTGTGCACGCGGTTCTGCTCATGCGTATGTTTGTGTGTGTGTGTGTGCGTGTCAGGCGGAGCAATTGCGTACATGCAGGCTGGCAATGCTAGCAGCACTTCTATAAAATATACAAAGTAAGTCACACTTAAGTATTCTAGCCTTATAACTTAAAATGTCACTTATTACACTATAGCCACTGAGGTGAGACTGTGAGACTCAGTCCAGGAGGCTCCAATGGGGTAAAACAGTCTCACTTGTAAAGCAGAAAGTAGAACTTCAAACAAGCTGTTTTCTAATCTAGGGGGAAAAGTAGATTTTCAGTCTCCCTCGAAGACAGAACACTTGTTAAGAAAGCGTTTTTTTCCAGTGTGTTTGCAGCTCCCCGCTGCCTTGTTAGTCCCTGACGTCTGCAGCAGGCCTCAAGCTGTCGGTGTGATTTTGGGGGTCGGTATCGACAGAGGCAGCGTGGACCACAGCCTTGTATTCCATCACACCTGTCTAGCAGGGCGTCGGCACATGCCCGTCAAAACCAGTGGTGGCCAGGTCATATAGGAGGGGAAGAGGGTGGCCACTGAGACAGAATATTTTCACCAAAGACACAGTCAAATGTCAGTTCACTATTATGTTCTCTTGCTGTGTTTCAACAATCCAAAGACATGCCTGCCCGGCTTATTGGAGACTCTAAATTGCCCGTAGGTATGAGTGAGTGGATGGTGTGGCAGATTGCCTCTGTGTAAGCAGGACCTGTACAAACCTTTCCAGTCCAAACCCGGGAATCTGGCAACACTGCTTGAGCTGGATTGCTGCTCGCTCTCCCATTGGCTGACCAGTGAGGGGGCCTTGCTTGTGTATTCTGGCCTGGGATAGGTGGAGGGGGCTGCAAAGAGCTGTAATGTAACATGGGCCTGACTGCTGGGCTGCAAACTGACAATTATTTTGGGGCCTTTTCCCCCTCTGCCCAAAGGCTGGTGTCCTGCTGGTGGCGAGCGGGAGTCCTGTTAATGAAAGAAGAGCACAGTCTGCAATGAGGGGAATACATTGCTTTTGTGCGGAACAAATAGAACCCTCTGTGGGTTTCAGTGGGTGTGACTGTCTGTGCCTGTCTGTGGGTTTCAGTGGCAGTGACTGTGTGTGCCTGTCTGTGGGTTTCAGTGGGAGTGACTGTGTGTGCCTGTCTGTGTTTCTGCCAGTAGCTGTGCTCTGAAGGGCACGTGTCTGTACATGTGTGTTTTTCTCCTTCTGTCTGTGTTTCAGACTGTAACTGAAGGTCTTCAGGAGCTCTTGAGTGTGTGTTTATATACTACTCAAAATTTGATAGGGATCATAGGAATTTTTTTGTGAAATGACATGCAAATTTGGTAACTGCCACTGATGAACAATATATTGGATAAATGGAAAGCAGTCAGACACAAAACACATTTGCACGTGCATTTCATGACATTAAATGAGCGTGCAGCCTCACACTTTTGGCTTTCACGAACACTACATGGTTTCACCTCTGACAGTAAAGTGAAAACAGACAGTGTTCGTTTGATGTTTCATTACCATTGTTAATGTCAATAACGGGTATGGCCTCCCCTAGCTTGAATGACGGCTTGACAACGTCGGGTCATACTGTCAATCAGAACCTGGATTCTTGCAATTGGAATGTTGTTCCATTCTTCAACAAGGGCATTTCCGAGCTCTTCTAGAGTTGTGGGTTGTGCCCACGACCGAAATGGCGACCTGCAGCATGTTCCACACATGCTCGATAGGGTTTAGGTCCAGCTTAACGCTGGGCCAATCCATGCGGACAATTGTCTCCTGCTCTAGGAATTGATTCACCACCCTAGCACGATGGGGACGGGCGTTATCATCCATCAAGATGAAATCAGGGCCAACAGCACCAGCGTATGGTCTTACGTACACATTGAGGATCTCATCCCTGTACCGCACCCTGTCATCGTCCCTCTCCCCATGACATGCAGGTCCGTTCTGCCGTTCCTGCTTATTCCTCCCCAGACCATAATTGATCCGCCACCATAACGGTCGTGTTCGTTGATATAGGCATCATTAAATCGCCGCCGACGTTGTCTTCGCCACACCCGTTGCCTCCTGTCAGTAAAGTCCAAGCAATATCGGGACTCATCAGTAAAGAGAACTGGAGCCCAATCGTTGTGTGTCCATGTGACATGATCGTGAGCCCAATCCAAACGGTCACGCCTATGACGCACGGTCAGTGGGATTCGAACACATGGCCTTCTTGAGTTGAGGCCGGCAGTAGGAAGACGATTCCGTATCGTCTGAGTGGATACCCCTGACCCCGAGGCGTTATGAAGGTCATTTCGTAGGGTGGTGGCTGTCCAGAAAGGATGACATCATGCCTGAAGTGTGAGAAAGTGGTCTTGTCGTTGTGTAGTCGATCTCTGACGACCACCCCCATGACGGTGTGCTGCTGTACCAAACGTTTGATGCGGTTCCACGCTCTGTTCACAACGCTTTGGCTGACGTTAAGTCGTTAGCAACGGACGTTGTGAGAAGCCAGAGTCAAGCCTTCCGATGCATCTTCCCAATTGCTCTGAAGTCAATCGACGTCTAAGACGTTGAGGAGACATTGTTATTGCTAAATGTAATGCAAAAAAATTTGGGAACTTCCAAATTTTCACCAACAAGCAACACACGCGTCTGAGTTGAAATGGTGAAGTGTTAGTCAAAGCCAAAATGTGAGGCTGCACGCTCATTTAATGTCATGAAATGCACGTGCAAATGTGTTTTGAGTCTGACTGCATGTCATTTATCCAATATATTGTTCATCAGTGGCAGTTACCAAATTTGCATGTCATTTCACAAAAAAATTCCTATGATCCCTATCAAATTTTGAGTAGTATATATCTGTGTGTGCCTGTTCTTCTGCATGTGTTGTTCGTTGTAGCTGCTCCCACATGAACATACAGTCTCAATCTCTGCAGAGTGCAGTATGGGGCCTCACTGTGGGACACTGATACAGTAATGTTGTGTAAATGTGGCTGCTTTGAGGAATGCCAAACTGCTCTTATCTGGTAGATCAAGAGGTCAGAGTTCAAAGGTCAAAAGATGGAGTGGAGATTCCCTCTTAGTATCTGTGGGAGGAATCGGGGAAGATTTCCTGCCTGAGCCTGGCTCAGCTCCCGCGGTTTGTCTTTGTGTGGCAGTAACGACCCCCCACCTCCTCAGGCGCTGTATGATCTGTCTGTGATTCAATAGCGGGATGCTCACTCGCGGCCTGGCGGGGGGACGGGAGCCTTGTGGAGCTGCTACATCAGTCCCTGCGGCGTGGGACGGGCGTAACCCCCCCCCTTACCCAGTCAGGGGTGGGCTTCTCTAACTGTTACCTCTGCTCTGTGTCTCCCTCTAGTGTCTGTACGGCTGCTACGTCCACTCCTCCATCATCCCCACCTTCCACCGCAGGTGCTACTGGCTCCTCCAGGTAAGACCTTTACACTGTTACGCCTTTACCACTATACAGAGCGCATACTGCTGTTTACCTGCTCTGCCATGGGAGAGGACTGCATTTGGGTTGCATTTAGACTGCATTTAGACCGTATTTGGACTATATTTGGGCTGTATTTGAACTGTATTTGGACTGCATTTGGGCTGTATTTGGACTGCATCTGAGTTGCATTTAGACTACATTTAGACTGCATTCGAACTGTATTTGGACTGTGTTTGGGCTGTATTCAAACTGTATTTGGACCCATTTGGATTGAATTTGGATTGCATTCGGACTGTATTTGGACTGCATTTGGACTGTATTTGGACTGCATTTGGGCTGTATTTGAATTGTATTTGGACCACATTTGGGCTGTATTTGGACTGCATTTGGGTTGCATTTAGACTGCAATTAGATCGCATTTGGACTGTATTTGGGCTGTATTTGGACTGCATTTGGGCAGTATTTGGACTGTTTTTGGACTGCATTTGGACTGTATTTTGGCTGTATTTGGACTGTATTTGGGCTGTATTTGGACTGCATTTGGGCAGTATTTTGGCTGTATTTGGGCTGTATTTGGACTGCATTTGGGCAGTGTTTGTACTGTTTTTGGGCAGTATTTGGACTGCATTTGGACTGTATTTTGGCTGTATTTGGACTGTATTTGGGCGTGGGTGATCCTGTCAAACTCAGCCTCACATTGTCAGTCACCCCCATCCCACATTAAAGAGAAATACATGGGAAGCTTGATACAGAGCCTCCTGGTAAATCTATCTTTGATAATTCCTTATCTAAGTTCCAAAGTTTCTGGCACAGAGGGGCGGGCTCCTGGTTATGGGGTGGGGATATGGGAGAGATTGACAGGTAGGAGTGTAATGCTTTCTCTGTTGGTGCTGTTGTATGTGGTGGAGTCTTTGGTCCCAGTTAGTTTAGTGACTAAATTTAGTGACTAAGTACTCTTTACTCTACACTCTGTCCAATGTACTGTAATGTTTGAGTCACCTGCGGACACTTAAGTGCTTAACTTCTCTCACATCCTCCATACTCTGTACTCTGTTCTACATACTGTAATCTTTGATTCACCATTGGGCACTTTCCTTCTTTACTTCCATCCTCCATACTCTGTACTCTGTTCTGCATACCGCAGTCTTGTGCCCTTTGTTTGAGCACCTTCAGTTCTGGTGTTTAGTTTATTCCCGAGACAGATGCCGCTGTAATCAGCATTAGTTTTTCAGCGTGTGAAAGCTGTTCAGAGGACATTGTGCAATGGGGGATATTTCTGTGGAACAAAGCACAGCTTTACAGTACCGGCCCCGGAGTCCCTGCTCACCAAACAACACTTATGAATTCCACAAAATGTAATATCTTTCTGCCATGTGTCGGTGTACTACAATACAATACTGCCACAGGGACAAAAGCAATGTGCCGGTTTTCCCTTTTTTTCAATTGGTGTCTTTCCAAATCTAAAGCTGTCCTTGGACGTAGGTGTCTGTCCTTTGTAGTTTCTCCGTCATTTTGCACTTCTGGCGTCGTGGTCCACGCCCCTGCGCCGCACGCGTCTGACACCTCTATTCACGGGAAAATGAATGAGGGGGAAGGTTAGCCGAGACATTTAAACTTGTTAGCCGAAGTAAATTATCATGAGGTCAGGGGAAAAAAAGGGCACAATCAGCGCTGGAAGGAGATGAAGGACTCTCATTTTGGGACAGGAGATTTGTAATCAGGGACTCCGAGGAAGAGAGGAGCGAGAGAGAGAGAGAGAGAGAGAGAGATAAAGTATGGAGGGGGGAAGAGTGCACCTGTGGGCTGTTTCAAACAGCCTCTTTATCTTTTTGGCGGCGAAAAGTCCTTTAACTCTTTCACGTGTGAGATCATTAGCGTGCGATTAGACTCTACTTAAGTGAAAGTTCTAGATGGGCAGTGGAAGTCGAAAGGTGTGCAATTCTGGGACACTGCCTTTCAAAAACACTCCAGTAAAATGTACTCTAATGCAGGGGACAAAGGGGGAGGAGCCTTCGAGATCATGTGATTTGGGGGGGTCTCGTGCTGTTTCGTCTGAGAGAGATTTAGAGCAACTGACACAAGGCACAGAAGACATTTATTAATACCGTCTTCTTCTATTGTGTACATAATTCCGGGAGAACAAGCCATGTTTTTACGCTGGGATTGTTGTTTGGTTGTGGTTTATTGCATTGCTTTTTAATTTTAGAAACAGATGGGATATTTTAGTGCTGGATACCTACAGCATGCCAAAAGGGATGAGAGTTTTTGTGAATTGAACAGTCACACCATCCCATGGCCTCTGGCTTGTGGAGAGACCATTAAGCAGAATTTCTGTTTTCAAACCGTGTTTGTTATGTCTATGATAAACACTGGTGCGATGAGCATTACCGCTCGCCTTCCGCTGAGTGGCTGATAATGTACGTTATCTGGCTAAGTCTTGGAATATGCGCATTCATCCCACATTCTGTTTTCATGGAATGTAATGTAATCTTTAGGAGATAACCTTGCATCCTGTCCCTGAATGATGACATCACAGAGCTCAATCTCTCCAGGTACGAAGTTGTTTGCTTTATTAGTGTCTGCTATGTGATGGATATTTTGAAAAACGCAGGCATGGAGTTAGCGACCTGTAATCATGAAACCAATACAGGAGCATACTGTCACTGGAATTGTCAAAAACCATCTGTTACAAAAAGATAAAGAATAAAATTAAGCTGTTTAGTGAGATTGGCCCTTGGTCAGCCTAATCACCTCTACGTCACTTTGGGAAAAGGCCACAGCTGAAAAAACTGCAAAAGGAGAGGTGGGAAGAAGAACAAGGGGAGGTAAGGATGGAATAAGAGAGAGAGGAGAGAGGAAGAGCTGAGAGGATTGCGGGAGTGGAAGAGGGGTAGACTGGAGGAGCGCTCGTTTGATCTGGTAATGAGACGACTCGTACGCCAGTAGCGTGAGCTGATTAATCTGGCCTGTGCTGAATCCTCTCCCCAGGCCCTGATGCAGCGATTGATCACACGAGCCGCTTCTCCCGCGATTCGGGAGAACAGGGCCCAGAGAAACACTGCGAACGAACACCCAAACCCTGCCTTTAATTTAGCTCCCCGCGACTGAACTAGCTCAGCGCGCTCGGTGAAGGCTGCACGCATGTGGGACTCAGCACCAGCAGTAGAGAAACACTGCCATTGTCTCTCTTACTCATTACGGGCGTGAAGACATTGAGCTCGGAACATCATTCCCAAGAGCCGGTATTTTTCATGACTGGCAAAACATGACGATCTTAGGCACGACATCAGCAGTATTAACGGCCAGCAAACGTGCAGAACTACAAAGAGAGAGTAAAAAAGAAAGAGAGAGAGAGAGATTTCAGTATGAAAGCACAGTACTGCACTCAGAGTGCCGTGCGTGGTTCTGAAATGCAAAGAGCTGTATCGCGCTCGGAAAAATCCATGCGTGCAAAAACATAACTGGCTTGTGTGGAAAAGTTCCAATTTTTAGCTGCTGTGCTATTGCTCTCTTGTGAGATGGCTGAGAAAGTAAGCTTCAAAGTACAAGCCTTTACATTCTGTTATTTCATCATTCAAATTGCCCTGTGAATACACTCTGTCACCCGTTTGACTTAACCTCTTGGGTTCCGGGAAATTCGGTTTTCATACCTTGTCTTAACATGGAGGTATCTCCCTTTTTAAGGTTTTTATGAATGCGGGGTACTTTCATCTATCCAAGTTTGTACCGCTGTGATATTATTTGGTAATAGGTTAGTAATAGGACAGACGAATCCGGCGACCGCTATGTTCACTCTGCCATCTCATGACACCGCTGTTACGGCAGTGGCAAAAGTCACGATGTGATGATGACCGAATGATGTTCACTTTGTAGTCATTAGGTTGCTCTAGTTAGAGCAATTAACAATATAATTTGTATTTCACAATAATGCTGCAGTTAGCTAACTGATTGAGCTAGTTTATTCTTTGTGACCAGTGCGGGCCTTAGAGACTGACTTCGCCCATGCCTACGTTAGTGGAGTGTGACTCTCTCTATGGCCTGCGGTGGATGCACAGAATAAATTATGTATGAAGAAGCTCAAGAATACCAAGAGAAAGGATTTTGTTCCCAATAACAACAGCACTGCAGGTTTTTAGTAAACTGTTATCAATCTCTATTCATGCCTTAATGACTAGCACGCAGCTGCCTAGCCTAACATGGTGAAATAAGTTACTTGTCAGCAAAAGCCTCTTTTCCACTAAGCAGTCCGCATCAGTTCAGTTCAGTTCGTTACATATTAGAGCGGTTATTTTTGCTTGTCCTCTGTCAAAAGTTGCGGATGGGGCCAAAAGAACCAATTTGTCCCCTTTCTTCCCTACCCTTCAGTAGGGGTACCTCACTGATCTGATACTAAAAGGTGGA
The DNA here is from genome assembly GCA_029692085.1 of Gymnothorax javanicus. Classification (NCBI taxonomy): domain Eukaryota; kingdom Metazoa; phylum Chordata; class Actinopteri; order Anguilliformes; family Muraenidae; genus Gymnothorax; species Gymnothorax javanicus. Next base: position 12,213,222 of record CM056202.1, on the reverse strand, counting down.
GCTTGAAGCACCACAGTTCGTCGATTTGTCAAGAGAGAATCGTCACTTGTGCTCAACAAGATGTAGACACAAATCCACCACTTATGTGGTTGACGAGGCTATTTCCATCTGGTAACAGTCCCACCTACATTTAAGAGTACTGTTTGCAATAGAAATGCGAACCAGATCTAGGGTTTCGGTACCAATCCAAACAGATTACTTACCAGCCTCAAGGGTACCATACCGAAAGTGTTTCGGAGAGACGTGACTTAAGATCACATAGCTTAGCTAACGTCAGCTGAGCAGTGTTAACATAGCTGACACTGAGATAGATCAGTATTGTTCTCTCCATGTGCACGTGACTGTCAGAGATCCGCAGCAGTTCATCTTCTCTAATCTTGATTTTAATATATTCCAGTCTGATTACTACATTGTCATTTTTATTGCAGAAATTCAATGACTCTTGAGAGTCCACCAAAAAGCTCTTTTCTGCCTCTCTTCGTATGCAGTGCCGTTCAAAATTAAGAATTGCTTGGACATTTTGACATTCCTTAAAGAAAATGATATTTTAAATCAAAGAGATAGCGTTACGTTGATCGAAAGTAAAGCCAAGGCATACACGTTTCAAATTACTACTTCTGTTTCAAATGATTGTTTTCAATATAAATTTAGCTAGTGATTGCATAGCCCCGTATTCTACTACTGCTACTTGAATATACCAACACAACATCGTGTCACCCAAATCTGAAGTTATCGTGCTGATGTGCTGATGGGGTACTAGATCAATCAACTGCTATGCTATCTAGTACACTGTCATTTAATAAGTTCAGTTTTGGTTTAAAAATGCCCAAAATTAATCTACCTTTCTATAGAAACTTGTCAGTCCTGTCGGTTGCTGGATATTATCCCTTGTGTGAGTTGCCCAAGAAACTGAAGAGTTCACGCAAAGATTAAGTGCTGTTTTATAATGAAGAGCAGACAATTGTGAGGATCTGTGGAGAATTTTAGATTTCCCCGTCGAAAAGTAGGCCTACATCCACAGACAACTGCTCAAAACGGCATCAACATAAAAACAAACGCACACACAACACGCCAGACCCCCCGGTCCTTTTCTGACAGCCACACGGCCGCCATCGCCAGCTACGGCTTAACGTGTTTAATTCCGCCTACTGAATCTTTTATGAGCCGCAATTCCATTAGACTTTTCTAATTGGTAGCCGTGCGAGTCATAAAGCCTTGTTTTTTTTCTCGCGGCTGTTTTGGTCCGCCAACGACGACGAGCGGTCTGATGCACCGCGGGGACGTGTTTGCACTTTTTCAGTAACAGGTGATTACAGTTCTCACGAAGCGCCGAGTGACTGAACGCCTCAGACGCGCGACGGTTTACTCAGAGTCTGCCGGATTGCGGCTTTGTGCTGGCTAATTTAGCGCAGTGTCGCTAAAGGGAAGAGCCCAGCATGAAGTCAATCACATCTGCCCTATTTGCTGTGACCCTGCCCCCAGCTTCGAGTAGCATGCGACAGCCAATCACGGGCTCTTATTCGTGATATCTGGCCCGCCCATAATGGGAGAGTACAGCTGCACTCCTCACGGCTCTGTGCGCCAGATACATGCGCTTCCATTTTAGATAGCAGTGGTGTAACCTTTGACCTTTTGACTTCCTGTGGAGGATGGGAGCTCTGCTATTGGCAGGATCAAATGTGCCCCGTCAGTAGCCAGCCTCCGCCTTTCATCCAAAGCAGACCAATCTCGATCCTGACGTTTTCACCATCACTCAGTTCCTGAGAAGGGGAAGAACGGTCGACAAAATGAGAGTGTGGGAACGAGAGATAGTGGAAGAAAATTGAAAATTGAATTGCAGGTGTGCTGTATAACGTGGCGGTATGCTCAGGTCGAAAACCAGAGACAGAACTGAGCTGACGTGCGCCCGACTTTTTGGGCAGTTTACTATTTCCACCTGCGCAATGAGCCATTTAAAGGCCGATGTCAGCCTTCCCCATTCTGTTATTCCACACCTGAATGCCCTAACTGCTCATTGGCCCCCTCTAATCCCCAGAATGAGCTAATCATTGAAATTAGCTGCCTGGCACTTCATCTGTGGTGACCTCACCCTTCCCAGCATGCCCTATTGCAGCAGTGGAAATGGAGCGGCATTTCTAGCATTAAGGCAGCGCGGACGACTGCCACCTCCACTGCCCGAGACAGTGATTTGTGTTCCTTATAACCGCAGGTCCATCTAATGGCATTTATTGACTTCTGATTTATCAGTGAAGGCCCATGAAGCTCTGCGATAGAGCGGTGTTGTGTGGCCATTCGTGGAGAAGATAAGGCGGTATGGGGGCGCTGCCGGTGTGCAAGAGCTGAGTCAGAGATATGGGGATAAAGGTGCGCAGGGACCCTATATACTTCAGGTATAGCAAACAAAACTAGTCTCCCACAAACCTCAACACAAGCAGTTTCTGTTGGGATTTTGCTCTAGAACTTTCCGACACCTCTTTTAATGTATCCGTCTGAGACACCTCATTGGGCAGAAATGAATCAAATGGTTGCCGTGGCTTCAGACAGTCTGTCGAGCCTGAGCCATGTTTCTAGGTTGACTGTAATCCAGGATTTGGAGAGGGTGTTGTGGAGCAGTGTAGAGATTGGACTGGGGGAGGAACTGACTTAACAGCTGTGAACTAATTGGTTGAGCTATCAATCACAGTTGGATCTTGACCAATCCTGAAGCCATTTCCTGACACAGGTTTTAACATGTATTGGTTGGCAAGGCATGTAGTAGCATGTAACAGTTGTCACCTTCTGATCCAGCAGGGGGTGCTGAAGAGCTGTGAGGATTAAGGCTCATTTATGCACCCTTTACGGATGAAAATAAACGTGTCCGCTTCAAACGATGCTACTGTCACTGCCCGCATACTTCTGTGCATCCTTTACAGCAGTATCGACGTTCAGCATTACATCCACTATAGGGCAGCTCAGTTTCTGACAGCAATAAAGATGCTTACGGTAGAGGAGGTAGTAATAATTTACCTGCTAAAACAAAGAGGCAAAAATGGAGGGCAGTGGTTAGTGAGGACATTAAATACAGCGCGACGGGAGGACAAAGAATTATTTTCTCTAACACTACCAATGAGAGATATTGAGAACAAATTCCATTTTCAATAGCTTGAACTATTGGCAGTACTGACCTGACGATTTCCGGTGGTGCTACTTCGTTTCGTCCGTATTTGTTAGCGTTCTGAAAACATGCTAGAATAAAGACAAAACATACGCAGAGATTTGTTCATATCCGTAGACGTATTTAAGGTTGAACATAGTAAAAAAAGCCTTTATTCTTATTTACTTAAAGTGGAAGGAGTTTCTGGCTGGCTTTTAGGGAGCTGGATCTGTTGAATGTTGTGATGCCGTTTCTATCAAGTCTCTTTTTCCAGCTCAGTGTGAGCCTTACTGCTTTCCCACAACATCACTGCATTCCCCTCACAACAAACCTCCACTTTCACATCGCAAAGAGTCTCTCCGAGATCCACTTTATACCACTTGCATTCTCTCTCTCCCTCTCCTTCTCTCTAACTCCCTCATTCTCTCTCTCTTGTACATAGTCTATCCTTCTCGTACCCACTCTTATTCATGCACACTTTCTCTCATACCTTTTCAAGCTCATACTCTCTCTTTCGTAAACACACTCTCTCACAGTCATTCTCTCCGGCGAAAACTCTTTATCATGAACTTTCTGTCTCTCATACAGTCGATGCCTATAAAAGACGTTCTCCCTCTTTCTCTCTCCCATTCTTCTCCTCCACTCCCACACGTCTCACCTGCACTATACTCATCTATCTTTCTATTATTACTCTTTCAGAATTTTTTTCCCTCTCTTTTTCACTTTTTTGATAGTTGTGTTGTGGAGTTTATATTGGCTTTTGGTCTTATTTTTTATTTTCGATCCCCTCGCTCTCCTCCGTGTCTCTTTCTGTGGCTGCCTGTTTCTATCAATGTGTGTTTCAGCGGAGAACTCTGTGTTTTCTGCTCGTTCCCCGAGAGGCTGTGTTCAAGGACACTGCAGAGAGAGAGTGATGGAGACATTTAACAGTCACCCTGCTCTGCTGCTTATACAGTGAGCCCTGTCTCAGATGGGCTCTGTGTCTGCCTAATACCCACATCCTCACATAACCGCTGACAGACAGGGCTCTGTGTCTGCCTAATGTCCACATCCTCAAATAACTGCAGACAGACAGCACTCTGTGTCTGCCTAATGCCCACATCCTCAAATAACTGCAGACAGACAGCACTCTGTGTCTGCCTAATACCCACATCCTCACTTAACTGCAGACAGACAGGGCTCTGTGGCTGCCTAATACCCACATCCTCACATTACTGCAGACAGACAGAGCTTTGTGTCTGCCTAAACCCACGTCCCTACATGGCTGCAGATAGACGGATGAGATATCTCCCCATATTGACCTGTTATTGACAGGACACGGAGGAGATGAAGCAGGAGAAGTCTGAGGGATGTCAGTCGGGGGAGATTAGGAAGCACAAATGTCCAGGGCACTGATGCGTTTATCATAAATCAGCACACAGGTGTGTGTGTGTGTGTGTGAGAGAGCAAAACAGCAGCCAATGAACCAGCTAACTATGAAGCAGGTAGAGGCAAACACAAAAACACTCACCCCTCCTACTTGCGAACAAATACGTGTGTGAGCACACTGACACACGCAACAGCACTTATCAACAAATAGAGCCATACACACATGTACTCATGCATATAAACCTACTAGTGCACTCACTCACACACACACACACACCTGCACTTATGCGCAGTGACAAGTGTGAGTATACATACACTCAAACACACAAACGCATCATCCACCATTCCCAGCCAATGTGGGAGCTGGACTTCACTGGCCCAGAGGAGATGCAGTCACTGGGAAAGCAGGGTCCTCGCTGCATGAGTGGAGGCTGTCCATCTTACTGCCAGTGCAGAAGTGCCCTCATCATTACCACAGCGCACGCTTTGCTGAGTATTGTATTTCCACAATCAATACGGCCAGTGCTGTAAGGCCCCGTGGGCTGGGTTTCTGAGGCTAACAGGAGATGGGCTGCACGGCTCGGCAGGGTTTATTCGGGGTGTCTCACAGTCCTGCTGTAATGTGTCCCCGCTCCTCAGGGTCATCTCAGTCTCTGGCTCACGCGCTCCCGTCTGTCGTTCGGCCAGCCTGCGGAAAGAGGCAGATGAGCCGCGCGGCGACAGTACAGCGCTAATCGAACGGAAAATGAATCCATTACTGTAACGAAGCAATTAAAAGGCTGTCACGCACCGCAGCGCACGGATTGGGCTGGCCGGTGCTGCTCGCCCCGCCTCTGATCCGCCTCTAAAGGCTCGGTCCAAACCCAAACTTTCAGCCGCCATGAGAGGGAGGAAGATGGAGGTTCTGTCCCCTCTCTTGCTGGGGGAATGTGGAGCTGCAGGGGAGATGATGGGGGGGCAGTCTGAGTGTTCCTGTTCCCGGGGAACAGACTGGAGTATAAATCCCCATTCCTCGGCTCGGCTGCGGGACGTCTTCCGCTCGCTCCGCTGTTAAATATTTCACCAGGCCCCAGTGGGAGTAGGGCTGGCTGTGGCTCTGCCTGTCTGCCGGGTATAAATCAGGGCCCTTCGCCGCGCCCGCTGAGGGGGTACGGAGTGCTGGGTGTGCGATGTAGGGGAGCCTGCATATTACCCTCTGCCAAGGAGCCAGCTCCACTGCCTGGCAGGTGACAAATAGTTTTTTAATTGCTGGGAGCAGGAAAATCATTAGTCTCTTCCCTTTCCTGTGCCGCGGCCGGAGAGAGACGTGAGCGCAATAATAATAGCAGCTCCCGCTATCCCGCCGCCTATTTTTAGAGTGAGAGTTTTACAGAGGGTTCAGTGTGTGTGTGTGTGTGTGCATGTGTGCGTGCATGTGTGTGTGTGTGTGTGTGTGTGTGGCGTGCGTGCGTGTGTGTGTGTGTGTGTGTGTGTGTTGTGTGTGTGTGCGTGTGTGTGTGTGTGTGTGTGTATGCCTGCTTATATCTTTGTCCTTGTGTTCTGTGCCTCTGCCGGTATCATTCAGTACAGGCACGCGTTGGCCTTACTCTGAGCAGAGCTCCTGCAGTTAACCTCAGCGTTGTCTGATCACTGCTGTCTCATGTTGTTTCAGGGCTCATCTTGTCAGCTCTAACGTCTGATTGGCTCAGAGGCCAGACAGTGCAGTCTTGGTTGGTGTGAGACAGTGTTTACTCAATGTTGAAGTGCAATTTCAAATCTCAGTGTCCTGAGTATGTGACTGATAATCTACAGAGCCCCATGTTCGGAAACAGCTTTAGCTAGGACTTCGTCTTCTGTTATGTTTTACCCTCATCCTGCAATGTAATCCTAAACCTAAAGTTAAGCCTAACCCTAATTTCATGGTGATCTGTCTGTCATCTGTTCATCCATCCATTTGTCAACAATAGTAGCACGGTTTGTTATCATTAGGAGACGAAAAATCCGGGGACGAAAAGTCCTCGGAGACGAAGGGTCTGGGCAGGAAAAATTCATGTGGATGGAAAATCCCGGGACGAAGAGTCCTGTGACCGCTAGCATACTCCAAAGATCTGATCAGCAGCACTCTTTTACCACCCTGTGTGCATATTCTCCCGTCAGTCCTAATGAAGCACGCAGCTCTCAGGGCCTGGACAGGCTGTTGAGCTGCTCATTACTGGAGTAAGATGAGCCAAATCCTGGTCGATCTGAACCCCAGCAGGCTGCTGGGTCTCCGGAAGCTTGGTAGGGATCTGCTGCTGAAGAGCATCAGGGGGGAGCTTTATTTCATCCGCACAGTATCAGCCCTGAAGCGAGTACATCCCTCACGCACACCGCACCTCCCATCGCTCCAGAAACGAGCTGAGCTACGCCCCCACAGCAGACCCGGGCCACACCCAACCGGCTGTCGACCCCACCCCACATACCCCCCCCGCACATCCACCTCTCAGCTCGCCTGGCCCGCCGGACCAGAAAACGAACGCTCATTTGCAAGTTAGATAAATCCTTTCAATGTTTTATTGATGCAAACAAATTAGCCTGTGGGCCCTAGACAATAACTAATGGAAGCTGTGGCTCACGGTTGGGTAGCAGCCTTCCCCCCGTTTCCAAAGACTGATGCTTGAGCTCCGGCCCCTTAATTATTCCTGCAGCAAACCATCCACTGCCTCCCTCCCTGCAGCCTCACTGATGTGCAGCTACCAGCCCTGCAATTCTCATTAGCTTCTGTGGGAGAAAACACACCACAACAACACAACAAAACAGCTCGCAGGAAATTAAAATGCAGCGAGCTAACATGTAATCCCAATGAGAGTGCAGGCCGGCTGGAGCGTGTGTGTGTGTGTGTGTGTGTTTGAGACAGAGTGTGTTAGGAAGTGTATGTGAAATTGTGTGTGAAAGTGAGAGTGTTTTTGTTCAAGTTTGTGACTGTGTGCTTATTTGTTAGTTTGTGAGCATGTTTGAGAGTGTGTTTATATTTGAGTGTGTGAGTATGTTTCAGAGTGTGTGTTTATATTTGAGTGTATGAGTATGTTTGAGAGTGTGTTTATATTTGAGTGTGTTTATATTTGGGTGTGTGAGTATGTTTGAGAGTGTGTTTATATTTGAGTGTGTGAGTATGTTTCAGAGTGTGTGTTTATATTTGAGTGTGTGAGTATGTTTGAGAGTGTGTTTATATTTGAGTGTGTGAGTATGTTTCAGAGTGTGTGTTTATATTTGAGTGTGTGAGTATGTTTGAGAGTGTGTTTATATTTGAGTGTGTGAGTATGTTTGAGAATGTGTTTATATTTGGGTGTGTGAGTATGTTTGAGACTGTGTTTATATTTGAGCGTGTGAGTATGTTTGAGAGTGTGTTTATATTTGAGTGTGTGAGTATGTTTCAGAGTGTGTGTTTATATTTGAGTGTGTGAGTATGTTTGAGAGTGTGTTTATGTTTGAGTGTGTGAGTATGTTTGAGAGTGTGTTTATATTTGAGTGTGTGAATGTGTATAATGCCACCCTGACACTTGCACGACAAATGGTTTATGCCATGGCGCGCTATGAGGCGGGTAAATGAGGTAAGTACTGGTGACTGTGCGTTGGGGGTGCGGGGCAGGTGAATAAGTACATTCCAGGCCTTGTTGGGAATTTCAAAATGTTCAAACATTTTTACTTGGGTGTCACAACCTAATTTTCGTGCCAATTGCGTAAACAGTTCATAAACTATGAATAAACCAGGCGCAACTATTGCATGAGAAGGCGTGCCATCAGGCCTAGTGGTCTGCATTTTAGCTGATGGTCACGGGGAGTTTGCACATAGTTTGTGCATCATCACACCACGTCGTGACGAAAAAGACTTCGCGCATGGGCAACCTTGTCGTTTCAACGAGTGACAAGGCGAGAACATAGCGTAAACTGCATGAAATGCATGACAATGAGTGACGATGTGTGCTACTGTGGTGAATTATACTTGAACACTGTTTAACTTTGGAACAAACATGGCGTTACAATGCGTTCCATAGCGTGCCCATGCGTGACCTTGGGGTGTCACACATTTCGTGAACAGTTCTTATCTTATACCTGACAGGTGGTACAACATGGCGTTAAACTATGCATCACCTTGCCATCTTAACATGCTTCGTGCCACTAAAATAGCACGCCTTGGCACCTGATATTGCGGGGCATTATGGGACCAAAATTTGTGCCAGTGTCGGGCAAGCGTAAATGTGTTTATATTTGAGTGTGTGAGTGTGTTTGAGAGTGTGCGTTTACATTTGAGTGTGTGCTTGTGTTTGAATGAGTGTGTTTGAGAGAGTGTGTTTATATTTGAGTGTGTGAGTGTGTCTGTGCATTAGCACGCTTGTCGTTGGTACGCCGTTCTCACAGTCGTGGTGCAGAATGGATGTCAGATTGTGTCTGAGTGCTGTTTGCATGTTTAATTGCAGATTTAATTTCCTCGTCTCACCAAACCTGAGCTTTTATTTTCAGCACATCCTACACGCACAATAAAATGGCCATATGCTGAGAAGCAGCGGAATATAAAAATGTAAAATAATGATGCACAATACTGACCCAGGACAACCTGCTCCATTCTCAGCTCTGAATCATCTCTCTCTCTCTCTCTCTCTCTCTCTCTCCCTCTCTTTCTCTCTCTCTCTCTCGCCACCAGATATTTGCGGGCACTTGGATAAAAACTTGCATTCTCCATACTCACACAGGCATGTTTGTTCAACACAACACACCCAAACTCTCTGTAACACAGACACACACACACTCACACACTTTAAATATGCGCACAAACCCTTGCAATTGCACGCATTGTGATCACCTCCACAGAGCTTACACAAACAGGCTCTCTCTGTTGTATCTCTCTCCCACACTCCTGCGGTATGTCATCACCGATTCCCTGTGTCCGAGAGAGGAACAATCGGGGGCATGATGTCATCAAAGGCTGTACTCTTCAAAGCCTGGGGTAGTGATGGAGTAGGGGTGTGCTTTGATGTGGCCCCCAGGGGCCCCAGGGAGAGGAACAGAGAGGGGCCCACCTGGGAGATGGGCCCCGAGGCTGGAGCCTGAGCTTCTGCAGGGGCCCTGTGATCAGGGCTGAAGAGTAATGACTGAGGACAGGCCTGCAGTACCTGTGCACATGCATTGCTCCAGTGCTCACCTTACTCCTCTCTGAGCCAAACAGGGCCTGTACTGTCATCTGCTGTGTGTGAGTGTGTGTGAGAGAGAGAGAGAGTGTGTGTGTGTGTGTGTGTGTGTGTGTGTGTATGACCCTCCCAGAGGTGAGTTTGCCCCTCAGACTCACTCCGCAGTGTCACACTGACTCTCTGACAGTCAGTCCGTTTACATGCAGAGCTTAGTCCGACTATGCTCATAATTCGGTTTTGACATCTGGTCGGACTTCTGTCTCTTGTCCTAGTTTACATGAAACTGAGAAAATCGAATTACTGACAGGAGCATGTCGTTCTCCTCCTTAACACTGGCGGGCGATACGCGGCGTTTCAGCGGGGTATCGACCCCTTTCGGTTGACCCCTTCGTCCAAATACTGGAGCGCGAGCACCGGCATCCTCAAACAACAACAACAAGATGGACAATCGAACAGCTTTTTTCTTCAGTACATAATGTTCGCGTTACTCATTGTGCAGATAAAGTGCACGTTGTCCTTGTGGCTATGGTGATTTGGAGGGGGCAGACAAGAACGCCGCATGCTGTTGGAGGGCTACAACAATAGCATGTCTTCGATTTTGAACTTTTGCCGTCGCTGCTGACCTGGACCCTCGTTCTTGTTGGATGCGTGTACGGAGCACAGACTGGCGTCCTCACATAGCCACCTTCTTTCAGCATTTCGGAGACCCTTTTGAAGAGGTCTCCATTCGCGTCTTCCTCCCGTCCATGTATTTCAAAATGTTCAAATCCTTCAACAGAGTTAGCATGAGCAAAGTCTCGTCGTCCTTCCAGAAATGCAGATTTTTTCGCAGCTACAGCCATGTTGCTATTCCTCTCTCTCTTCTGCAACTGGCTTTCTTTCTTGTTCGGGGTCATCGCCAGCCAGCGTGGGTCGTGGCGCATCGCATGTGCATTGTCTAGTTAAACTGCGATTAAAGGCGTATACATGCAGGAGAAATTGAATTCCAATCGCATTATCTGGGTGTCTTAATCGGAGTTGGAGAACTCCGATTATAGTCAGAGTAACATGTTTACCTGCACTTCAGTTGTCCAGTCATAGTCGGATTAAGACAATAATTCGGTTTTTTCAAGTGCCATGTAAACGTACTGACTGGCAGCTGGTGAGCTGAGAAATAATAAAGCACAGAAAATTCCTGATTGGTCTTTACCTGTTTTCAGTCATTGATTCAAATCAACTTTACATAAACTCTGGGAGCACTCAACATTATCAGGTGTGACCAGTTTTCCTCTACTGAGCTTGGCAACATGATGTTACACCAAAGCACACAGCGGTCCCTGAGCCGAAATGGCTCGTAGGAGTTGCCATTTTTAGAGGCCGACGTCAACTGTAAACAGAGACGGGATCCGGGGCTCATCCGCAGTAACTAGCCAGCCAGAATTTTAGTCTAAAATATTCAATAAATGTAATAACATTATCAACACAATGTGAAGACATAACGGCCTCTATCTTACACCCAGCGTAGAGGGGTTCGCAACGTAACGCAAGTGTCTTTGCTACTTTACGACCGAAGCAAATAACAATTTTCCTTCTAGCGTCCACGCTTTATAAATAGCCATTTCAGTTGTGCCAAATTGACCGCCGATGGGCGTATTGGTCTTAAAACGAGGTGTGGTCAAGCGCAGTGCTGGCATGTTACTATCTTGAGGCAGCACAAAGCTCTTGCGTGGTTGACTGACAAAAAACTGTTATAAAGGCAACAATCAGTTTTTAACTGCTATTTTAAGGGCAAATTATTATGATAGTATTATACGCTTTCATTGGCGAGTGCACAAGGTGCGTTACCTCTGCTTGTCACAGTGGGCTCTAAAATTACTGGCACCCCTGACTGGCAATGCACAAACAATACAAAAATAAATAAATACAATCACAGAGAAACGGAATATACCAACGTTTGAAATACTTTTTTAATGTTTCGATGGGAACAAACAATGTCATAACAATCATTTAATACAAACTGAATTTCAACAAAATGAAGGATCTATAATTATTGGCACCCTTCATTTAGTACTTTGTGCTGCCACATCTGGCAAGGACAACAGCATGGAGTCTTCTCCTGTAATTTTTGACAAGATTAAGGCACACGTGGGGGGATTTCGGAACATTCCTCTAAGCAGAGCCTTTCAAGATCTTTACATTCTTGGGTTTGGCTTTATCAACTGCTCTCCTCAACTCAGCCCACAGGTTTTCAAAAGGATTGAGGTCTGGCGACGGAGATGGCCATTGCAGAGCGTTGATTTTGTAGTCGCAGAACGATTTCTGTGTGGATCTTGAGGTTTGATTTGGGTCATTGTCTTGTTGGAATGTCCACTTACAGCAAAATTCCAGCCTTCTGGCGGAGGCAACCTGATTATCAGCCAAAATATCCTGCTTCTTGGTGGAATTCAATATTTCATTAATCTTAAGCAGAGCTCCTGGACCTCTTGAATTAAATCAGCCCTAAAACATGACTGACCCACCATCATATTTCACCGTGAGTACGAGGTGCTTCTCCTTGTATGCATCTCTGTTCAACGCCAAACATGCCGCTGCTGTATCTGACCGAAACCTGCAATTTTGGTTTCATCTGACCAAAGCACCTTGTTCCAGTCATGATTTAAATGACATTTGGCAGACTCCAGCGCTTGCTTCTGTGTCCTCTGGTCAGAAAAGGCTTTCTTCTGGCAACCCCTCCAAAGAGCCTGTGGTTGTGGAGGTGGTACCTGATGGTGCTTTTTAAAACCTGGTGACTCCAAGATGCCACCAAGGCCTGAAATTCCTTCACAGAGATTCTTGAGGATTTTGCTGCTTCTCTCAGCATCCTCCTCAGTAACCTGGGGGGCAAAATGCAGTTGCGTCCTCTACCCTTGAGGTTTTCAGCAGTTCCGTATCTTTGGAATTTTTCAATAATTGCCTTGACAGTGCTTAGTTGCAAATTCAATCTTTTGTGAATCTTCTTGTAGCCATTATCAGATTTATGAAGGTCAGTGACTGTCTGCCTCCTCTGAACTGACTGCTGTTTTGTTTTCTTCATGGTGCTGGATGACTAAGGGATATTGGATGTGTCTTATCTCATTTTTATACCCTACTATAAAATTTCAGTGCTAATTTCAGTGGATATCTGCGCAACATTTACGTACTTTTGTTCGAACTACGGTGTTCCTATAGATCTGAAGTTTGTAGATTTCCAGGTCATATACCCAACCATTGGTGAACTGTACAAGAGCTTTCAAAGATTTGAAATTTGGAAATTGTGCTGCGGTATTGGCACTGAAACAACATAAAAAGGCTGGCAAAAATATCGGGCAACGAGAGGGGAGGTAAGGTATTGGGGTCTCAAATCCATGTTCCTTCCAATATTTCATGAGGATCGAAGCCTCTGATGACACTGATTTTTTCGATATTGCCTATCCTCCATTCTCCTTTTGGTATTTCATAAGGATCCCAGCCTATGATGATGTAGATTTTTTCAATATAGTGTTTCTTTACATCTGGCGGAAGTTTGTCTCTTTGCAATCAGTTTTCTTTTAAGAATAGCCTACTTAGCTTTGGTTTGTTGTGGTCCGTGGCGTCACAATATGGAGCTTCCGCACCACAAAGCTCTGTGCGATGACAGTGCGGTGACGTCAGTTGCCAAGCTCTTTAAGGTTATATGAGAAAGAAAACGTGTCATTTTGATGCGACACTGCTTTTCAGTCAATGTTATTCGCCTGAGAATATTGGTTGCTAATTTTTGCTTTCTTTGTGATAATTAAACAGTCATGTAGCTTAGGTTTGATTCGATTCTTTTTTTGTAAAGTGAATAAAACATTTTATAGTTCATTGTTGCAACAGCATTCAGGAGGAAGCTGTGTTTTTAACTGCTGATGGATTATTCTTATCATTGGAAAAGTTGTTAAACAAGGAAAATAATTGAAAACAGATTTAGACTCGTAGTTAGACTAGTAGGAAAACTGGCTACACCTGATGACCCCTGTGTCTTTGGAGTTCACGTAATGTCAGCTTAAATAAATGATTGAAAGGAGGTCCAGACCAGTCATTATTTTCAAGTGACGGTCTGTGCTTCACCAATTTTCTGCTCGCCAGCCGCCACTGTTCTCAGACAGACCCAGATCTCAGCGGCTGCTCCTCCCGAAGTTCTCCCTCGTCCACGCACATCTCCTCCAAGCCCTGCCAGAGAGCCTCTCTCATACTGTATCCCACACACACTCATTTCTGCCGTTTCTCAGTGCACCTTCAGCTCTTCAGCACGTCTCCATCTTCATCTTAAAGTCCTTCATCTGTTCATTTCCTGTCCTGCTGAATGGTTCTGGAGACGCTCAGTGCTGCTGCGTGGAGTGTGTTAATCTGGCGTCTCGGTGATCAGTGGCTGACATTGTACTGCACTCTCTGGTGCACTCAGGCGCAGTCCTCACAAAGTGTTTTAGAGTATCACACACTCAGCGGGTATGTACTTTTACTTATGAAGAGTGAGAGAGAGAGATAGAGGGAGATGGAGAGAGTGAGTGAAAGAGAAAGAGAGAGAAAGGGAGGGAGATAACATGTTCATATGGTTATTTTTATTTCCTTGTGTTGTTGTTACTGTGATTATGCTTTGGCAACATGAATTTGAAATAAGTTATGCCGATAAAGCATGTTAAAGTTGACATTGAGAGAGAAGGAGTGTGAGAGAGAGCGAAAGAGAGAGAGAGAGCGAGGGAGAGAGGGAGAGAGATGTAGGTCCCTCAGCAGTCCCACACAGTGTCAGGGTGTAATGGAGTCGCAGCAGGTTCAGTTCGGCCCCCGGTCTCTCAGCATACATTTATTAATGCCTCTCTCTCTTTCGCTGCCAATTTGTGTCCCGTCCACATTCCTCAAGCCGCTCCGCTCCTCTCCCTCCCCGGCCCCGCGCCCAGAACAAACCCCTCGCCGCACTGTCCCACCATCACTCCTCTTTATCTCTCTCTGTCTCTCTCCTCTTCTCTATCTCTCTCTTTGTCTTTGTCCCCTGGTCTCCCTCCCTCCCTCCCTCCCTGACTGGCTGGCTCTCCGGTGGGTGATTGGGAAAGTTTTGTCTGTGAGAGTCTCAGGGAGGTGCGCTCTGCAAAGTGCCAGCTCAGCATCTGCGCTTTAATGATTAATACCATATTGATGGTCTCAATTAATTTCCTATTATGCCACAGAAGGCTGGGGACATACCGCCGCTGTCTCTTCCCACAATTTGTTTAAGAAAGATTTTCAATGGCATCTGAATCTCCGAGCGCCGCAGACTCCGTGTACGTGCGCGCGTGTTTGTGTGTGTGTGTGTGTGTGTATTTATATGAGTGCATGTGTGAGTGTGTATGTGTCTGTGTGTGTGTGTGTGTGTGTGTGTGTGTGTGTTGTGTGTGTGCATGTGCACACCTTTGTGAGTGTGTGTGCGTGTGTGTGCTTGCATGTGTGTGAGTGTGTGTTTGTGTATGTACATGCTTGTGTGTGTGTGTGTGTGTGTGTCTTCGCGTATGTGCGAGTGAGTGTGTCTGTGCATATGTGTGCGTGAGTGCATGTGTGTGTGAGCTTGAATGGTGTGTGTATGTGTGTGTATCTGAGTGTGTGTTTGTGTGTATCTGCGTGTATGTGACTATGTATCTGCATTGATTTATATCTGTGTGTATATATGCATATCTACGCACATGTGTGTGTGTGTGAATATGTGTGTACTTATTTGTATGTATGTGTGTGTGTATCTGCATGTGTGTGTGTGTGTGTTTGTGTCAGAGGTACATTCACTCATTGGAGATAGAAGCTTTTGAATTTTTTTATCACCAATATTTCTCAGTTACACTCTCTGACCATTTGCTGACTCGGTAAATGCAAGTTCATGGCTTTTAGGTTCAGTTTGTTACACGTGTCATTTAAACGAAGCTTTCAAATAATTTTCAGAAGCTCTTACGCCCAAAGTGCCTCATCAGAGATTCATTGAGTTTCCTGGATCACCTGTTTGCCTTCTCTCTGCCAGTCTCTCCTTCCTGCTGCTGTCTTAACCCTTTGCCCACAGCCTCAGTGCTCAGTGCTCCTCTTTCTGCGGTCAGCAGTGACCCCTCTGGTCAAGAAAGGAAGTGCAGCCCATGCTGATGTCTTTCTGTGCTTTAAAAACAGCGCATGTAGGGATCCTGCATGCTGGAAAATACAAATCTCACACTCTCTCTCTCTCCCTTCATCCACTCTGCTGTTTATTCTCAATTTCTCCTCATCTCCCTCTGATCCTTCTCTCGTAACTCTCGCTATCCATCCGCATCAGGGGTTAAGACGGGAAAAGTGCACAGTGCCCGTTGCCAGGCAACTGCCGGCGCTTCCTCTCCCCTTGGTGGAGGTGGCGGTAATGCACCTGTTTGATTTGAGTCCAGCGCTGGCCGAGCCTGTCACCTGAGGCCCAGTCTTGACCTGCAGAACCCCACTCACCTCGTGTGTTTATGAGGAGCTGAGTGGATTGGCGTTGGGTGTTTGTGATTGGTGGAGTAGACTGGGTCAACGGGGGGCCGAGCTGAGCAAGGCTGGACCTTGTCTCCATGGTGATGCCCCCTCTTACTGACTTTTACACAGCGTCCAGTTGCCTGTGTGTGTGTGTCTGTGTGTGTACACGTGACAGAGCGAGAGTGTACACACATGAAGTGTGTGTGTGTGTGTGTGTGTGTGTGTGTGTCTGTAAGTATGTGTGTGTATGTGTGTTTGTAGATGTATGTGCAAGAGTGTGTGTGTGTGTCCACAGCAGTGAGAAAATGTGTCCGTGTGTGTAAATTAATATGTGTGAGTGACAGTGTGTGTGTATATGCATTTGTGTGTGTGTGCACACAGGTGTTGGAAAGTAAATGAGTGCATGTATGTGTGTGTGTGTGTGTGTGTATGTCTGTAAGTATGTGTGTGTGTTGATGTATGTGCGAGAGTGCATGTGTGTGCTACAAAGGGAAAATGTGTCCGTGTGCGTGTATGAATATGTGTGAGTGACCGTGTATGCATTTATGTATGTGTTCACGCACATGTTGGAAAGTAAGTGAACGTGTGTGTGTGTGTGTGTGTGTGTGTGTGTGTGTGTCTGTGTGTTTGTATCCCTTTTTGCGATGCAGTGGTTTGAAGGTCGTGTTCTCATGCACAAAGAGCGAACAATGAAGCCTGTAGTTTTGCAGCTTGGCTCTGCCTACATGCACATTTACGTGAGCTATTCCCACTGCATACAGTAGTGCTGTAATATACCACTCTACCAGGACTTGATCATTGCTGATATATCCGAGATTTCTTTTGTAAATTGGCCTCAGCTGTATGATACTTCTGGGGAATAAAGAGTGGTAAAGGTAATCCAATATGAGTACTGGGGATATGTAGAACAGCCAGTCCACATAGTAATATTTGCATTTCAGGCATGAAACATGGAGATATTTGTGCTATGGCAACGAAGACGTGAGTTATTTTTGAAGCTCCACTCTCATTCTTGGGAAATCCTTCGGCTTTTGACAGTTAAATCAATCAATTGTGAAGGCTGTGCCTCATGCTAAAAATATATTATAATGCAATGATGTCATCACACACCGATAGGCTCCTGGGGGCTGTTTCAGTCAACTCAACTTTTCCGACCCAGTAGGACCATCCATAGCGTGAAAAGTCGGACCTTCAACAGACCATGTCCGTCAGGCGTTTCAATTAAACAAAAGTAGGATGTCCGACCATGGTCTGACAGAGACGGACTGTCAATCACTGTCCGTTGGAAGTTGCGTCATAATTTACACCTCAGCGACGTGCGGCGTTGTGATTTCGTGTTCAGATGTTCAAAATACCTTAACGTTGACTGAAAAAAGAACTCATTAGGTGGATTTTAACATTATACTATGAAAAAGCAAAGTAATTGCGCACATAGCTATCAGATGTCACGTTCAATTTCAACATTAACCAAATAGCCTACAAGCTAGCTAGCGAAACAAAAGTAGCCTTAGCTGACTGTGCGTTCTGTTCTAAAGGTTGTGAGTAGCTATCAAGTTGCTGCTTAACAAAGCTATTCATCATATAAAAGACATTAAAACATTCATATTGTGATGATTGCTCATTTTACAAACGTGAGTTAAGTTAAAGACAGGCAGTAAACAGCTTCACTCTCAGTCAAACATATGCACCACAAATACGGTGATTAGTAACAACCACTGAGAACCATGCCAATACACTGAAGGCAATTCCCAATGGTGTTCACAAAGCCTGAATGAAAATACAACTTTTTGCCACTACTGAGGAATACGGCATCAATGATTTAAAAGTGAAATATTCATAGATTGTATATCACCTATGTGTGGTTGTTAGAAAAATTCATTCACGGATTTAGCAGTGTCTTTTCCAATGGTTTGCTATGGAGAAATTTCTTTTTGTCCCCCAGGGTTGACCGCTAAACCCATGTTGGCGTATGCCTTGGCCCTGTTTCTGGGTGTATACAGGCTTCGGAGGGATTGGTTATATTGTCTTTCTCGAAATATTTTGGCTAGTCTTTGCTTCCAGGCAACATCAAACAAGAAGACGGACACTTGCACGGATGGACAACTGGAAAACAGTGTACCTCCTTCCCATGATTGTATGAGCAGAGGCATAATAAGACTGGTGTAAGAATAGAATAAGACTGGAATAAGACTGGTGTCAGAATGAAGTAAGACTGGAATAAAACTGGAGTAAGACTGGCCCTCGGCTGACTGAGGAGTCCCTCTGACTTCAGGCGTTACTGACTCTCGCAGAGCACCTCCTGAGGGAGTTTTACACAGCCTCCTGAGTGCTCCCAGAGCGGGAGAGGAGATTCCTGGAGGAGGTTTATGAGCAGAGCTCCTGAAGCAGCGGGAGAGAGGGGGGAGTTCCTGAAGGCGAGACCAAAACAAGCTGAAGCTGCAAACCCTATCCTGCGTTTTTCAACTTCCTGATGTTCAGTTTCAACTCCAAAACAGCCACCCACACACTTTCACTTCTGAACCGCTACCAACACCAAACAGTGAAAGTGCTCACAATATATACTGATGTGTGTGCATTTGTATTAGTAATTAGGCAGAGTGCGTTTGTGTGCATGTTCAATGCATGTGTGTGTGTGTGTGTGTGTGTGTGTGTGTGTGTGTGAGAGTGCGTGTGTGTGTGTGTGTGTGTGTGTGTGTGTGAGAGAGTGTGTGCGTGTGTGTTTGCGCATGCATGTGCGTGTGTGTGTGTGTGTGTGTGTGTGAGAGAGTCTGTGCGTGTGTGTGTACGCATGTGTGTGTGTGTGTGTGTGTGTGTGTGTGAACACATGCCTTTGCTGTCTGGTGAAAGCGGCAGCAGTAGAGAGGAAATGGCCCATGAAATGAGGAGCTGTGTTTGGGGACAGTGCAGTGTGGGGTCCTTTCAGAGCAGCCAGGGGGCAGGGAGCAGGTAATGATGGACACACTGTGCCATTTATCTCTACAGTGCAGTCAGCACTGCAGCTGTTAAACACAGCACACACACACACACACACACACACACACGTACGTACACACACCCACACACATACACATGTACAGTATGCATACACACAATGTACAGTACCGATATGCACACACGCGCGCGTGTATATATACGCACACATGTACAGTGTACATACATGCACCGTACAGTACCACTATGCACACATGCACACATACATTCGCATACACACCCAATTGTGCATATATGCACACGTGCCATAACACACACAAAGCCACTTGGAAGCACACTGGCATACATACTCAATGTCACACACACATATTTACACTCGCACGCGCATACACACACACACACACACACACACACACACACACACACCCACCATACAGTATGTAATCATTTCCAGGAGCAAGGGAACCTTACTAGCTGAACATTTTAAAAGGCTTAACGTGGAAATGCCTTAACGAGCAAAAAAAAAGTCTTTAATGTTGAGAGCTGGTCAAAGCAGTTTTCTTAGAGCTTGTTCTCCTGCTTTGGGGTTTTGACGGCTGCAGCCTGTTAAATGCTGAAGCATCAAGTGGCCTGATGGCCGACAGGTGCGAGTAATTGGGAGATCAGTCATTATCGATTGGGGGGGGCGGGGGGGAGGCGCTTCTAAACCGGGCTCTAATCCCATTCCAGCAGGTAAGCCACACCGCGGCTTCTGCTGGGACGGCCCTGGCGATCCCCGCGGACACTGACCTGACGCGCCGTTTCAAGCTCGATCCATTGCCACCTGATGGGCGGATGCCTCTGGCACTTCAGGCGAAAGCCAGACGCCCCAAATCGAGAGCAGAGCTCCACGCTAGCAGTTTTTCCCCTCGGTTAACCGTTAGAGCGCTGAATAAATTTTCAAGGAATTAAAAATGTAATTATCCCCAACTGTTGAAAACCTATCGTATGGCAACTTGTTTAAAAGAGCTCCCCTGGAGCTCTTTTAAACAAGTTGCCACATGATAGGTTTTCAACAGCATCTGATTTTAATAGCTTACATCATTGGGCGACTGTAGTTGTCTATAGCTCTCTGAGGGTTAAAAAGAATGTAGTGGAGTAGAGTAATGCACTGCTTGTAGTATTTGTGCGAGTCATTTTCCCAGTTAGCATGCATGAGGGCAGCCTGTGGTGCGGTGGCTAAGCTATTTGACTCAGACCCAGTAGGTTGTTGGTTCTGGACCCCCAGTGAGAGCAACAGTGAGATCAATGCGGTTGTTGAGTGTATTTGCACAGGGCCCTGAACCCCACATTGCCCCTGCATGAACTGTTCTCCGATCAGTCAAATCAGCTATACATCCATCTGATAGATAATGGTAATTTTATACTCTGCATTGTCAGGAGAAAAAATCTCTATTTACTGGGACCACTTTAGACCTCAGAAGAGCAAACTGGGTTGCAACCAGATGCAGAAAGCCCTGAGGTCAGATAATAAGAATCTTCACACTTGCGTCTCTCACACATTTACTCGAATCAGCAAGTTGATTTCACTTGGTAGTTCTAGCTAAACAAAATTGTGCTAATTAGCAAAGTTGAATAGTGGGTAAAATTTCGGTCTAAACCTGGATTTTCTGCAGATAGTCGCTGGATTTACAGGTAAGGACCTCCTGGTGGTGGGCGGGTGGAGGTAATGCGTAACATTAGTCGAGGGAGTGTAGGGTACATGACTAATCTACAGTATTTATGATCCCAGCAGGCGATGAACCTTCCTTTGTCTCGCATGTATTGCATTAGATCAGGTAGGTCTTTCTCCATTATAATGCACACCATCCCTCATAACTGAAATACAGCTAGCACCTTCTCATTGTGACTGGCGATGTTGTAATTAGCATAAACAGCTTGAAGCTGCACGGCTGCAATCTCACGGTGCACTTTGATTGATAAATTTTGTATTACCCACGCAATCTTATGAGGGCAACATTATTATTAGGGAGGAAATAAATTGGTAAATAAATAAAAAAGTGAAGGATGGAGAGAATGCTCTCACTGGTACCTTTAGGTGTGAGTGCTAAGTGCTAATTTGGGAACCGCCGAAGTTGCTGCTTTGTGAGGATCTGAAATCAGGAAAGCAGTCATTTTTGTTCCCTTTTACAGCGTAAATATTTGGACAGTAGCATAGTCTTAAAGAGCTGTTAAATGACACAGTTCATTTGACATGAATATGAAAGCTGACTGCCTGACTAACTTTAGGGGATTTACTCCCTCATAAACCGTTTGCAGATTATAGGCCTCTAAAACCATGTTCCTGTCCGAATACTTTCTGACCGCGCCGTGTGTTTGTGGGTCCCACTGGCTGGGCTCAGGCATTTCTCTGCTGTCTGATGTGTTTGGCATTATTGTGTCCATGTGAATGTATTGGGGGAAACTATACAATTATTGACTTCAGTTGAGGTGAATCCAATGATTTGCCCACCTTGGACAAGTGCCTCGGTGAAGATCACCTGTCCAAGGTAGATAAACCATTGGATTCACCGATAACTGTAGTCAATAACTGTTCCATCATATGACCCTACTTGAAAATATAAAATAAGAGAAGGGAGACAACTCTAACGTAAAGCTCCTCACAGGGACAAAGTGACATGAAATACAGACACTGGCAAGAGCTCCCGCGAGGAAGCCTAATCTATTTTTAGCTGGAGGTTGGATTGTTATATCACCTCTCGCACACTTTTATGCGGTGAAAATCATTGTTTACAGTGACTGGCAGAGCTCACCTCACCCAATCAGGAGAGAGCAAATCCTTAGGTCATATCATAATATGGATTAAGGGTTTTGCGCATCTGCGTGGTACGCCACGGATACTATTTTCTCGTCATCACTCTCCAATTTTTCTCCTGCTTATGATGAGGGGGCCAAACCTAATTATTTTGGAAAAAATGCATTATTACCAACAATATTAACTAATCCTTTATTAACGGATATGGCCCCAAGTATAATCGCCCTAAAGATCACAAATGTTGAATGATTTCTTTCAAACTTGGTTTGAGTATTTTCCGTCAAGACGAAAGCAGACCTCAAGATTTTGGTAGTAATTGTGCGCACCGGAAATGAGTTATGATGATTTTTTATTTTTTTTTTTAGTTAAATGTGTAGGCAAAATATTCCAGGTTCAAAATCTTTATTATTGAGGTCAGTGGAACCTATCTGCTTGAGTTTTACGATACGAGTTTTACGATATCTTATGAAAGCATTCTTAGCCAAGGACCGAGTCCCTGGGCCTGGGCCCATAATGCAATAGTGCCATAGCACAGTGGCACGGCCATTGTCATGTGGGAGGGCCACTGACAAGTTTGCCTGGGCCCGGGACAAGGCATCTCCAGAGGGCCCCACTTCGCCACGCCTCGCCTCGCCCCAACTGGTCAGAGGGCCCAGTTCTGGGCCCCCTTGACCCAGGGCCTGGGACAACTGATCCGGTTGTCCCCCCCTGTCTGTGGCCCTGGGTGCAACATAAGACTGCAGGAGTCGTGTAAAATCTGGTCCCCCATAAAATCTGATCCCCCCCATGTGACGTTCATTGCATATTGCGCGTCAATTCAAATTGCGTCATTTGAGTCATCTATGTTATTTTCGTAGTAGTTAAGGTATTCACAGAAATAAATAAGCATTTGTAGCATTTAAACTCAATGATCAGTGCAGAAGTCACTTTAGCAGACATTATACAATTGTTCGCTTGTATAGAAGTAACTAGTTAGATAGCTTGCCAATAAGGTTACAGTTCGCCTCTATTGTAATATCCGCTGGCTCGCCAGCTAGCTAAAGTGATAACAAACTCTTTAATGAATAACTAGCACAGTAGTGTAGCAAGCTAGCTTGCTAATAAGGTTACAGTTCGCTTCTACTGTAATATCTGCTAGCTAGCTAGCTAAAGTGATATTTAACTCTTTAATGAGTAGCTAGCACAGCAGTATAGTGGGCTAACTAGCTAGCTTGCTAGTAAGGTTACAGTTCACTTCTACTGTAATATCTGCTAGCTACCTAGCTAAAGTGATAATAAACTCTTTAATAATAGCTAGCGTGGTAATCTAGCGAGCACGCTTCCTAGCTTGCTAATAAGGCTACAGTAACAGCCGCAGGTCAATTAATTCTATGCTATTTCAACAGTGAGCAATACAATGATCTTGCAAGACACGTCATTTGACGTGCATTATGCGATGGAAGTCACGTGGGGGGACCAGATTTTACATGACACCAGTAATGTAAAATGGAAATTGATCATTTTTATTATTATTATCCCCCCGGCATAGAATGCGGGGGGATATAGGCATCGCCTCGTCCGTCCGTCCGTCCATAATCATTGTGTTTCCGGAGCAGAACTCGGAAACTATGCAAGATATGTATGTATAGTCTAGATGTGCCTTTTGCTACTGTGGAAATTTCGGGATTCCTATTTTTGTCGTTTCCATGGAAACAAATCTGGACTTAGTGCACATCAGGCCTAGTTCGTTTCCGGAGCACAACTCAAAAACCGTTCAATATATCTTACTGAAACTTTGCATGTGTATTACCCACATACTGAAGTCGTGCCTTTTGATATTTTCAGATTTCTGAAAATCTTCTTTTTTTCGTTTCCATGGAAACCAGTTGCATTTGGACTCTGTACAGAGATAGGTTCGTTTCCGGAGCACAACTCAAAAACCATTCATTATATCTTTCTGAAATTTTGCATGTGTATTACCCACATACTGAAGTGGTGCCTTTTCATATTTTCAGATTTCTGAAAACTTTTTTTTTTAGTTTCCACGGAAACAAGTTGGATTTGGACTCTGTACAGAGATGGGTTCGTTTCCGGAGCAGAACTCAAAAACCGTTCATTATATCTTTCTGAAACTTTGTATGTGCATTACCCAAGTGCTGAAGTGGTGCCTTTTCATATTTTCAAATTTCTGAAATTATTTTTTTTTTCCTTTCCATGGAAGTGGCATGGATTTGGACTCAGTCGCAGGGCTGGGTGTGTTTCCGGAGCAGAACTAAAACACTGTTCATTAATGACCCTTGTTTTATTATTGCCTTTGCCAACGTGAGCTTCATAGTCTTTGCTAGATGTTGCCAGTACATACTTCCAGATCATTCCAGAGGAATTTCACCTCAACATTCTTGTTTGAATTTCTTTGAGGGTGTAGGATTGACATGACTTTCGCAAATAATCTTCTGATGACTCTTGTTTTTCCAGTCTGTGCCTGATAACCTTATGGGATGGTTACTATTTTTATGATTATTGTTGACTGATGTGAGAACCAGGGATTAAATTAGAGACTTACAGTGCATGTATCTGCAGTCACAGGCAACTGGCGTTTCCAGTTGTGAGGGCGCTGCTCTGGGTATGACTCTATTTTATTAATGATCAGAGGGGGGGCGTGCTTGTACCATTAAACCCCCCCACCCGCCTGTTGTGTATCTGACACCCCCCAGCCCGGCCTGGCAGAGCGACTTCATTAAAAAGCTCTCATGCTAATGGCGTCCCTGTGAAGAGGACACATCCTCAGGACTGTTGCGCGACTCCATTGCAGGGCACTCTGGGTAATGAGAGCGCTGCTGACAGCCTCTCTCTGTGGGGGACAGGGGGACACGGGAGCACCTCATCCCTACCCCCTCTGTGCTGCTGTAAGAGGATCAGCGCAGGACAGAAGCGTTTGGGACTGGATGTTTTATTCCGAGGGTGTGTTTGGTTGTGTGTCCCTACACCTGCAGTAAAGCAGAGGAACAGCGTAATCATAGGGGTCGGTTGGGAGAGGTGCGGGGTCTGGGTGAGAGAAATTGGGTCTGTGCGGGTCTGTGCTCTTAATTCTCCAATAAGGAGGGAAGAGGACGTGTCTGACTGGTTCTGCGTGCAGAGGAGCGGTTATTAAGGCTAGTCAGTAAGAGGGGTGTTTTTACTTCCTCCAAACGAAGTTAGCAGGAGGTTATGTTATCGGTGCCGTTTGTTTGTCTGTTTGTTTGTGAACAAGATAACTCAAAAAGTAATGAACGGATATCTCTGAAATTTTGTGGGTGGGTTGCTATTACATCAGGGATGGACCATATTGATTTTTACCGCGATCAGTGATACAATATGGCCACCTCGGCTGCCATCTTGAAATCGTTTGACACGCAAAATTTGGACTGTGCTGCCTTGGCGGAGGTTTGCACTCTAGGGGCCTGATCTACTTAAGCTTTGGGTGTATAGAAACGCATGCAAATGCCATATCTCCCTCAAATTAACCTGCAATCTCATCTACTAAGGGTGTGCACTGAGGATTCTGTCTTTGAAGCGTGCAAATTTGCACATTCTATGCAGTTAGTACTTTTGATGAATAGCACCCTAATGAATATGTAGTAAGGGGCGTGTCTATCGTAGCGTGCAAAATATGGGAGGAGAAAATGCAAATTCAAAATTTTAGCGCATGCATAGTGACTTATCAAGCCTGAAAGCAATTTCAGTGACGGTGATTGCATTTGCCATTTAATACCTTTGAAGGGTAGGTACTAATTGACTCCACGTAATTGTGCACAGGCATGCCTGCCATTATTTCCGTAAAGAGAAGATGCAGGCGGGGAGTACGCCGAGAACGGGTGTTCCCCATCCGTGTGACAATGTTTGGGATGTCAGAGGAGAGAATAATCCAGACATATCGCCTATCCAGCAATGCCATTTTGTAGCTGTTAGATGGAATAAGGGCTGATTTGGAGGCAGAAGTCATGCCATACCTGCAATGACAAAACCTCTTGCTACTCTCCATTTTCTTGCTACTGGTTCATTTCAGCATACAGGAGCTCTCGCTGCTGGGATCTCCCAAAACAGTTTCTTGTGTGCACTGTCTCAAGTACTGGATGCCATGTTGCGCAGGATGGGCCGGTACATAAAGTTTCCATCCACACGGGAAGCACTGAATGAAGCCAAACACGAGTTTTATGTGGTTGCTCGCTCACCAAGAGTAATCGGAGTGAGTGACTGTACTCGTGCAAATTGTTCCCCCCTCAAACACTGAGCATGCTCTGTTATAAACTTGCACCTTTTTTGCCAGTTATTTTAAATGTAATTTTACAATCAGTTTATAACACAGGTTCCGTGTATGTTAACTGTAAACCACAGTTAAATGCGCGCAGGACTCTACTTACAGTTAAAATAACAAGGAGACAATGTATTAATTTAACTGTAAAATTCAGTCCATTTATGACAGTGTATTTGCTTCCTCCACAAGCACCTCCAACTCCATCGAGTCGAATTTCATTTTGCTTTTGCGTTCGTCCTTTTCCTCCAAACTGTCCATGGTGGAAATGGCTGCAGCACGCAAAGTCCTCATTTAACCCTCTGTCAACCAAGTACCTTTCCAACTGTGTAAAAATCATTTCCCTAGGCAAATATGTTGATTATGGGCCAATATTTGGAAAAATAGTTTAAAAAAAAAAATTCGACCCTTTGGCCCACCTTACCAAAATGTAGCAGATCTGCTACATTGGGTAATAATGCGAATGGAAAAAGTGACGGACTATTCAAGTTATTCTCAAATGTTTATTTGGCAATAAGAAACAAAACCAGCAGGGTGTCCGGGCTGTTAACCCTTTCACTTTATGTAGCAGATATGCTACGGTGGTTAATAGAGGGTTAAATAATGCTGTTTGCACCAGCAGTCATTTAGGCAATTACTCTTAGTAGATCACCCGCAAAATGTAAGCAAGCCAAATGCGCAAAATGTTACCACAAGCACGCAATTTAGCGCTCTTTACCTGAAATCTTAGTAGATCAGGCCCTAGGAGTGCCTCTAGTTTAGTACTGTGCTGTTATCATTTAGTTGGAAACTCTGGCATGAATACCAGCTCTGTGAAGCTCGTAACACTACTTCTTTGTTTAAATACAGATTGCTGGACAGCTCTGACTCGCGGCCAAAGTTTTTAGCAGGGGCTGTTTCTGATAATTTGTCCACCCCCTTCACTTCTGGAAGATCAGAGGTAGAATTTGCTGGGCTTGATGCTGTATGTTCAGCCTCATAAATGAATATGTAGCTCTGTGTAAATGGTGTATGATGGTGAAAGATTACGATTCTGAAATTCTAAGGTGATGACATCACAAGGATTTGAAATGAGATCAACCATTGGCAGTTACTTACCAACCTTGGCAATTTCGCTTCCTTCCCAAAGATTATAGCATGAAACAAAATGCTATTTGTGTGTATATTTTTAGCTGTTCAGGCCGACTGTGGAGCGGGGTTTTGACGCGTGCAACGACCCCGTATCGTGCAGTTTGCGTGGGCGCCCGCCAACCTGTTGCCAAGTTACAGGGGAGAGCGCATCTCTCTGTCTTCGCCGCTGTAGGAGACGCAGGCAAAGGAAGCACCGCTACTGTTAGCACTATCGTCCTCCCAGCATTCCTAAGCGATACAGTGCCCTCTATCTGCAAAACAGCGTCTTCCCAGCGTCACTCCACCTACACTTCGCTCGTATGCGAAACATATGCATCGAAAACACTCTCCGGAATCAAGAAAAAGTGATGAATAATGTAAACCTGTCAGTTACAGCCACAAAAATATTAGTAGTGCAGCCATAACCGTGCCTGTTGATGAGAACTTGCGTTTGCCTGTGTGGTTGAAGTCCAGGATAGAGAGAGGGGATATCCAGGCACATCATTAACTGAGATTACACCATTGCTGGGGCTCGTCCGCCTGAGACATCTGCCGTACGATACTCTCCAGGTGACCATCTTATCTGTTATAGCACCACTTATATTGGGTAGAGCGCGAGTTTTCTGCCACTGTTGTTCCAGGGGCACCCAAGCAGGCAGCCCAAGAACTCAATGTGGTTTAAAAAGGTTATATGTCCCATAAATTGTGGCATAGTGCTGAAGGACTGGGGGAAAAGGGACCCCTGCATGGAGGAGAGAGGATGCGTCTTTGAGCGTACATCCTCCGCCTCTCTCTCTCCCTCTCTCTTCGTGGTGAAACTGCAATCACTTGGCCACAAAGGCCACATTATAAAATTACATTAATGCAGGGTCATTTTCTTTCTGAAATGGGCTAGGCTAAAATGGATGTTTTCTGTATGACTGAAAGGAGACTGAAGCCTTTCTATCACATGGCGAAAGAAAATAACAGCTGGTAGGAAATTCAGCTAAAGGGAACATAATTGTGAAAAAGTCACTTTTTCAGTTCTTGTGCACAAACATTTTGCATGTGGAGTGTTTACCGACCCACAAAACATGAAGTAAAACAGCCCGCTCATTTTTTTTTGGGCTGCCTTTTTGATAAAACGTGGCATTTGACATGGGATTCACATTCGGCTCCCCTTCTGACGTCACATGCAGGCTCATGAGAATTGATCCGCCCCTCATCTGAATGTCTCCACCCACGGCTTATTTTTCGTAGCAACATCCCAGCTTCAATCAGCAGCCTAGGTGTGTTTTCCCCTTTTCGTCTGACCACTTTTTACTTCTGACCTGGATCAGTGCAACACAGGACAGGCAGTGAAGTTAATATTAAAGGGATCCTATTATGGTTTTCGGAGGATAAAAAGAAGTGGTGGTTTCGATTAATTTTCAAGGGGAATCTGTATTTAGCTAGCAAGGCAAGTGTTTCCAATTTCTGGAAGTATCCAAACTGATTTCCAAGTGTAAGCTTAGTTAACCTCTTCCACTTCGGATTAGCGTTCGGAGGGATAATATTCCTCCTCTCACCTCGCCTTAAAGTGCATTACTTCTCAAAACTCGCTCCCATTTACTTTTCCTAATTAGCAAAGAAGTATTAATTTGTTCACTTGCAAGGATGAATTACTGATCAGTCACTGTCCATTTCCCCTCTGCTTGCATTATTGTTCATTGCAATAATTATCAAGCATTTTCCTTTTCACATTAAGGGTAACATGAAACATCAATGTCTTTCGAAGTGTCTGAATTCCTGTAGCTCACAAAACGGTATATATTTTTTTCTGCGTCCATGTCCGATCAGCTTGATATGCATGAGTAAATAATGCGGTTTTGCCAACTCAGGTCGGCGTGTTAAGTTTGCCGTCCAATGGGAGAGGAGGGGGGAGAGCAGGAGCTCTGGATGGGGAGAGAAGGGGGCAGAAATTGTGCTCTGGATGAGGAGAGGAGAGTGTGTCAGATGTCATGAGTCATGAGCCACTGGCTTTGATCTGGGTGTGAAAATCAGAAACCGCCCACATCGTGAGGACCTAGCTTCACACTTCATGTGTTCAGTGATATAATGCCAATGTTTACATCCAAGGGAAAAACAGAGAGTGTGTGAGCGTGTTGCCCTGATTTGCCCTATATCTCCAAATAACTGCTTTAAATTGCCCATGTGCCCTGGAGTTCAGAATTATTGGGACACCCCCATCTCATCACATTTACAAACCATTTTGAAGCTATGAAATTTCTGACTGAGACTGCAAAATGGTGTTAACTAGAGCACCGTGTTTGAGAGAAATTGCATGTATTATTACGCCTGGTACTCTTGAGATTGAAATTCGTCTTAGGCGCTTGTGTTTGTGTCATAATGTTAAGTGAATGGCGAAACTCTTGATCCACCTAACTTAAATACCACATAGACAGAGAGTAACTGATCGTATGAAATGCCACATATTACATTTCTTACAGTTTTGTTTCTAAACAAATACTATTAGTGTTTAATTTCCCGCATTTGCTGAATAAAATTCTGAACCAGAAAGTGTTTGGTAGCCTAACGTGATAGGATAGGGGTGTCCCAATAATATTGTACCCATGTGCAACTGGAATAATTAAACAATTTGGGCATTTTGTTCGAAGGTATATTCACATCACAGTTCTGGACAAAGGAAGGAAGTGCATTCATTACCTGGTGATGTATTTTTACACACATGACTTGAGCAGGGTACTTGTTGTGTGGGCTTGCCTTTCACTTTGAGTCTGATTTTGTAATTCAGGGTACCTTTGACACACAATGCCATCAACCGAGTTTACCTGTCCAGGGCCTTTTTGTTCTTACCACATTGTACTTGTGTGCACACACACACACACACACACGCACACAAACACAAACACAAAAACGAATGAGCTTATCCTCGTGTCTGCTGTCACCTCTTTCGAAAGCTTGGTCTCCTGTGATCTTAAGTAAGTCACACTGCCCAATCTGCTGAAGTCATTCATAAAAGAGGTTACCTCAGCAATAACAGTTATGAAGTTGATATATAATAAAGAAATAAGTTTTTCCTGTTGAGGAAAGATTTGATCCAATTTGCCTTATTTGAAATGGAGATGAAATCTGCCGGGACTCTTCTGATTCAGGGGTAGGCACTGCACAGACACCTTGAAATATTCATTTCAGAACTTCCAACACGCGCCAAAAGTTATTCCGACCTAAACGCTGCAGAATTAATTTGCTAAAGTCGCCTCCAGCCAGAAAATAATGGAGAGAGATTGCTTTGATTTCGGCGCGTTGTGATCCGCATTTCCGCAGTGGCAGACGACGTTAATGCTTCATTCTCCTGTGACCCCTGAGTGCCCCACACCTCAACCAATCACAGCGCACACAGGAAGACGCTGAACTCTGACCCACACGGGTGTGCTGTGTGGTTGCTACACTGGCTGCTCTGACCGGACTCAGTCCCATGTACTTATGGGCATGTTAGAGCTCGGAGATGGTGAGCTGACAGGGTAGAGTCCGTCATTCGAGAGTATACGTCAGGCTATAGCGCATAGGCAGGATATTTTATATCTACCAGTTACCCTGGTTTACTGGTCCCCAACCTCAGGACTGGGGTCTTTTCTTCGTATGCTGTTTCTGTTCCGACCACGAGTGCGGTGGTAGAATTTTAACAAGCTGTTAATTTGTCCCAATTAAGTGCGTTTCATCTTTAGAGCAGGTTCTCTCTTTTGCCTCATTTTGACAGGAATATCCATGCATGCCATAAAGAATAAAATGCATTCGGACATGCTGTGAGGTCATTCCATGTTAACTCATCTACTGGTCCCAACATGACCCTGTCAGAAGCATTTGAAAAAAAAATCGTATGTATATCTCTTAATAATAATAATAATAATAATAATTAACATGCAAATTTTAGTTTTTGATTCCCGCTAGATTTGCAGATATGGGATTTCAAAAAAATTGGGCCACAGACCTCCCCTAGCAGTTGTGAGTGCAAATTTGCTTTTTTTTTTGGGTTGTTTTGGAGCCTTCGAATCAGTTAAAGAGCTGTTGATGCGCTTGCATCTATTTGTAACCTAATTTTCAGATTTTTGCGTCAGATTCAATAACAAATGCTTCGTATTACACTTACGGCTTCCCTAAAAATGGCTTTTTGTCTAAAATTGCCCAGTAAGAAAATTAAACTCCCAGAGGCCCTACTGGGGTAAAAGACAAATGTAGAACTTTGATATTATACACATCTGTCCAACCAGAAATTTGAATATTGGATGGATAAAGGTTTCTACTTGGTGGCCCACATGGTCAAATCAAACCCGACACACAGTCACATTGTGGATCCCTTACATGGCAAAGCCTGGATTAACACATGCATAAAAAATCCAGTCTTTAATTTATCCATGCAATAATGCGTTATTTAAACAACAGATGTTTTATGTAAAATATTTAAAAAATCCGGTGTTTGTCCTACACCCTTTAGGGCTTCTGGTAGTGTGGGTACAAATAAATCTACTTTGGCAAATTCAAGCTCTCATTATTGATTCATGGGCTCCAAAATG